>CM055206.1:12667345-13311946 GCA_029224185.1 Karalla daura | reverse complement strand
ACAAGGGCGGGTAAACACGGCACTTGAACGTGGAACTGATTTAAAAGCTGTAATTTCTCTGGCGATAGTTCAGCTGTCTGGGCTCAATCACGCTTCGCTGTATAGGCCCTCGAGCCCTGTCAATCAGCAGGGACCCGGGGACTCTTTTCGCTGGGTTGGTGCCAGTGGAAAGCACACATTCTGGTGAAGCATTTAACCCCTGCCCCCGTCCTGCTCCTCTCTCCACGGCTCCCCTCTCTATATGGACATGTTCTATTTCCACCGCTCCTTTTTCCTGGCTGCCTTATCGGTAGCTCAGCAGGGCACAAATTCTCTTTTAATAGGTACTTATTTGGGCAATGAGAGAAATCCCATGTATTGGTGCAACCCCCCGGCTCCCTCCCCATCATCTTCCTCCTCCTGAACACTTCTCCTTGTCTCACACTCTCAGGATCCCGTTTCCTGTCTCATCTTATCTCTCCTCTGAGATAGACAGGTGGAAGTCGTGCATCTTCAAATATAACAATCCTCTTCAGAATTTGAGCTTGTTATTAAGTTTATATTCATTCGACTTGAACTTGCCTACACAATTGAACTTTAAGGAAAAACTGAATCCTTTCCAAAGTAAAAGCTAAAGCATCCTAGACACTTTCACATAGGTTGACCACAATATGTCCTATGTGTGTATGGGTATCCGCATCAGTTTTTTTGACCATGTTTGGGCAAACCTCGCCCCCAAAGAGCCCTCAGCAGGGTATGTGTGGCAGGGCAAAGCAAACCTTCGACCTCCTAATCTGGTTTAAATGAGGCGGTCACACACACACTCAAAGAGCACGGTGGTGCATAGTGCAGGGCAGTGCAGAGTCTGTGATGTAACATAGTAATTTTTGGATAATTTGGTATTTTTACTCTGCAGGCATCCCACTCGCAAAGGCCAGTTACCTAACTTCCATACCCAAATTAACAGGCTTTCACAGGGCGCCCCGCACCTACTGTACTGTCAGCACCTCCAAGCTCCAATCCATTTATGCTAAGATTAGACTAAGCTTCGAGTTCGAGTCGAGCTATGTCCTCAGCCGCCGCTGGCAGTGTTATAACATGGTTGTCAAAGAGCCAAAAGTGTGTCTCCGTGATTAAATGATTCCGTGCGGAGCTGACACTGCAGGAAAACGACGCGGCTCGAACATAAAAAACACTCAATGTCAAAAAATGAGAATATCAAGCCTAATTTCTGCTCGGCTTGTCACAAACACATGCTCCTCGGGAAGAGCTTTGACCAGTGTACAAGTGAAACACAAGAAAGTTGTGCCACTCAGATTTATTTTAAAATCATCAAATCTGTCAAAACGGAAATTGTTCGGCCGGTTACTCACGGACCTACAGCTCTGTCCCATCCACGTCACTCCTCATCACTCCTCTGTGCTATGTTTTTTAAACACCTATGCTCCATCCACACACTGTTTAAAATCAACCGCATGGACTTTTAGTCTCTCTAATACCACTGTTCCGGCGTGATGCTTCTATTATTAACCAGAAACGGATACCATCTCCTCACCATCACCTCTTGACTAATGGTCTTTTCCATATTCCATTTGGTGGCCTCGGTTCATCTTATTCATCACTGACCTGAGGATTCCTGTTTTAGCCTCAGTTTCCTCATGTGAAGCACCTACAGCATGGCTGTAATGGGGATTCCCCATGATTGTTTGTTCTTCACCCAAAATTTTGGCTCTGGCTTCCCACAAATCCTGGAAATCCAGAAATTTTTTTCAGGCAGTGAACAGTAGGCAGAAAGCTAAAGTGTTCTGGAAAAATGTGACCTTTTAATGGTTTATTCAGAGTCTTAAATTGTTTTAAAGTTATCCTTTAAGTCATTTTTTTGGGGGGCAGGAGAGAATTAAAACAAGAATTCAGAAAAGTCCTGAAAAATGATTTCAAGAGACCAGGAACCCTGTTCACCAACTGGTGTGAAAGACCACCAAAAAGCTTTTGCTCGGTAATTTCCCCATCAAATAACTCTCGATTCCTCTCGTACTCTACTTTAAAATAATTTATGCGGCCTGTTTACAGATGGCAGAGGGGGGGCTTTCGACCGAGGAGCTGAGGCCGGGTGGAAGAGTTGGGTTAAGTGTGTTAATGCATCAGCCTGGCCCCTGTACTTCATTACATACAGGGAACTCCCTGACTAAGTGCCTTTTTAAACAGGCACACAAACATACAAATGAGCACACACACACACATAGACACACAGTCAAACAGCGCTCTAAAAACCTCTGATTAAGATCTCTGATAACCCGGGGACAGCCCTTACCCTCCTCTGTGTGTGTGTCTCTCTCTCTCTCTCTCTCTCTCTCTCTCTCTCTCTCCTCCTTCCCTAGCTTGCCCTTGTTCCTCTGTGTTTTCCCTCAGCGAGGGTAGTCTTTGGCCCTCGGGTCAGCAGACTCCCACACAAACACACACACACACACACACACACACACACACACACACACACACACACACACACACACACACTAATATCCACAAGTCGGCAAAGGCTTGAGGCCATAATTTATTAGGTGGATGCTCCATCCATTAGGCCATGTGTTAAATTCTTTGTGTAACTCAATTTGGCACAGAGTAGCCGAGGATGACTATATATAGAACTTTTTCACTTTGCGGCTGTGTGTGCCCCGGTATGGCTGTGTGTTTTAGGAACTAATTTACATCGACATCTGCTGTTCAGCAGGGACGAGCTCCGGAATCTGACCTGACACAGGCGTCGTCTTTGACAGCGTGGGGGCTGCTCCTGTTGCTGTATTTGCATGTGTGTGTGTGCTACAGCGAGTGTGTGTGTGTGTGTGTGTGACTGAAAGCCAGTTTCCATCCAGGGCCCAAGTCAATTATGTAACCCGCGACCGAGGAGCGCGAGTGAGCTGGGTGATCCTCAACTATAAAAGGCAAAAGAAGAGGGTAGAAGAGGGTCATTTGGCTCGGAAAAAGACATTCCTCCTTTCAACAGAAATAATACTTCCTCGTCCACCAGAAACAAATGGTGATTACGGATTTTTTGTGCATGCAACCCAAGAAAAGCATACATCAGCCAAGTGATATTGCATTTCTTTTTTTTTTTTTTTCTCATTTCTATGACCTGGCAGTTCCAGGCAGCTCTCCAATTGCTCTGCATCATGAGCGTCACACTTTGACACACAAGTCGAGTATGAAAGTTTCAAAATGCAATGCGAGCCTGTAATCCATTGTGTAAGGCCGTGGACTGTACGTGCTTTACCACACGAGGAATAGCGTTTCTCTCAGTTTGACACATTAGCACCCGGGTGCTGACACTGTGTACTGTTAGCCAATTACCTGCTCCACTGGTGCAGCTGTTCACCTCTGTGCGTTGTGCACCTCGCTCAAGGGTGTCTCCGCAGAAACATGAGCGGGGGTCGCAACGGATCCTGGCTCTTACGATGAGCCATCGGACAAAAGCAACTTGGCCCCTCTGAGGCTACATTACTATGAGAACAAGAGGTGCCGCCAGTAATGACGTGGCAGACTTTGCTTTCACCAAGGTCACAAAGGATGGGATGGGAAAATGATTGGAGAGCAAGAGCTGCAATCTGCTGAAAGTTTTTCTCAAACCGTGGCTTATTGATCACCTCCATTCCATGTATTTTCAGTTCGCCAGGGAAGAGATTAGAGCACAAGGAACACAGTTATGGCATCAGTGAATGTTACTCCTAAGGCCTGATGGACCAGGCAGAGTTTTGTTTTGTTCATTAACTGAACTGGATCCAGGTGACAACCTGTCTCCAGTCAGGTGTTTGCAATCTTCCCACCACTTATGAAAAGACATAGTTCTTTAACCTGTGGACCAACAAGGACATATGTCATAATGACATGTGACATCTCTGCAGGCAGAAAGAGCCAAGTGCACCAAAGAAACACATACATTCAAACACATGCGGCTGACAAGCCCATGGGCTCAAACAGGCGTGGACATGGATAAACATGGAGCCGCATAGACAAACATGGACAAACATAGACATATGCAAGGATAGACACACAAAGTCACACACAGCTGCAGGGGCCAGAGAAACCTCAGCTGACACTCAACAGTCGGTGAGCAAAGCGAAGCGCAGCCCAAATGTGGATCAATTGAAATGAGCGAAAGGGGAATTTCAGTAGTGATTAGTGGTTGGTCTCGCCATTCAGCTTTTCCACTGGCTCCTCCATTCACCGTTCCATCCGTCGACTCAGTCAGACTGCTCAAAAAACAAAAAAAAGTTCCCAGCATGCCAGGTTCTGAATAGCAACGCTCAGCCCACATGTTGGCAGGCACGTTCAGATGGAGAAGTATGCAAAAAAAAAAGAAAAATCCAGAAAGAGAGAGAGCTCCCACAATCTCTTTGCACTTACACTTTTACTACGCGATCACCATCTCCTCTGCTGTTAAGTGACTAAATGAAATGCAAAAACAAAGGCAGCCACTTGTAAAATTGATTTCACTACCATATGCGCTGTTTGCTCAGAGAGCAGAGGTCCCTCATGGTGCTACAAAAACACTGCTCCTTGGTCCAGTAAGCGCTTCCATTTAATTGAGGACTACTTTCGCCCAGTGTAAACAACAGCATATTTCATGTTATCGGCCTGTGTATTGCATCTCGAGTGGTGACTGACATGTGCAGTAAAGTGTCGGCAAACATGACCCTTATGCTAACTGGATTCCATCCGAGAGGGCAGAGTTTAATCAGATTCGGGCAACAGTTAATGCAATTAAAAAAGAGAAGAAAAAAGACAATGTTTGAGTCTGTCTTCAGTCTTGAATCAGTGGCCATGGACAGCGATAATCCAAATAATGACTTCAGTCTAAATATGACAGTAATTGAATTATGGCACTTATAGAATAACCCATTCATATGCCTTGTATACATGCTTGAGAGAATAGCAAGATTGTTGCCACATGGCTTTCCTTACTGAAAGAAGATCGACCATGGCCACATATCAGCTGCTCTGTAGAATCTTATAGTAGATTCAGACTTGTTACCTGTTCGGAAATATTCCCACTCTGATGCTGGTGGCCATCCGGGGTCTTTATTTTCACATCCCTCCACATTTATAGTAAGTGGTGAATGGACTGGTACTTCTAGTTTTCATAACCAGTAAACTGTCACATTCACTCATTCAAGCCTCATTCAAACACTGCTGTCCGAGACGGCCCACCTGCTTAACCAGTATCTTAAACCATTCACACACATTCACAAGTATTTTCGATCCTGAATCAGTCGTCCCTATTCCAACTACTGTATGTCACCATCTTGTTTTGGACATGATCCAGGACATGTGTACTCGCAGATTGGTGTAAACATGTCTGCATAATGCGGTTAAGATGAAAATAATCCACTTGCCTTATCCCACTTAATACTTATTTTAAGCATGATTGGGTTAGAATTCAGAATATCATCATATTCAGGTTCAGATTAGAATATAACTCTCTGTGCAAATACAACTAGTCACTTGAGCAGGGAAACCATTTTTTTCTTTTCCCTCTCTCTCCCCCTCTCTCTCTCTCTAATACACACATATCAGCACTGAGGTGTCGCAGCGGACCTTGTCTCTCGCTGTAACCCACAGCAGGAGTCGGCTCCCCTCTGGCCTCTGGCTCCCTCCCCATTTCAGCCCCTGTGATCTCACTGTAACCCACCCCCTGCTCAGCGTGCGAGCCCTGCAGGCGCGTGCACACTCTGGGGGCTCTGTGTCTCTCGGCAGGCGCAGGTGAGAGCGCGGTTAGCGATGTGACATGTTGTTATGTTTCAGACGTTTCAATGAGCGTCGGTGCTAATGTGTGCAGGTGCGATGAGACAGACTCGCACGGACAGCTGCTCGACTCCTTACTCAGCAGACATCGGTGTTTGAAGACAAGTCAGGTCTCCCCTAAGAGTGACGAACTGGACACGCAGAGCGTTGGTATCACTTGGGATTATCATCAGTTTGCTCCACACTTTTTATCCATTTTATCCTCCTCTCTCCCACCAGGGTGGGACCGCATACGTCATAGCTACTTTTCATGCCCTCTGCCAAAGCGCTGCTTGATCTGTTATCCCTTAGATGTGCTTTTAATTGCGCCATGATGCTGCCTAGCAGGACCTAATTGTTTTAGCAATGAGTCATGAAGCAAGTGATATTTCAGTAACGACGCTGATTCTCCCGCAAGCACCAAAGTGGGACGTTTTTAAAGTGGCGAGCCGTCTGCTCGGTTACGTTACTATGCCTGTGACGGGGCTGGAGATTCTCCATCAGACGTGAGAGTGAGCGTCACCTACACCTTCGACTGTTGACTCTGATGAGCTCTCGCCAACAAAGTTGTCGTGGCACTTGTTTGTGTGCATGTCGTGCGGTTTGTCAGAGCCGCATCACATGCCACAGACACGTTGTTGGAATAAGTGGCCCCGCTGGGAATTTACCTCCAACCTTCGCAGCCTGCTTTTTAGTGACTGTGTGGCTCGGTGCGCTCGAGGTACGCAGCCTGGTTTGGAGACTGGCGGAGAGAGGTAATACATTGGAAGTCTATCCAACCATTATCTTATTTGTTTTGCTGTAGGAGGACTATCTTCATTGCAGAGGAATACACCCAGGACACACACACACACACACTCACTCATGCCCAGGGGCAGTTTAGAGACTCCAATCGACTAACACATACATGCTTTTGGAAAATGCGACTGGGACTAAACAGAGACCTAACCACTCATCCACTGTGTGTACACTGGAAGGGATCAGCAGAATCTGCCACTAGCCGAGTGTGATCTTCTGAGGTATCAAACCAGTCTGGATTTTTTATTGATTTATGTATTTATTTATTTATTTATTTATAGAGTTTTGTGTTGACCATCGGTGAAGGTAATCGTCAGAGCCGCTAAACAAACAAAACTGAGGTTGACGTTTTTGGCTCTTTGACAATTCAGACATGCATGGAGAGAATTGCTCTCGGTGGCGGCGGATTTGTTTTGGGTCGCAGCGAGTGGATGTAGGTGAGTAGATGTGTGCGTGTGTCCTAAGATGGCTTCAGCCTCAAGGGCTTCTCTGACCTTAATAGTGAGAGAGGAAGATTAATATATTGTTGAAGAGGAGGCATATTAAGAAGCGGCGTAGATGTCCACACAGGAAACGTTCACCGTCTTTCTCTGTCCTGCCAGTAAGTTTGTAATGAGAAGGCAAATTGTGTTTAGCAGTGTTCTTGCACTTCATTGTGATTGGCCGCTAGTTTTGGAGGCCTCTGTTTGCGGAAGGACGGGAGTGCCGTGTCACATGCCTCCACTTTGCACACTTGAAGCTGCGAGACAAGGTAAATAACCTAGACAAACACAGAGCAGGATGTGATGACACTTGAGACCGTGTGGCCTTCAGATCCGAAACCCGGATGCAGCCTGGAGACAGTAATGTGATTATGCTTTATGTACATACGCAATTTCAATGGTTTTACAAAACCTGATGGTGGTGGGGGAATAAATAGCATGCTAATATCCTGCCGGACATTAGTATTAGAGTGTGTTTGACTTGGGCCAGGTCTTAAGCAGCATTTGAAAGTCTTACTCACTCTTTAAACATAGCTAAAACTACTTTCAAAGTTCATAGAAACGGAGAAACCAGTTGAAGTAATGGTGAAGTAATGGCTGGGTCCACATAAAAATGTGACAAGGCCGAGTCATTTTGATGTGATTTTTCAGTAAAAAAGCGATCATAGTTTCTTCACCTTCTCTTACTCGTTTAACCGGGATTTGGGCTCCTCCACAGATCCGCACGTCAGGGCTCAGGTCTGCAGTTCAGTCGTGATTCAGACGAACCAGAGCTTGTTTTGACAGAGCAGTCAGGTCTGATCTGTCATGGCGCTGTAATTTCCAACCCCCGGAAGTCCAGGTTTGTCATTCCCAAACCACTGCACGGATAAACAGGTACGCCCGCAGTGCTCCTAATACACTCTGCACTCCTTATAGTGCGGCAGGATAACAATCTGGTAGCTATTGAAGATGATGGCAGGTAGGTGCAGTTAACCAGAAATCTATAAAACCTTTTGTTTGAGTTACAGAACTGAAACCTGAGAACCGGGAAACCGTAATCTTTCACTTCCTCTTATTGTTTCCTGGAATACAGTTTACAGGTAAAAGCTGCAATTAAACAATGTGTTCTGCTGTCATTGTTGCCACGGACAGAAAAGACAGATTTTGAGGATGTAAAAAGGAGCAGTTAATATAGGTTTAGTTCTGTTTCATGAGTCAGCGTTTTTAGGCAGGAATAATTCATGACAGAGCGCATCTATCTCACCCGCAGCACTTTCTAAAGCACTTCAGCTACTTTTTTCACGCCCACATTGAAATGGGAAAATTCTAATGTACTTGAAATTTGCATACAACAGAGGAGCAGCATATGTATAGTAGAGCACACAAAGACAATGTAGAGAGAAGCGACTGTTTGACTCTCTCCTTTTTATTTACTTTAACTGCCTTAGGTTTCACCCTGTTATGTAGAGTCATAATTTAAGGGTACGCTGTAGACATGCCATTTTATACAAAAGGTAAAAGATCAAGAAAGACAGTCAGCAAATCATTCCCGACCCAGCCTTTCTCTCAAATTGAGGCTATAACCAGGCAATTCTATAAGGTGAGGCCATAAATGGAGAAACCAGTAGCACCTGCTGTAGTTGTCAAGTTTTGTGATGAATGCCATCGTATATGTGACATTTATCTTGTGCTCTAAGTCTGAGCAGATGTTCCCTATGAGGTCTGGCGCTGGGTAAAGAAACAAAGGTTGCAAAAGGGGGAAACTGCTCTGGAAGTTGTGCGAAACCAGAATTGAAATTCTTTTAATACATTTTGTTAGACATAAGGTCGCTCTGTTCCAGCTTTTACACTGTTGTACAGACTGTACGTACACATGATGACAACAGAAGCCACAGCCGAGAAAAAACGGCAATAAACGTAATATGCTCTTGATTTATGATTACATGTTAATGTCACAGCTTTTATTGCATAGATAATATTTGTGCTGCGTCCAGTAACCCATAAATCATAGTTTAGGTCCGTTTGAAAGTGAAACTCCAGTGAACCTGTGGTGAACCTCTACATCACTTTGAGACATTGTGGTGTTGCGGTGCCTTTAGAAACCTGTGGAGCTCTTCATTCCACATAGCTGAGTAACCTCATAGCTCCGTCGTAATGTTGGCTCGGATGGGTTAAACAAACGTGTTTTTGGACTGGAAAAATGTCTGGAAAAGGACTAGAAATGTCCTCAGTCTGACCGGGGTTTGAACAGCGTCCCGTACCTTCTCGCTTCTCATCAGCTGTAAAAGGTTTGATGTGTCAGTTATTAGTTGAGAAACTGACCACTTGTTGCAGCTCCACAGTTTTGGTTTGGCATTTTATTTCAGCTGCAAAATCATCCACAGTTTTTTTGATACGTGAACTACCTTCCTCACCGTCCATGTCCATCGTCACAGATGCCTGCCTACTGTGCATCCTCCATCCGTCCAAACTAGACAGAACTATAAAAAATATGAGTATGAGAGCTACACTGGACTGAGACCAAGGCAACAGGGCTTATTAAATAGGATCATTTTCTCTCTTGGGTTTTTTTTTTTGTTTTTTTTTTATGTTTGACACCTTGGCTGCCTAATCCGCAGCAGGTATTAAAGAAAGGAGAGCTTTTGGTTATTGTGCCAGCCTTGTCAGATCCTCAGTGTCTCTCTTGTGTCCATTCGAGTGTGTCCCCAGTCAACCCTTCCACCACTGGCTGACAGTGTCGCTGTAGCCTAATTTTAGTTTATGAGGTGTGGGACCGCTGGGTGTTACCCTAGCTGCCATTTTAGATGAGGAGGCTGGGAACAGTGCGCCTCCCGGGGCTCCTATCTATCGTAATTATCTCATTGTCAGGGGTTGGACAGGGGGCTCGGACCTCGCCGGTTTCCTCCAGCTTCCCTCGGCTCCTCACGTGCCCGCTCACACGTCCAGGAGCTCAGGGTGGGGAGGGGTGGTGGTGGGGGGGTGGGGTGGCGATGTGGGCGCTGCCGTGGCCTTAGAGAACCTCTGTGTGCGGCGCTGCTATTGGACAGCTCCGGCCCCCACTGAGGAAAAGCGTTATCTAATGCATACTGTTGAGAGGGGCGAGATCTAGGCTAACGTCAGACAGGATAGCACAATCCAATTAGTCCAAATTAGATGTGCGATCCGTCCTATGTGAATCTTGTTGAATCCGATTCGGGGTGGGGTGGGGTGGGGTGTGGGGGGCGAGTACACAAACTTCTCTGTCAGATAGAGTTAAATAATCCAGACATCGGGGGGTGGTGGGGGGTGCAGCCTATTCACACCCGCCCTCGCTCTGTGGGCTGTGTGTTACTGGCACCCTGCCTGGCCTCGGCTCCTAATCTCCACAGGAAGTGTGCATCTGTGTTTTCAGTCCCCTGACAGGATGTGTGTGTGTCTGTGTTATAGTCCCCTGGTAGGGCTGCACAGATGGTGGACGCCTGGGTTCGGTGGGGGTGATGGTGGTGGTGGTGGTGGTGGGGGGGGGGGGGGGGCAGAGCCTCACGCTCTCATTTTCTGATGGGTCCGCCCTCAGTATCAAGAGCGATTGTATACTTTAATGAACTGGCACCAGTGGGGGGTGAGATTAGCTCTTATTAGCAGCTTTGCACTTACACAACCTGTTTTTTTCTCTTTTTTTCCCCCTCATCTGTATTTGTCATTCTTGGGAGGGGCTGGCCCGCGGCCCATTCAAGCTTGTAGTTTTCTGTTGATGTTGATGTTGATGTCCCCCCCCCCCCACACACACACACACAGCCTCTCATGGCAGCGTGTGTCACACACAGCTGTCTCCCTGGCCGTCTCTCCTCGCCCACCGCTGCTCTGCTTTATCTCTACCCCGTCACTCTCCCCTGGCCTCCCGCCGCTTTGTGCCTTTCGCCGCTTCTTTAGTTCCTCTCGCCTCTCTTTGATCTTGTTTTTTTTTACCTGTTTACTTTCCCCGTGCCTTTATCTCTCCCCTCTCTGACCATTTCTCTCTCTCTCTCTCTCCCTCTCTCTCTCTTCCTCTCTCCCTCTCTCTACACGTCTTATCTACCCAACCTGTGTCATTTCACCCCGTCAACATCCAGTTTCCCTCTCTCTGTCCCTGAAAGGAAATCGTGTGGATTTGGAAGTGGCACTTTTTTTGGGATGTAAAATGAAAACTGAACTGAACTAAAATGAGGAGAAATGGCACGGCGTGCGTAGCGTCTGCAGTCATTATCATTAGAGGCGACGGGATCGAATCACACCTCAGAGTACCTCCGTGATGACTCAATAGCGGCTGAGCTCCTCGACTATACATAGCGTGTCACGTTCTCGAGTGCACCTCTCACTCTCAGTTTTGCCTGACACATTTGCGGCTGACGTAAGGAGAGCCTATATTTGGGTGGTGTCATCGACAGTATTACAGCCCCCCCACCCCTCCTCTCCTCTCTCAGCTGGATGTCTTGTGTGATGCTCCACGTGCAGTTGTGTCACATGAGTGACGTCCTAGCAACAACGTCTAGATGGTGGTAGTTTAATGTTAGCTGCCTCGTTAACCAGTCTTTTGTAAATGCCCTCCATATTGGGCAGAGTACATGTTCTGTCTCCTCCTGACCATTGTTGTCACTTAAACATTCATCCAGAGGAGCTCATTGGGAGTCCTCATACAGCTTGAATAACACTGTGACCTTGTGTTTACTCATATTTTCTTCTGAATGTACCGTATAGCATCTGTATGCATCTGTAGTTCTGTACCGTATGCATGTGTCTGGATGTATGTCCAGATAAAATTGCATTCTATCTGCATATATATCCTCTTTTTACTCGTGACCATGAAGCTTTAAACTGTTTGTGCCACTCTAATTGCTTATTGATGAATTGTTTCACAATTTGTTGCTTATTTTTACTAAACCAGAGAGGATAGGCCAATAGACAGATATTACCCAGTAGACAGATATTAACCTGTGTTTATGTGGCTGTACTCGAAAGCTGCCCAAGCTTTTTACACCTTGGTTTTTACAGATTTTGTTCTTATTCCTAATGGGCTCCTTTTTCTTTTCCCTTCGCCTCAGGTTTGTGAGCAGCCATGACGAAGTCCTACGAGTTCAACTGGCAGAGGCACCTGCCCGAGTTCATGCAGGAGGGGGCTGCCTTCGACAGGTTCGACGAGGTAAAATAAAAGCATTCGCTCATGAGTACATTACAAAAACAAATAGAATGTGAAAGAAATGAGTGCAAACGAAAAATGGAACCAGAGGTTTAAGCTCAGGATGTGTAAATAAACAGCCACTCCTCTCTATTAGGTTCAGCTGCAGTAAGCGGGCTGTTTTATTTTCACTGGACATACTACATTTCATACTACATGACTATATTTTTCCACATCAAAATCAATACCAAAGTTGAAACCAAGTTGAAAGTTGCAGTGAAAAGGCATGGGTGATTGACTTGATTTTGTCTTGGAGCACAGTTGATGCTAATTCTGTCCAGTTTTTATCACAAAATTCCTCATTGTTTGATATAACAAGTGGATGACTTGGTCAGTCATCATAGACTTTGTGTTTTTTGTTTTTTTAATTTTGTAACAAATATTGAGTTATTGGCAGTATCGTTAAGATATTGTTTCAGTATCGTAATAAATCATACTGTGAGCTTGTTATTGAGCTATTATCGTTCCATGAGCTCTTGATATTATTACGAGGTATAAGCGAAGTAAGCAGCCCATGGCCACTTTTTAACACCCTAAATATAGTTAAGAAAACTACATTGATTCAATATAGCAGGTGACAAGTAAAACTAATTGTGCTAAGGGCCCCATAAAGGCTTTAGGAAGCTCTATACAGAACTTAACTGATCAGTAAAAGGAGCAAACATGCTCAGACGACCCTCAGCTAGAGGTTTCGTCATTACTGTAGCTCAGTAATGACACAATGACATATTACGTCAGTAATACCAGGAGGTTTCCAGAATAAACACTCAAATCTGTTCTTTGTGGGAGATCCATATTATGCTGAGGGCATTCTTCCACACTGTAAGTCCTCTGTATAGAGTGTAACATTTCTTACCATACGTTAGGACAGCACCATGACATGGTTAATCACCTCAATAGTCCACTGTATAGTGAGGAGTAAGTGATCTCTCACACAGTCTCGGGCTTTGTTGTAAGCCACTGTACTGTATGCGAGTTTGTCAGTAACCTTGTTGATGCTGACCCAGGTTGTTTACTGTCTCCTATTATCATCTGTCACCCTTAATGACCATCTTAGGATTAGTCATTAACACGCACACACACGCACGCATACACACACACACACACACACACACACACACACACACACACACGTACGCACACACACAGAAAGCAAAGGCGTCTCCATTATAACCTGATACACCACTGTTGTTGTAGTCAGAGCTCCACAGCAGTGGCCAGGCCACATTGATCAGCCTCATTAAATAGCTCCTGCATGGCGACTGCTTGTCTGCAGCGTGTCTATGCCGAGTCTCAACCAGCACTCATATGTGTGTGCGTGCGTGTGTGTGTGTGTGTGTGTGTGTGATCTCACCGTACAAGTGTGTAAATGTCAAGTTTACATTGTGTGATGTGAAAGGATAAATCTCCAGAGATGCAAGAGGTGCTTAAAGTGATACTGTTGTTCAGTATCACAAAGCTAAGATGGTGAGTCTGTATCCATCAGGATGTGTTACACAGCTAAAAACAAAGCTTTCTAATGTCAGATGATGTATATTGATAATATTTAAGCTGTATCACTTCTACATATCTGGGTCTATCCTCTGTGCTGGCAGGAAATCCTAAGCCTCTCTAGGGCCGTTTGAGTTTTATGACATCTTTCAAGAGCAGTACTAAATTATTGAACACGTATATCACAATAACCTCTGCAGTGGCTGGAGCTGCTTCTCCTCTGCCGGGTGTCAGGTGACCGTGATGTCAGACGGTAGGGAGGACAGCGTGTCCACAGCTGGTTCTGTAGGTAGTCAATCAGCCTGAGTCTGAGCGAGTTTTTAAGAAGCAGGATGTCGCTTTGCACCCAGATTCTTTGGTGCTGCGCATAATCTGGGAAGTCCGCTGGTCCCACATTAAAAGGCAGAGCAAATTATACGCACGTCCTTTTGTTTGCCTTTCCTGTCCTCAAAGTAAACAGCCAAAGGACTCTGGCCAGCATATCGAGGCATTAGAGCAGCAGGCTTTTCTCGTCGAGTCGGGTAGGAGAGTCAACACTCTCGCCCCACTCCAGTGGCTCTTGCAAGCGGCTTTAATTTGACTTCAAATGGTTTCACATCTGAAAGCAGAGCTGGGGAGCTGGAGGTTCAGCTCTGTGAAGGGCTTGATAATGTCCAGCATGAAGGCTGACATCCAACTCTGTGCATGTGAGGACAGGGTTTCCCGACTCCTTATGGTGAATTATTGGAGACTTTAAAAAGTATTTTTCTGTGCCTTGTGCTCATTTTCTTAACCCACTTCATACCTAACCATTCCCAGTACACACAGGGCAAAGTGAGGACAGGTCACCAGGACACACACACACACACACACACAGACCAATTACTCTCATACTCACACCTAGGGGCAATTTAGAGACCTGGACTGTTGGAAGGATTTGGAATATCTAGAGAAAACCCACACAGCCATTGGAAGGACATACAAACTCCACACGGAGAAACCCCCTGCCTGATCAGAGAAGCGAACCAAGGTCAGAGAAATCACAAATTCTGCCTCTGAAGGAGGTTTTAGCCGCCTGTGCGACGTTGTTTATCAGAGGGAGCTCTGGCTGAATCTGAAGCACCGAAGCGCGGTAACTTTATTTATTTTAACGGCGCTTGTAAATCACAGAGTTTAGTGCGTTTGGAGCTCAGAGGCCATACGCGCAAATTGAATTAGACAAACTGACTCGGGGTTTCACTTCTGCAGAAATAATAATAATTTTGGGGAGAGTGACACTCGTTATCTGTTTTTGTTGTTTTGATGGACTGATACCAAACTGTTGCTTTCGGGGATTTTTGTGCTGATTTTTGTTTTTTAGGACATACTAAAAAAACCCTTGATTTCATAGTTTTGTGGGCCAGGTGTAACGAGCAGTTTCCCCCCACTCATGGTCAATAACTATCTGTACATCTGTGACCCATGTATGTATGTCTGCCTGTTTTCTGCCCACGTTTCCTCCAACTAACTTAATCAGGACACTTAGCTAGGCCATTTGCAGAGCAAAGGCAAAGTGTGTCACACACACACACACACACACACACGTTCGTGCACCCGCATGCACACACACACACACACAACACACACACAGGCAGCCTGTGCACACACATCAGGAAATCCCCTCAGTCCTCGCCGTTTATGTGGGCATCAGCGGTGGGAGGAGGATCCCTCTTAAGCGGAGAAGAAAAACTTGAAAGAGCGCAGGGAGAAGCATCATCAGATCCACAGCCGTGTCAAAGTGAGCCATGAAACTGGGCCGGCGTGCCTCTGAAGAAAGTCCTCGGTGTGTTGCTGCTGTGAATATAAGCCAGGGTTAGGACTGGCCTGAATGGGAATAAGGTCGACTTGTACCAGTCACCTTAAAGGGTAGAGATAAGGGTGTCAGCCGCAGCACTCCACTGATTTCTGTCACCGAGGGACTCAATAGATCCTTAACTCCGACAAGTCAACCAGTGCCTTTATATTGGACTTGGGGGGGGGGGACTAATTATGGTCTTAATGCGTGTGTAACTGGACAGTTAAAGTGTATGTAAACGTGTTAGTCCTGGACCTCTCTGGTCTGACTAAGACACATAGGTAATGCCTGTTGGAAATCAATTTTCTTCTGCATCTAAATTCATTTGAAACTGGACAATGCATGTACACATGTTCCACAACCCCCCTTTGACCCTGGACCCTGAACTTACCAGAAAGCCGGTCTTGAGGAAGAACTAGAAGGAAGTCACAAGAGAACAGCAGGTCAGACAGCAGAAGCTCCCAGCTGTGACCATTCCTTCGAAGATGATGACGATGACCTCCGCTTAATGTTTTGAAATAAGGTGACAGTGGGAACCTGGAAAGCGTCCACATTAACCTGCTTAAATGACTCGAATTGCCACCTAGTGTTAGGAGGCAGACAAGCAGGCAAGAAAAATGCCTTTAATTCAACAGCAAAGTGGGTTCGTGCCTCTCGATGCCCGATTGATAAACGCGTGGTAGTAACATCTTCCATTTACAAACGACTTTCATTTGGGGTGTTTGTGTTTGTTTGTGTGAACAGTTAGTCTATTCCCTGGCAAATACAAAGCCCGCAGGGGACATCTGCTTCGATTCAAATGACGTTTGCAGAGTCTACCCGCTGACACGGACATGTTCTGTAGCAGACTCTCTGATAGAGGAACGCACACACACACACACACACACACACACACACACACACACACACACTGGCACAAATTTGATAAACAGCATGGATCCTTTCCTCAAAACATTCTGCTCTCAGTGAAACCCCACAGAGTGACAGATGGTAGAGACAGGTAATGCATGTTTGTGTGTGTTTGTGTGTGTGTGTGTGTGTGTGTGTGTTTCAGAGCAGTTCAGAGTCTTATACTGAAGACTACATACAGTTCTTATTGTCTGGTCCAAAACATAACTATCCAGCACTGAAGCAGTGATACTTCAGTTTTCTGTTGTTCTCCATGCTTGCCGCAGTGAGTCAGCGGGGGGAGGCTTTCAGCGTCCTATGGATTTACAATAATGCATTAGTTTTTGTCTTGGGACTTAAGAGGTTACGGATTAGTTTCCGCTCTTTGCCAGGTCCAGGCAGGGAGGTCAGAGGTCAATGGGATCCTCGGTGAGGAGTCACGCAAACAGCCAAAAGGCTTCCTGTGTGTGATTGCAGTTGGTGTGTGGAGGTGATCGTTTTTTTTTTTCTGTTTTTTTTTTTTTTTTTGTTCAGCCCTGAATGGAGGTTAATGCAGTGTGCTAACAAGGGTAGGTTGTGTGCGTGTGGGAGTGTGTGAGTGTGTGAGTGTGTGTGTCATTCACCTCCTCCTTAATTGGAAATCAATCACTTAGGATCTGGCTGATGTTTGGTTTCCATGGAGACTGAACAGCCTCATATTGACTGACAGCTGATGGAGGGCAGAGTAAAAGAGGTCAGAAAACACTAGTAAACACTGCTCTCTGTTGACTCGCTCCTTCTGCATAATTCTATAAAAGTCCCACAGGCCAGATCCGTCCTCAGGTCATAATGTTGCTGTGGACATTTGGACTGAACAGGTAAAATGGCATAAAGAGATAAATTAAAATAGACTTGCCTGCTGCACACAGTTGTATTTCTGTACTGAAGTGTGAGCTGGTAGTGCTGACCTATTATAAATGCAGTGTTAAGGCACAAAAAAAAGAAGACTGACAATGTGGCAAATAAGCACGTGGATGAAACAACAAAATGAGGTGTGCGAGGATAAGAATAAACAGGTTTTTTATGAATAACACACAAGTCTCAGCTGTTTGTTTTTCTGCACTTGCTGGACAGAAGGCAGAGTGGCATGACTTCCTGTGTTTTCACCACAGTGACTCATGTTGATCTAGCTTGTTAGAGGCTCGAGGGTGTGTGTGCGTGTGTGTCTGTGTGTGTGTGTGTGTATATGGTGAGATAGTGAATGAATACCCTTAATGGTACGGATGTGGATGAGTTACATCAGGTCAACATGGTTTTATGCAGACATGGTGATGTTCATTCAGATGAATGTTGGTTCAAACCTCTCTGTGTTGGAGGGGACAAGTAAGACTGGGTTCAACACATCGATATACAGTATATAGATGCTGCATCAACCCAGTCAGTATATATCAAGGTCACCGCCATATTGCTAATGACACAAACCTTTGTCCACCCTTAGACAGATGAACCTTCAGTTTCTTTTCTGTATGTTTTAAGACTGAATGTTCCCTCAAGCCTTCAGCTTTATGAGCTGATGGCGTAACACTAACCTGCCGTATGGCCAAAAAGTCGAGACTCTTTGGAGCCTTTTTCCTTCGATAGAGGCGACTTCATTGCGTGTCACTGAAGTTTCTGTCAGTCCTGGTTTACATGGAGGACTTCCAACTGCACTTACAGCCCTCTCATTATTTCCTAAATGGAAGAAAAAAGACTTGTTTAACAGGGTTTTTATGGTACCTTCGGATGGCCTGATCTACCCGAATAAGAAGCAAGCTCAGTCTGTTCAGCCAGGGAAAACAACATCCTGAAATAATGAAACGTCTGGTGGTGTGCGTGCGTGTCTTCCAGACCGTTCGCCCCTGCTCGAGCTGCAGTGACACAGCAGCCGTTCTCTCCGCTGCTGTTTCTCACTTCTCCCCTCAGACGCCTGAGTCTGAATGGAACGAAACACACGCAGTCTGACAAAACCGCTCATCAAGCCAAGTCACGGCTTCCAGCATCTGATTGGGCTGAATGAGAAATGTGTGGGGAAGACAAAGAGGCTAATGTTAAGTGGAGCTGGGAAGGATAGGTGCAGTTTGTGTGTGCGTGCGTGTGTGTGCAGTGGCATGACAGTAGCTTGGCTGAGCCGTCTCTTAATGCTCAACACGGTTTCCAGACGGATGATGTTTGCATTTAACAGTTCATGCCAGTCACATTAATTCCTCCTTGGTGTTTGCCTCCAGCTTTCTCCTCCAGCGTGCTGCGTGTCTGTGTACATACTGACTGTGTCTCTGTGTACACACTGACAGCGTGTCTGTGTGCACACCCAACGTGTGTACATACCGCATGTATTTGCGCATACCTTCTGTGTATGTGCCTTCTGCACATGTGTGCGTTTCAGGTACACCTCGGAGAACGAATTGCATTGTGTGTTTGTGTGTGTGTGTTAAAAGCTTGGCTGTTTAATGTCTTCCCTTGTCAAATAGGACCTTGTGATCGATGAAATACCCCCTCCTCACTCTTGTATTGATGAAAGCCGTTCTCCCCCTGCAGGATCCGTACATCTTTGAACCCAACTGTCAAGTGAAGGTGGACGAGTATGGCTTTTTCATCACCTGGAAGAACGAAGGAAAGGTATAATCTCCGTCCTTGTGGGTTCTGTTGTTTCAAGAGTAAAAGAACATCGAGGAAAGAATAACCCGGACCCTAACCCTCACCGTGCTGAACCGGTATTTTACCGTGCTTCCCTAATGAAGCGTTCAGTGTCCGGGCCAAGTTAAAAACATTTGTTCGTATTTAAAGCATCAGACTGAGGGTATAAGTGGTTACAGGTGGTGTTTCTGCTAATCAAATAGTCTGGTCCTCCAAGCAAACAATTGGCCACTGTTTCATCACCATGACAGAAGAAAAAAACATTCATTTTAAAAGCACATTTTTTCAACATGGTTTTTCAAATCACAAGAGAGAATACAGAGAATCCAAAAAATCCTTCATTTTCCACAATCTGCCTCGGGGAGGCACGGATGAAACTTTCTCCATCCATCTTTTCTGTATTCCTTTCTCCCCCCGAGAGAATAAATGCCATAGCTGCCTGAAATTTGATTACGAGAAAGACATGAACGCTGCCCGATGTTCCATTAATTGCTGCCGTCAAACGCCGCGAGGTCGTGGTGTCGCTGCTGTGAGCTTAACTATTAGAAGTAATTGGAAAAGTCACAAACAAGCCGCGCCGGCTTGCTTCCTTTGTCCCCGTCTGTCCCTGCCTGCAATCTCATCCCTCCCTCCCTCTCTCCCTCCCTCCCCCTCCTCTCATCTCGTTCCTGCAGGAAGGCCAGGTTCTCGAGTGTTCCCTCATCAACAGCATCCGCGTCGGCGCAGTCCCAAAGGTGAGACCCTCAAGAAACACAATCTCCCCATTACTCCTCCTATAATATCACAATAAAAAAAGCTGGTAATGGAAACACCTACATAAAAAACAAAAAACGAAAACAGTTTTACGCTCTCAGGAGGTGGTTTGTCAGACCTGTCAAAGTCGAAGTTTATTGCAAAAGTGTAGTTTAAGCACCTTTTTCACATTGACACGTCACCGGCCACGACTTATGTCCACCTCAAGCAAGATGGCACGATGCATAGTGAGACTGAACTCTCTCTAAATCGAATCAAAATATCTAATGAAGTAAAGTATTGGACGTCCATCCTCCTTTAAGTGGAGTCTAATGGCATGAAATCTTAGGAAAACTGTGGGATGTCGTGGGGAAAGACTGGACAAGAATTATGGTTCTTGATGCATAACACAGTAATTTGTCCAAATTTTAGAAATATCGCTTTTATATTGCAAAAAACTGTAATGAATTGCAGCCAGCGAGCTGCTGGTTTATGTATGAAATGCTCAAAAAGCTCACAGATAAAAGATTCAATTTATTTTTTCCTAAAAACGGTTATTATTAACAAAGGCTTCTCATTTTTTGTTTCAGTAGTGCCTCCGACTTCTTTCTTAAGTCCTAAAAGTGATTCTCGAAGATTCATCTTTTCTCTGATGTGGAGCCACATCATACCTTTGCGTGGCTTCACCCCTAATCAGGATGCAAACCCGTCGAGCCGCCCCGAGAAGCCGAAAAGGCCGGACGAGAGTGTGTGGTGTGTGGAGGAGCCATTAGCAGGCTGCGTGAGCGCTGCTGGCAGCAGGCGGTGGTCTGTTTGCCTTCGACTCCGCTCCTCCTGTTTGTTCAAAGGCTCCATAGTGCTCTGTAAGTAGCAGAGAGTAAGGACGAGCCATAGCAGGGCTTCTCCTCAGAGCTTGTAACGTGGTTACACAAGCCCCGAGAGCTGTTTCACATAATCCAATCAGCGGAGAAAAGATGAATTGCATTTCGGGGTCGCTGGCTGGGGTTTTAAAACAGCCGAGCCCTGTTGCCTGTTGCTGTTAATTCAATCATGCATTACTATCTTCCGTGGCACAGTGAAATCTGAGGAGAAGGGAGGCAGAGGTCCCGCTGCGTTTGTAATAGTGAGAGAAAATGTGTTTTATCTTTCCATTTCATTTCTTTTGTTTCGCAGAATGTGCAGGAGTTTTCATCCATGTCAGACCGAACTCATAAAAAAAGTTTCGGCTGCTGTAATTGTTTCAGTGTTTGTAGTTTGCTCGTTTTGCCTCAAATGTGAAACAAATATTGGAAGATTGAGGGTGAAAAAGGACGAAGCATAATGCTAAGACTTATTTAGCTTCCCCTGTAGATGTAGCCTGGACCAATAATAAGGTCAGTCTTATTTTTCCTCTGGTGCCTCACATCATTAGCTGGTCACATCAAGCATGACCCACATGCAGAGTTAATTAAAGTTTATTAGCCACTGGATGGGGTTAATGTGATGTGTCGAACCTTTTGGACACCATCGCCTATTGTATACAAGCTTGTTGTGTGATTGTGCTTTTTTTTTACAGCACATGATTATCTACATAGCTTCCTGACTTTGATTATGTGTGCTGAAGTCCCTATTGTCCATTTTTGTCCTTTTTAATTGAGATCAAAAACGACCGCAAATATCCCGACTATGTTGAGTGAATACAAGCAAATATCCCGACTATGTTGAGTGAATACAAGCAGCATAAAAGTCCAAACAACACATGTTAACATTATGTCAGCCATTCCTCTTGAAATCTGGATTCACAGAAGTTGCGTCTTGCAGATTCAGGGGAAACAAACAAGTGAGCATTTATGGATGTCTTTGAAAGTTTGCATCGTTGCTCCTTACTGATGGATAAGCATCTTATCCCTCTCAGCCTGCCAGACAGCTTTAAATCTCCAAAACAAAACAAACATGTCACATTCAGTATCTAACACTTGACAGCATCCTGAGGCTTGTCTGTCTTGGCTCCTTCCCCATTGTGTCATGCCACCAGCAGCCATTTACTGGAACAATACCAGATGAGGAGATGAAGACCTCCACTTCCTGTCCCTTCTCTCTAGACACCACACATTACTTGGCGTTAACTGATCTGAGCCTGTGTCTCGCTTGCCTCCCTTCCTCAGGACCCAAAGATCTTGTCCTCGTTCGAGGCCATCGGGAAGACGGAGGCGGACCTGGAGGGCTGCATCATCTGCATCTGCAGCGGCACGGACCTGGTCAACCTCAACTTCATGTTCATGGTGGCCGAGAACCCAGACACAGCCAGGGTAAATACACAAGGATGGCATCCCGAGCTCTTCACATGGTAGATAGTAGTAATCTTTGCTCCCGAAACAATGCATTTCCTAACATGTAGTAAAGTAAGAGCAAGCCTTCAAAACTACAGCAAGCACTCGTCTATTATTCATGATAGACTGATTCACAGGAACACGTGATTTTGAAAAACAGCTGAGGAGGAATTCGTCTGTCTGCTCTACTCACTCCTGCCTTTCTAGAAATGTAGAGTATCCATTTTTGGTTCAGACGCTGAGTAATAGCAAATTGCCAGGTGAATGGTGCATATGCCAACTCCTACACCAGGCAAATCTGGCCTCGGCTCACTTTGATAAACTGACACATTCGGTATGACTCATTTTCCCTGTCTGCTACCGTCTCGGCCGCACGCCTGCTTCCACTGTTACTTTCTGCTCTCTCTCATCTACTCCTCTCCCTCTCTCCCTCTCATCTACTCTCCTCTCCCTCTCTCTCTCTCTCCCTCACTGACTGGCCTTCTCCCACGCGTCGAGGAAAGAGCCCTGTGAGAAATCACAGAAATCGTCTCATTGATTAGAGAAGCAGCCTCCGCGTCTTTCCCTTTGTTGGTTAGCCTCACTCAGTCATTTTGCTGTTGTAGGTTCAGGTGACTCCCCATCCTCCTACCTCGCTCCCCTCTTCCTGTCTCTCTCTCTCTCTCTCTCTGTTAATGTGTAGATGTTACTATTGCTGACCCATGCTGGCAAACGTCCAAACATTATACACGCAGCATACGGACACATAGCATTTTAGCTGCATTGATCCAGATTTGATGGTACAGTGAGAGTTAAAACCACGTTGTCATTCTGTAGAGGAATCTCTTCATAACAACAGGTTTGACAAAGGAATAAAATCAGTAATAGTTGGTTCTCTCCTCAAATCTCTCAAACGTCGCCCCTCCGTCTGTGGCCCTCTAATTTAACCTTGTTTGTCTCATTCAAGAGACAAACCTCACAAAGTGACTCACATATTATCTTCCTAATAGCATATCTGCAAACTCAATTTGTCAGGACTTCGTATCAATTTCATATCAAACAAAAGTGACCTGTCAAAATCTTGAAGAGAATTAACATGACTTAAGTATGTTTTCTCTTACAATTTTGGAGTTTTATACGAATTTCATTTGACTGGGGGCATAGGCAATTATGCATCAGGTTTGGGAGAGAACAGCTAGGCCAGTATCTCAATTTGGCCCAAAAATATGACTGAGGCAGCTTTGCTTTGAGGCTGACGATATGTATATTTCCATCAAAACCGGCTATAGTAAGTAGGGCAACCTGGAGTGTTTACCCTGAATCCTCATGCTCCATCTAACCAGGTCCCTCTGTAGCATGTCCTCCCTTCTCTCTCTCTCTCTCTCTCTCTCTCTCTCTCTCTCTCTCTCTCTCTCTCTCTCTCTCTCTCTCTCTCTTTTCACCCCTCGACCTCCTCCGTCTCTCTCTCCAGCTGTCACTATCGTCATGACAATAGAAGAGATATGTCACAAAAAATAATCTTTACAGACTGAGTAATTTCCTAAAACAGCTGGGCAGGGCGTTTTGTTTTTTTTCCATGGTCAGGAACTACTTTTAGCTGGAGATTAATTTGGCAGGCTGCTAAAGTATTTCCAGCAGCCACATAGGTTTTTTGACTTGCACTAAAGCTACAAGGCCAGGTTTCATTATAGTGGTGAAACTTTTGGCTCACTGATGTATTTTTAAATAGTTTAAGAGACAGATAAGAGACTTTTTTCCTCTCTTTCTTTCTCTTCTCATGAGGTTTATTCGATTAAAAAGAGTCCAGAATATCACCAACCTCATTCTCTGACCTTGTGACAAAGGTTTGAGTAGCTGTTTAAGGTGACAGGCTTGAGTCAAGGCAAATAGAGAGAGAGGAAGAGAAAGAGAGAGACCGAAGAAAAAAGAAATCAGTTAAAAAGTCAGTTATCTTCCATTTGGCGACAAATCAAGCGCGGCCCAAAGGCTGAGCAGTAATTGAAAGACGCGGAGCCGAAGCGAGAAAAAGCACTTTGACAAGTCGAAGTGAGCGTAACTCTCTCTCAGCCTCCAGGTTTGTCTGGCCAGAATAAATTCGCAACAGAGAAATAGTTTCTCCAAAGAATTGTACAGCGCCTGGACGTGTGTGTGTGTGTGTGTGTGTGTGTGTGTGGTAATCTGCGGTTGTTGTTGTTGACGGTGGCTCGAGTGTTGGGAGGAGTGAAAATGGCCACCCGAGCGAGCGAGCGGCGGCGGCGCAGGTGGAATGAAAGAGGGAGAATGTTTTTGCTGCTGTGTTGTTGTTGTTGTTTTGGCAGCGCAGTTGTGATGTGTTTATTCATCTCCCGTGAGGGGGTGTTTTCATGGCGATGGGTGCTGTAAATGATGCTGGAGCTCGCTGCCACTGATGTTCATGCAGCAGCGTTCGGCAGAGAGGCCCGATGGCGCAGGCACACGCACACACACACACACACACGCGTTCATTCCTGCTATTTCTGTCCCTCTCTAACACACACACACACACGCACAGGCACACACATAAACACGACATGACAACATCGCCACCTCCCAACATGCACGTGGCCTTAAGAAGCAGACCTCGGGAGATGACAGAGTTATTTACATCTGTAGACACACACACACACACACACACACACACATGCTCAGGCACAGGCACACACACACACACACACGGCCTCATGGATGCCACATGCCCAAACAGACTGCCCCTGGTGCACCCGTTATCATGTGGAATGTTCTTTTAATGATGCCAGCAATAAATTGTCGCTTAAGAGAGAGAAAGACAGAGGGGTCAGACATGTTGGGAGGTTTCTGTCTGTTACTGGGAACCTCACAGGCCCTCTCTCTCTCTCTCTCTCTCTCTCTCTCCCTCTCTCCCTCTCTCTCCCTCTCTCTCTGTCACAGGGATACATGATTATTATCAGCACCTATCATTATCAGCCCAACATTGGGCTAATAATTGATTTTGCCCAGTGTTTTCCCATGTCACCTCAAACATAAACAGTGCTATCAGCAGTGCGGCCTCTGATGTGTGTTTCTGAAGCAGGAAAATCACGCACACAACACGTAATGGATGTTCAGGCGATGTTCTGAGAGTACCAACACATCTAATGTCTGGAGGTTTTCACCTCTTGAGCAGCGGCGTATGGAAAGAGTATGAGGACTCTAAAGTGAGCTGCGGCTAAAGCTAATGCTAACGCTAATGCTAGCACTTACGATACAGCAATTCAGCCAGGAGCCGACTGTGTTTTCATCCTATGAAATCTTTTTTTTATGATTATTATTATTGACTGATGCAGCTGAGTGAAACAAAAACAAATGTTGGTTTCGAGTCATAACTTTTTGTCGTAATGTCTGTTCCATTATTTCGATGAGAGAGACGGAGCTGCGAAATGAAATCCTTTGCCTCAGGTGTGCGAGTACGTAAGCTATTAAAAAATGTTATTGTTATCGGTTATCAGTGGGGTAAAAGCAGCTACTGTGCATCCCTACTAGTTAATTTACTGTTACTGTTCGCAGCCCTGCAGCGGCTCCACGCATTCATCACCGGGCCTATGTTTTCATGTCTGTGTGCGTCCCGCCTGACCCGGCGGGGGTGCTCGCCTATGTGTGTAAAATAAAGAGGCAATTTATTTGCCGCTGTTTAATTCTGCAAAGACACGCTCTTCTAAACTCAACACTCTGGAGATCCGCTCCCTTACTGTAGCTGCTGGCAGCTCTGCATGGTCAGTGTGCTGAGCGTGCGTGTGTGTGTGTGTGTCCTGAATACTTTGTGCCTGTTTGTTTCGCAGAAATGGATCGAGGGTTTGAGGTCAGTGATTCACAACTTTAAGGCCAACAATGTCTGCCCAATGACCTGCCTCAAGAAACAGTGAGTTCCCTTTATAATGTGCCTTAATTATGTCTTAGCTCAGCAACAAGTACAGTTTTGCTGCCTCTTTAAAGTAATGTCTCCTGACTCTGTTTTCCTTCTGTGTGTCCTGTGTGTGTTTCCCCCCCCTAAGCTGGATGAGGATGTGTTTCCTGACCAACGTGAATGGGAAGATTCCTGTGAGAGGGTAAGAAGGCACATAAAAGTGACATTTCTCTAATTTTAACAAAGTGCAACCCCTACATGCAGGTGTTTTCATTAATGGGTGTTTTGCACATGAGAAATAAGTCTAGTCTATTAGTCTAGGCTTAGTCTAGACTTCTAGTCTAAGTCTAGTCTATTGAAGTATAACAATCATTTTCACAGCTTCAGTCTGTTTTAGCAATATTTGTGGTGATGTTTCCATGTTTTTATCGTGGTATTTAAGTCTTGTGACTTTCTAGGGATGATGCAAACCTGTCTGCTGAACCTCTGGTTCAGTCTCAACTCTGTTCTCGCGTCTCTTTTCACAGCATCACTCGAACATTTGCCTCAGGGAAGACGGAGAAGGGCATCTTCCAGGCTCTGAAGGATCTGGGCCTTCCCAGCGGAAAGGTCGGACAACCCAGACCGCGCACTGTTGCGCTCTAAAGGATCGTGTACAGCACAGAGCTGTAACTTTAAGCTTTAGACCTCTCACCTTAAATAACACCCGACTTCTTTATCCCCTGCAGAATGATGAGATCGAAATGTCGGACTTCACCTTTGACATTTTTTACGCGCTCACACAGAAGATCTGCCCTCGCACAGACATAGAGGAGCTCTTCAAGAACATGTGAGATCCCCCTTTGCGTTTAACCTGCCTGCCCCCTCCTCTGTATTTCACTGACTTTGTGACAGAAACGTATGATAGATGGTGTTGACTCCCCCAGATCTACAGCGTGCAGTAACAGTCGTCCCATTGCTCTGTGTTGTACCCGTAAATCAGCGATATCCACTGTTGAAATAAGTGTGAGCTACTGCATCTTGTTGGAAACAGTCGGGACAAATATCTCTGCGCCTGCTGCACTAACTGTGTCTGGACAGCCTAACCCGCTTCCACAGTTTAACATTTATAATGACTGATGATTAACACAGTATCGGTGTAACTTATGAGTACGACCCCCAAACCCTCAACCCCCTCCCTTTTTTTTTTGTTTTTTTCTAAGACTTGCTTTCTAATTTTAACAGACTGTGTGAATGACTGTGAGGGTGTCTTATTTGAAAAAAACATAACATTTGTTTTGTTTTTTGTTTTTTTTCTAATTAATTCCTTTGCAGCAATGGGAACAAAACTGATTATTTAACTGTAGACCAGTTAGTCAGCTTTCTGAATGAAGTAAGCTCTTTATCATTCATTAACTTCTCTGTGTGTTTTGCTTGCCTGTGCCTGTGCCCGTGCCTCACCCCTCGCATCCTCTCTGCATCCTCCGGGTAGAAGTTGCCTTCCAGCCCGGACTTGGACACTGTTCATGAAACAGGAACAAAATGTTCAACGTGCGCTCGTTTGGCCTGCGAGGGCAACTTCAACCCCTCTCTCCCCTGCTCGGCATTCACGCCCTCATCTCATCCCATCCCGTTCCCCTGTATGGCCCCCCCCCCAGCTACCGCCCGCCTCTCCCCTTGTCTGATCAGTGTTGCCATGGCGACGGGAGGGTCTAGAGGTTCGGGTCCTGTCCCCCTGCTCAGCTCGTCTTGCTTGTCTTGTGGGGTTTTTTTTGTTTTTTCCTGTGGCTGAATACCTGTGTAGTCCCAGCGCTGTGCACTTTGTGATTGGGCAACGTTGTTTGTTGTTGTTGTTGTTTTGTTTCAGTAGAGCTGCTTTGAACCTCCCCCAACATGTCTGACCCCCTTGCTTTTTTTCTTCTTCTTTAGCAGACACCTGAGCACTGCACCTGTTAGCGTGGCTCACAGTCTCAGATTTACGTCCCTTCATACCGCGTACCTGAGTGCTCTCGATTTAAAAGACACGTCGGTTCAAATCAACTGCACCGATTGACTCGATATCAATCCAAAATCAGCAATTCTTGACCTGAGCACTGCTGGTACCTCATCCCGTGTCCTGTGTTGTCAGTGTGATCTCACTCTAGAGCACAGTGTGATTTAGAAAGACGCGGAGACCGTAGGCGCGGATTGAATGTCTGCCTTGCCTGTTTGCTCGTCCTCAGAACCAGCGGGACCCTCGGTTAAATGAGATCCTGTTCCCCTTCTACGACCCCAAGAGAGCGATGCAGATCATCGAGAAGTACGAGAGAGACGAGAATCTGAAGAAGAAAGGTAAGGGGGGCGGGGGGGGGGGGGGGGGGGGGGGGGTTACAGGAGGCAGAGATGTTTTATGCTGTGCTGCCACCTGCCTGCGAAACTCAGACACTACAGACACGATTCTGTCCGCGTAATCATGATAGATTGTCAAATGAACTGTTGATTAATTGTGCTCTAGCTTAATGGTAAATACAAAGTCAAGAGGATCTGCCAGTATCTGTCCTACAATAGTTGCAGCCTGGATAATGCACATCACAGTTTTAGAGTATTTGCAGTTCCTTTAATGAGAAATTAAATGCATTAATTTGCCTATTTTGTTTAATTTAAGGCTGCAAAAAGTGATCCTTTTTTGTGGTGAATTCATCTTGATTATTTCCACAGATAATCAGATAGTTGTTTGGTTTAATGAAAGACACAAGAATTGACTTTCACAAAGGTTTTTTTTTTACTTTCTCATCTTAAGGCAATGCTTAAATCAATGACTGAAATGAATTATTAGTTGATCAATTGATAAGTTGTTGCCACTCTAGTTTTAGTTTAGCTTTAGTATCAGTTTTGTTACATGATACTTATTTGTGTTAAGAGCACAATTAGCATTGATAGATGAAACATGAATGACTATATGTAGCCATTTCCCTCCTGCAGGTCACATGTCCAGTGACGGCTTCTGCCGGTACCTGATGTCAGATGAAAACGCTCCAGTTTTCTTGGACCGGTTGGAGCTGTACCAGGAGATGGACCAGCCGCTGGCCCACTACTTCATCAGCTCCTCCCACAACACCTACCTGACAGGCCGACAGTTTGGAGGGAAGTCCTCGGTGGAGATGTACCGGCAGGTCCTGCTGTCTGGATGCAGGTGCTGTGTATGCGTGTGTGTGTGTGTGTGTGTGTGTGTATGTGTGTCAGAGAGAGGCTAAGATGCTCTGTAGTATACCTGCATCATGCTATTATGTATCTCGTCTGCCAGATGTGTGGAACTGGACTGTTGGGATGGCAAAGGAGAAGACCAGGAACCCATCATCACTCACGGCAAGGCTATGTGCACAGACATCCTGTTCAAGGTGATCACACACACACACACACACACACACACACACTTACACACACACACAGAAATACACTTACACACAAATATTGGGGAAGTGCCGCTGTTCACTGTATCGAATCTAACTCTAAGAGCTTTATTCCTCTCCAGGGTGCAATTTAATGCACAGTGAGCAGCTGTAGATCAAAAAACAAGAGTGAGAATAAAATGAAGATCAAAGATAGATCAGAGATTGACAGTGTATAACATCAGATCGCATTAGCTGTAGAGTGACGTGGATGTGAAGGGGATGCAGCAGCGAGTTTAGTGAGAATGAGAGAGTCAAAATATGCAGAATAATGTTCATCTGGTTTGCCTGGTGTGTAGACGAGGTGTGTCTGCCCCCTGGTGTTGGAAGTGTGGTATAGCAAGACAACCTCTGCTCTTTCATCTTTTTGTGCTTCTCAGTATGTAGCTGTCACACTTCATCTTTCTCCCCTCTTCCAACAGGATGTCATCCAGGCCATCAAGGAGACAGCGTTCGTCACGTCAGACTACCCCGTTATTCTGTCCTTTGAAAACCATTGCAGGTACCTGTACAGCCACCGATGGCTAAATTTACCATCTATTTTCTTTTATAGATGTTTACCATTTTCATTGTGTGTTTCTGTAGTAAACCGCAGCAGTACAAGATGGCAAGGTATTGTGAGGAGATCTTTGGCGATTACCTCCTCAAACAGCCTCTGGAAAACTTTCCGGTAAAAATCCTCTCTGTGACTCACAGCGTGTCAAGTTTAAAGGCATTTAAAGGATAAAATTTCTTAATATCTGAAGCCCCGATTACGTTCTCTGTGGCAGATTGAAAGTGGGCGGCATTTACCCTCTCCCAATGAGCTCAAGCGTAAAATCCTCATCAAAAACAAACGCTTGAAACCTGAAGTTGAACAGAGTGAGTTTTCAACACTTTAACTTATTTTGTCAAATTGTTGTATTGTATGATTTCACAAGTGTAAACATGTGTGTCTGTATCATACAGAACAGCTAGAGGCCTTTAAGAAACACATGGAGGCGGGGGAAACCAACACCCCTGCCATCATTATGGGAGAGGAGAACGAAGAGGACGCTGAGAACGGTCAGTTGTGTGTCTGTGTGTGTGTGTGTGTGCGTGCGTGTGTGTGTGTGTGTGAGACTGAGATGTTTTATCCTTAACATGACACAAAATCTGAGATTTCTTTATGAATGAAAATGATTGGTGACAGATTTTCTATTTATCAAACAAGATGTGCCATTTAAAGCGTAACACACACAAGATGCGACACAAGCAGAACTGCTGCTCTAAAATGAAATAAAATGGCGTGCTCGGATGTGACTGCAGGGGAGAAAGAGGCTGAAGATAAGGACTTGAATTCGGAGGCCCCCAGCAGTCTGTCAGAGGGAGCCAGTGAGAAAGAGGCCAACAGCGTTTCTCAGAGTAACACCGTCAGCTCCAGGAAAGAGGAGGAACGCAGCAACAGCATCAAGAAGGTGGGCCGTCGACAAAATGGCCTATTCATGCTGCCAGTAGCCGTGAAGATGCTATTGCAATTAATCACTTTAAGTCCTTTATTATGGACAAGATTATAGGTTTGATAAATCATCTGTTTTGTCTCTTTCTCGGTCCGCCGTGTCTGCGTGCAGGTGCCCGAGGACGAGGCGACGGAGATGTCTGAAGCCACAGAAGCAACGGACGCCACAGATATATCAGAAGCATCCGACCAGGACAACAACAAGAAGGCAAAGCACATGATCGCTTTTCTTTTCATCCCCCTTTCACTGTCACTCAGACAGTTAACGCAGCAGATCGAGCTGTGTGTGTGTATGCGTGTGTGTGTGTGTGAAAGGTAACATTTGGATTTGCTCCTTCCTTCCCCGTACAGGGAGGCGAGGAGGTGGAGGACTCTGAAGAGGCTCTTATAGCTCAGTACACATATGTGGGGGCAACCACCAACATCCATCCGTACCTGTCAGCCATGGTCAACTACGCACAGCCCGTCAAGTTCCAGAGTTTTGATGTTGCAGAGGGTGAGTTTGGATTTATTTAAGTTTCGCTTTATACAATGTCTAAATTGTACCGAGCACCATAAAGACTTGTGATTTTCTTCTGTCCATCTTTCAGAGAGGAACATCCACCATAACATGTCGTCCTTTAACGAGTCTGTGGGCCTGGGCTATCTGAAGACCAATGCCATAGAGTTTGTGAAGTATCCTTTGCTCAGAGTAGATTTGACTTGACAGTACGGTACTGGATATTGATGCAATATATTATATCTGAGACCAGCCAAACCCATTAACATGCTCTACATCGACAGTAGCTCTAATTTGTTCTCCACTGACTCCTCATGGAAAGTTTCGGCTACAAAAACAAAGACAAACCAGGTTCCTCTGGGTCTTCACAGAGTTCTCCAAACAACTAACATGTTGTGAGGCGCCACCTGTAGAGTCGCTGCAGAATCAGGTGGTGGACCTAAGAACAGTCTGAACAAAGAAGATACCTTGCATGTTCTTTGATGGTGGTATGGTGACACCTTCCTAAATTCCTGCACCTTCCCAATAAATAAAGTAGGGGTCTAACTTATCACATCCAGGTCACCTAATTGAGAGCTTGAATGAAGGGTCAGAGCTGATGTTTTGCAGCCATATTTGTTTCCAGACTGCTGTCGGAAAAGAACCGGAGGCCTCCAGAGGGCCAGTGTGCCTTTGGACTGCGTGCCTTGGCATGACACACACACACACACATACACTTTGCCTCTTTCCATCTCCAGTGGGACTGTTTGACCCAAGCTGTTCACTCTAAATATAGTCCTGCAGTCTGTTTGAAGCGCGCGCGCTCGACCAAATGCGTCCCCGCACATGTGCCGAACACACGTGCTCTGCACTCTTTTTTTTTCATATTTTTTCCTGAGCGTCAGTGCAGCTACAACAAGCGTCAGATGAGCCGTATCTACCCCAAAGGGGGCCGTGTGGACTCCAGTAATTACATGCCTCAGATCTTCTGGAACGCAGGCTGCCAGATGGTCTCACTCAACTTCCAGACCCCAGGTACCACAGCACACAGCACGGGACCTCTGACCTGACACACACACACACACACACACACACACCCATATCAAGCACCTCACATATACAGTACACAGGGATTGGGAGTGTCTGAGGTACAGCCCGCCCACATCCCTGCCACATTAAACACTCCAAGAACAAGGAGGGGATTTTAACTTATTAAGAAGACCTGGTTAGGGAAAATCACTCATGGTTTGCTATGAGGATATCACTCATAGTTTGCTGTGAGTGATCTTTAAGTGTATGCAAACAATTGTCGGCAACTAAAACATTTTATCCAATATGTCAAATCCTAATGAGTCTGGGTAATCCAGATTAGGCCTTAAAGCAAGGAGAAATGCTTCATATAATGGAAAAGTTATATCACAACTCTGTCCAGGACATCAAAATGTGGATTTCACCTCAGCATCATGTCTGTGACTCTCATAATGTAGCGAGAAAAAGACTGTTGACAACATTTACGTTGGTCTCACACCTGGTTCTTACACCTGGCCCAGCAAAGAAGTGGTGATGGAACGGCATTGGTGGAAAAGTGGCAAAGCATGCTTCTAACTGTGATGCAAAATCCAGTTCAGATGCTTTTGGTTTACATGAAGAAACCACAACCCTACTTAACAAAGTGCTACTCGGAATAAATATACCTTCGTTCAGACAACATGCTCTAGATCAACAAGATCAGGCTAATCAGGCCTCAGAAACATTTCTCCCCTAGTTTTACATGTCCCACCTCTGTTGCACTCACACACACACACCTATGCACTGAGCGATGCCTGTTGTGGAGCAGCTGCTGCCCCGTGGCCGGAGGCGCAGGCGGTCAGACCATATGGCCTGTTGGGAGCAGAGCATGTGGTAATGCCGGGGGGTGACAGGGCGAGGGAAAGGGGGGGGGGGGCAAATTCTGTGATCGAGCAATAAATGGTTAGCGGGGAGACATGTCTGGGTGAAGTGAAGTCTCTCTCGGTCGGCCCGGTGCGTGTCCTGACCTGTCCTGGTGGTCTCCTCCTCAGATCTGGCCATGCAGCTCAACCAGGGGAAGTTCGAGTACAACGGCTCCTGCGGGTGAGAACCAGCTCCTCATTACCATTCGTCCCATCGTCCCAGCCCCTTTTCTCGGCCCCCGTCCTTCTCCAAAGCCCATCAATTAAAGCGTGTCACATCTCATTACTGGTTGCCAGCGGCGACCGCAGCTACTGTCTGCCCCGAGAGCCGACGAGCGCTCGGATGGTGATGGGGAGGGGGGGGGGGCGGAGAGCGAGCTCATCTTCCGGTCGCCTCCGAGGCTCTCTGCAGTCATCTACCCCCCCCCTCGCCTCCGTCCCTCGGCTCTAATACCGTCCCCGAGGGCAGAGATTTTACTGCTAATGCTGGAAATCTCATATGTGGGAAGACTGGGGTTTCTGCAGACACCCATCATTACTAATGTCCGTCTGCTGGGCCTGCGATTAACACACACACGCACACTCCCACACACAAAGCCTCAGTCTACTCTTTAAAAGATCCCTGGGAAGCTTAATTGAAACTGAACCCCCTAAACTTCAACTTTTAACACTGAACTTTTCCCATTTTGGGCGCTCTCGCTGTCTTTTCTGAGGGTTTTGCGACGTGTGTGATCTCCTCACAGGTACCTGCTGAAGCCAGACTTCATGAGGCGGTCAGACAGGATGTTCGACCCCTTCTCTGAGACGCCTGTGGACGGCGTCATCGCTGCGACCTGCAGCGTACAGGTCAGGTCGTCCGACATGAAGTCCTGCAGTCATGAAGATAAATGAACTCATACTCATGCCAGTGACAGGCATGATATCCTCAAAAGCAAGATGGTGCATCAAAACCACTTAGAGTTAACAGTCCAAAAAGTGTCCTTTTCAAGTTTTGTCTTTTGATAACTATTATACTTTTTTGGCACAGGTGTGTTTTTTGTTAAAAAAAACATCAGTTTGGTGTTTAAAACATAAACCTTGTGTTACTCCAGTTTTTATGTTCCTATAGTTACGGTAAAGAAGTGTCCAAAACAAACGCAAAATTAGTGTTTATTGTTATTTTGCGTCTTCTTTTTTGATATAATTTTACACACAATTTTTGTGTGTAAAGCAATGTTTGCGATCTCATCTCAAACACTGGCAGATGAAGGGTTAAAATTCAGAAATGCATGAAACATTTAGTATGTATGATCAGGACTAATTTAACTATATTTAGGACATGACACTATTACCTAAATGAAATGTATATATATGAGTGTTTGTGTTTTTTTTAACCAGTCTTCAAATCACAGTGAAAAATACTTTTTTCATGTATATGTATGTATTTCATTTATGCTGAAGCGTTCCTTTTGGCTGCAGGTGTTTTCCGGACAGTTCCTGTCTGACAAGAAGATCGGCACGTACGTGGAGGTGGACATGTACGGGCTGCCAACGGACACCATCCGGAAAGAGTTTCGCACACGCATGGTGATGAACAACGGCCTGAACCCGGCCTACAACGAGGAGCCCTTCGTCTTCAGGAAGGTGAGCGAGGAGGCCAGGGAGAGTGGGGCTGAGGTGAAACCGACGCGCTGCATCAGCAGGAGAGCGGTGACGTTTGAGCAGCCGGAGGAAGGTGTGGGGGGGGGGGGGGAACTAACCCGTGGTTGATGTTGCAGTGGAGTAATCTGTCTGTCCTCAGAACTGGAAAAGAAACAAAAAAGGGGAGAAAAGGACAAATCCGAGATGTGGAAGAGGAAGCGAGACAGAAAGGTTAAAACGTCGACATCCGGAAAAGGCTGTCGAAACAACAGAGGAGGAGGAGGGGAAAAAACGTCATTTGTAGAATCATCCCAAACCGTAAAAGGAGGGAGAAAGAAAGAGGGGATCTAGTTTGACTCACGGAGGGGAAGAAAAGGGTAAAAGAAAGGGCACGAAAGCAATAACAAACAGAAACACAGGCCGGCAATTAGTGAGGGAGGGAAAAAAGGGGAATGAAGGAAAGAGATTAGAGATAGAGTGTGTGAGTGTGTGTGTGTGTGTGTGTGTGTGTGTAATAGTGCTGCTCTCAGCAGAATGAGGAGTCTCTCAGCCATGACTGTGACTCCAGCTTCCTAACACACACCATCAATCACAGCCTGCCGCAGTGCTGCTCCGCTCACACACACACACAGGCACAGACTTACACACTAGTGCTATCAAAGAGGGGCATCATGAGCAGAGCAGCTGGCAAGACGTGTTCCTCACATTTACACACACACACACACATTGAGAGAGAAATGCCCTCAGATGCTGCCACACCTTTTGCATAGGTACATAGACAGTGCTGCCAAGATGACTCAGAGCCGGCAGAGTTGGAGTACAGTACCTGAGCACACACACACACACACACACACACACACTCACACAAGCAGGCGCCTTCCAGCCATTCATCTCTAGTGACTATTCCTTGGTCTTATCTCTTACCCTCCTCTTCGTCAAGGTATTAATCATCCTCCTCTCTCCGTTCACTTATCTCCTCACACACACACACACACACACACACACACACAAGGCCAGTTAAGTCTCTCATGCTGCCTTTTCAGAGGGTGTGTGTGCGTATAAGCTCGTCCACAGACACACATTACATGCACACGCTCACCGTACAGTACGAGATAGACCTCGACTGGCGGAGCCGGGGAACGAGCGGCGGAGATGGCCTTGTCAGTAGTCAGATACGGCGTGTCGGCGCGCCTTTATCACGCCGTTTTCTCTGTATCACGCTGTGACCGCCACTAACCCCCCCCACGCACACCCCCCCCCCCCCCCCCCCCCCCTCCCCGATAGCGTCGCCTACAGCTCCATCCTTGACCTTCCTACCTCTTAAACGATGCCGCTCCCGCTCCGCCGTGCAAACAGGACCTTCACACGAGCAGTTTGTCATTCACCACGGGCGCTGATCTGACTGACCCGCCGCTAACTTTTTCATTTTCCATCCCGCTTTCTTGTCCTCACACCTTCCTTCCCCCTCCACTCTCCCCCTGCCCCCCCCCCTTCACTTCATTCCGGCACTTTCTCCCTCCCTCTCTCCCTCCCTCTTCTCCCTCTCCATTGCTCCTCATCCTAAGGTGATATTGCCGGACCTGGCGGTGCTGCGCATTGCCGTGTACGACGACAACAACAAGCTGATCGGGCAGCGCATCCTGCCCCTGGACGGCCTGCAGGCCGGCTACCGCCACATCTCCCTGAGGAACGAGGGCAACAAGCCCCTGTCGCTGCCCACCATCTTCTGCCAGATCATCCTCAAGACCTACGTGCCCGACGGCTTCGGAGGTGAGGCCGACACAAACACACCCACACCCACACACACCCACACGCACCCACACACACACACACACATGCACGCACAGTTGCAAAATTTTATGCAGATTCCTTCATGTGCTGCAGAATAACAAACCGGCTGAATTTGTTTTAGAGTCGAGTTTATTCTCGGCTGAAAAAGTTGCTCCTGTAGCCTGAAGGGGGGAGAGAAAAGGGGAAGAGCAAGCCTCTCTCTCCCTCCCTCTCTCTCTCTCTCTCACACACACATGCACACACTTACTCTCTGCCTTGGGTCGAACATTCAGAGTAATGGAATGGTGCAAATGATTATGACAGAGGATCTGCAGTAATAGACAGTTTGGAGCAGGCAGGAGCATACAAATGAGCAGGACAATCGGAGTTGTCATTAAATAAAGCCAAGGGGCTTGTGCATAGGAGCCATTACGCTAGCCATTAGCTTTGTGCTATCTGAGATCTGCTGCCAGCATCACAGACACACAACAAAAAAAACCCTTCCTTAAGATATGGTGGTATTTATTCTAAGTGAAGGAGAAGCCTCGGAGTGTGAGCAGAGATTAAAATCTTGCACTGAATGCCTTCGTTTTTCAAGCTAATTTCGGTTGATTTTCACTGACGGAAATCTGTGTTTCAGCTATTGTGGACGCCCTATCAGACCCAAAGAAGTTCCTGACCATTGCAGAGAAGAGAGCGGACCAGATGAAGGCGCTGGGGATCGACACGGTACCGCAAACTCTGAATTTTGCTGCACCTGCACTCGGATCTTACTGCATTAACAATACAAAAATATGTTGCTTCTCTAGAACGACATAGCGGACGTTCCCAGCGGAAGCTCCAAGAACGATAAGAAGGGACGGGGGAAAGGAGACACGGTGAAGGCCAGCGTGACACCTCAGGCCAGCTCGGACATGGCCCAGACGTCCAACGCAGCCCAAAACAACACCGCAGAAACCAGGAAGGGTGTGGAGAGAACATCTGCGATATTCACATACTGTATAAGCACGTATAGTCACAGACGGACCTGAACTTCACTTTTCTGTGTTTCTGTTTTCAGATACTGCACTCGTGCCTAATGTCAGCATTGATGACTTAAAACAAATGAAGGTTAGTGATTACACACGCACACGCACACACACACACACACACACACACCAACAGTGTCCTGCAGCCCAGTCCATGTAAGACGAGTTTCAGAACAGGTAACAGTCAGATGAAATTCAAATAACTTGTTTATAATAACTTGTTTATTACTATATTCGTACCACTGTAGTGTTTTATATCACCACAAATGATCATGATTCAGCTGCCACTCACATTCCCCACCAGGTAAATGAATATTGATGAGTGTGATCACAAGCTTATACCAGGGGCAGACTAACTCATTTTGATTAAACATGAACATTTGTCAGCTGATTCATACTGTAAATACACAAACAACAAGTTCATAAATAGCGAAATATCTAAAGTTACAGTGTAAATGTGTGTTTATTTTCTTTGCTCGTTTGGTAAAAGGAGAAGACTGTAAACGCCCTGCTGCTGCTCATGATGAGCACACTCTGTCTCTCTCTCTCTCTCCCCCGCAGACGTACCTTAAACTGATTAAAAAGCAACAGAAGGAGCTCAACACTTTAAAGAAGAAACACTCAAAGGTGGGTAATTGTTTCGGAGCCGACGTGTCTGTCGGCCATGCAAAGAGGCTGCGGCCGTTTCATGCTCACCGAGCGGCGTGGAAAACACAGGCAGGCGCCGCCTCTTCATCACCTTTCATCTTCCTCCCTGGCCGCCGGCCCGCGACACACACACACACAGGGACGCGCCGCCACGTAATTAACGTTTCCTAAGAAATTAGACTTGCTAAAGTTGCCTCATCCTTTGACCGGTCGAGCCAGAGCGATCGTGAAGCCTCATTCACAGCGGCTGATTAATTATCAAACACCTCCGTTGTGTAACTCCCGTCGACTCGTCACTCACGTGTTTTTAAGAACGATGACACATGGAGCTGAGAGCGCAGCGCTTATGGCGTGCTCTGTTGTTCCTCTGAAAGGATCAGAACACGATGCAGAAAGCTCACTGCACCCAGGTGGACAAGATGGTGTCTCAGCACGACAAGGAGAAGACGACCCTGGAGAAGCTGCTGGAGAAAGCCATCAAGAAGCGGGGGTGAGGAGGGACCGTCGTCGTCGATGCTCGCGTACATGGTCGCTAGGTGACAGAATGCTGAAGTTTTGGTTTTTCCCTCCTCGCAGGGAAAACAACTGTCAAGAGCTGAAGAAGGAGACCGAAGACAAGATCCAGACGCTGATCGCTGATCACAAAGTCAAGGTGACACAAAACGTCTTGCACCAAAAGCAGCATCAAAGCTGAATTTAGCAATTCTGATTTCATCACTTGTCAATCTGATTCTCTATGGATTCGTTTTTCGATTCTCAGTATTATCTCTACCTCTGAATGGAAGACGCAGCACACACATGCCGCTACGCTGCGTAACATTTTGCAATATTTCCACTGCCCATTTGCACTGAATTTGAAACAAAACGTCTGCTGACCTGAAACACACTGTACATAGAATCAGGGATTGCTCTTATAGTGAAAGTGAAACATGAATGAAGCAGATGGAGAGTTTTAAAATCAGATGAAAGCCTTATGTTAGCATTTCAGACAGGATGCAAATTTTCCATGAAATATAACCACACTTCAGAGCGATTCTGCCTCTGCACGCCATGTCATTAAAGCAGTATTGTTATCGGAGGTGCAGTTTTAAGTCATCTGCCATCCCTAGCTATGAGCGGCTCAGCCGGAGGATGAACCCGCGGCCTTTAACGGCCGTGCCTCCCTGTGCAGGTGAAGGACATCACGGCGCAGCACACTAAAGAGTGGTCGGAGCTGATCAGCAGTCACAGCAACGAGGAGCAGGAGATGAAGGACAGCCACGTCACGCAGCAGTGTGAACACCTCAAGAAGCTCCTGGCCACCGTCCAGGAGCAGCAGACGCTGCAGCTCAAACTCATCCACGAGCGGTGAGAGGCGCGCTCACACACACACACACACTGAAATGCCCCACAAGTATTCCTCTACAGTATCACTGTACTGTTTGTAACCCAATGTTGTTTGCCGCCCTCAGGCAGAGTAAAGAGATGCGTGCCAACCAGGCCAAGATGTCCATGGAAAACAGTAAAGCCATCAGCCAGGACAAGACCATCAAGAACAAGGCAGAGAGAGAGAGGTGGGTCTTCATCCGGGCCGCCATTGTTGTGTCAGTCATTCAGTAGTCTGAGTTGACGTGATGGATTGTTTTGTTTTGTTTTTTACTTATTGTTGTTCAGGAGAGTGCGGGAGTTAAACAGCAGCAACACCAAGAAGTTCCTGGATGAGAGGAAGAGGGTACGTCACTCATTGTTTAATACAGAATCTGTCAAATGCACAAATGTCAATAGAGATACATAGACGTCTATCGCAGCAGTTTAATGTCATTGTGAAGTGAAGAATATTGTGTGCATGGTCTTTTTCAATGCAATTCTTTAATATGTTGATATATGTTGTTCTGTAGATAGGAGCCATGTAAACCTATTGACACCAGCTTATTAGTAGAAGTAGTAGTAGTAGCAGTACGAGTGTGAATAAGAAATACTGCTTGTACTGTGGTGTCTGTGCAGTCGCAGCCTTATGAATGTTAAATCCATGCATTGTAGTACCTGCAGTATTAACCGTGGTCATAATGCGGTGTCTCCCGGTGTGTCTGCAGCTGGCTATGAAGCATCAGAAGGAGATGGAGCAGCTAGAGAAGAACCAGAGAGAGCAGGTGGAGAAACTGGAGAAGTTCAATGAGCAGGTACGCCCTGAAACGCCAAACCAGCTGCTACAGTTACAAAAGAGATTAGCAGAACTGCAGCAATGTTTTACTGCACCATTTTAGAGGCCTTTTCTGCATACGCCATCAGTTTTCTTCTTTTTGTTTTTATAAGCACAAACAAAAGTTCAGACTGGGACTAGAGAACTTCTCCAGCAGATCTCTTCCCCAGATAACGGCTGCATTTTGCATCTAAACCGTAATTAGTTCTGCAGTGTAGCGCTGCTCCTCACAGCTGGCTCCAGCATGGCCTCTGGTGACTCTAAAGACAAACAGCAGCCAGCACAATGTCCCGTCTTCACATCTCCATCTCTCTGTTTTATTTTGTCATCTGCCCCCCCGTTACCTGTGCATGTCTTACTGTACATGTATGCACAGATCTCATCGGTTCTTTAATATGATTTGCTTCCTCCACCACAGCTTTTGAAATCACACCATGCAAACAAACAGGTTCAAGGTAGGCATCGCCATCTCACTCAGCTCTCTCTCTCTCTCTTTCTCTCTTTCCACCTTTTGTCATTTCCATTTCCACGTCTGTCTGATGATCGAGTCTCCCCCTGTCATGTCGTCTTCACATTCTCCTCCCGGCTCGTTATAAACCTGCACCTGTCCGCCATTTACGCGACAACTGTAACGTAACGTAAAGCAGGAGAACAGCACGCATCAGCCACCACCCCCCCTCCCCTCCCCTCCCCCCGTCTCTCGATAGGTTGTGAGATTAAAAAAGAAAGAGAAAAGAAAGCGAGTGATTAATTTTCCTTTTGTATTGTGAAAATCCACATTTCCACATTTGTAGTCTGCGGCTCTGCGTGTCAGCGGTGCCAACCAGCAGCTTGAGTCATTTGTCACCATGACTCACCGGCCTATTACTAAGAAAAAACAGCCAGCGTCCGAGCTGCCCCTCTGCGCCTTCACTCCGGCTCATAATCACTCGCCTTCTCGCTACGTGACGCCATCCCGCCGCAGACCTCTAATTTCCACGGCCATTAAAGGCGTCGCTCCGGCGTACAGTGCGGCCCGTGGAACGGCCGGCTGAATCACTCGCCATCTCGCGCAGGGCGCCGGGGCGGATCCCGCTAGTTTTCTGCGTCCTGTGTGTCTTTAAGTCGGTTGTGCGCGTGTGCGTCTAAATGTGTTCTCCCCGTCTCCTCTTCCTCCTCCTCAAGGCCAAGGACATGCAGCAGATGGTGAAGCTGGAGGAGGAGATGGACCGCAGACCTGCCACGGTGGTGTGAGCGACTGAGACCGAGACATGAGCACGCACGCACACACACATACGCACGCACGCACACACACACACACATGCTGGTGCAGAAACACTCCGATGTGGATAGCCCTCCTCATCCTCCTCCTCACAACAACCCACAGAGATGTTCCCTGCCTATTCCTCCCAACACGTTCACGTTCGGACGCTTCCTCCTCAGCTTTGGCGTCCTGACTCCGCCCACCTACTCCACGCCACTGAGCTGTTGGGTGGGGGGGGGGGTGGCTGGTCGAACCACTTACAGTCGAGGTGACGTGACAGACGCCAGGCACGTCGCCTCCTCCGCCCGCTGCATGTAGATCTCAGTTTTTTTTACCAACTGTTAATGTTCTCTGCCAGTCTACGGGCAAAAAACGAAGCAAAACAAAAAACAAACACACACACGAGCTGCAGCTAATGGCGGACACGCGCGGACACACGCACACACACACACACACACACACACACACTCGTGGGGAGTGAAAATCAGTTCCCCCCTTCTTTTTTTTTTGTTGTTTTTTAATTTTTAAACCGGTACCTGATTAACTGCTCCCGAAACACGGACGAGAGGGGAGAGAGACAGAGAGAGATGGAGAGAGAGAGAAAGAAAGAGAGAGAGATATGTATAAGATTTTAATGTCAACTCAGCACAAATGAATAAACTTTGTGAAATACACTGTATGCTACACACCAGTCCTGTCCTGAGCACTTTGTATATGTGATAGGCCATCATAACAATGTGGAAAATGTAGCAGTGCACTACTGTAGGTTCTCTGTATTACAGTAAGAATGTATTTAAAGGAAAAATCACTGTACGATGGAGTGGCAACTCACCCCCCCACCCACCTCCACCCCACCCCACCCCGCGTCACCCATCCCCAACGACAATGCAAAGTCATTTTAACGTCAGGAAAGACGCATTACGAACTTTTTATGTTGTACGACAATGTTACAGGCCGCTAGGAGCGCATCTCGCCGAGTCAGGAGACTATAAAGGGATCACAATGGATTGATCTTCACTTCGATAATCAGAGCCTGATTTCTCTGTCAGCCTCGCTCTTAACCCCAAGAGAGATGTTGCTTCACTTTTACTTGAATACGCCATCCCTTCCATTATCTTCACCTGCTTTGTACAAACGCAGAGAATACACCCCGGACAGGTCACCAGTCCATCACAGGACACACACACAGACACACACATATACACACTTGACTCTCACACTCACATCTGCGTTGGGCCAATTTAGATTTTTGGACTGTAGGTAGAAACCAGAAAACACACACACACATAGGGAGAACATGCAGACTATTCACCAATCACACAGAAGTAGAACTGATTTTCAAGTAAAAGTGAATCACAGTCAAATTTGGGCCTTTGCCTGCATAACTCACATTATAAACCCCTTAAATATTGGCAAAAAAAGTAATGTAAACTATGCAAAATAAAAGTATATATATTCTCTGAAAACACAGTCAATTGGGACAAAATCACTAAATGAACTGCATATAAAAATATAACCACCATGTGGTTGCTTTTTAGCTTGTAATGTAGTGCTAAAGATCAGTGAATATCCCGCCGCATGTCTATTATAACAAACCACAAAATATGAGGCTAGGCTCACAATTAGTGTTTTTGCTGTAAAGAGTTTTGCACTTGAAACTGTTGTGAAAATTGTGCCAAATTTGTAACGAACCCATTACAGAAAAAAAGAAAAAGAAGAAGCGGACCCGTACTTGGCAGCTCATCGGTTTGCTCTGAGAGTGTCAGTGTTCCCTTCGTAGCTCTCTGACTGCACGGCTGCAGCCTCAGCTTCTAATCCCCCACATTTCCCTGCTGGCCTCTCCGGTCCTGGGACAAGCCTGTGACATGGCTGCCACACACACACACACACACACACACACACACACACTATACCTCCACACGCTCTAGACACCAGGGGGTCCCTGTTCCTATGGGAGGCGCTATAATACACAGCCCCAGTGACACTGCAGTGGCAGTAATGTAACTTTAAAGTACTACTATGAAGTAATCCTGTGGGTGCTGTTGTATTTGTGCACATACAGTATGATCACGCTGGGCGTTCACCACTCACACAAGATTGACCAAAAATGACAAAATGTCAAGATTGATTGAACACACACACACACACATATATATATATATATATATATATATATATATATATATATAGTGACAGGGATCGGCCTCTTTTCTGTTTTAGTCTGCTGTAACACACACACATACATAAGGGGTAGACGGGATGTTTATGTATATACTGGAATGTACGTAGTTTAATTTTAACTTTTCGGCCCCCTCTTGTCCTCAGGGGACGAAGCGGCTCTGTTGGATGTTGGGTAAAAAAAAAAAAAAAAAGACTTTTATCAACCACTGGTTTTGTTTTGGTTTTGTTCTCTCTTCATCTCTTCCTTTCTTTCCTTTCTCCGGTCTGCCCTTACTGCACCACACTACACAGTATAAAGCTCTCACCACATATCTAGTGCAGAGGAAAACGAGTAAAAAGTGCTTTTAAAATTTATTCCATCGCTTTCAAATGTGCCACTCAGTGTCTGTTAGGAAGTTAAAATTATTTTATGAATGATAAAATGCCAAATTAAGGGGTTATTTATATGAAGATATATATAAATAAATAAATGAATATATATATTATATATATTAGATATAATGTGTAGTTTAAGATTATTATGTTTGTTTAGAGGCTTTTTTGCACTAGTTGAATGTTTATGTTGTGTGACTACATGTAACCTTTGGCTCTCTAGTTTGTCAAAAGAAAAAAAGGAAAAGGCAGATTATTTTTGCAGAGCAATGTCACAGATTTGATTTCCTCAGTTTCTACTGTATCTCCTCTTTGTTTTCTATTTGAACTGTAGCTTGTCAACGAACCATTCTGTGCGTGTTTTTGTATTTATATTGTACTGTTGAACTTAAAGCAATGAAAATACCGTTGTTATCCAGCTCCTTTAATACTGTTTTATAGTATGTGTACCAATAAATCCAGGTGTAAAATGGGACATCACCAACGTGGCTCGTTTGTGTTTGTGGGTACTTGTTTAATGCATTATTCGGATCAGGGGGTCTTGTTTCAGTTCAGTTCAACTTTATTTAAAGTGCCAGTTCATCACAATGTTACCCCAAGACACTTTACAATATGTGACTGAAGGAACAGATACAGACAAATCCCACATATATATATAGGGAGAGAGGGAGAGAGAGGGAGTGGTAAACATCACTGAGATTGCGACTTTTTAATCCCATCTAGGCTTGGTTTGGCAGCCATGTTGCCATGCCAACGTACCAAGTGTTTCACTGCTTATTTCAGCTAGTCATCCTAGTCATCGGATAGTCATCCTTAAAGTAGGTGAGCGTGAGGATAGTTCCCATCTATTATCTTTGTACCCACTGTACCTTTAAGGTGTTCCAGCACCCATAGGGCCAAGGTCGCACAGGTCACATAAAACACATACGTACACGATCAATTTAGGGTCTCTACTCCATCCGTAATGTTGTTTTTGGACTGCTGTTTTTCTCCAGTCTGGTACGAAGAAAGACGGAGGGCACACAACTGCAAAAAAAAAACAGATTAATTACGTTTTTTATGAAATGTTAGTGTACACACTCCCGGCTCAAACATGGAAGGATGTGTACACACCCCATATCAACAGTTGCTATGGTCAGTTGCTAGCAAAGCATGTCACGTTAGTGAGAGGCAAGCAAGCCTTTGTGTGGTTGCCAGATTAGCATGAAACCTCTGTGTGGAATTGGCAACAGAACTAGAATTTTAATGAGGCTTTTAAAAAGAACTTAGCTGGTTTCTGTGTTAGTGCCACACAAGGATAAACACATCTAACTGTTCTGCGTCACTTTTAACAGCACCATTGCTTCTCAAATCAGCTTTTCTTCTGCCAACTGCTACATTATCTCAATGTGAATATCAGAGATTGATCATCCTTTCAGTCCATTCTAGATGTGGACTGACTATTCAAAATGTCTCAAGTGTGTGTGTGTGTGTGTCGGCCACATTAGGCACATCATGCGTGCACTTAGCACCCCCGCACTTATTCCCCAGACAATGGCCTCTGCTGCTGTCTAATCACAATCAACAAGTGCGTGGTGAATTCATATCCCAGACCCACTCTGGGGGCTCCAGCGACTCTGCCAGTGGAGCTGCCTAATTGTTATTATAAGCAAAGTATTTCCATCAGAAAGAAGAACAAAGCGTGGTAATTATGTTTGCATTGCCCGGCAACGCTGCGGCATCCTCCTCCTCCTCCATCGCTATAAAGCGGCGGCGGTGTGTTTGTTGGGTCAGCAGTGGTGGTGAGGAGGAGGAGGAAAAGGAAGAGGAGGAGGAGGTAAAACCTGCTTCCATCATCTCACACAGGAGGATGACACCTCTGCCTGGTCCAGGATGCTGAAGCCTCAGGGGAAGCCTGGAGGCCGGACGGGCACCCAGATCCTCCTGGATGCCATGTCCCAGGACAAGGTGCACCTGGCCCGCTTTGTCCTGGATGCACTGGACGGAGAGATCGTGGACTCCAAGACAGAGGGAGCGCAGACCCCTCTCATCTCCTCCATCCTGCTGCCGGACACTCACACCAGGTGCAAGTTTGTGGAGCTGCTCCTGCAGCGAGGGGCCAATGTGAACTGCCGGGACGACCAGGGTCGCACCGCCCTCAGCTACGCCTGTGAGAGGGGCTGCCTGGAGGCGGTGAAGATCCTGGTCCGCAACAACGCTGACCCCGAGGTCGTCGACTCCTGGGGGAACACGGCATTGATGTACGCGGCTGTGGCGGGACACTCCCCGGTGGTGGAGTTCCTGGTTAGAGCATTCAAGCGGCTGGGGCTGCAGATAGACCGGCAGAACAAAGCTGGCAACTCAGCCATGGAGGTGGCAAAGTTTCTAGGACATACAGAGTGCATCTTTGCCCTCACCAGCAACCCCAAGAAGGGAGGTGGAGATGTGAGGAGAGCCCACACAGACTGCAAGGTGTTAGTACCCATGGACTCCATAGAGAAGTTTGACAGGGAGAGTGAGGTCTCCTCCTCCTCCTATTCGCCTCCTCTGGAGTTCTCAGGAGTCCTGACCCCCAGACCTCCTCCGCGGAGTGTTCCCACCTCTGATCACCTCCCACCTCTTCCACAAAGTTGCCATTCTCACAAATCTACCTTCTTCTCCCCACGACCCAGCAGAAACACCCCCAAACAGGGCTCTCCCTCCACCCTGGGCATCCTCCTCACCCCCATCCCTTCCAAGAGGACTGAGAGCACAAACCCCAAACTGCCAGACCTGTGTGTGCGTAGATTTAACGACAGCTACTACCAGAAGAGATGCAGCCTGCCCACCAGCGTCCTCAGCCCTGCGCCGCCGGAGCGCGCTCTGCTCCTCGTGCGTAAAAACCGCACCGTGCGGCGGCGAGACGCCTCTCCCTGTGCCCCCGAACCCGTACCCGCTTCATCTACTCCAACCACGACCCTGTCGGTCTTGAGCCACAAGCTCCTGCGTAGATTCACTTCCCCGGAGTTCAGAAAGGACGTGAAAGAGTATGCGGAGGAGGAGGAGGAGGTGGTGGAAGAGGACAAGGAAGAGCGGCTGGTGGCTGCAGTGCGTATGCCGCGGTCAGAAACTTTCCCTCAGGGTGTAAAACACCCGCAGGTGGGCAGCAAACCCAGCATCGACAGCATCAGCTCCGTCAAATGCGAGTTTGACTTTCACTTCAGAGCGAGCAGCTCTTAGAAACCACGCTGCGACGCGCGCAAATGGACCTGGCCACCACGTAGAATCTCCTGATCCTGACGCAACTTTTTATCTCCTCTCTACTCTCATCTCCCCAATGGGACATTCAAACCTAAAGATATCTCCAACAAGAGGTGAAACTGAGTCCATGTCCACAGAGAGGCAGAGTACAACTTGGGAAAAAAAAGTAAAATCTACATAAAATTAAAAAGCGGTGCGTATAATGCGTGTGTGCGTAAGATGGCAGCTCTTCCCATGTGGATCCTGCAGCTCCAGAGTGAAACTATCTTCTCGTCTAATGTGCTCAGTAGCTTTTGCCACTCCTCACTTTAGGTGGGAGGTGCGAGGGGTGGGGTCGCAATGAGAGTAGACGGGTGATGTGCAATAAATCAGAAATCCATACTCAGCATTTGCTTGTGTATCTTTCAGGACATGATTCCTGTTGTTTTCCTGCAGTAAATAAAATCTCTCTATCTGAAGTGAAGAATAAGAAGTTGTGCATTGGATGAATCTGCGTATATCATCATTTACAGCAGCGACAATAATCAGTCTGTGTCTGAGTGATTATTATTCAGATCCACGTCCTTTTGTGTTACCATAACATAACATACCAATAGCAAGTCTGATTTTAGATGCTGTCTGTGTGTGGGTGATTATGATACACAGCAATTTTGAGCTACTTTGCATATTACAGAGCCTGCCTTTCTATCTATCTATCTATCTATCTATCTATCTATCTATCTATCTATCTATCTATCTATCTATCTATCTATCTATCTATCTATCTATCTATCTATCTATCTATCTATCTATCTATCTATCTATCTATCTATCTATCTATCTATCTATCTATCTATCTATCTATCTAGACATTTACGACAAAAAATAACACTCAAAAAGGATGGTTTTTAATAACCAGGTGAGATGAGGTGTGAGTGTGTGTTATTTTTCTTTCTTTTTTTCTTTTTTCTGCAGTACTTATTCTAAAACTCAGCTGCAACCTTGCAGAAGTGGAATGACGGAGGGAGGGTGAGGGAGGATGAGGTGAGCAGTGGGAGAGAGGAGAGAGGGAGGGTGAGGGGAGTTGTCGGCGTTTCCCTCCAGACATGCATCATTTCAGCCCGGGCTCCAGCTGCTACAGCCACAGGGATGGAGAGGCCGGCACTGCGGGACTAGCGCACACTGCTTCTCACACACGCACACACTGAGAGACAGACAAGTACAGTCTCCTCTCAGGAGCATCATTCCTGAGTATGGACCCGGAGACATCATCTGCTGCATTCTCCCGATGAGCTCCGTGACTTGTGTGCGCTGAGCGGAGCCTCCTCCGTCTCTCTCTCCCTCTCTCTCTCTGGCTTGTCTCTCTCTCTCCCTCTCTCTCGCTTCTCCCCCTCTCTCTCTCTCTCTCTCTCTCTCTCTCTCCCTCTCCCTCTCTCTCTCTCCCAGCCACTTCCTCCGCTCTCTTCTCCTCTTCTCTCGCTCACTCTCTCTCTCCCAGAATCGCGATGGTCGCGATGGGACGACTGTGCCCCGGCGCGCGGCTGCGGCTGCGGCTGCTGCAGCTCCTGACCGTGTGTGGTAAGCTGTCGCATGTGTGTGTGTGTATGTGTGTGTGTGTGTGTGTGTGTGTGTGTGTGTGTGTGTGTGTGTGTGTGTGTTCAGGTGTGTGTTCAGGTGTGTGTGTGTGTTCAGGTGTGTGTGTGTGTATTCAGGTGTGTTCTTCATGTGCGCGCGCGCGTGCGCTCAGAATGCTGTCGTGACTCGTCACTGCGGTGTCAATGCGCGCGCGCGCGCGTGCACTACCTATGTTTGTGTATCGTGTACGTGTGGCGGTACGTGTATACGCGTGTGTCGGGACACATCGTCACCTGTTCTATGGATGTAAAGTCGTGACCAGACTGGCTGCTCTGCTCTGCCGGTCCCTGCCTGACGCTGCCTGACTGTGTCCAGTAGCCTGCTGTTGCTGCCCTGATGCTGCAGATTTCTCTCTCTCTCCTCTCTCTCCCTCTCTCTCCTCTCTTTGGACCTGGTTCTGACTCAGTCTGAGGGAGCAGCATGGGGGGCTGACACATCCATGATCCAACTTGCTCTCCCCCCTCTCCTGTCTCTGCTGCTGTAGTGCTTAAAAACTCCGCACCTGTACGTGCGGAGCGGCATCTCATCTGCTCTCATCTGTGATGTTTCTCCTCCCATGAGTGGAGGGAAGCATCTGCTGAATGACTAAAAGCTCTGCAGATGTGTGTGTACGTGTGGGTGGGGGCGATGATAGAAGGGGTGGGCGGGAGGGTTCCACTATAGACTCCACTATTTCTGCTGATTCTGCATTTTTAGTGCGTATATGTATGTATGTATGTATGTATGTGGGTGTCCATGTGTCCATGTGTCACCCCATCCCTGACCCCTCCCCTGCTGCGTGCAGGTGTGCTGGCCGTGTCCGCGGTGCGGGCCGAGCAGGAGGGGGAGAACCTGTCGGGTCTGTCTACCAACCCGGACAAAGGCATCTTCGCGGTGCGGGAGAACGGCACGACGTGTCTGATGGTGGAGTTCGCCGTCAAGTTCCTGGTGCCGTATGACGTGCTCGCCCTCAACGGGATAGACGTGAGGATTCCCTCCACCCCATCCTTTGTTGCATCTTAATACACGTGGAGATACATGGAATACATTATTAAGATTTGAGATGAAATTCAAGTAGGGAATTTAGCTGGTTTGTCCCCCGTGCGTAAAGATACCTTAGAGACATGCTTCACACGCGACATATCCCGCTGGTAATTTGAATAAATTATTGTCATCTTTTTTTGCTCCAGAAACTGTACAATGAGACCATCAGAAGAGCGTTTGTAAGCTGCTTTTGCTGTGTGTAGTCGTGCGTAAAATCCCTCCCTCTGGAGATTTGGATACGATGCAAATTTGTGCGTAAAGATGGTTTCAGTGCAAGATCTGATGAGTCTGACACGCACTTTTCTCCGCTATTAATTTAAATTAACTGTTTTTGAAAAGGGGGGATATTTTATGAGAACATTAGAGCTGCATTTGTGAAGTATTTTATATGCTGTGTGGTCGTGCGTAAAATCCCTCCCTGGAGATTTAAATACGATGCAAATCCGTGCGTAAAGATAGATTCAGTGCCAGAGACACGCTTTAAAAGCAAAATAATCTGCTATATATATACATTCATTTATTTTATTTTTTATTCGATATTACGGGGACATTATAACTGCATTTGGAGATTTGGATAGAATGCAAATTCGTGCGTGAAGGTGGTAGCAATGTGGGTTCTTTTTCGCAAAAATATTCTATTTATTTTAGTTCACTCCTTTTTATTGGGAAATACATCAAACGAAAGTCTTTTTGTTGCGTGTTATCGTGCGTAAGATCATAACTACTTGCGTGCAAATGCGTAAAATTGGGATTTGACACTTTCATCCCTCAACTTTTTTTGTCCTCTGTGTCTCGTGCAGCTGATCACCGAGCAGGCGTCCTTTACTCTGCCCCGCAACGCAGAGATCGAGGGGAAATGTGGCAGCACGGAGTCCGAGATCCACATCAGCTGGAAGAACAACGCCTACACACTCCGCATCTACTTCTCTAAGGTGGGCGAGGGAGAGGAAACCGTGAATATGTGGATAATGTAGGCAATTATGAGTCTAGCACTGGCGTAAATCTACAAATGTATGACTAAACTGTGCAGGGTTTTTTATTTATTTATTTATTTTTGAAAATTGAAGGTTTTTTTGCTTTGAATTAAATGCCATCATCCGCATGCAGAAATAATACCACCATTGAATAACGTTAAACATATAAATGAAGAAACGCAGAATCAAGGGCCACCCGGTACTCCCAGAGCAGTGGGGGGAAGCCCAATTTGACTCCGTGTGTGTGTGTGTGTGTGTGTGTGTGTGTGTGTGTGTGTGTGTGTGTGTGTGTGTGTGTGTGCTGCAGGAGTTCCGTGACAAACGCAATGAGGTGTGGAAGATCAGCAAGGTCCAGTTCGTCTACGACACGTCGGAGACTTCGCATTTCATCAACGCATACAACCGTGAGTTTCCCGCAGAGCAGAAGCTCTCTGTCCATTCAGCGCCCCGGTTCTTCATCCACACGATGCAAACAACCAACTGGTGTGATTCAACATTAAAATGTTGACACAAACATGTATGACAACAAAACAAAACAAAAAAATACTATAAAAAAGGAATGAATACAACCAAGGCATGGGCCATCCTACACGTCTCTTATTCAGGTTCAGGTGCAATTAAGAGTGAATTATTAGTTGTAATGAAAATGGCTGTTTTATTTCAAGATTTATTGAATTCTGGATGACCCTGAATACCCTACATGCAATATATGAAGAAAAAAATATTGTGGGCCTCAATTTCTGAACTTGGATTAACACAAATTCTGCCTTTAATTTTGATTTTATTTACAATTATTATGATTTGGAACATATAAACAATTACTTTGTTCGTAGAACACGTCTTTAGCCACATTACATAAAAAAAAATCACTTTCACTAAATGTAATCATTTTATTCTGAAACTGTTGTAACGGAAAGGGTTTGCTCTTAATTTTTTGTCATTACTGTGACTCTTAGTCGCAGTATTACATACTGACGCACACACACATACGCACGGTCCTATGAGAAAATCACAATGAATTATGGTTAAAAATGGTGCCGGGAGGTAGGGATATTGCTCATTTTCTTAGCTGTTATTTTGCTCACATAATAATACAGGACATCAGAAACTGATGAATCAGACAATTTCACCCACCCCCACACACACACAGAACTGCATGCACACCTTAGTACAGTACAACCTGGATATCCTGCCTCACATGCCTCTGCGCCTGGCCTTCTCTCTCTCTCTCTCTCTCTGCAGCTGGGAAGCACACAGCCAGCACCCACCGCCTGTCGGCCCTGGTGACCCCGGCCGGACGCTCCTTCCTGTGCCAGGCCCAGCAGACCCTCACCCTGATCTCCAGCGACCACCAGAAGGGCGTCACTGTGTCCCTGTATGATATCCAGATGCAGCCCTTCGACATCTCCTCCGACTTCATGTTCAGTGAAGGTGAGGACAAGCCGCACACACACACACACACACACACACACACACACACACACACTGTGACAAGAACTCTTGGGGCTGAGAGCGTTTATAACTTTAACATCTACCTCTCACTCTGACAACCACACACACACACACACACATAAGCACACACACACACACACACCCCTCTGGGGGTTGTTACTGCAGTATGAGGAGCGCATAGGGCTGCAGAGAAGGAGACAGGGTAATAAGAGGGAAAGAAGAGGGGGTGGGGATAAAAAGAGACAAAAGAGATGCAAACGAGAGGGATGGGGAGAGGGACAGAGAGAGAGAGGGAAGGGATGGGGGGTCGTCAGGACTTTATGAGTGCAGTTATATCCTTGCCCTCAATGCAGCTTTTACAGACATTATACTGGCCGTACCTGGCCGTCCTCTGGAGCCAATCACCTTGGAAGAATCGTTTGTTCTGAACTGCTGTAAACTAGGCTGTGCTACGCCTCACTGCCTCCCTCCTACTGAGCATTGCACTGTCCATAAGGAGAAGAACTTTAAACTACATACAGTGCTCTGCAGCCAGGTGTGCTCCAAGTGCCTGCACCTCATTGAGAGCCACACATGGAGCGGTGCGTGTGATTGCATACGTCACGGTTGATTACTAATTGCAGAGCAGTTTCATTGTCTGAAAACACTCATTATTTTTTGCCCATGTAAATGGAGATATAGACGCTTTCCTCAAAGCTAGTGACCTATATGACCCAGTGAATTGTTTATTGTTGTTCTCTGGTCCTAACAAAGAACTGGTTGACTCAGACACCTCAGATGCTATTTTACAAGCTCCTTTACAATATTTTTGTAGCTTATCTGGCAACCACACATGGGCCCACACACTGATCGGCTGTCTTTCCAGGGACTCACATGATCACGTGACTTTGCATTCTTTGCTAAAGACAGGATCCAAGAAACTTTTTGGCAACTGGAGAGAGACAGCTACAGTACTGTATGGAGCACACACACATCCACTCTTGTATATGTTTGAGCTAGAATCAGATATTGAGGAAGAACAAGGAGCAAAGACGATGACATTGCACTGGAAACTTCGCCTAACTGCTGCCTCTCAGTTAAACATGTTTTCTCACAAACCTGAACAGAGACAGGTATTTGCACACTATTTTGGAGGTGGGGGAGGTTTGGTTTGTATCACACCTGTGTTTTACATCACTACCTCTGTTCTCCTGTTTTTCAGCTTCCATTTCGATATCTGTAGCCTGTTATTATTCATCAAAGCCAAGTTTATAGTGTTTTTTCATCCTATGTCAACTATAGATAATTCCTGAAATAATTGGCATTTATTTTACAGAGGAATAGTCCATTTTGTTATCCATTGTCTCACCTGCAGCCACGGTCATTGCAGGTCACCATTTTGTCATCAGTCACTTCTTTAAGACCCAAACAGTTAAAAAAAAGGAATCTCTCAATCCCTCTGGAACATGTTCAGCCATGTTGAGCGCCGACACCATACTGACTTGTATCCATTTTGACCTCCACGTCCTGCAGCCTACAAGTGCATCATGGACCAGCGGGAGCGGCTGGAGGAGACCCTGCCCCTCATCCTGGGCTTCATCTTGGCCCTCATCATCGTCATCACGCTCACCATCTACCACTTCCACCTGAAGCTGACGGCCAGCCAGCCGCAGCTCCCCAGAGATCGCTCCATGTACAAGAACATGTAGCCGGCGGCTCGGCGGCTCCGCCCCTCAGCTCTCTCCAAAGCCAACCCAGTAAAAGACTTGTCTCCACGATGTCCCAGGCCTAACACCACGGAGGAAACGTGTCGTGCCATGGACCGAGTCCCTGGCAGGGAAACGCGTGTAGCCTGCACTGTAGGCCCCACTGGAAACACTGGAAGTTTAATGGGATGGCTTGGGGCCTTGCATGGATGTAGTTGGAGGGTAAATCCACCAGAATCTAATTTATCCAGCTGCTGCGATGAATTTTAACGCCATAGCTCTGTCTGTGTCACACTCAGTTTAATTTCAGAGAAAATAAAACTGTGGTCAGTTTTGGGTTACAGGTTAACTGTTTGTTCCTCCATGATGTCACTAGTTTCAGACATTTGTCTTTCAACTCCTCTTTGACATGACTTTCAGAAATTGCCAGAGCTTCTGCTGTAATCTGCCCATCGTTCAAATCATCTCTCTGAAACTGCTGCTAAATTATTTTAATACCCGTTGTCCATCCTGTATTTGCCTATCTTGAGACCTTTCTTTTCTTTCGTCCGAAGAAGAATCTTTTTTTTTTTTTTTTGCCATTTCCTTTCTTGAATGCAGCCATAGTGTTTCACAGTGGACAAGTCTTGTGGTGTGTGCAGTGAAGTGGCATTCAGAGTTGCAGTGTCTTTGCTTTGACTTCGACAAATCTTTTCTGTATGGAACACCTCAAAAAAAAAAAAAGAGAAAAAAAGGGAGGAAAACACATTTCTGACAAAGATTCTGTGCTAAGTCGTGAAGAATTTATCAGAATGCCACGAGAGTGTGTTTCTGAAAAATGCAGAGAGGTTATCGAATTGAAAAAAATGAATATTTTCAGAATCAAAGTCTATGCATAAACCTCTGCTGATGCAATTTTGTGCAGTATTATTCTGTTCATTGAAATAAATTGCTGGAATCATCTCTACATGCCCGTCAAGTTATTTCTGTGACCTGTCACATCGCTGAGACGTTCGCCTTTCCAATCCGCTCGCGCCATTTAAAACATGTCAATTCAAATCACATAAGCTACATTGTTCAGGTGATAACCAGAGACTTCAGCGTGCGAGTGAAGTGGCGTGAATGTAAAAAAAAAAAGGTGAGTGATGTCCCTGTCAGGAGACTCTGCGGGGATGAGGTATCGATTTTGTCTCTGAAGGAAGCACAACATGAACAAGTCTAATTGGAAATAAATAGAGCATTTGTGTCAGCTGCAGCCATTTGTCTCCGCGAATGCGGCCGTCATACATCATCCACAGTCACAAGACGTCCCCGCCTTTACTCCAGTTCACACACGGAGACTGGTCACGACACTGCTGGGAAACATGGCGGAGGAGTGGTCTGTTAGTTAGGATTCAGGCTCAGATTGATGTGATCAAACCTGTAGTCCAATCTCCTCTTTGATTACCCATTTACTGTGTTAAAACTCAGACCTCACACAAATTAAACTGACTATTAGAGTGGAGAGAATATCCATCTCCCTCTTCTTTATCCTACCAGTTTTGTATAATTTGTCAATAACAAACTTTTTTTTTCTAGTTGATGAATTGATTAGTTCTTTGATTTATAAAATGACAGAAAAACTGTGACAATGGTTAACAATAGTTTCACAAAGGCCAAGATGCTTAAAGTTTTAAATGTTGAAATTTTGTCTTCATCGCAAGTACATTTCATTTTCTGAAGTAACCAGGTGAACATGTTCATATTTAATAAGATCAAAGAATTTTGACTTAATGACATCAAAAAATGCCTAAAATAGCTGTAGGTTATTTTATACGTAGCCAATGAGTTGATTAATTGTTGCAGCTCTTCTACTCTCTGTGACATTACCCATTGATTTGTAAAGAGCTGTCAATCAAATTATCTATTTTTTAAAGCTCACTCACACTCATAGTCACTATTGATTGAAGTCTGCAACTAACCTAAACATGCGTGTTTGTTGTACTGTTGAAGGGAACCAGAGAGTGAATTCCACACAGAAAGACCTAAACTGAAAGTAACTAACCAAACTAACTTCTATTGTTGTATTTGTGAGACACTTAATCAATGAAATATCACAGGCCAACAATGTTCACTTGGCATCTATAGGAGAGCAAATAATAAATTTTGGTCTTATCATTATTCAAATTGCTCATCAGAACTGTCACTGGTTGATATGACAATCAATGGATAAACGTACAACTCTGTTGGGCCACATCTACACGTCAACTAGACAATGAAAACACAAACAGTCCTCCTCCCTTTGGAGTGTGCAAAATCAAAACGCTTCATAATTTACAGGTGTGAGAAAGAAAGACTTTTATTCATTTCAGCAAAAACGTGTTTTTCAAGTATTATTCACCAGAAAATAATGGATGAATACTTCAATAAATGCACACATCTGCAGCTAGTGTCACAACAGCCCCTAGTAAGACCGCAGACTATGTTATTTACAGAGCTCAAGGAGGCTTGTACAACAGGAAGGCGTCCCAGCCCTCCCTGGAAGAAGTGCTCGTGTCTGCTGAAGGAAAAGTAGCGATCCGCCGTGTGTAATTAATGTTACAAGTGATCGTCTCATAATTAGTATCTCACTATGGTAAAAAGTACAAACATACTGGCAGTAGAAATGTGTTTAAGTTCAAAAGTACTCGTTGGGAAGGATGGGTTTTATTTATGCTGATGTTTTAGCGTGTAAACAGTAATTAAACGTTACAGCCAGTGAAGGTGGTGCACATTTTATCCACTCCGTGTATCGTGTTCACAGAATTAATTTCACTCTGTAATACTCTAATGCTGTATGTAGAGCGACCACAGTCATCAAAACGTATATAAAATAGCATAGAACTGAAACACCCCATGAGAGTAAAAGTACCTCACGGTAAATGTTCTTCTTCCAACACATTTGTCACCAACCAGGTCAGTAATTACAGAAACACAGGAAGAAGGAATTAGAAAAGAAAAAGCAAAAAAAAGCCCCTATGGTGACAGACGCATTCACGCGTCAGTCACCACTTCGTAGAGGAAACAATGAAGCAGAGTCACCACCTCGGTGTCGCTCACAGCCTGTGACACATCAACCATTCGTCCAAAGCAACTACGCACAAACAACAGACATACAAATGGAAGTTCTTAAGTTTAGGCTCAGAAGGGACAGGGACGCTGAAAGAGTCAAGTTCTCAAGTTCTGGTTCAGCTTCTCAACATAACAGATATCGTCTGATCTTCATCTCATTGGTTCAGGCCATCGTGATCCAGGGAGCTCAAAGTCTCATATGCTGGAGACTGAAGATGGGTGAGAGGTGCAACGTCAATCTACAGTGTGCTCCAGAAGTCAGAACTGGTTTATTTGGCTGTCAAGTGGTTGGCTGCACAGTCCCAATTCATTAAAACAAACAAACAAACAAACAAACAAAAAAAATCAGCCATCACATGACAGCAACTCAGTGCATGTTATGCATGTCGTGACAATGATGTGTTCATGGAGTCACTTCAGTCCCATCAGGTGGTTTTATTTTATCGCGTGATCACGATACAATAACCGTGTGTCCGATGGGATGCTTACAGTGTTTTCACATGTTAAAAAAAATGACCCGATGGGACGGAAGAAGTTCAATCCATGCATCCGAATGAGGGAATAAACTCAATAGGATCAAAAGGCTGTGCCCCTATTGTATATAGTGCATCTCCCCAGAGCCACACACCTGTAAGAAATTATTTTTCTTACTTTTACCATTTTTCTTCCCACATTGACATCCAAACACGATGGTCGAACACATAAAGGAAAATCTAATAAAAGAATATCATATAGTGCTGAAAAATAAAACCTTGAAGAATAGATATGAATTCTCTTAATTCTCTCTCTTAAATCAAGTTGAATTTCTTTCAAACGACCAAACAAATGACCGATAATAAAAAATGTATGCATGCAAAAGAGATACAGACAGCTCACCAACACCTCCTCTGATTGTCAAAATTAAAGGGCGTCTCGCTATCTCACCTTCCAAAGACACAGTGGTCACTGGCCTGTACTTTACTTTAGATGTGATATTGGACGTTTGGAGCAGTTAAGTGTGGTCCTTTGAGAATATATATGGATGTGTTACTTTATTCACCTTAATGGAAAGTCAGTGACTCTACGGTCTCGGGCCTCTTTGATCCTCATTGATGCCCTGCAGTTCTGCTGGCCCCAGTACTTGTGCTTTTATTTACTGAGCCATCGGCGCAAGTTTCTCTGAGAGGAGAGCTCCATTCTCTGTCCGAGCTGAATCAATATCCCATTACGGTGTTTCAGAGGGAAATGGCTTAGAGGAAGGAAAGAGAAATAACCTCATATATTATGGCAACACCGATCCATGGATGTGTCTCTGTGCTTCTCCGTTCGCAGGTGACGTTAAGGGTGGGAGAGTTGGAAGATGAAAACGGTTAAATTATTATCATTTTTTTTGAAAGTATGGAAGATCCAAACAACGAAGACAAAAATAAACTGTTGATGAAGGCAGGGAACCTCCTGTGAATAATCTGACAGTGTGTCGAAAAAAAAAAAATCCCTGCTTGATTAGAGACACAGAGAGCGGAAGAGGAGGGAGGAGGAGGAGGAGGAGGAGGAGGCTATAGGGTGATGAAGGAAAAATCCATGCAACACATCTCAATGTTTTTATGGGCGTTTTTTTTTAATTGAAACCAGCTTCACTGATAACAAACATGCAATATCACTGTACAAGCCAACACCACAGATAAGTGTTACTCATTCAAGTCTTGACACATTGTCAAGGATTAGCCAGCACTGCACACACACACACACACACACACACACACACACACACACACTTTCAGATGTTGTACAGAGATAAACACGCTCTAACCCCTTTTACACTGCGACATACACACACACACGCACACACACAGACGCTCATACAACCACATGCACCCCCATCTGCACACACACAGACACACACACACACAGTCATATTTACAAGTCACAGTGAATGATGGGTAAAGACGACGTGGGGAGGAGGATTACACTGTTCTCCCGGTCCGACCAGAGATGAGAATGGCAGCACAGTTCCAGTGATAGTGTGTGTGTGTGTGTGTGTGCGTGTGTGTGTGCGTGTGTGTGTCTGACTCGAGGTGGGATAAGGAGTGAGATGATGGCGGTGGAAGATGTGAGTAGAAAACGACACCTTTTTATCAGCACCCGAAAAAATCTGCGTGGCAGGCGTCTCAGGCGGGCGCCTCTCAGCATTTAGAGAACCAGGATGAGACTCCTAATAGAAAAGGAAGCAGGTCTGCGTGGGAGAAATCTCCTTTTTCTGTCCAATCCACTCGATCTGTGCTACATTTAAATGCGTGGTGTAATTACAGTATCATAAATACAGGGCTGCGCCGGTTCATAAATAGGTTTCGGGGTATTGCTTGAATGACAACTGGTACCACTGTCTGCCGTTGCACTTTTTTTTTTTTTCTTAAGAAATAAAACTCAAAAACCCAACAAAAACGAGACGAAAAGAAAGAAAAAGGCCACGCTACCAAAAAAATAAACCTTCAATTCCAATAAATAAATAAATACTTTAAAACATCATACAAAATTCTGTCGATACCCTTTTTTTCCAACATTAAATGGAAGTTCTGTCTACAAATGTAAGATAATAAATATATTTAGTATTTTTAGTAACAGTTAGGTTTAGGTGGGTTTATTTGGATATCTCTTATATCTTTAAGCAAAAACTGGATTATAAACAGTAGGAAAGATCTCTGCAGAAACTCTATTTAATACTGCTCATATCACAATGGTTACGACACGATAAAATACTGCAAATTATCAAAACTGTACAGAAAAACTTACAAGTTCATCTAAAATACATTTTCACTTGTTAGTGTGTGTGTGTGTGTGTGTGTGTGAGAAGAGGAGACAGGACAGACACTCGTTGGGGGTCGACCTGGGTCCGGTCGGGAAGCCCTCCCCCTCACGCAGCTGATTGTTCTGCCCTCTGTGTCTGGGGGGCCCGGCCCTGCTCCGGGCCCCCCAGGGGGTCCCTCCGCCTCACCTGAAGCAGCTCCACCCCTCTCTGAAGCTCCACCCAGTGGTGGGTGGAGCCATAACATATGCGTTTCCATAGAGTTCCTCTGGGCACTGTCAACGCTCCTTCTCTTCTCTACTCAGATTCAAAATGGCTGACGATTCATTTTTTTCTTCTTTTCTTCTCTCTTCTTATTCTTTTTGTGTGTGTGTGTGTGTGTGTTTAAATGTTTTTTTTCTTAGATATTCCTCTAGCTAAACTACTTCACGGTTACAGGTGTGAGTGTTTTGGCTGGGTGAGGGCAGTGCCACCCGGGTTGTGGTTTGTGTGTGTGTGTGTATGTGTAATGTGTGTGTTTTTAGTGTTTTAGAGGGGGGCAGGTCTGTTTTTTTTCTCTTTTTGTGTGTTTATCTTCTTCCAGGCCGGGAGCTCAGCGGTGGCGATAGTGTCTCATGAGGGGGACGATGCAGGACGGGGGTCCGGACATCTTGAGGAAGGGGTGCTGCAGGAGTTCCTGGGCCGTGGCTCGCTGCGAGGGCTCCCGCACCAGCATCAGGTCCAGGAAGGAGCGCAGCACCGAGGAAACCTGCAGGCGGGCAAATACGCTCAAATACAGGCTCTCTGTGGCAAAAAGAGCCCTGATGCTAATGCTTATACATGTAAGACAGACTTCAGATGTTGAGATGCTTCACTGAAACATCTCAAAAACAACTACATTGATTAATGGAAGTCAATAGGGAAAAACAGTATGCACTAACAGTAAATCCAAGGCTGTGACAGGTAAAAAATGTCTCCAATCTTTTTTTTTAATTACTGCACTTTTTATTAAATAGGCATTTAGAACATTAAAATCCTAAAAAAAATCTAGATCTGGTAGTTTTGTTGTCAGTTTTGAGCAAAAACTGAATTTTTTTTTTTCATTTTGGTCCCGGAAAGTACATTAGGGAGTTTTTTCCAGAGTGCATAAGGGTTAAACATTTCCTCAGCTGTGCATGTCGTAATGAGTAATAACATTAGCATTACTATTAAATATTGCAATAACAAACTGTTAAGGGAAAAAAACTCTCAATCTCTCAAATATCACTCTCAAACATCGTGCATCAATATGGCCAGTTCACTTCAAGCAAGAGCTGAACTGTTTTAGGTGAGGTGTTTTTTTGAGAGAGAGAGAGTTTTGTGTCATCCACAGATTGTAGATCAAGAACCTCCTCACCTTGTGCGACTCTTTTAGCCTCGGGGGCAGGTTGTCTCGTATCCTCCTCATGGCCTGCAGAGGGGGTTCGTTGAAGTACGGGGGCTCACCATCCACCATCTCAATCACCATGATGCCTAAAGACCAGATATCCACCTGGACAGAGGCATACTCATTACTCTCCATCAGCGTCTTAGTGGGGCGGCTTATCTCAATATATCACAACAATCGTTCATTTTGTGATAAGAGCACAAAATTTGGTAGATGTGTTCAAACATGTCTAGATACTGGGCCATCACAAAAACGCCCCCTAGTGGCCATAGCTGCTACATCTGTTCTGTTACATTGAAGTAAAGATTTTTTTCCACTTTTTCCACACAAATGTCTTTAAATTATATTTGTGGCGCTAAAACCATGAAACGGCACCTGTAGCAAAGCATTGCATTCCAGTAACCACTGGCAGCCAGTTTTGAAAATGGCCGCCAAAGTCATCAGAATTAAAATTTGCAACGGCCCAATATCCAGATTCATTCAACATATATTCAGCAACCAAACTGGTACCAAATTTGGTGCTTTCATTACAAAAAGGACAATGGTTTAGCAATGCTGCTATCTTAAATCATACAGGCCATACATATGTCAGCCTCACCTCAGTCCCGTACGGTAGTCTGGAGATGACCTCTGGTGCCATCCAATATGGCGTCCCCACCAGGGACTTCCTCTTGGGCACCTCTTTGGAAACTTGGGCGCAAAAGCCAAAGTCTGATAGCTTGATCTGCAAGAGCGAGCAAACACCTTTCAGGCTCCACCATGTCGGAACGTGGACGTACGGTACAGTAGAGAGTCTGAGTTCAGAACCTCTGTGTTCGATGCAAGGAAGTGCGCTGACCCATAGTGATGAAGAGCTTCCATAGAAGACACTAATCTCCCGTATTAGTGGTTAATTATCCTCTAATTAATCACGTCTTATCAGCTCGTTAGGAGGCATTAGGCGGGATTTAATTACTGGGGCACGAGTGGTAATTGATGATGATGAGTTTCTGGCCCTGGCTGTTGACAAGTGGCGAGAGTGGCATGGCCCTGTGAGGAAGGTCAGGGGAGTGTGTGAGAGTGTGTGTGTGTGTGTGTGTGTGTGATGCTGAAATCACCAGTGACAGGAACAAGGGGAGCCTGATATTAATACCTGAGGTGCGCAGCAGGGGAGACCCCTGCCTCTGTAACCGGAGTGTGAGTGAATAATGTGTGTTAACACATACATATGCTGCACGCACACACACACACACACACACACGCACACACACACACACACACACACACACACAGACTGGACTCACCCTGCCGTCACTGGTGAGGAGGATGGAGTCACTCTTGATGTCGCGGTGGATGACGCCCTGCGTGTGCAGGTAGGACAGAGCCCTGAGCACCGACAGACACACTGTGGCGATCTGCTCCTCGTTCATCCTACACACACACACACACACACACACACACACACACACACACACAAACACACATACACATCATTATGACAGAAAAATAGCATATAGGAACATTATCTGAGTGCCAAGATGAGTTGAGGTCGTTGTGTAATGTTCAACCGGCTGACTGAACTGGAAATGGATAAATCAGATTAGAAGCTTAATTACATTCACAGTTTTTTTTAGCTGAAAGCTACAAAGAAAATATGTAGGCAGTGTTTAACGACTGATCCAAAATGGAACTCATTACGTAGGAGAAGAGATAGAGACTTTGTTTTCCGTCTTTTGACAACAGTGAGACAGTTGTCCTGACAGTTTCAGAAGAGTCTGACTGATTTGTCGGGCTCTGTTTTATTCTATCTGGGTTATCTCTTTATGCAAAGTGTCAAGATAACGTTGCTATGAACTGGCACTTGAAATAAAGTTGAATCAAACTGAATTTAATTGCTTCAATTGTAGTTTATGGTCACTGGTTGTGTATATGAAGGATACCATGGCATCCTTTGTATACACAATGTGAGCTTTGGTTATGGTCATTTACATTGACGTATTTGATATTATATTATTCTAGGTTATTATAGTTTATCTTTTAAATTCACGTTTTCTGCCTTTCTTTGTTTCATTGTGACAAAAGGATCAACAAGACAAGATGGAGAAATATCTTTTTTTTTTGGTTCAAGAAAATAAAAAATGAATTGTATTCCTGTTCTCTGCAGCTCAGACGAGTCCGGCCTCAGACTTTGTTTGCGCTGTCGCTCTAAAGAGATTACAGTCGGACACGACAGACGTGGAAATGTGCCCCCCCTGTAGCCTGCAGCGGCTGGAGCAGAGAGGAGGGTCCCATATGGAGAGACGGGGCGATGCAGCGCGTCTGACTGAGCTCGCACACAAACTCACAGCTCCACTGAACATTAACATCTAGACCCAGCTGGCCAGGCCCTGCCATGTGTGTGGGTATGTGTGTGTGTGTGTGTGTGTGTGAGTGTGTCTGATTACATACAGAAATAGAAACGAGCCCATTTGCATGGAGCATAGAGCAAGGAAATATATGATACAAGTTCAGTTAATATACATATAAAGGGGCTATTTACTGCGCAAACACACACATACACACACACATACCTCTCATTGCATCTTATGACTTGGACAAATGTTGCAAACTTGCATTATGAGACACACTGACACACATATACATACGCACACACATACACACACTTATAGATGTGCAACAGATTCTACTGTCACACAAGTATGCATTTACAATCACAAGAGATAAATGAGCCTTCTGCTAATGGGAAAACAACTGAGTGCCTCAAAATAAATAGGATGGAGATGCATATACATACTGCATCCCCTCCCTCTCTTTATCCTTTCCCCTCTGTCCCTCACACACACACACACAACCACAAGCACACACACACACATACACACACACCTGAAGACTCAGAAAACAGGATCACTGAAATAGAAAATTGTTTCAAATACGAAGTGAAAAACAGTTTTAATGAGCCTGTAAAGGTTGCCAAAGGGAGGAGAATTACACACATACACACACATACACCTACGCACATACAAACGTGCAGGCATTCATCCAGACGCGCCACAAACACATGCATACATATACATACGCTTTAGCACTTACACTGGATAAAATCCCTGTGAAGTGCAGCTCATTAACAAACTCTGAAGTGTAATTGAAATATGAACGTGATTGAAATACTCGCTGCTGACTCGCCTCTGTGTGTGTGTGTGTGTGTGTGTGATAGACTCTTATGTGTGTGTGTATGCGTTGATGTATAAACCCATTGACCTGATGAGGCTTGCACAGCGTAAAGCAGCAGCAGCTGTTTCCACAAACAGTGGCTCAACAGAAAACACAGAGCTCTCACCAGAGCATCTACAGCTAGAAAAAGCTGCAGATTCATCGTCCACACACACCTCGGATCACGCCTCATACTAAAGATCGTAACCTTACTTATGCTTATAACCGAGTTTGACCATTTTAATGGATACACAACAACAAAGTCCAAACCGAAAAGCAGATAGACAGATGATTGTAGTTGTAGAGAGTCACAGTTTGCATCAATGTCTCTACGGACTGATATAACTGAGGAGACAATGGTGGGTCTGAATCAAACTGTTGACAAAAGGCTTTTCCACATGTTGAAACAACAAACACCTGAATATGGATGATTACTTGAATGTGACAGTGAGATTAGTCTGTGAATGTTCTGGTATAATACACCCATTTGATAAGAATTGTAATGCTATCATAATTATGACTTCCCGGTGAATTCAGGTTGTTTCATGAAGTCACGTCTGTGCCCTCGATCGATGTCACTCAGCTCCTTGAGTCCAAGCTTGTGCTTCATGTGACTTAAATGACTTTCCCGTTGGCCATTTATGAGATCTCCAGCTTTAGAGTGGAAGGATGAAAGGACACAGGATCCAAGACTATATTGTCCTGATAATGTCTAAACCTTTACTTCAAATTCAACAAACTCTTGAGAAGGAAAAAGAGAAATGCGTCAAGTTAAAAGAAAGCCATGCATCACGATATCGTCTTTCCTGAGGTTTCCATTAGTACTTCTGAAAGCATCAATGTGCCTACTGAAACTCTCTTTCACTCACAAACACACACACACACACATAAGAGTCTAACACACACAGACACACACAAACAGGCAAACATCTGTGTGGGAGACTGTTGAAAATACTTCACAGTAGCGTCGGTGCTCAGCCTCGGCAAAGCGTGTTATTAGCATCCGACACCGCACAGTGTTAATGCTGACACTCCACGCAAATGACTGTAATTAAACACCAAGCACAAAGTAAGCTTAAAACAATGAGGCGGCAGCTCAGGAACACGACTCAACAACTGAGAAGCAATTAAGAGAAAAGTTGGAGAACGATGATCCTAAAACTATCGGAAAGCAGGACCGGATTACGGCCCGTCTGTTGCTCGCCTTGTGAAATCCTTCATCGTGGTGAAGTTTGCGTGACGTGAATTTTAAGCACCCTATTGGCCGGTAACCGGTTCGAAGCCATAACCAAAACCTGGCTTTAATTTAATTTCCTCATTCAGTGTAATTATCGCTGTGTTCGATCCCTCTTGCGACAATCTCTAGGGTTTTAAAGGAACAGGTCAAGTCACGTCCGTTTAACCCTCTGTAACAGACGAATCTGGTTGCCTAGCAACATCAGATTCTGTTTAGTTTAGCCTGGTTGTTACGAACCTCCTGTGTTTGTACGCAGGTCTTGATGTGAGCACTTTTTCAGAGCTTTGTGGCTTTATAAATAGCTGCTGGTTCGGCTGGACTTTGCGTGTTGCGTGCGCGTCTCACCTGGTGTGGGTCACGATGTCCGTGAGCGCCCCGCCCTCCAGGAACTCCATGACCACCCATAGCTCGTCTCCCACCAGGTAGCTGTTGTACATGTCGACCACGTTCTCGTGATGGTAGTCCCTCATGATCACCACCTAAAAAAAAAAGACAATTTTTCAGAGGAAATATGAAAAACCTTCAGCTCAAAACCATTAAAACGGGTGAATCCAGGCAACATCGTGTGTAATCCTCAAATTCTCAAGTCAGCACCAATTCGTGCACAAAATCCATGAAACAAACATGCATAAAAGAAATAATCTAAAAATGTAAAAAGAAATTCAATTGGTTTGTGGTCTTATTTTGTTATTTTGGTTATTTATTCATTTAAATTCCATCATCTAATGTGAACACGACCTGTAAGCTTAACCATCAAAGATTCACACACAGAAATTAATAGGATTGTGTGGAGCAAATTAGTTCCCACTGAACACCCACATCTGTGTCCTCTGTACACGTGTGTACGCACACACACACACACACGCACAGAATTACACACATAAGACCTAAAATAGAATCAGTGCACTATGACTCGAGAGCACATCTTTCAGTAATTAGCAAACTGACAATAAAATCAGCTCAGTATGAAGTTTTGGTGAAAAACAAAATTACATAACACAACATAACATATCATGTCATTATTTCTGTGTTTTCGTGACCAGACTGTTGCTTTTCGCTGATGATAGCTGCGGGGAAGTTCACCTTTTGCTTTTCGGGGGACGGTGAGATTTACTTTGCTCCGTTTGGAGGAGAATGAGTCACGTTTAATGACGCCAATCAAAGCGGGTTTCATCTCCGCTGCGGCAACAATCACGGTCGTCTCTGACCTCACGTGCGGGCGGGGGGGAGAGAGAGAGTGGGCGGGAGTTACCTACATCTGTCTGGGCTCACACGGGCCTACCGCAGGAGACGAGAGCTATCTATCGCATGTAGCGTTAAAACGTCCCTGCTTAGACGTCGGATGTTAGAAGTTAATCCCCCGCCTCTGTCTCTCTCGGTCTCTCTCACCTCATTAAAGAGCAGCTCCCTCCTCTGCTGTTTCCTGAGGTCCATCTTCTTCACGGCCACCTGCTTGCCGCTGTGTTTCTCGCTGGCGATGCACACGATGCCCGTGGAGCCCTCGCCGATTTTGATAAAGCTGTCCAGGTATTCCCGCGGGTCGCCTGCAGGCGGAGGGCGGGCGGGAAGAAAAAAACAGTGTGGCTCGGCTCTGATGTGACACAAGTAAAAAAACGAGCGTGTGTGGGGGTGGCGACGCTTTACCTGGGTTGACCACCAGCTGAAGCGCAGCCCTGAACTGCTCGTGAGAGACTCTGGAGGGCTGAGTGTCTGAGCTGGAGCCCCAGGAGGGCGGCGGGTAGGCCCCCGGGGGGATGTAAGGTGACGAAGGCTGAGAGTAGGCCCCCTGTATTTAAACACACACACACACACACACACACATACAGGCTACACTTTAGACAACAAGGATTTCAATGTACAATATACATTTATGTTCCAGAATACATTTAAATGTAGGGTTTTCACATTAATATAATTCAATAATAGATTTTTATATACATAGTACGTTAATAGTTAAGTACATGGTCACCTATACATTTCAAAATTTGGACATACAAGGATTTCAACTTGAAAGGGACATGTTTTTACATCCAAAGGGCTGATTCATTACAGGAGACCTAGAATGACTGGATGCAGTATTTGTCTTTGTTCTTCAGTGTTAACATAGAAGCTATGGGACATTGGTTTCATCACAAATACCTCAGATACTATTTTAGAATCCATTTTTCTGTGTGTGGGAATTTCAAGGCTGGTTTCCCGCACCTATCTGGTGCAAATCTGGCAACCACACATAGATTTATGTTGATTGGCTGATCCTCATGTTATGTGTGGCTTCACAACTTTTTTTCAGAACTCAGAAATCAGTGACTCCAGTGGAGTGCGTACACAACCAGTCAATCAAACAAGAGGAAGAACTGGGATTGCGTACACTTCACTGGAGACATTTCACTGGAGACTTCACCAGACAGAAGTTGATGAAGGCAGATTATGTCACATATTGATGTTTGATTTAAAGTGTTTTTATCCCATCCAAAATAAAACTTTTGCATTATAACAAATGCATTTGTATCGGCACTAAACAGTGTGCCTGGTTAGATGGTAGGTCACAGGGACCGTGCAGTACCTGGGGGGTGTAAGGTGGGCTGGGCTGGGAGGGCGGGTGGTGGTAGGGTGATGGTTTGTAATGGTGAAACACAGGAGGGTAGGGCAGGTGCGCTGGGGGGTAGCCAGGCGGCTTAATGTGGCTTTGCGGCTGCTTGAGGGGCCCTCGGGGGTAGGTCTCCCCGCCCGTCACCTGGGGACTGCCTTCACGCAGCGGACGCTCGTAGTCGCCCTGGAGAAAAGAAGAGAGAAAGCATGAGGCCCGGGGTCACGTGACGTGGTGGACAGAAACCTGGAGCGACAACAGGGAGACTTGTTTCTGGGTTGGATGCCTGACCACACATGCTGTGTCCACAGTCAAATGACAGCTCTACTTCCAGGTAGTCCGCAGGTACATTAGGCCCGGACAGCACATAATGGAGGACATTTAGTCCACGGGACAGGGACCATATTTTATCATCAGAGCCCCCACAATGCTCCTTGGTTCCTTCATTCATCAACCGGGAGCTCTGGGAGCATCCAGATCTGGGACACACCTCCTCCTTAGGATCCCGGGAACACCTGAGTCTCCTTTAGAGCAGAGTATGAGCACTGGTACACACACACACTAACACACAAAGGAAGCATACTGTAGAGCTTAACTCAAAGAGATGTATTAAAAGCGCAGATGTGTGACTCAGCTGAGCTGGTCTGACTCATATTAGGTTGGAAACACACACACACACATACACACACACACACATACACACACACAAACTCAGACACACATACTTGAGGAGAATCTCAACACCAAAATAACCACTGCGGGAGTGATTTCCTATCTCATTACTTTATACGGATAATGTCAAACTAAAAGTCAAGTCTGTAAAGACAGATCCTCTCCAGACTGTGTCAAAGAGGCTGAAACCAACAAATCATCGAAATGTGCTTTTATTCCTCCCCCACTGGCCTGAGAAAAATGTAATGTAATGTAATGTCAGTCGCATTTACACCAGCAGAGGGGCTGGCGGGGCTGCAGCGTGCATGGAGAAGATAGCGGGTATTGCTGTTTGTATAATGATGGCGGATAAAGATCAATAGTTCAACGTGGACTGTGCAGAACAGACGAGCCGCCTCCACCCCTGTGGAGATTGAATTGCATTCGCCACACCTCCCAAAACACTCTTCAGGCAGCCTGACTTGTCCCTGCTCATAAATCGCCTCGGAGGATCATAGATAACCGCTGCTCTTTCCTCCTTCCTTTTATTTGTTTCTCCCTCTGTGCCACTTGTAGTAAAAGACACACGTGAGAGAGAGAGGGAGAGAGAGAGAGGGCCGGAGGAGGAGCCCTGATGTGTTGGGATGGTGTATAATTACATGGTGTGAACTCTTTTAATCAATCACTCTGAGGCAGGTGTGGGGGTGGAGGTATAGAGGGAGGGAGGAGGGGTTGGGGGGGGGTGTAGCTGCTACTGGGACGGCCCAGTCTCTCTCTGCCCCCCCCCTCCTCTCACTGGCCGGCACCGCTGGCTGGCTGTCAGCCAAGGGTCTCCTGATCCATGTTGGTTAAACGCGCATTAATCTGAGTTTGGCAGGGTAATCAACAACCTAACTCAACTGTGAAATTGAATTCCGCGGTGGAACATCGTTCGGCCAGTTTTATGCTAAGGCTGCAGAAAGGGAAAGTGCCGCAACATCAATTTGTCACCGAGAGCTGCGGCACTGTGCTCGACGACGGCAGCGGGAGAGAGAGAGCGAGAGAGAGAGAGAGAGAGAGAGTGTGTGTGTGTGTTTGTATCTTTGTGTGTCTGTACGTCTGCGTGTGGCCAAGTCTCCGTGCTGTCTACTGTTACATCCCCACCGGCTCCCAACAACAGCACGGGAAAAAAGAGGGATTTACTTGAGCGGTGTGAGTGGGCTGGATGAGGGAGAGAGAAGAAAAGGCAGAGAATGAGAGTAGAGAGGGAGAGGGTGGGTTTGTTACAAGGTCCGTGAGCCGAGAAGAATAGTGATTCTTAAGCTGCCAGATAACTCCTTGTTTTTTTTTTTCGCCCCTTTTCTTCTTCTTCTTCTTCTTTTTCTTCCTTCACTGCTGCAAAATCTCCACATGCCACAAAGCAAATTAGGATGCAGTGATTTCTCAGCCGGCTTGATGCTCGCTACTACTATGGCCTATATTTGCACTGATTCAAGATGTGACAAAACAACAGACGAAACCAAATCAAAATTTGGAGAATACACCACATAAAACGCTGTCTCCTCTACTTAATGTCACGTATCTTTAGACTGAAATTTTTGGAGGCGTTTTGACGTCTTTACATTTTCAGGAAAAGCTAAACGTACCTCGACTCACAATAAGGTAATAATAATACAACACTGTAAAAAAAAACAACCCTCTCTCTCTCTCTCTCTCCTGCATCACTTCCAATCCTGCTACTCTTGCACTCTCGGTGGCAGCTTTTTTTTTTTTTTCTATGAGTGGCTATTTACTGAAGCATGCAGGTTAAATGGTTTTTCATCAAGGCACCCTGGGATCTACATCAGCAAACCCAGTTTTCCTCTCAGCTGCCGGACCCGCCGCGTGTGAAGGCGACGGTGGTGGTGGTGGTGCAGAAGCTGCGGTGGCGGTACGCACACCTCTGTAATGGGGCCTAGGGTGCCCCGAAAATGATGGGGAGAATCCGAACGGCCGCTCCACGCTCTACGTGTGGCATCTTTTGCCCCCTGCCACTGTCTAACCCTTCTCTGATGTCTCCTGAATGACAGTGTCGGCATCGCCGCGGGTCATTTGTACTGAAAACATATGGTTACATTACACGGGCAGGAACGCGTGGACGGTTTGTTTGCTTTTTTCTCTCCGTCTCTCTCTCTCTCTGTGGTGGAGTGTCTGCGTGGAGGCATCTCCTGGGTGTCGGAGCCTCTGCCGCTGCTCCAGTGGAGCACATCGGAGGCTGCGCCACGCTCGCTAAAATGCCAACGCACTGACAGTGCAGGTGTTTGATACGCGATGGGAAGCTACACAAAAAAACGAGACAAGACATCAATACCGGGTCACGCTGCCGGGCTTTGTTACTGGCAATTAAATCTAATTTTATATCTAGGATGGAGATTTGTTCTCAGGCTTGTCGGAGGAGTAACCTGGAAATCTGCAACTCGGGCACTTTCATAACCTTGAGGGGCAATATTGTTCTGCTATCCTAGTGCTAAAACCAGAGCACAGGCTGTGTTCACAGAGCATTTTCTTTCTGCTCTTTTGCTTCATGATTATGTTAAAAGCCGCATGATGCAATATTCACAGGCTCTAAAAATCTCTACATGATTACCTCTGCACAAATTCCCAGTATTTATAAACCTCTCTATTAGCATAGGGAATAATTTCACCAAATCTTGCTTTGCATCTTTCATTCCTTTGCTTTTTCATATAATTTACTCTTTCCATATACGTGTCATCTCAACAGATTTTTTGATTTCTCTTCTTTCCTGTCGTCTCTCTCATATAGTGCTTTCAGCCTCCCTTTGTGCCTGTGTTTGACCGCCTTAACTGGTCTGTGCCACTGAACGGGAGTGGTTCAGTACGTGGCAGCCCTTGCTTCCTGCAGGACAGATTAGCTGCTGACACCAGCCTATGTGGCAAGAAGCCTTGGAAAGAAAAAACGTTTTGAGAGAGAGACTCAGAAACGGGAAGGGAGGCGGAATGAGAGAGGAACAGGACTGCAGCTGGACGGGAGGTGGTGATACATGTGTGCAATTTTCTCTGAGATGTTTCTACAAGAACTGTCAGCAGGATGTGAAGGAGTGTGTGGAAACATGTTCGCTGATGGACTGTTGGTAGCTTAAAAAAGATGCTACGCAGTTAAACACTGTCAAAATCCCTGTCACATGTATTTTTACTGATACATTTCATTCATCCATTCATCATCTTACCCGCTCTGCAGCAGGAGCCTGTTCTTTTTGCAGAGACTGTTCTTTTAAGACCTTCACATTGATCTCTCTCGTGGACAAAAATGCTAACAGTACGCACACATACAAAACTATCTTGTTGTGAGGTGACTGCAATTGTTATTTGCAGTCACCTCACAGTGGTTTGGTGGATAGCACAGTGTGTGTTGGGTGTTGGTTACCTTAGCTAAGGTCTGTGAGTTGGTGAGGCTCTCGGAGAGGCGGGGGTAGGTGTAGGAGCTGTACGGATGGGCCTGAGGAGGGTTCTTGAAAGCACCGCTGGCCGCGTAGGGGACGTTGGGCTCCTGCAGCCCAGAGCCGGACCGAGACCGCTGCCTGATGGCCGGCGTGGGGCTGGTCTGCGTCACGTAGGAGCTCTTGGGCCGCTTCTCGTATTCGTCCCGTAGCCCGCCGTAGCTCCACTCGCTGTCCGGGTAGTTGATCTGTTCGCTGTGGAGCGAGGCACGTGACGGCGTGCCCACCGAAGTGTCCCTGTAGTCCTGACTGGACGAGCCGCCCACAGACGCCCGGTAGTAGCCACTGGAGCCCACCCCGCTGCCCACTGTGGAGGCCACCTCGTCCGCCGAGCGGCCTTTGCTCTCCAGGTAGGTGTGGTAGTCCGGCGGAAGCTTGCCATAGTCTGATTTCTGCGGCATGGCGTCCGGGTAGAAGGGGCTGCGTATGGGGTGCGAGTGGCCGTTCTGCTTGGTGAACCGATAGTGCCTCCCGACCGCCCACTCCCCGTCCAGGGAGAAGCCCGGTCTGCTGGGGTCGAGAGAGAAGTCCCTGCTGGAGGTGTCCAGGTCACAGGAGTAACGGGAGTAGTAATGGTTGAATCCATTCTCCTCCGGGGCGATGGGATGACTGCTGCTGGAGGGTTTGGAGCTGGTCCCGGCCTGGTGGGGGCCCGGAGGGCTCTCCTTCCGCAGGGAGTTGGAGCGCGTCACTGAGATGTTGTCGAACTCCTCCAGCAGGCCGTTGATGGAGGCGTCTTTGGGCGGCCGGTTCCCTCGGACGATGGTCTAAAGAGAAGAACAAACGACATTTACACTTAAACAATCCAGGAGAGTCTGCACCCTCCGAGTTAGATGGGGGGACGGCCCTGATACGTTGGGTTGCAGTTCATTCAGTTTGACTTTAATCATTCCTGGCTGGAAACAGAATGAGATGAATTGAAATTCCTGTTTAATCAACTTCGGTTCGTTAAAAAAAACGTGTCAATTTTCAGGCGGGAATTTCAATTCATGTGTATCAGGGCTCCGTGACAAGTATGAAATTAATCATCACTTGCATGATTAAAAATGAATGCTCGTGTTTGTCATCCGAGAGAACGGCAGGCATCAGTCTACACAACCGCTAGCTGTTGTGAGTTGGGATGCAGCTAGAAGAAAAACAACAACAAACAAACAAAAAAAGGCATGGAGATAAATGGCGGGATACCGCTGATGCTAAAAGGAAACCACCGGTGGATTGAAGGAGCTAATTCCCCTGCCCCATTTCCCTCGCAACAGATTAGCTTCATTTTCAGTGGGCTGATCAGGATACATTAATAGTCGTGACGTTTGGTTTTTAGTGTTCGTGAGGTGCGTGAGAGAGAGAGAGAGAGAGAGGGAGAGAGAGAGAGAGCGAGAGAGAGAGAGAGAGAGGGAGAACACACATGCTCACATCTGCTTCAAAGCGAAGGCAGCTTAAACATCAGGGGTGCTGCTTATCCCCTCCTACCTTGTGTTAAGCCCTTTACACGGATGTGTCGTGAGTCATGGGGAACTGGTGCTACAGCAGCACTCACTCAACTACACTCACCATGCACGATGCCGGTTTTTGGAGCCGTGGACTGTGACTCGTCGCTCCCTCCGTACAGTACAAAAAAAAAAGTTAAGTAATAAAAAATAAAAAATCACAGATGAGAGCGATGGCAAAATCCAGACGTGCGGCTTTTATCTGCCCGTCTCTCTGCCACTTAGACAAACGCTGCGTTAGAACAATGGCAACACGTTGCGTGACTGCTGAGCGCGGAGAGGAGGCCGAGCCGCAGGGATTATTATGTGAATATCAAACTCTTGCGTAATCTTTTGAGAGCTCTTCGCGATGATCAAACAAGACTGCTCAATTTTATTTTTGTACGTCCGACGGCGTTTTGCTGACGGTTTCCTCGCCTTACAGCCTCTTTTAGCGCCTCCGCCATCGCACCCATCCAGTCGTTGCTCCGCACGCCGCACACCTGGATTAACATGTTCGTGGAAGTGCTCGTCATACACGCGATTCTTTGGAATATCCTAAAACGAATGGGTCTTGGATCAAAAAAGTAATTGCAAGTAGAATAAATTAGATATGAATCCGGTCTGCACACCAGCTCTTCCGGGATCACTGGGCTTCCAGAAACTGACTGTGTAGATTAACATTAAAGTTCTGTTTAGGCTTGAAGAGACTGAAACCGTGTCAATGAAAAACAATAAAAATCAATGAAACTTTGAAAATCTTCACACGAGGCTCATTTCCACAAGGATTACAGTACAGTAGCAGTATTTTTTCATAACATAATAGTCTTCTCCACCTCCGTGGAGAAGGTGTTTTGCTGAGCCTCACTGTTTAACGCCGATGTGGCCGTGTCACATCAGCAGCTTCGTTGGCCTCTTTGACGGCAGCGCTGCTCCGGCCCGGGCCGGCTGTCTGTCACGCAGCTTGTCATACTTGTCCCCGCTGTCATTTGTCCGTGTCACATGTGCTGATGCAGTGTTAGGGGGGAAAAAAAAAGCGGGATAATCATCACCTCCTGCGACCATTGTGCTGACACGGACGTTCATCTCGACTCCCACGCGCCTGCACGCGGCTACCTGCAAGCACGCGCGTCAGGATTGAGGTTAACGCGTTATAAAAGCTGCATCATACTTTTTGCCAAAGGCAGTAACATTGTACCCTAACAGTAACACGTTATGCCTGCCATAGTGGTGTTTTAATTCACCGGTGACTCATTGTACTGTTCAGAGCCTGCACAGAGCGTTTTAGTTTAGTATTTTTGTGCATGTGGCTCAAAAGTAATGCAAAAGTAGCTTTTATGTAAAGCACCTTGGATTACTTTCAAATGAAATTTCAGGCAGGAAAAGTTGCCCAGTGCAGATACACCCACGCACACACAGACACATTTCTCCATCCCATCTAACGTATCCCTGAGATGAATGAACCAGGCTTAATAAAAGCAGTATAATCACTTGTTATTAGGGACAGCCTCTTCTCCTTCACCCTTATCTGAAGAGAAAATCTGGGCTCGCCCTGAATGTTCATTACAGCCAGAGGTATTCACAATTAATCAGAGTTGTACAAGGCCTCTTCCACTGTGTGGAGGACCAGCTTCGCATGCTAGGTTAGATGTTAGAAGGTCCTGTTAAAAGTTCACGATTCGTTCATAAATGGTACCAGGCCCGCTCCTTCCTACCTCAGTATTCTTACAAGCTTTTTTTATTTATTTCTCCATTTGTTTTTTTTTTGCTGAATGCGGCCGTTTCAACACTTCATCACACAACATCATCTCTCCTTTCCTCAGGTCGTTCCTCGGTTCTCCTCCTCTGCTCCCCCTCTTTAACACTCCAGTTGTTCTCCTCCGCTGGAGGGCTATGGGCTGTTTGGTGCCGTGACCTGGAACCCAAGGTGAAATGGCTTATAAAAGCAGTGAGTAAAGTCTAGCTGAGAGGCACGGGGTGCGGGACGGATGGCCTTTTAAACAGGTCGGTGACTGATAATCCATCACGCTCTGGACAGATGTTGCAGTACACAGAGCAGGCTTGAAGTGACAAAAGAAATCACAAACCGCCAGCTCGTGAAAAACACACAGAGGCGCGCGCTCCTCGTATCGTTGAGCTGCGTTTGTAATGCCGACATAAGTCGATGCGAGTAACACCAACCGCCATTTATTTTTCTCGCCCGGGTTGTAAAGTGGACATCGTGAATTTGTGAACGGCGCGAAAAAAAACGAGCCACATCCGTGCGCCGCCATGCGGGAAATCGGTGATTCACGGCTAATTCAATTGGCACACGACAGCGTGGAGAGTCGGTTATCTAATAAAACATCATCATCCCCATTTGCTTCATAATCAATAAGGCTGTGTGAAGCAGCGCGACAGGTACGGAGCGAGTCGCAGAAAACAAAACGAGCCAATAAAAACCAAAAAAAGGAGGGGGGCAATGAGGTTTCAGAGGGGAGCAGGAGACAAGGTTAATTGTGTGCCAAATCACTGTCAAACGGCCAGCATCAAGCCTGAAAATCTTTCCATTAATTTGAATTAGGGTCCCCGATACTGGATACTTCTCACTCCCCCTCCTCCTCCTCCTCCTCCTCCTCCTCCTCACCCCCTCTGTCCTTACAGCTCTGCGAGCCCCGAGCACGGGTCGTGTTTGGCGGCGGCTGTGACAGCAGCCATATTTCACCGGCGTGCAGCGTTGGCCTGTCCTTTAGTGATAAGCTGTAATAGATCTACTCCCTCCACTCACTGCGGCCTGTTCAAGGTAAGCACAGGAGAGAGGGAGAGGAGAGGAGAAGAGAAGAGAAGAGAGGAGAGTGGCAAGAGAAGAGAGGAGAGTGGCAAGAGTGATGAAAAACAAACTACGTGGGATGATGCAAAACTAGCGGGGGGAGAGTGGCAAGAAGTAAGTCTGAGGAGCAGCTGGGATGGATGAGAAGAGAGAGGAAGTGGGGATAGAGAAGGATGGAGAAGGGGTGACGGGAGGAGGAAGGGGGAGGGGGAGGGGGAGGAGGAGGAGGAGGAGGAGGAGGGTGGAGGTGTCGTAGACGGGGAGCCATGAAAAATGAGGCTCATTGGGAGATAAGGGAGGATTAACCTTGCTGGTAATGAAGGGAGGGTGTGATGGGAGGACGGAGGGAGAGAGAGAGCAAGAGAGAGAGAAAGAGAGAGAGCGAGAGAGAGATAATTAATGAGCTTGCCCTTCCTGTGACTCCTCGCTAGAACCCTGGTTTAGAGGCTGCGCTTGGCTGGCCAGCGGGGTCCCGGGACAACTGAGGGGCCAGAGCAGGAGGAGGAGGAGGAGGAGGAGGAGGAGGAGGAGAGCTGTGCTGCATGGCTCTGCACTGCTGTTTGACTCTGCTGCTGAAAACGCGTTTCACTTTCACAAAGCAGGAGGCTTTAAATGTGTCAGGTGTCTATGGGAATCCTCCGTTGTGGGATTAAGGGAGTTCTGCTCGATCAGAACTAGATCAGCAGATTCTGTTTATTATTGTATCTATTACTTCTCTTCTCTTCTTTTTCTATTCTTAAGAATTGGTTAAAATCTAGGGTCCATGACACTGCACAAATATTTACAACATATGAGTGTTTTTTTTTGTGTGCTTGATATATGATTAACATAATTAACTAAGATAATAACTATTGATAAAATTCTTCTTCTGATAAATGACTTCTTACCCCATAATATTTGGTGAGTGAATATTCTCTACTTCTACCTTCACAGTTGCTAAGCTGCACCTGCACCACCTGAACACGGGATGGGAACTACCTCTTTACACTTTCTCTCTTTGTCTCTCTCTCTCTATCTTTCTCTCTCTCTCTCACACACACACACACACAGATACATGCAGTACATTGCCTGACACATTTTAAATGATACACACATGCGCAACAACAGAGGCAGATGTGTAACTCCTCCCATTCGTGACTCTTTAGTCGCACATGAGAGCTCATCACCTACCACACCCCCACTCTATTTCTGCCTTTCTCTCTATCTCATACACACACACATACACACACACACATATACACACACACACACTGCAGAACATCGCCTACACAACACACCCACTCTCAACTCTCAGTCCTGCCAGAACACAACCTCGTATAAATGGTGATTTCGGAGCTTTAACATGCATGCAAACACACTGCTGTATATTATTGTACATGTCTTGCTGAATTTACCAGAAATACTCCTCCTCATTTATCCAGATCACACACACACACACATTTCCTCCCTTTCCCCATTTTTTTCCCACTGACTCCCAGGGAGCGTGAATCTCTGTCACGACACACACTGCAGAGCGTAAGCTCGCATGCATATAGACACAAAATACAGCACCACACATCTCTACTATGACTACTACGACTACTACTACGACGAGTTGCAGTATGTTACAGTTCTGCATCAATGATCAGTTTATGAGCAGCAGTGTATTCACGGAGTCCAAGAAAGATAACATCAGAGAGCCCTCGACAAGGTGGACACAAAGAGTCTACTCACGACTCTCCTCTGAGCGTCTCTCTAGGGACCAAACATGACCCACTGCGCTGATTAATGAATGATCAAACAAAGCGACTGCTGCAGCTCAAGTGTACACAGGTGCAGATATTGCTGGTGTGTGAGATCCATCATTCATGGGGTTGGGGGGGGGGGGGGGGGGGGTTAACAAATGTCCGGATGGTGGTATCACTGTGCTGTGTCAAGCCTCCTTCTTTGATGTGGTTTACAACATCATGTGCATTTAAATAGATTATCTCACAAGATTCAGCTGAGCAACAAGGTCAAGTGTTCTTATCCTCTAGCTCCCTCTGCTGGATGGCGGTGGTAAAAGCAACAAGCCTGAAAAGCTCCACTAATCAACAAACTCAGGTAAAACACCTTGAGGTACACCTACCTTCCAACAGTGCACCATATCTCTTATAGAAATAAGGTAAATATAAGTAAAAGTACAAGTTACAAGTAAGTTGTTGCACTGAATAACTACAAATAATATGAGTATCATTCACTTGAGAATATGGTCAATGGCATCTTATCTATAGATCAATATATATCTGTTGTTTTCACACACTAAGCTTAAGATAGACACCAAATATCCACTATGATCAGGTTTTTTGCATTGTATTTGTTCATTCTTAGGACACGTTTAAACTAACAAACTAACCAATGAAAAACAGAAATAGCTAACTGAAGAATAGATAACAGAGTTCACGCACAATTCTGGGGTTTGAGTTCACTTCTGTCAGTCTATAAAGTAAGATTTCACCAGACAGCATTTCAGTTTAGGAATAAATTCAGTTTAACTAAGTATGAAATACTTTAATGCAAACAATGGTAAAGTGGGATAAGCAGGGGGTGTCTTGTGCTCTGCTGCCCTCTACTGGTCTGACTCAGCATTTCATGTCTGTATGGGCACATTCGCTGTCAGTGAAATAACAGGGAATTATAATGACGTGGATGTTAATTTCACTGATTAGGGGGCAGAGTACAGTGAGGCCTCTCGTAACAAGATTCCCCCGAGGCACAAATCTCAGATCTCAGATATTAATTAGAACGACTAATCCTGACCTCAGATCTCGGACGAGTGTGACCTCAGAGCGGTACGCAGGCTGACAGGATGACCCACCTGTGTTACTCGGCGCAGGATTTCACAGAACAGTTTCGCTGATTTCTTGACACTTTATTAGCGGAACTACAAAGGCTGTCTTTGCAAACATGAACAGGATTATTCAAGGAGCGGATTTTGGAGTGTTTCCATGATTAATAGGCTGTGAGCTGACCTGTTTCCTCAGGCCATCCTGCTGCCTGTTACTTACAGTAATAACCATCATCTCGACATGCTGAGGAGAGGCTGTGCACCGAGCAGTTCCCTGAATAGGTGAATACAATCAGAAACCTGTTGAGAATCCTGCTAAAGCCGTTTTCAATGGGTAACAATCCATGCACAATACGGCCAGGAGAAGGGAAGTATAGGGATCACTGATGGAAGTCTAGTTTCATACAACAGCACAGTTTGAGGCAAGCATCTCTGCTGTATGTCAAACCATTTAGTTTATGTATTTCAACACATTAAAAACATACACACTGGTCGTCCTTCCCTGCGTCCTGACTGCACCTGAATCCTTTTATCTCACTAAATTATCAAACCATTACTTCACTTTTTGCAGATTCACTTATATATACAAACATGCAAACATAATCTCAAATTAATCTAAAAAAAGGGGAAACGGTAGATTAATGTAATCTGTGAGACTGACTGACCCCTATCTGTAACAATGAAGACAACATAACTCTTAATTTGAGCTGGCTTACACATGCGGACACGGTCCAAAGAAACCAAAGGGAAAAGAGCAGACGCCTCTTTTATCTCTGCAGTTCAAACGGCATATGAAGAAACAGTCTGAAAGCCGAATATCCATCTAAGGCTGAGCTTCCAGTGTAATCGATACACACGCAGAGTTACAAGCAGACATTGCACTATTTCAAGATGTCCAAAGCAAACTATTTAAATAACTGCTGACACTGCATGGTTTTACATTTCTCCAGGGTTCCCAGGCCATGACGTGACGGCATTCGACAGGATAAACAGTGTGCCCATGTAAGAGTGTGTATAGCACTGGCCTATGAAATGTGTTTGCGTGTGTGCATCTATCTATATGTGTGTGTCATACTACTATAGGCAGAGTGAGGAGCACCTCACATTAGTCAATAATGAGTATTTACAGCTACAACGCCTACAACCCCCACAGCTCCGCAGCCAGCAGCTCTGCCCAGCGTGACCCAGTGACCTTTGACCCGAGGCTGGTCGGAGCCTCAACTGTGGGCTCCAGGATCTGTGAGTCACAGACGAATGGAAGAAGGGATAATTTCCAACAAAATGGATTAGTGGTAGAAGCATAATGAAATACAAACATACAGCCGTCCCAAATCCCCCCCAACCATAAGCATATTAGTGCTGTAAAGCCTGGACACCATCCCTTTTTTAACATCATCACAGATTCAGTCTGATTCAGAAACAAAGCCGACACAATTGTCTACAGAAAATAACAGAAGGGAGATAATAAGCAGAATGAATAGACCATACCACTGTGCCTTTGCCGGCACTGATCTTTTCTATTAAGCGATCTAAATGATTTTCGCGTCGTCTTCCTTTTCAGGGAGTTTCTGCAGCACTCCGTCACTGTCAGGCAAATCTCCTGATTTAAAAGAGGAGAGAGGAGAGCAGACAGAGAGCAGGCAGAAGAAGAGGAGATCAATTAGATGTCCCTCAGTTATCTTCTTGTCAACTGGGAGACAGATAAACAGACAGCTGCCAGCTATAGATTAATCACACGGCAGCGCTCATTAATCTCAGCCAGTTGAGGCGCCTACATCACACCGACGTCCCGACGTCCTCATTCAACACTTTCTACTCCTTTTTTTTTCTCTCATTATATCACTTTCCTCTTGTCTTTCTGCTCTACTTTCTACTCACTCCATTCCAAATCACGCACACACGCACATACACACACACACACAAGTTGTACTGCTCCACAGTATCATTACATGTTGTACTTTATACTAAATTATCACTTCAAGCTTTGCAACTGCTCAACATCTGCTAGCATCTCTTCAGCGATTAGCATTAGCATTCAGCTCAAAGCATTTTGCGCCTCAAAGAGCTGCATGCGTGGCTGCAAATTCTTAATCCATCAGTGATTTAGGTTTATTGACACCGAATATGTCAAAGAAAAATAATTAGAACAGCAATAGTCCTGCAGTAATAATGAAGCTCAATAGTGCGGTTGGCTAGCATGACTATGTATGACCTTCAGGCAAATTAAAGTGTGCATGGGTATCAATTAAAAAAAAAATCATGAAAAACACATGTTCCCGATTTTTTTTCCTAATTAAAACCAATTAGTAAATCTTTATGTTGAACCAGTTTAGCCAGTGGTAAATATCTAGGCTAAAAAGGATATTAGCTTAGCCTAATTTGATGATTTGTATTTGTTTTTAGTTGGTAATTTGGTGGAAGGACGGATAAACTGGAAAATGTGATCTCAACAGAGTTGTAGTTTACTGTCTGGCCACACGAGGATACTGCCGGTCCAGGCATTAATCTTAAGGGACACAGTGATGCAGCGGATTTTCTAATGTTGTGGTTCACTTCACTTGGACTCATGGAGGGCCAAAACAAAGCACATGTAACATGTTCAAGAAGATCAGGATTTGGAAAATCCAACTTGCAGTTTCTCACTGAGACATTAGAAAGCACTTCCAGTACACTGAAGCATGCTGCCTTTTAGGTCTGACACACCAGTCATCTCAAATCAGTTTTTCCTGCAACAATCCTCCCCTATTTAAAATTCACAGCCTCAATGTCCTTCCAAAAAAAACCCACATTCAGACACTGAAGGATGGTTGTTAGCCAGGACATTTTGAGCCGCCCTGGCAGAGTACGACGTGCGCTGCTGAAAGCCAAAACTCCCCCCGCTGACTGTGGCTCCGGAGCCTCCGCGAGAGCTGATTTGCAGAGTGTGACTGTGAATGGCAGCCACGAGAGGACACAAAGTAAGAAAGCAAAGCGGGAGGAGTGGAGTGGAGGAAGGAATGAGAGGGGTCTAAATCAATGCTATCCACTTCAGCTCAGTGCCAAGAAAGACAGATGCTCTCTCTGTCTGTTTGTGTGCGTGTGAGGGTGCATGCCTGCGCGGACTCGCATCAATCAAGAGTTGTTTTCCCTTGAGTCTATTTCGGCTTTGACCAATTTAATTCCTCGATCGATGTAAGATGGAGCGAAATACATACTGATCAAAATTCAAATCAAATTCGAAGTGAGACGCACATCGATCACAACATAAAACTTTCTTTTCAGTCCCTAATGAGCTGTTTGCTGTGTGTGACAGGCTAGACTGTAAATTAAGTCCTAAAGATATCTTCTGTATGTATACTGTGAAGGGAGAGGCCGACATTGCAACCGTGTTACAGAAACCTTTCAAATCTTATAATCTGTCAAAATGTCCAGTGAAAAATAGCCATGAGGTTGAATTGAGCTATGACAAGAGGACAAGTATGAGCTTCTGGGCCTGCTCCAAATGTACGCACTTGTCTGGACCTCATTCATTCCTGTCCTGGACAGTCCAATGTCTTGGAGCTCACCCAATGTCATTAATACACACAGCAATAAAACGCCTCCTCAAATTAGCCCCTCTCGGCACGGCAACATGTCGGAACTATAATAGACTGCTTCCCTGTTCAATGAAGACACAGGTTTGCATTTCTGCCCCTGAGGCAAGGACTGGGTGACCCTGTTCAATCAGAAACACTATCTCTCCGAGCTCTCTTTCCATATGTACACATACAGCAAACCCAGCAAAGCTACAAAAATAACTCTGCCACGCAGTGCTGGGAGCACAAACCTGCTCTCTCTACAGAAACATGAGAAAACAGACCTCCGCTCTGTGCAGCAACAATCCAAAGCATGTCTCAGAATGACGCTGAAAAACCCAACAGAAATAGACAGATGCTTCAAACACGGGGCGGATAGGTGACCCCTCGAGCGACCGATCCCTGTCACGTCAGCACAAAATGGACAGAGCAAAGGCCGAGTGAACAGTCTTACCTGCACACATCACTGTTTGTTCAGCTATGTTTTCACTAAGTGCAGGGACCTGCTGCCAGTGAGAGCTGAGACCTGTTGCACAGACAGATCTGCATAGCCAGCATACCAGCATGCAGTCTTGGCTCACCGCACGCAGAAAGACTCAAACACCTGTAACTGTTTAGGAATCGTCTGTGCCTGGAGTTTGAACCCCGCCGCCTGCTCCTCCTCAGTCTTCGCCCCTCGCACCTTGGGCCCAGGCCTCAGCCTCTCCGCCCCTCGAGGCCCCTCGGCCGCCCTGCCTGCTCCCGCGTCCACCGCTCCTCGCCCCCCTGCCATTGCAAGTCACCGTGCTCGGCTGCAGCTGCATGCAACCACCACCGACTGGAAGTCCTCTGCAAGAGCCCATCTCTGTGCTGGACCCAGAGATCGAGTTTCTCACCCCCCTCCCGCACTAACTCTGTCACCTGCCAAAGAGCTGGTGGGAGGGGTGGTGGGGGAGTCCGTGCTCTGACCTACTGCCATTTACAGTAGCTTTGAACCAGTTATCGCCCTGTGTGCCACGCGCCTGCTGCTCTTGCTGTGCCAGTCCATTCCTTTGTCCCACTGTCACACACAGTGCGACAGGCACACGCTCCTGTCTGACTCCCACCTCTCCCTCCCCACCTCACCGAATGTCCAATGTCAAAACAGAAAGATTTCACAGCGTTTCAGCTGGTGAGCACTTTTGTGGTTGTAAAGAATACAGGGAAGAGAGACTACTATTTGCCTGGGATTGCAATACAAAACAGTTTATTCCCCCAACCACAACTTGCTTATCTGTGCAAGTTTATACGTTCACCTGCATAGCAGAGTGCACACATATACAACAACAGGCGTAGGTGGTGTTTAAACAGATTGTGCATGCTCAGGATAACTCAGGAGGGGATGACGCTGGAAATGATCTTTTGTGCTTAATTCAATGCCAATTCTGTCACATTCACAGAATACTACAAAGAGGAAACGCAAAATATTGTGATGCTCCAATCAAAACCAACATGAATAAATCAGCCAAACAACAACAACAACAACTTCTGATGATGTGCAGTTCAACTGTGGGCGCACTTTATTCCCTCTTCCAATCTGATGCAGGGATAAGATATTTTCAGCGGCGCTATAATGGGTTTGTCAGTGCGGAGATGTTCGGCTACCTAAAAATACCAGCGAGCGCTCTCCACCTACGCTACCTACAGTACATGGAACCCACAGCTGAATGCAAAAAGTTTAGGCATGTACTCCGGGGGCTGTCAGCAGTCATTTCGGGAAATGTGAGAAATCGCAAGCAGCAGAGGGGAGAGAGGAGGCAGGTGGGAGAGTAGAAGGCACATCAAAAAGTACATCTTCACTGTGTAATAACTCCTGGAACACGCCGCTCATCAGGGATTGATTGATCTGAAAATCTATCCTAGCGTGCCTTTCACTTCTGAGTCTCGATAACAGAAAATTTAATATTTTGCATATTCATGTACCTGCACTGGCCTGGTGAATATTTGCATTGTGCACACAATACGTGCTCTCGCCAAATCCATCATCTCATGGTAATAAGCTATTATTTACATGTATATATACTTCCAGTGATGTTAACCTCATATGTCTGATTTCGCTCCAGCAACATCCCGAGTGACAACTCCAGCCACAAAACTACTACCACACTGGCTTCACGTCAATGTGACGCAAAGTTGGAATTGATAATGTCCCGGAGTCAGGCTGTCAGTGCCACGCTGCACATAATTCAAGCTGATGCTGCCCTGCTCTATTTACTGTCAGAGGCAGATTGAATAAAAAGGAGGAAGTGAGATACCAGGAGATACGGGACAAGCGTGCATGACAAGCATGATGGTTGAAGAAGAAAAATGGTATTACAGAAATATCCTCCTTAAAAACATAAAACTAGGATATTATTCCAGTGAGCAGCTCTGGGTTCTTATTATCTATGAACATGTCTCTTCTACAGCTGGTGCAGAATTAAGAGGAATCAGCTCGACGTTGTCTCAGGAATCATGCAGGCTAAGTGTATTAAGTTTGACAACTTCTGGGTCAAGACTAAAATAACGAACCGCTTTCAAAACGTCCATTACTAACATTACTCGAGTGACTTGTTTTTGCAGAATACATTCAAGGAGACTTTGGCTATCACTTCATTGGCAGCTCAACTGCTTCTTAACTATGGCGCTATTCTGTAAATTTCTAGTTGGCACTGGCTGCCTTTGTCCTGACCTTGTAAACTTCAATGTCGTCTTGCAGACTGACAGTTGCATAATATAATATGTTAGAAACAGCAAACACTGTTGATGACTCATAATAATGAGGCATTAACAAATTCCAGGCTCTGCATCATTTTATAAACCAATCAACAACAACAATCAACCGAGAATGTAATTGACAGATGAATCAACTACAAAAATAGTTGCTTGTTGCAACCCTGCAACTTTGTCGTATTCATGAGTTAGAATCAGGCTGAATACACTTGTTTAAAGAAGGGCCTTTTTATAAGGTGGAGATAAATATTGTGAATATCTTGATAAATATCTAAGAACCTGTGACAAACAAGCAGATGGTGCAGTGAGTTGAATAGCAGAGTGTGTGTGTGTGTGTGTGTGTGTGTGTGTGTGTGTGTGTGTGTGTGTGTGTGTGTGTGTGTGTGTGTGTGTGTGTGTGTGGCTGGTGTTTCAGACAGGTACAAAAAGCCAAGGTTATGAAGGTCGAGTAATGCAGAGTCTTGAAATACATTCAGAGTTTCAGAGTGAGCCAGTGCAGCTGTACGGGTTCTGATCTACAGGGGGAGCTCTAGTAAAGATACAGGAAGCTTCGTCTTGGACTAGCTGGAGTTTATGAAGAAAAAGAAACCTAGAAAGGACAATTTTTGCCTACCCAACACCATGTTATTGAAATGTGACTCAGAATAGTGGAAAGCATAGAAACACGACCTCTCGTGATGGGTAAAGCTGTTCCCTCAAAACCTGATTGTTTTTATGTGTTCCAACTCTACAGCATGGGCTTTTCTGGCTTATATATCCAATATGAAAAGGTTGCTGGTGTGAATCCCTATCCATGCATTTCTGGAATGTGAGGAGTTTGCATGTTCTCCTCGTGTGAGTGGGTTTTCTCTGGGGTTTTTTGGATATGTGGTTTAGGAGGCACTGCATTAGTACCTATCAATATACAAACATATATTTACACAGAAATTAACATCATCATGAAAAATCACCCCAGAGCTACAGAGGTCTACAAGAGGTCTACAGTGGGAGGTCGAGATGCAACACGAGACGGCCATTAATAATGTGCGCAGCATTTCCACCGTTTAGCATCAACGTATGCAACGCATCAACGCACATGTGACCTTGTGCCCCACACAGCCCACTCGCACACACCCACACAACCACGGCGAACGTGTCTATGTCAACAACAAAACAAAAAACACCAAAGCGAAGACGTCTTGCACAACAGAAGTAAAGGCACGCTTACATATGCACCACACAAACGCAGGCATACGAACGCAAACAGTCAGACTGCGAAGGCTTCGAGGGCACAATGTTTAAAACATGGAAACGATGCAAGGGCACGTTGTTAGCCTATACTTCTGGATTAGCATGTGGTGCTGAGGGCTGCTGGTGGGGGGATGGAGAGGGGTGAGGAGGGAGGAGAAGGGGTGCGAAGTGGAGGAGGAGGAGGAGGGAGGGGGGTGTGTGTGAGATGAGAACCAAGGCTTTAAGCAATACTAATGCTGAGCTGAGATGAGCGCTCTGACAACAAGGCTACAAGCCCTGTGAATAAACGATGAGCACAGGAGCCAGAGGGCAGAGGTAGTGGAGGGGTTAGTTCAGCGAGATGGGGACGTAACTGCTACTCATTCACTCACACACACATACACGCACACACTAGCTAGCTAGCTAGCTAGCTAGCTAGCTAGCTAGATAAATAGATAGATAGATAGATAGATAGATAGATAGATAGATAGATAGATAGATAGATAGATAGATAGATAGATAGATAGATAGATAGATAGATAGATAGATAGATAGATAGATAGATAGATAGATAGATAGCAGATTGACCCTTTGGTGTGCACACATAACTGGAAACACACACACACCCGCACACACACAGACACACACACACACACAGCGAGAGCTGGGGGAATCTGCCAAGCAGAGGTAGCCCTATGTCAATCAAGTGTCAGGTCAACCAGGGGAGAAGTATATCAGTCCATGGGTGAGACACTATAAATAACCCTGCCCACCTTTGGAGTCAGGGTCACGCACACAAACAAACACACATGCATGCACACAGGCACATGTGCGCGCACACACACACACACACACACACACACACACACACACACCAATACCTATACCAAATACTGTTAAAAAAGACAGTAATGCAACTTAATACTAAAGAAATCTGCACTGTAATCTGAAAGTCTTAAATTTGAGAGCCAAGAGACAGATTTGGACTGAAGGCAAAGCTTGAGCTTTACCAACAGTGTCTCTGAATTAGAGCGAACCACTGGGTTTCCTTAATTTGCTTCCAAAGAGTAACCCACTCATTTTTTTTTAGTTTGTATTTTTTGTCTACACACTCCAAAGAGACGGCTTAAGAGCTGAAGTGGGAGTGAAGTGACCCACGCTTCCCGATAACATCAAACTCATTTCTAAAGTCAGATAAAGGAGGATGCATGTGTTGATATCTCTCAGATTTCCCTCGCTGCTATTCCGGCATTAATCTGACCTAGAAACCTTCAGTTTTTCATCTTAATGATTCGTCCCTGTGAGTTTAGTCATTAGACATGCAGACTTTCTACGACTTGACTTGATTTTCCCTTTGAAATGTCAGTTGCAAACTAGCGCCTGAAATGTAGCCTTGGCTGAGAAGCTGTTCGGAGCATGACAAATATTTTAATATGCACCTCCTCGATCATTACTTCATTTAATACCCAGCTATAAAATGGTGTGATAGGTATGGATGCCCCGTTCAAGTCTTTTAAATTAAAAACCGCTGACAAGCAGCTTGTAAGGTTCCCAAGTGCTTCAGAAACTGCCAAAACAAGCAAAACTTGCAAAACAGACCTCACCAAATCCTGCTTTTACCAAAGAGACAGAGAGAGAGAGAGAGAGAGAGAGTCTACATCACAGTCAAGAGGAGAGGAAAGGAGAGAGAAAAGGAGAGGAGGAAATTGGCTTGTGTCCGACAAGGCTGGTTCGGGTCAGATCAAGAAAGAGTTCCATTAACACATGCAAATCCTTCATAACCTGGTTTTGTAGAGAGTGGTGGCCTACAGCGGGGCAGGATCAGCTGTCATGGCAACATGCACTTCACATCCCAGCACCCATCATCATCATCATCATCATCATCATTATCAACATCACGATTATTGTCATTATTACCAATGGCACCTCCGTAGCAAGCCGGTAAAACAGGGGAACATGCCGCTAACAGTTAATCTGGTCATTTACGGGGGTGGCTCATGCGGATGGAGCGGAGGGCGAGTGGAGATGAGGCCTAAAGGAAAGACTGGGCCGAGCGATGCAGTCATGTCATGTCATGTGGAGTCATTCTCTGTGTTTTCGCTCCCTGCTCCTGCTGACACGCCACCTCCACCCGAACGCATGGCAGCAGGCAGCGGAGGAGACATGTGGAAACAAAAGTCATGACGGTGTGGAGTAGCGTTCAACAGGAAAAGGAAAAAGGAGGGGGGGGGGGGTTAAAAGAGACAGGGCAGGGGGGGTTAAAAACAGAAGGGAAGAGGAAGTCATACTTTGGGCAACGGCGTTTCGGACGACCGGACTTTCTTGGGAGATATCTGTGAAGAGAGCAAGAGAATTATTTTCTTGTTTCCCCCTCTTCAGAGATATCTCCTGTGGCATATTGCTGTTCTCTGTTACAGGCTTGTCTGATCGTGTGTTTTCCTGTCGGTGTGGGGGGGAAAAACCTGTAATTGGTTCCTCAGAGATGAATATATAAGTTAGCTGGGTGATTAATGCCCACAATGGTGCTTCTCAGTCTTAGTCTTAGTGCTGCAGTGCTTTGTGTCACCAGAAGAAAAAAGAAATAAAAGATAAGAAATAAATCTGAGCAACAGTGATGTGTTTGTGGGGTGAGAGTTCTGTAAGTGTAATCAAAGCCAACAGAAATGGTGTAAGCAGGTGTTGTGACACACACAGAGAAAAAGGCTCCTACATTTCAAAGCTGGAGGGCAGTGGGTCACACATGCACTGTGATGGGACCACAAACAGCACAATGGAAGAGGGGAAGAAGAAAACACCACTTTTTTTCTTTTCTTTCTTTTTATGATGCGTCCCTGTAAAGGCCGAACACAACCTTACGATGCGTCCAGTATGCGAGAAAAGAGCCTCGAAGGACAATAGATGTGTTCTGATACAACCCAGAGAGAGGCGCACAGAAACAGTGAGATGTGTGCAGACGTGTGTATAATTAGCTAGAGCCCCTTTTCAGTCGATCCGGTGTGTGTCGGTGTGATCATGTTGACAAGAACCGATGAACAACAACACATCAGAGGAGACACTCAGAAGGTTCGGAAGACAAGAGGAGACACACAATCACAGTCACATGGGGGGGAGGGGGGAAGAGGGAGAAATCATCACACAGCCGAACGAAAGAGAAACATCAGTTTGCGTCAGGCTTGAGGGAGAGACTGTGACATGAGTTCATGGAAAAGTTAAACAAGTCCGTCTGTAAAGCTGCATTAAGCACTTTTCAACCAGCAGGTGGCAGGAAATCTAAACGTTTCGGCTCCTTTTTAATCATTCTCCACTTACAGAGAACAAAACACACGTCCTAATTGGAGTCATAACATCACATGAATATCCCTGCGCTTTGATCTCAACTTCTAAACATTTATTTGGTCTGTGTCTGGGGGGCCTTGTTGTTTATCGTGTTGCTACAACAAGGCCGGCAAAACAGTAAATGCTATTATTCCAGTGTGACCTCTATTCCTTGCAACACGAGGGTCTCTGTGTTTAGCTGCAAGGTGCTGCTGGCAGAGCACCTTTCCACCGTGATGTTCAATCCTCAGCCACTTTGCACTTGGCAACGTACAGAGCGTGACGGTGCAGCCTGTAACATCGGCTGGTACAGTAAGAGGCAGTCACAGTGAAGCCACGATGAATTTTCAGAGAGTTTGGCATTCGTTCAATCTTTAATGACTCAAGAAATGCTTAATGCAGCTCTAAAGCAGTATAAGGTACAATGATAGGATTAGACTGTCAAATACTGGGACAATTTGAGTAATGTAGCCTGAAAGCACTGGAGATTTGTCTCTTTTGCTTTATAAGAAGATCTTGTGTAATAAGTGGAGGATGGAGTGGTGAGATCCACTGACACTGAGGTGAAATACATACACTGTACAGAGATAGACAGCGCGAGAGAGAAGGCAAAGATAGAAAAGTGAGCGTGGAAAAAAAATGCACAGATATAAGTGCGTAAAGAGACAGAGAGCAGGGGTGTGGGAGGGAGGGAGCGGAGGAGAGATAGAGGGATGAGGAGAGGTGAGGCGAGTGATGAGTCAGAGTATGATTCGTCCTCAGCTTGATGCCCTCTGTCCATTCATCCTCTACCTTCATTGGTGCCAGCTGGATGGGCGTGATGTACGAGGGGTCCACCATGGGCTTGGGCCGGTTGGCAGTGTCCGCCAGGAGGCTCTGCCATTGCTGCGGCAGCCCGGTGAACTTCTGCTCCCGCGGGTCGAAGCCCGTGTGGACCCGGTGCTCGAAGTTAGACGGGGCGGAGATCTCCAGCCGTTTCTTCTTCTTGCCAAACATGCTGGATAACCCTGGCAAACCTGGAAAACCAGAGACGGCCGATCAGATTAACACAATAGATGACATTACATCAGGTTTTATTGGAAGCGGAAGAGTGCGATAACACGCCACGAGGCCAGAGGAGCGTTAGATTAAATGTTTTGCTTCGCACAAGAGAACAAGTAAGAGGCGTCGGAGTTTTGACGTTTCATTAGCAAAGACCGTTGAAGGCTCATTCAGTTGACAGGTGAATATGTCGTGCATAAACGACCTGTCATTTCTAATCAGAGAGGACAGATGTGATTTTTCTTGACGCTATATACGGAACGCTTGTTTTCAATCACAGCACCTTCCGCAATTTTCCTTAATGAGAACAATAATAATCACAATCCAGTTAAACTGCGTATGGCGTTGAGAGGTTTTGATTAATAATCCTTATGACTTGTTTATGATGATTGCAGCTGCCGGAGTAAATACGCTGGCGAAAAGCTTCCCCTCTGCTGGAGCTGAGGAGCAAACCGCGGCATTTCATTTAAAGTCAACAGTATGAGAGATGACTGAAGAGACGGCAACAATCAGTTTGAGCTGCGCAGCTGAAGCGGCCTGACTTGTCTGATTGTGACTGTTTGATTACATTGTGATGTTCTGCTGCGAGTCGCTCCTCTGCAGGAGGCTGAAGCTCAGCCTCCGAGTGCTGCAGGATCCAAACAAGGAAAAGAACAAGCAGAAATGTCCAAACATGCGAGAAAAAACCAAGTGTCCACTTTGGTTACATAACACAAACAACAAGGGAGAAAAAAAAATGATGCACTGAAGCGAAGAGGGAAAGAAGGAAAACGATGCCGAGTTGGGATAGTGGGGCTTTTTTATGTAAGGTTTGATAGTGATTTAGATACAGCGCGCGACGACAACCGGAGGCAAACCATGCTTGGCAGCTGCTCCCGCCGATGATTTTACTCCACGGCTAAGAGGAAGTGCCCGCTGTGATGCTGGTGATTTGGGTGGATGCGTGATGACCAGTCACAGGAACAAAATGTCATCGTGTTGTTGGTGCGCTGGTGTGGCAGTGAATGGGAATCATTGTGTCGCGGGTTTCTAGGAGGCATTGTCCTCAGGCAAACACAAAGTCAGCTTTCTTCCTACTGCACCCCCCCCCCCCCCCCCCCCCCCCTACTTCTTATTTGCACAGATGTTTGCTACAGTCCATCTCAAACATTCATTCATTTATCTGCGTGTATAGAGCATATGTCCCGTGCTCAAGACGAGACACAGAACAGTATCAGCCAAAAGACGTACTTAATGTGTACATTGTCATAAGGAACAAAAGCTCATTCTATACACCCTTGAAATTCAACAGACTATTGCCCCATTTAGTTTGGAAATGTTCTTTCTGACTCCACAGACAAAAAAACAGTCTCTGACCCCCCAAGAAAACAAGCTCCAGAGAAGCACCAGTTCCTTGCCCGGCCAGGAGTAAGAACCAGCTTCGTCAGAAGATGGGGGTGGAGTTATTGAGACCAAGGAAAGTTGTTTTCATTTTCTTGTTCTGTTAGACAAGCAATGGATGTGATGAAGCACCTGGTAAAGAAAGACAGAAGCTAAAGAAGCTAACAAAGACTATAGGGACCAAAACAAGGGTAGTGGTCAAATCAGCCTCGGGCAGCCGAAGAGAAATCCACGTTTTGACATTCTGGACTCAGTCCTTGGTCACGAGTGATGAAAAATCAACTGGCTCTCAACCGGTTTGCGTATTGAACTGGCTCCAGACCAGCACTGGCACCAGCCTGGAACCTCAGTGAACCAGGCTGGTTTGCTTTTGTGGAAATGGGGCATGCATCACCATATCAGGCCTCAAACACTTGATTAGAACAGACATACCCAACAAAATACTATAACTAGCCGAAGACATTCTGTTTATCAACACTATATTATCACTGTAGTCAAAGGTACAAACTGTGACATTTGTAGTTAATGTGAGAGCAGTGAAAACATCAGCATTTTTGATTTGGTATTTCTAGAAAGGCCAGTATTAGACTTTCTATAAGGAGCACACTTTGGTATGTATTTATCCAAAAAGCTGATGTTGGTAACAGTCTCCAACCATTTCAGTTGTGGGAATGTCCAGCTCCACACAGATGCAATGACAAAAGTCACTGTAGAGTCAGTTATTTCTTAATGTAACTTTAAACGGATGAAACGGGGGAAAAAATGCATTGATGGAAATCTTTCCCAATCATTTCCTTTGCTTTTCCTGCAGGAGAGCCAGACAGACCAAATTAGTGGCCTCAAACAGGAAAGATGGAGAGCTAGATAGATGACAGAGACAGAGAGAGAGAGAAAGGCAGGGTATGGGTGGGGGCAGGAGATAAGAAAGAAGCAGAGCATGGCGGGAAGGATAAAGAAAGACGGACAAATGAACAGATAGAGGGAGCAAGGGCAAGAGGAGGAAAGGAAAAAAAAAGACAAAACGTAAAGAGTCGTGGAGAGAGGAAGGCAGCTGAGCAGGCTTAGGGTTTTTGTACTGCATGCAGCAGCACAATCACAGCACAACAGATTATTATGGAGCACTCCGCTGCCTTTAGAAACCTCAATCCTGGATCAAAAAGGTGTTAAGTCATAGATAGAAAGCTCGTCCCACAGGCATGTTTACACAACTCCGTCTTCCACCCTGGATCCACTGTGAGCCTGGGTTTACAATGACTCAGGCATCTTGTGCACAGTCTGATTCCAATTTCTATACAGGACAAATTGAAAACATGGAGAGGATTTATGTATGAATCAAAGCACATCATTTTATACGTATGATGATGTCTGAATTCATATGGGTGAAACACCAAGACACAACTTGTGAGTATCAACTGGGAGTAGTGCTTGAATCACGAGAAAACTACATCAAAGTTGTTGGACTTGTATCTAGCATCAACATCCACAGCAGGATCTCACATTTTCACCCTGAAGCCATGAGCACAGAGGCTTAGAAAGAACTTTTTATACAAGTATGAATCGCATGACCCCATCCATCGCACCACACATTAAAAGACCACACCAGAGCCATACCAGATTACATTAATGACCTCCCGGGGGCCCGTGGGTCTAAGTGAGTTTTAGTTCCAGTAATCATCAAAATGAATTGCTAGAGTATCATCAGTACTGTCAAGTAAAAACCAGGAGGTAGCACTGTCACCCCTCACAGCAAATATGTTCAGGTCGAGTGGAGTCCCTTTTTCACGTCGTATGACCGAGACGTTTGGTAAATTGTGAGTGTTCAGACTGTGGTCACTCAGAAAATGTATCCCCATTAGGACCAGATATCAAAGTGACCTGGGTCTGACTTGGAAAAGTGTCAGAATGTTCATATGTGGGTTGCATATGGCAAAAAAAAAGTCAGATTTATGACACTTTTGCATGCAGGGTGCATGCATCTGAAATTGCTCCTACAGTAGGTGTGAATGAAGTGTGTGTCCTGGTGACCTGTCCAAGGTGTGTCCCCTTGTCCTTGCTCTACTATATGATGTCAAGAAAATGGATGAACGGATGGAAATCAGAAACAATGTGGCACATACTACAAAGCTGTCTACTCTAACATTACTGAAAGGTGTGAGCACAAGGCTGAAAAAAAATATGGTCCTTTAGAGTGGAAACATCTAATGGAGAGATAATCTGAGACAAAAACACATGATTGCTCTTCATCTTTCTCCTGACTTGTCACATGGTATGAGTCATCAAAACACATGACTTACTCTCCACAGGTGTCCCCTTAGATAACCAGCAAGTGCAAAATGCCTTCATCTTTTCCATTTTTGTGCTGAGCTACAAATCTCTTACGCAACGCTGACATGTCAGCAACCCTCTCTACTTTTGGCTGGTGTCCACTCAAACCTCCACAAATCGACCCAAGGTTTCTGACCTTGTTACTATTTTCGGAGCGTGCGCGCGCACACTTTGGCTCCTGCGAGATGAAACACTGACATGCAGGCATTATGCTGATTAGAAATGACATTCCCGAAATGAAGTCAACAAAGGCCGAGGCCAAAGATGGGGATGAAAAACATCCCCGGAGAGGAACAGAGTGACAGAAGGCGACGCTCGAATATTTTGTAAATATTATCTGCCGAGTCGTCTCCTGCAGTCACCACAGTGAGACACGGTGACTAAACAGGGCTTGATCGCAGTCTTGCACTGAATCATCCGGCTGACACATGCAGGCAAGCTGAAGCCCTCGTTACCTTAGAGCGATGTTACAAAACAAAAAAAACGCAAACATGCCACATTCAGGAACGAGAACCGCATCTCCAGCGTGGCGGAAGTCGTGATTAGACAGGTTTAAAAAGCTGAACAGAGGTTAAGACTATCGGCGGCGTCAAACTTTTAAGAAGCTCAACCATAAAACCCTTTCTACACAACCATGGAGAAGAACTGTTTGTAAAAAACTGTGGCAGATTTTGAAGTGACTCTATATTTACTATGCGAGGCAGTTTTCACCAAATGGTTGGATTGAGCTCGATAACAGTGATAAGGGCTGCAACAAATGATTATTCTTGTAATGGAATCACCTCTCTAATTACTATTCAATTAGTTGTCTGGTTCATAAAAATCACACGAAAACAGTTAAAACTGTTAACACCCGTTTCACATGCTTCAAATGCATGTCGGGCGAAGCCAGACTACCTAGAGAAAACCTCCAATGAACACAAGGAGAATACACAAAGGCTCTCAATCTGACCAGGAGCAAACCCAGGTCCTCCCTGCTACAGTATGAGCTGATAGTCCTACCCACTCATCCACCGTGTTGCCCAATGTCATTATTTCAGTTTAATTCTCTGATGAGGAAAACGCCTTTGAGGCACCACCTCTTGCCCTCGCTCCGTGGTCTGTAAGCAGCCATAGAGTAGATGGAAACCCCTGACCTAGATGGTGCTCCTGGGAATGAGATTATTAAAGACTAGCGGGGCTTAAGTCGTCTAGGCCAAGCTCAACTGCTGAGAGACACAACAACACACCTACACACACTCTCACACACACACACACATACACACACTGGTCAATGCATACAGGAGAGCAGATGGAGGTTCATGTTTACGCTCTCACACTGTCCAAAACTTACTCCCATGGAGCTTTCAGCATGTTTGGATGGAGACGCACTTTAAGTGTGAAAAGAGGAACAGGAACGACTCACTGCACAGCTTCACCCGGCTGTCACATGCATAAGCATCTCTTGGGCTGTAATTTATGGGCAGATTGTAAAGCACTTTGTGAAGTTTCAGACTAATGCCTGCGAGGTTATTCTGCGTAACTGAGTAACAATGTCTTCCTGATGAGAAACTGCACCTGGTTTAATATGTGGCAGAGATTATGAAACTCCATTAATGGGGGGGTGTGTGCAACTGGAGAGTGTGTGTATGTGTGTTTGGGGGGGTGGGTGGGGGGTATCAATCTACATTATGAGTGCGAGCTGGGTGGAGATTGAGCTATTGAAAATATATATTGCTCTGAATGTCCATCCATCCATCCATGCATCCATACAGAGTTTATAGGGTCTGTCTCTAGCACACATGGAGTGAAGGCTGGAAACATACCCAGGAAGACACACACACACCCACACCTAGGGGCAAATTGAGAGTCTCCAACTGGCCTAAACATGGAAGTTTTAGGACTCTGAATCCAGCCTTGGAGTGCAACCCGAGTCCATCTCATAAAGCACCAGTGCTAACCACTCACCTACCATGTCGCCCTGTTCTGAATGTATACCCTTCAAACACATGAAAGCAACACTTTGATGCTACTGTCACATCCATTTGCTTGCTGCTCTGTGATGTCTTACATAACCATATGTACACACAAGCATAGAAAACACATCAGATCCTGTAAGTATAGGATATATATTTCTTAAAACACCCCACACACGCAAATATACACTCGCACCGTAAAACAAACACACACAAAGGGGCTACACGGTTCCAGGACAGAGATCCTGACTCCCAGGCTGATTTGTCTCAAAACCATCTGTCACCATCTGAGCCTCCACAGGCATTTCCCCTTTTTGTACAGCAGCACCTAAACACGCACACTTTCACTGGAACTTGCCCCACACTACAGCAGAATGTGCATGTATGCGAGTGCATGTGTGTGTGTGTGTGTCTGTGTGTGTGTGTGTGTGTGTGTGTGTGTGTTGGTGTTTGTACGTCTATTTTTGGTGTCTTCGTGCACTTTGCGGCAGCGAGATATTATTTGCGTGTTTCCCGAACACCACATTAATTTTGTATCCCTCAGATTGTAATTTAGACGCATAAATTGGTGCTGAGATGCAGAACATTGACTCATACACAAATATGCAAATACGTTTCATACATAATTTAAGAAGCAACATGAAAAGGACACAAGTGCCTTCTGAAAAACAAGTGGAGGGAGGGGTGATGCTCTCTGCCTCACTCGCCACCGCGGGCGGGAGGAGGAGTTCCTTGCAGAACTCAAAAGGTCAAATGTTTAACGGGCACAAACCGAAACCTAGTGGCACATTTTGCTCAAGGTTTCGTTGTGGATGAAGCTCGACTCGGTCTGAGTGACAGAAAAATGTACAGAGCGAGACACAACATGCGGCTTCATCCTCTCCAACAGCGTCTCGCTTCTGTTCATCCTTCACCTCCTTTGTCCTTTGTTGCTCAGATCGGTTTGCATTCACTGGTTCTCCTCCAGATCTTGTTCCTTCACGTGATTTCATTGTTCCAATCTGATGCGTTTTCACCTTCCGCTTCCTGTCGATGCAGCCCAGCAAACCGTGTTTTATCATTTGCAGCGTTTCCAACACGGTGAGACATCTGTAACATCTCGCATTCAAAGCATGTTTAAAGACCACGGGTGATGATGAGCGAGCTGCGGCATGTTAAATTAGCCCCGATGCTGGGTGTAATCTCATCCCAACACTCTTAACATTTTCATTTCAGCCCACTCCTAAACTCATTAAGATGCTTGCCCTTACCTGGCAAAAAACTGACAGTTTCTTTCAACCAATCGAAATGCTCCGGGTAAGCCATGGTGAGACAGGCCGGGACGATCGGAGCCTTCCTCAGATGTTGTGGCCGCGATGTCAAATTACGCTCCTGATAAATCCATCACGCGCCTCAATTTCTTCTCAGCACAGGCCGAGAAACCGCCACGTCCCCTGCCCGACCCATGACCGCTGAATAACGAGCTACCGATTCCAGTAGGAGCGACGATGCCGGTGAAGATATCGAACTGACAAATCGGGTCAGATCCGGGACCCTCTGCGGCTCCCATCGAGCTGCTTCTGCTACGACTAGCCTGCTGCTGCTACGCCTCTCCCTGCCTGCACGCTCTGATAACTCCCCATGTGAGGGAAAAGTGCCTACGCCAGCAGCCCGGACCAAGGCACAGCCAGACAGCTTAAGCCCGGACCCATCCCATTTCACTCTCATTGTTCGGGCAACTGGGTTTAAAAACCGGCCACGTCCCAAACTGAGGGGATGTGGCCCTCTGACCTTCACCCTCCTCCTCCTCCTCCTCCTCCTTCTCCTGCCTACTTAGTCTGTCTGCAAATTCAACAGAGAGCGCGAGTGTTCCCACAATCCACAGGGCGGTGTTTGTGTCCCGGTCTGGGTGCACAAACTCCCACCGATGCCAGGGCACGCACGCGCACACATGTGTGTGTGTGTGTGTGTGTGCGCACATCAACTTTGGTGTCAAGTGCCGCGCCACCGGGCGTCCTATCGCCGCCTCGTTCGCAAAGAGGGAGACAGATCGTGTGACGGAGGAGATAAGATGGAAGAAAGAGAAGCAAACAGCTGGTCCGCTCAGCGGCTGTGACGGAGGCTGGCCGCGTGCCGACGCCGAGGGGACGTTCAGCGGTGGCAGCCAGGGACGGCCGCGCTAGAGGGCACACACACACACAACCACACACACACACACAGGCAAGCAGGCAGGCAGGCAGGCAGTGCTAGGCTGTCAGGATTACATTGGATGTATTTTCCCCTCACAGAGAGATAAACTGAGAGAGAGAGAGAGAGAGAGAGGAAGAGAGTGAGAGAGATAGGGAGAGTAGAGGGTTCCTGGGAAATTACATGGTGCCACTGCTGCGTCATGCGCGGCTGTGTCATTTATCGGATCATGTTTTGGGAAATATTCGGGGGTAAAACAAAAACGCATAAACACACGCAGGCACAAAGTGCCTCGTCACACTCACAAGAGTCTACTTTTGGCTGCGTTTCCCGCTGTGGTCCCATTGCCTCATGGCAAGCAGGTGCGGGGTTAAACTTCTAGGTCGACTGTGAAGTTTGCCTGGGTTTCCTCCAGCTTACTCCCGTTTGATCCCACAGTCCACAAAAACATCTTGCATCTCTAGGTCAGTTGGAGACTCTCTAAACCAGAGACGGGAATTGTGGCTTCAACAAGTCGTCTCCATGCCAGGTATTTGTTCTGCTCAGCCACTGAACCGGGTGATTCCAATCAGCACAACTCTACAGCCAGTAGGACGAGCTAATAAGTGAATTCAGCTGGTTCAGTGGCTGGGCTGAACAAATACATGGCATGGAGATGACTTGTTGAAGCCACAGCTCCCATCTTTGCTCTAAACTGCCCCCTTGGTGAGCTGACCTTGTTGGAAGGATGGAACGATGTATGGATGGAGCTGTGAAAAATGACTCTTTGCATGAGAAATTCAGGGTAGACAATAGATATTTCTGTCCTAAATCTTTTGGGATCGGCATCAAATGAGGCTACGGAAAGTTTCTTCGCTTGATTAAAAAGCCTTCTAAAACAGCTGAATGTTTTAGAAGAGTTTGGACACTTTTAGCATTATCATAATGTTCATGAATGCCTGGGACACACATTATGCTATTCGTGGCAGAGCCGACAGCACACTGAAGACATTACATGAATATTGCAAGATATCTGAAGAGGCCCCTAGCATTGTGTCGCTTCATTGTGCTGTGGTCTTCTACCGTGTGGATTAAATGCTCTGACTTGGTTGTGGCATCGTTTTACCAAAAAGTCACAGGGTACAAGCCCGGGTGTGTCAAAGAGGAAACTGGGGTTCATGTTGTGTGTAGCACATGAGCCCGAGGGTCTAACCTTCGAAAACACTTGTTTTCTCAGGGGAAAGATGGAGCCTCTAATTAAATGTTGAATATGAGATGCATCTTGTGCTTTGCTTCAAGACTTGCTGGATCTTTGATCCAATATTTTCCAATTTATTACAAAGAGCTTGATTATGTTACCTTAAGATATAAATTAATACAAAATCAAATAAAGATTTTCATATATAAGAGAGTCACAGATATGCATTCTTTGATAATAAATGTAATGTGGAGGTTCAATGAATCCCACATACTGATCCCAAATTGAATCTGTTAGTTAATATGTATCCAGTCAACCTAAACATGCATGTTTTTGGAAAGTGGGAGGAGAAAATCCAAACAAAGGGAGAACTTGGAAAACTACAAACAGAGAGACCCGACAGTCCGACCGGAAACTCAAACTCGGGACCTTCTTGCTTTGAGATGACAACCCTAATTTTGAATTATCTATAGGCAATTAATGAAGAAATCATTACAAAAATGATCTAAAATCTAGCAGGATATGTGGAAGTTTAGATATGAGCCCCACTGCTCATAAAGCTGCTTTGGAATTATAGGCGCAGAGAGATGAAATGTGTTTGATGGTTAAAGGGCTTGAGCAGGGGACACACCCCTCCACAACTTCTGCTGGATATAAATACACATACCACCTTCAAGGGTCTTGTCATGCAGTCTCTTTTCCTCTCTCTCTCCCTCTCTCCCTCTGCCAAACACACATGCAGGCGTAACGCAAGTGCTGTGGAGGTGGCGAGCTGCAGGGACAGCTGCAGACTAAATAGAGAAAGGAGACAACCACCGGAGCAGAATTATGGCAGTTGAGGCTGATTTAGCTGTGCGGCACCCTGCGCACAGCTAATGGGCGGCTACATCATAACTGTCGCAGGAGGAAGAGCGATGCTTGTTCTGGGGATAAATGATAATATGATTATAATTCCTGCAAAGTGTTTCAGAGCACAACACAGGCGGTTCTACGGAGGTACTGAGATCTTGCGGGGAGGAGGATCCCGGCCTCTTCGAGGCTCTGACTGATCACTCGCTATCGAGCGAGGGGATCGGCTGAAGTTGCTGCTATCTCCCCATGTGGTCATATAATGGAAGAATATGGCAGGGGAGGGGTTATTCTGGGAGGTACTGAGAGATAGCAGAGTTGTCTAAATGAGATCTTTTGCAGTCCTCGGGACAGAACAGTGTGTGTCACTATCTGAAAAGGAGTATGTACACGTGAGATCCTTTCTATGTTCAGCTGTGTCAAGGCTTTAAATGCAGATTAAAGCAATATAAGACATGATAAAATTGAATCCTCGATAGTGTTTCTCCCATTTGATGAGTTTTATGTGGATCTGAGATGAAAGGATTCAGTGTTACACTATGCCTGTGTCAGTTTTTACAAGAGAGCAGGATTTGTTTTTTGTTTTTTTAAAGACACTGACCAGTGTTGTCCACCCACTCTCAGCCACTTATCCTGGACTCAGTCTTCTGCGAGACACTTTAGTTAGATTAGCCCCAGAGATTAGCTCAGCCACATCCTCCAGCTCCTCCCGAGGCCTTCCCAGTAAGCTGTATGGAAGACGTTATCCCTGCAGCATGTTCCGGGCCTGCTTCCAGTTAGTACTGCCTGAAATGCTATCACAGGCACTCCTGTCTCCTTTAAACACAATTTGGCTGTGCTTTCACTCCCAGATGTCCAACTCTTAATTCATTTCACAAAGGTCAAGCTCGGATACTATTGCATTTTAGCTGCTGGTATGCACATGTGAAGTTTATGACGCTCTCTTAGCCATTACACTTAAAAGGCAAGTCCAGCAAAACAGTCATATAAACAATATGATTTGAACTCCCGTTTCAGCATGGATCGACATTTAATTGATGGATTTCTATTTGATTCTGTTCTAGTCAATCAACAAAGCTGTTCAACATACTAAAAACATAACATAATAAAGCATAGGTTTCCTATGCCAATGGTTGTGAGCATTAGCACAGGATTTACGACAAGTAAGCAAAACCTACTAACGTCTTAAACTTGTTGTATTCAGACCATCAGCATGCCGCTGGTCCTTTCACCTGACGCAGCAGCACAAAAAGCGCCATAAAAATAGACGTTGAGAGCCCCGAGGTTTTCAATCCTCCGCAAAGAAAAGAAAATTACCTATTGCCAACGATGTTTTCCTGCTGCCCACTCGTCACGGAAACATAACACATCTGAAGGCCTCGGTTAATTCTCCTATGATGCATTGTTTCCCCACAGCCCACCTCCTGCTCCGAGCCCAGACTCGTAAATGCAGCTTTCCACCGCATTCATTCACAAAGAATTTGCAGCGTTTGAAATAATAAAAAGGAAACAACGGCGAGCGCAGGAATAAAGTGTAAAATAAATAAACGAATCCGCACAAAGGCACTGTGCTATTACTGTGAATGCATTCAATACAAATGAATCATTTACTATTACATATCTCGTCTCGACAGGAGCGGCTCATTCATAAAAGGAGCACGGAGATGTAAGTCCACGTCTCTATTCAGCACAACAGAACCTTTTCACTGATTTAGAAAGACATGGAGAGTCCGGCAATCGACACCATCAAGCATGTGAAAAGATGGCTCGACCATATGGTATTAGTTTCGGAGCCTCGGGGTTAACATCTGTATGCAGACATTGTAAACATTCAGAGACATTCACAGACATGAAGAGAAAAATGCTGCTTTGATCTGAACTGAAGGACGTCTTCTTATAGTCTCGGATGAGAGGCGGTCAAAGGTAAGAAAAGTCACTGGCAGCACCGCAGGCCGCTGTGAAAAACAGAAACTAGATGAGTGTGTGCATGATCTGTGTGATGGTTCCAAAAGATACATATATATAGAGAGAGAATTTAATATGCATGGCTCATATTCATACATTATATAATATGAGCCAGAGTCAATGTGAATCCATCCATCCATCCATTATCTCAAGCGCCTTGTACCGCAACAATTTCGTGGGGGGTCAGCTGAGGCCTATCTCCAGTACGCAGGCAGAGGCAGGGAATAAACTCTGGACAGGTCACCAGTCAATCACAGGGCACACACACACACACACACACACACACACACACACTCTAGGGCTGCAACAAGCAATCATTGCTGTAGTTGATTAATTTGTCGATTAATTTCCCAGGTCGTTGATTTATTTGTTTGTCTTGCACTGAAAAAAAGTGGATTTTTTTTGTCCTAACTTCAACAACATTGTGTGGAAGTCAATTATCAAAATAGTTTCATTAGTTGATTTCTCCAGGAGAAAACCCGTCTAGACATGGGCAGAACAGGCCAACTCTGCTATGAGAAGAGTCATGTTCCCCTATTCTATAATCTAAGTATATAAACAGTTGACAGTACAGATACTGTACATGGCAGATAAAAGTTGATTCCAAAAGGTTGCTGTCCGGTCATGCAACTTCAGCCTATTTACAGTTAGGTCCTCTATGTTTTTTTAATCTATCAATATGTGCAAATACCAAAAGAGCCTTTCCCATTATTACCTGTCCCTGCACTGTATACATTTGCTCACAGTGCAAACATACCCAGTCCCCTCCATTAGGTTTTATCACTATTTCCTGTGTGCTCCAGCGCACATTGTTATCAAGTATTCAAATGGTGTTAAGAGCAATAAACTGCAGCCGGCTACACTCCGGAGTTCAACAGTCAGGCTAAGTGAGAGGGGGAAATAAAGGTCACAGACCTGGTGAAGTGCTCACACGTGCAGGATGACTTACAGTACACGTCCAAGCGCCATTCTTCACTGGAAGTGCCAGGCCTAAGTGCCTTGCTTTACTCACTGTTCTCAACTGTGCCACAAATTTTACACAAACACCCCCCCAGTCACCAGTTCTCACAGAGCTGGTTCTATGTGCGGGCTGAAAACGGCCAAAGACTTCATAAAAAAAAGTGAAATACGATCACTTCAGCAGAAGTTAAATGATTATGTTTAATAATACACCGAAATGGACGATGGTGTTGAAATAATGGTTTCACCATTTACAAGTGTAGAAATTTGCAGCACAGTCCCGTTCAGAAAAAAAAACATGATTAAGAGAATTAATCCAGTGCAGACAGGTCCTGACCATGACAATATCTGCACTTCCTGCTGGTGGTTTTCTGGACTAAAAGCACTCTGTTCTCTGAGAGCCTCCTCCTTTTCCAGCCCATTATCCACACAAGCATGTTAAACCCCGACTTAATCGTTCATTATTGATAGCTCGGCAAGAAGCCTTCCCTCCTGGTGTTATGGGAAAATGGTTTAGGCTGAGATGTAAAAGATGTGGGTTAAGGACTTGTGGATGCAGCTCCTGCACGCCATGGCAGCTGCTGATTGGCCAGAGCTGCGAGAGCCTTGCTTATGTGCGGGTTGGTTTGTTGCACACTAATGCTTCCCATTTCAAGCAGGTTCACACTGAACTGACAGCTTTGCTATTAGATTTTACTTTATCAGACGCAGCCGACTAGGTAATAATGCAAACGTCAAGTTACATAAATGTGCTGGAAGGAAATGAATTCTATTAAATGTCTAATGGCGAGAAATACATGGAATATTGTGCCACACAACATGAGTTAGAGGCGTTATTCTCTCACGAGATAATCTGTTATGTCTGCTTACTTGAACGAGCGGGACAGAAGTCAAATTTAGTTTCTAGTATTTCAAACGCTTTGATGTTAAATTGAAAAGGCTTCACGGACTATTCTTTGTGTGTTCAACAAATGTAATACGTGCCATTTCAGATAACAACTTTGGCTTTGCATGAAATGTAGGTTAAACTGACAGAGCTGCTAATTACCCACATATCCCGACGCAGCTACGCTCAGAACAAGCTTCCACTCAGCAGAAAGACACTGAACCACTGTGATATTTTATAGAGAGCATGTTTTATGTAACACATAATCCGACAAAATGTACTTAGCTAATGAAATGCTGCTGCCCTTGGAGGTACGTCTAGGTTACTACAGTAGCTAGTCAGAGAGCTAGTTGGACATGCTAATGTATGCAGATTATTTGAGAGCATCTACATGCGCTGTCAAATCCTTAAATCCTTTCTTAAACTTTTGCTAATGCCTTTTTGGTTTGTGCAAGGCTAGAAATAAAAATCCTATCAGACTCTTAAAACGTGTGTTACCACGCACGTATCTTCGGCATGTGATGAAATCCAAAGCCCTAAACTCCCCGCTGCACTTAGCTGCAGCTGCTAAGCTAAGGCTGGAAAATTGCTTTTCAAGGCAAGAGTTTAGGGGCCGATCAGTTGATGAGCAAGACATTTCATCATCGGACAGCCTTCCTACGGGACTGAGACGCGCGTGACGCCGGTTTTCGCGTGTGAGCTTGGTACACGGGTGGTCGCGCTGCTATTTATGAGCTGGATAACACGGCTCTGACAGCATATCAATCCCTCACATTTGAGCCAAGGACGCCAAGAAAAACGTCAGCTTTGACAGATGATGCTGCATGGGATTTCCACCACCAGGGCAGAGGACTATCCAGTTTATGCCACAGGCTGCTCTCGCCACTTCTACCATGACTATTAATCCTCAGAGATGCGTGTGCGATTGCGGCGACGCTGTGACCTCGTTTTAAAGAGCAAAAGGTCATGTGACCATGCACTTGTGGACAAGGAGGAAAAGATAAAGGACATTGGGAAGCGGGCATAATGAGGAGATAATGTTCAGTGGGCGAGCGGGCGAATTGGGACATCGTTGTAGCAGTGACCAGCTCCATATGCTGCACCTGAGACTAAGGTGGATGTAATGGTTTAATGTTTAGCAGTATAAGATATAGGGATGCAACGATGTTTAAAACGATACTTTGGCCAATGTCCAGTGCTGGTATTGATCATTAATTCCTCTTTAGTGTAAAAGAAAGCAAGAATTCATCATGGAAAATTACTGATCTGTCATCTCAGTCTTTCAACGGAACATACATTTATTTAGACATTTATGAAAACAACCTTTAATTACTTTTAAAAAATCCATATTTAATCTCTATTTTTTGTTGGCTTTATGTTCCATGTCTATTTTTAACATGATGTGTTAAAGTCCTTTCATGAGGCACCTCATCTTGAAACGAAAAACTCCACTTTGCAAACTTTTCTCCAAGATCGTGAAATACTCCCACACAACCAGCATTTTCGCTCGCTTGACTTCAACAACTTGAACATGCACACGTTCATCTGGCCTTAAAAGAGAAGAGAGGTTTCTCCTCCGAGTCAGCACAACATGCCACTTAAATAAACATCAGCCACCGCCATCGGTAAATATGTTGTGGCATATTCACTAGACTGTTCAGTTCATATTTATTTGCATTTCTGTTGTTTTAGCATTTTTGATGCGTTTTTTTACTGTTGTTTTTGTTTATCATGTGTTTCATATTCAGTACTATGACCTAGTGTCTAGGAAGATACCTTACAAATGTAATAAAATGTATCATTTATTATAATTTATAGTCAAATATCGGACTATACTGACATTCAACCAATGGCGATATCAGTTTTTATTTAGGTATATTTCAGGTGTTATCCTCATCAGCTTAACTATGGTTAGCTACTGTTATTACTGTTAGCGCGGCTGCTACAGGCAGTACAGGGGTGTTGTGAATTGGCAAAGCAATGCTCCGAAAAAAAAAAAAGTAAAGCTCAAAGGCACGAAAATAGCACACATGTATGAGAGCCATAAGCAACATTTGCCAACGTGACCTCAGGAGTGTTATACTGCGGAGGACTTCTTCATCGGCGCCTCATCGCAGCTCAACCGTAACCACGGCAACCAAAACTGTTTAGAGTTCCTCCCCCAACTCGCATAAATTAACCGGTTTAATGCTCTCGAAATTAAAAGTAATTATTTTTGCTGATTATAATGCAGGTTAATAATAAACAGAGAGTCTAATTTCCATCACATTACCGATACTGACGTTAAGTTTCCGGGGGAAAAAAAAAAAACAAAAGAAAAAACTGTCACTTAACTGTAACCATAACCACCACTAGCTTTTACTTAACACCTCAGTCTTCACTGTAACACTTATGTCAGGGGGGACTGTTCTGTTCCAGTAATTTGTGTGTCCTGTTTAAACAGATTACTTCCCCACAGCATGAGGAATACACACAAAGCTCTACCCCTCTCTCTCTTTCACACACACACACACACACATACAGCACAATACAAGGGGTTATCTCAACAACACAGCCCAGTATGACTCATAGCTCCACCATTAGTCCACTCATGGGAGAGGAGAGATAAGTCTAACCTACAAACCGAGTAGTAATACTTATAAAACATTGATCAGACCCCCACTACAGTACGCGCACCAATCATTTGCCTCCCTTCCCTCTTAATCTCCTCCCCCAATCCTTTATCCATTCTCCCTCCACGATGCTTACATCCCACTGCCTCCTCTTCCACCCCGCTAGTCTTTAGCTGCAAATGCTGGATGGAGGCTTATACCTGTTGACCTACATTACCAACTGTCTTGACAGGCCTGCACAGAGGAAGTAGCTTTTATCCCACTGACAAGACAGTGACGTATAGGAGACGGGTCCTTCCTTTGACTGGACTACCTGGGGTTCAGTCAAGTACATACTGCATGACAGCGAGCAGACAGTCACGCTTTCTTTTTTCTCCAGTTAGAGGCGAGAAACAAAAAGGACGAGCAGAATGGTGATCAATAGTCAATGTGTCTACGGGAGACCGATCAGAAGACCACTGGGATCAGCTTCCCCTTGCCCTCCTTCCCTTTCTGTTTCCATTCCCTACTCTCACGTCTACCAGACACACACTCGGAGATAAAATGTGAGAAATCTTGCAAGTGGGTACAGTAAGAGCATGCAGAAAAAAGGGTCTGCCCTTCAGGAAATACTACGGCACAGCAAAGAAAAAAGGGTGCGTTACCCCTCTTAAAAAGTCTTTTAGCAGGTGAGATTTGCGTTGCAAGGTGGATGAAAGCAGAGAAAGAGCCAGGGCACGATTGCAGGGAGAGAGACGGCAGATTGTGAGAGCGAACGCAGCAGTGTGTGTAGATTCGCCCGATTTTATAATGTTAGCAACTGACCTGATTAAAGGATAATAGACAGAGAGTCAGACAAATTATCACATGCTCTCTCATACACTTTATGGCAAAGTAGCTGCTGTAGGACAGTGGACGTTGTTGACCCACATCTCGATGACTTTCACAATGGGAGCAACTATCTCACGGAGCTGTGTGAAAACAAGGCTCAGGGCCATTTATGGACAGAAAGTCAACGCTCAGTGATTCCAGTTTATTATAAACAATGTTCCCCACAGGCTCAATATGCTATCTGATGCAAATACATCAGAGTGGTAATGGGTTCTGCGAGATATTTCTATGCTGAGAAAACACAGAGGAAAAAGACCTTGAAATATTAAATTAGCCTACAGAGATTCTAATGCCCATTCATCCAACCACCCTTTATCTTACCAACTTTGTGCTTTAATGGTGTTGGAGGCTGCTGGAGCCCATCCCAGCACACGTAGGGTGAAGGCATGGAAAACACTCTGAACAGGTCACTGGGGACACACACCATTCAGTCCCACCCTGAATTTCCTCTGGGTGTGTGTATTCAGTCTGAAACAGCAGTGGTCTGCAACTGCTGGGTAAACTTAGCTCCCCACTGGATTCATAACAACATCCAGTAGCAGAGGAAGACGGTTTTTCACATACTGTGAAATATGGAAACACAATGGAAACACAAGAAACAGGTGAGTTTCACAGAATGACAATTTGTTTTTTTTCTGCTTTTATGTGAAAGACCATGTGGTGTACAAACGGCTTTTATTCTGAAAAAATCAGGACCCTTATATTGTTGACGTCCGGTCCTGCTCATGCTAAAATCTACTGAATTGAATCATTTCTGCTCCGTCATCTTACTAATCCAGAATCCATACAGTGTCTGTGAAATCATTACATTGTCATGTAACGAGTGGATGTGAATCAGCATTGATGACATGTCGGGGGCAAGTCTCCGATTGACCTTAATGTTTGTGCTTGGACTGTGGGAGGAAAACTGAAGTCCATGGATAAAATAGACAAGAGACAGGAGGGAAGGGACTTGTTGCTGCGAGTTGACAGGGCCACTCAGAGTGCAATACCTACATCAAACACTCGGTACAACGTTTGCATCTAGTTTATCAATTCTCTTGATCCGACGATCAGTAATTCAATTTTGGCTCCGTCGCAAAACAATAATACAGTTGGCTCACACGCGCAGCTTGGCATAGGACCAGTTCCAGGAAGCAGCACCCGATCCAGCATCGCTCACCAAGACACATCTGCATCGCTACCCTCGGCCTCCTTTCATGTCGGGAAGGTAACGCTGATGTTCGCTTTACTTTTGTCTTTGAAAATATTCCCTTTCATTTCCAGCAGCCCTGGTTTCGGCGGAGACGCTTTGATGAACCGCTGCAGGTTTGCACATCGTTGCGCTCCACTGTATAAACACAGAAAAATACAAAAACAAACGACCAAAAAAAAAAAAGAAGTCCAAAAAACTGAAATGCATTTGCATACAAGTGATTTACAAAGATAAATCTGCATGAAATAATCAACAGAACAATGGTGGGTACTGTCAGTGGGACCTGGCCACGGTGAGAGAGAGACACACATGAAAAAGACAATGAGTTCAGATTGATCTATTGTGCCCCGTGCGGAGCAATTAAAACAGCCTCTGAAATAATAACATTCTTTGGAAAAACAGAGCAGACGCGGGTGAATATCAATATCAATTTGGAACAAATCCTGGACTCGCTCCATTGATGGAAAATGATCAGTCGATACGGAGACGGGCCGGGCTTTGTGGTCGGTGCCAACCCCTGCAACAATAAAAACGGGAGTTCGGCGCGAAAACAAATATTTGCAGATTGACAAAATCTGCTCTCTCTCTCTCTCTCCATCGTGTCTACAGTGGGAAACAAAACATCTCGGCGTGCTCCAGAAGATAAAGGTCGTACAGTAGCAGCGAGCACTGTGAAAAAAATGAAAAAGCTGACAGTTTTGATTAGCTACGTCTTACGATAGCGGTCCCGACTGCGGAGACCTCTCGTCTACATAAAATGTGAAACATATCCGGCCTTCTCTCTCTCTCTCTCTCTCCCTCCACTAAACAGCTCCCAAGTTAATGTGCGCTTGCTTGGCAGTGGAGGCTCGGGGTGTGAGAGGATGACATGTGTCCAGTGGAGATGCTCCCATCAGCAGATCTCAGCTGCACAGAGTCCGAGGCTCAGCCGCTGACTCATACCAATCCACATGACTTCACACGCTGATGCGCACTGATAACGTGCCGGGATTAAGGCCATCGTGTGTCGATATCTGAGTTTGTACGTGAATATTTGTGTGTGTGTGTGCGTGTGTGTGTGTGTGTGTGTCTGAGTGGTGTTCTCAGGCCTGAGATCCGTGGAAAAAGCCGTTGATGCGCACACCCCATAAAGCCAGTGATTCCCGCCTGGAGCAGACACCGGCAGCTACGTGACTGGATTCCAGTGAGCATCTAAATCTAAGGGGTTGGGGGGGGGGGGGGGGGGGGAGGAGGGGTGAGGCATGTGGGGGGGGCGGGGGGCTGGGTGGAGTTGGGAGCCACCTAAGGGGGTTTGCAACATGATTCTAAGGGGTCGTGAGATGTTGCGCCGGGGCCAGAAAGAAGCAGAGAATGCCTCTAAAAATAGCTTAAGGTTTCGACTTTGTTTGACTTTGTTTTCTTACTTCACTTCTGACGGTCACAAGCTTCAGTGGTTTAACGGGGGCGGCGAGAATGAAAAACCGCTTTCACCTTGGCTTTGTTGAGTAACGACGGCCTATTCCCGGCCAAAGCTGTACGGCAAGTTCAAAATACTTCCTTATACGGAACATACATTTCCAGCATTGAAATGGAGGATAAAATGAGAGAATCAAACACGCAAACACACATTTGACAAGTTTTAAAATAAGCAAAAGTGTAGAAAAAAAAGTCGCCTTGTTTTCTCTCTTAATGGTACTGAAGTGTACAGGGAGTAAAAAGCTTTCTCCGTCTTTCCCTGATTGCCTTGGAACTCACTTCCCTGCTCATTGTGGTCCAGGAAAAGGTAAGAGCAGATGACGCAGTCAGAGGCTGTTAAAGTCAGCCGTGCAGCTAATACCAAGCCACACCGGGTGTGTTCTTCTTAGATTTAAAGATATCACACAGTGGTGCTAAGCTTTTAACCTGCATCTCTTTCTCTTCAATGTTTTTTAAACTCTGTTTTTTAAACTTACTTACTAACTTACTTGTATTTCAGGTACAACACGATGAGGCTTTTCCTCTCTCCAGATCTGTCTGCATCTCACTACAAAGTAAATGCAAATGCATCCTGTATTATAGATAAGCACGACTCTGAATTAATGAATGAATGGATGAGCATGTGTCGCATATTTCGCTAAAAATAAACTGTGCAACACATGTAACATACATACTTGATACAGATGCAGTGAGAAAGACTTTGATTGGCACGTGTGAGATGGTAGACATATCATGCATGACAATGTCAGTGCTGACGCCACCCAAGGGTTTCCTTAGTAACAAAACAAAGTAAAAAAAATATGTTTTGACACATCCTGTGATTTTGTGGTACACTTAGTAATTTCTCTTATTTAAAACACATTTTTCCTCTGTTCTCGCATGTCCTGTAAAGTGTTGGACCTCAGTCCAAGGAGGACAGGGCTTTGTGGGATTACATAGAAAAGTCTGAAGAAATACAACAAAGTGAGAGTTTTCAACCGATTCATGGAGCAAACTCAGGCTTTATGAGCTCGCTGCCGACAGCTGATAACGGCAGCGAGAAACATTCAGAGTCGATGTTGCTCATGAAGATGTGGAGCAATACCCCGAGCTACTGTGTGTAAACCATGACAGCTCTTAGATCCATTTCCTACTACTCAGCACACAAATACAGTGCACACACACACACACACACACACACACACACACACACACACACACACACACACACAGGCAGCCGGGCACAAACACACAAACAAACATACACACACACACACACGCATTAAACACACTCACACACCAACTCACTTCAGGGGGATTGACTTGAGCTGGCAGAGAAAGTATCGGCCATCATTACCTTGTCTGCTTGTAAACCACGAGGGCCAGAGCAATCATCACCCTTAAACACAACGTTTCCTATTACTCAGTACACACACACACACACACACACACACACACACAGAAACACATGCACGCACACAGTCCATTTCTGCAGATGGATAAATTACGGGGAGGGAAATGCACAGTGGCACAGCCGTCCAAGGCAGAGGAAATGAAGAGGCTTAGCTTGAAGGATAATAAAACAACAGAGGAAAAAACAAAGCCAAAATAATTCATAATGCATTGTAGCATGCTGCATAACTGCACAATCAGGAGAACTGCCTTTTTGCCCGGAGCATTACAAAAGAGACGAGACAGCAGCTTACATGGCTGAAAGAGGTAAAGGACCTAGTTTCCGCTGCTGGCTTTTTGGGGTGACGGGGGGTCAGGCTATTTTTAACCTGATAATGTGACTGACCCCCGCGTATGGACTTGAGTGATAACACAATGGCCTGTGAGCAAGTGATTTCAAGGACTTCAGAGCTGCGTGACCCCATTTGCTAACATTAATATAGAAATCTAGGTTTAAGTGTTGCCATCATGGGACCGTTGCATCGCACCGTTTTGTTTGCTCTGATGCAGTAAAACAACAACAACAACAACAAAAAAAGAAGCCGTGCGGCACATTTATATTTCAGCAGCATGCAGCTTCCTCCTCCTGCTCCTCTTCCTGCATCTCATAGCTGACTTCAGGACTTGTCCCCCCCCCCCTTCTTCTTAAACACATGGAGGGGTTTAAAAGAGACTCGTGCCTAGCTTAATTGGAGCTGCGCTGGCAACGCTGTGAAGGCTGCACAGCCAGAACCCTGCAAGCCTGCTGGAGCTGCTCCGGAATAAGAAATAAATAAATAAATAAATAAAAACAGCCATGCAGCAAACCTGCACACAGCTAATGTGCCTATATGCGACACATTAAACCTCTTTACACTGAGAGAGAGAGAGAGCAACGTTTAACCTTGCTGCAAACCAGCGAGTCGATCCAAATCGTCCGCGCAATTTTGAGCAGAATCGTGCGACTTAAACCGCTAAAGATGAGGCCGACTCTGGAAGAACTTAAGCCAGCAAGCGATTGCGTAATAACAAACACTTGAGGATTTTGTCTTCTAGCGTTACAAGTGCTCCACAAATAGAGAGGTGCGTCAATCAATCCAATGGGCGTGGGGCGGGTGCGTTCGCCAGCAGCTGCTGCTCAGACAAGTTACACAGTGTTAACATGCCGTACATGACATGAGTGAATCTCTCTCTCTTTTTATATATTTATTTATATATATATATATTTCAGATCAGTCCCTGCGTCCCTCTTTTGTTGTAATTTCCTGCAGTTTCATGCCCGGGCATCAAAGAGAGCACAGCTGTGTCATTGGATGAATGCTTTAATCTATTCAGCCAGCGCATCTGTCTTATGCTACGTCATTAGCCGACCGCCGTAACATGTTTATTTGTGTGTGTGTGTGTGTATGTGTGCGTGTATGTGTGTGTGTGTGAGGACTGGTTAGGGTTACGTGGGTATTCATGTGTGCATATGCATCCAGTCATACACACATACAGTATGCATGAGTCTTAGTGCATATGTGTGCTCCCATCTTGGTGTGCTCTCAAGCAGGAATCGGGCTAAAAACGCGATAGCTGCACTGACACAGACGCACACCGGAGATGACACGAGAGGATAATGAGGGACTTTTTTATGCCTGGAGTTGCGTTGGGTTCCCCGCTGAAGGACATATCAAGACATCACATCGCGGACGCGAATCTTTGTGATGGTTAAGTTTCCCAGCAGTGCTAAAATTAGGCTAGAACGCTTCTTTTGACTGGAGGGGTGAGAAATAACGGCAGTCACAGGAGAGGAGGGAGGGAGGGAGGGAAGAAGGAGAGATGGCGAGATGGCGAGAAGGAGAACATCCTCGACCCCTCCACACCAACACCAACATTGACGCCGATTCAACAGGGTCGTCTGGTAAAGCATCTCTGAGTCTTTCACCCAGACACACACTGTCTGGACCAAAAGCACGGTGGGAATCTCAATAGCAAAAATCGACGCAGGGAACCGGGTGGAGTCAATCGTATAGAGCCACAAACCAAATAGTAGGATAGATTAAGTTGTCTTGGCTTATATAAATCACTGTCAACTGAGCGCGTCCAATCAGAAGGTTGTCTACTCTGTATAATTAGCTTAGCAACAGGATGCTATTCGTCTTCTGTGATGCACGTTGAATGAATTCCTCTCATTTGTTCGGGACAAATGAGATTGCAAGCACATGCTGGTCAATAAGAGAATACACTTGTCCAGTTTAAGCTCGATGGCTTTGACTAATAAGGCTGTGATGCTTACTCAAAATAGACCTTGACACTGGTTAGGCCTATTGATTATTTGCTAAATCAATTGCCTCAACGGTGATCATCCATTTAATTTAGCAACCGCTGCGAATGCTACACACTGCATGTGAAGGACAGCTGCAGTTTCAGTGACAAAATCTGGAGCTGCAGGGCTGCTTTAAAGGAGTTTTGCTGCGGAAATTCCTAGGAATTGTTAGTACAATTGGCCTGTTGTACCTGTGGATTATATGAGTCACTGAACATAAAATTGATATGAATTTAGGTGAAGGAATGGAAGTGTATAAATGTTTTTTTTCCCTTTACATCATCACCTCTGAACTGTAAATGCAGAGCACATATACCGCTTCATTTCAATATTCACAGTACTTTTTAGCATTCAACTTGAAACAAAGCTTTAACTGATGTAAAGCGTACAGGGAATTCTTGAGCATGACCGGTTTTACAGATGTTGCAGCGGGGCCTTAGTGTCATCTCTTCCTGTGAAATATGGCCACATTTCAGAGCTTGTGTGCCTCTGAAGCAGGCGTGCATGTGATGTTACTGCATCATGCATTCGCAGCACACAGGTACTGATAAAAGGAATCTTAACGCGGGCATGCAAAGAGTCTCTCAGAATAAGATAAAAGATTCTCGATTCCCATCCCCAGTAAGGGAGTATGGCCATGGTGAACAATTTGACTGAGCTCATATGAAAGCACTGTGTGCTCCAGAAAAAAGGTCTAAAGGTCACAGTGGATGCAGCTGGTTCAAACCCACAGTGGTCAGGTTTGGGACTCTGTTGCACACCGGCTCATAAATGCCTCTCAGATGGAGGATATGGAGCGGATGGTGGAAAGGATGCTGCTATGATGTAAGCCTCGGTGCGATAGCAGTCTGCATCTCCAGCCTCTCAGGTTCCTTTGAAGTCTCCCCATGGGGGAGTGGGAGCTGGGGTTTGGTAATGAATCAAGCTGAGCCATAATGAATGTCCTTATTCGAGTCTGCTTTGATGAAATTCCACCTGACTGATCTCAAATCACAGAACAAAACAGTGCAAGCCTGCTGACAACTGCTATGGAGGCTATGGTGGCTGGCAATAAGATGGAGAGCATTAGGGATCCTGTACTGTATGGATACATTACTGTGTTTCTTCCCCTTGCTCCATCTCCCCTACCTTCCTATGTTCCTCTGTGATTCCTGAGTAGGATGAAAGAGCGTCTGCATATGTGCTAATGTTTAATTCCAAGTCTTCATTCCAAGTCTTGGATGGCTGTCCTGACTACACTACAGCTCATCTATAAGAAGAGAATCAACCCTGAAGGGGAATTTAAACAAATGAGACAAAATGTTATCCTAAACTGGGACAAAGTATTACAAATATGCATATATGCATTAATTCAGATGCTCCGTAGAGTGACTAACCAGGGTGCGCCTAGTCCATTAATCACTGCATTGTGTCAATACTTCCAACACATTAAGAAATTCATAAATGATAGAAAAAGCATTCTTCAGTGGAGAACAATAACGGCGCTAACAAAGTTGACATAATGAATATATTACAGTCTGGAATCTCATTTATCTCACAATTCAGTGCAAAAAGCGCTGTCATTGTGCTGCATCGAGCCATGGAAAGGAGCAAAATGGCTTTTTCACACTTCATATGGGATGAGGTGCGGGAGCACTGTCAACATGCCTTGCAGAAGTCTGGGGCCCATCTGGAAGCCTGCGGTATTCATGCTAGGTAGAGAAGAGTGCCAGGAGTAACAAAAGAAGTAAGTAATTATAGAGCGGGATCTCACAGACAAAGCGCGCAATAGGCATTTAGCTGCACATAGCAGCAACTGCTGCTACTGCTGCTTCAGGTTATGAGTCGGCTTTATGACAGTTTGCTTCGCACTTTTGTTGTGTTTAACACTGCAGTAAAATTGCCTTTTAAGCCAGAGTGAAAACTGGGTCTGTGCGAGGATTACTCTTAAGAGTTGAACAAAAAGAACAAGTTGATTGAGGCAACGTCGGGCTGAGAATTAGGGATGTAACGAGGAGCCAGGCTGAAGCCTTTTTTTGCCAGCTTTTACACTATCGTACACTGCTTTGCCAATTCAGCAGATTTCCACTCGGATCTGGATAGGCTGAAAGTAGGTGCATCTCCAAAAAATAGCAAAAAAGCGCTATTTCTAAAAATTTCAATTACTATTTGTAGGCATTTGACATTCCGCTTTGATGTTAAGTCTCACTCCTACTGTTATAATCAATGAGAACTCCTACGTCATGGCCAGCAACTTAGAAATACAAAAAAAGTGCTTCTGCGACACACTTTTACACTGACATGCCTGAAAAACCTCTTAATGGGACTGTAAAAATGTTTCAGCGATATTTGAGAGGTTTTCTGAAGTATAGGTGTTTTCATTACCATTTTTATTGTATTGCAATCTTTGGGTTTTGCACATTTCCAGGGATAATTTAATTTGAAACGGACGGAGATAGTAATCTTAAGTTCATCATTAATGAAGTGAATTTACTAAAATGCTCATTGCTCCATTTACAAAATGCTTATCATGGAGCAATATGTGCTCAGTTAGACAGTAAACATAAAATCAATCAGAGCGACCCTGCCTGGTTACTGTCAGAAACACTTCCACAAAGCGTTGTCAGATCTTAAAAAGATCTGGGCCGAGAGATAAAAACGTCTTGAAGTGTCTACCTTAAGACGTTTGGAAGGCAGCAGACACAGCAGTCGGCTTTCTACGGCTGCCTATCGTAAACAGGTATCACTTTAATAGTGATTAAACTGGACTTAGGCTTTTACTGGTCACAGCAGCAGCTACCCATTCACAACACAGACAGAGAGAGACACAAAGGAAATCCTTGAAAACACAGGACTGGCCCAAACTAAGGCCTGTACTGCACAGTTTGAACAATACAGGTTCTTTTTGACAACACACACACACACACAAGTTCCTTCCTGGGCCTTGAGACAGACACACACGCCTCCTACAGAAAAAGTGTAATTCCTTCAGGCCGTGGAGTGTGTGACAGAGCTGAGGGCCAGCGCTGCACTGGGCGGCAACAGGGGCAGATGCAGCACTCAGGAGCCGGAGGGCATCGCTGTGTATTCAAGCTTCACTGGGCCTCTTCATCAGTGCCCTCTGATGCCTTAGCTCCATGACCGACAGCGTGCACACACACACACACACACACTGGCAGCACAGAGCCAGTCAGGCCTTTCCAGCCTTTCGGACAAGAGGGGAATTGGGAAGGAAGTAGAACAGCCTCGCTGAGCGCAGACACACACAAGTTAGACTGAGAGGACTGTAGAGGATATATAGGTTATGGAGGATGTGTCTCTTCTACTAATTCTGATGCTATGGCAGGATCTAGGTTAACTCTTTCTGTCTGTGTGAGCGCACAGTATTTAACCAGGGGGCTGAGGACGAGTCGGTGCTGTCCTTATAACACTTCAAAAGCAGTGATGATTGTTGGGATAAGAGTCTGCGAGGGTTCATTTTAGATAGAAGACAAACAGCATTTTAAGTAAGCTGCTGGATACATGTTGTGTAGGTCTGCATTGATTTGTAAGGTTCAGCTCCAGTTTCACCATCAGTTTACATGGCGGATGACGCAACTCTTGTACCATCTACTATGTTATGCAAAATGTAAACTGCAGCACCATAGGCAAGAATTTATCCATACCACAGCTTGGAGAGATGAGAACATGCAGCCAATGCACACACAGATTAGACCTGCCTACATCTCTCCTCCGCTGTCATCATGTCCCTTTCATTCTCTCAATCTCTCTCTCACATGCACACATACACATAAACACACACACACACACACACACACACACACACACACACACACACACACAGTACACACATACTTCATTTTGTTACTGACATGCCAAGTCATGCAGAAAACACAAGGGAAGCTTTTTTAATCCTGAGACAAAAACAGCAAAATGCAATAACCTGGGACAAAAGTGCTGACATCTGAAGATGAGTCTGGCACTCGGACAGGCTGCTCGGCTGCAGCTGAAATGAGCAAAAGTGACAGATTGAGAGAAAGCGAGACTCCCTATGCAGACGGCTGCAAAGACGGGAACTTCTTCTATTGACTCCTCTCTTTTCACTTGTCTCTGGCCTTCTGATCCTCTTACCCCCCCCCTCTTCCGTCATCTCCCACATTTATCCCTATTCTCGTCCCACTGCTTTGCCCCTCTGTATTTCCCTTTCATGTTACCCTTCAAATTCAACCACCGCCACCTCTGGGCCTTCAGCTCATCCCTCCATCCCTGCCGCCCTCTCCACTGGTCGGTCACCTGTCCCGCTCTTCCTCTCGTCTGCCTCTCCGCTCATAACGTTTTCTCCTCACGTAGCATCTGATTCGCCATCTTCCTCCCTCTTCACTAGTTCTCTCTTCATCTTCCCTCTCCTCTCCTCTCCTCCACCCCAACCTTGTTTGCATGCTCCCTCGCTCATGTTCCTTGATGAGCAGGCCCGTCCAGAGCGCTTTCACCAGACGCTTAGTTAAAATGGCCAGAGTCTTTTCAAGAGGCTCCGATATGAAAAAGAGGGCCAAATCAGGTGCTTCTATTACAGATAACACATCCCCACTTGCATTTCAAGCACTATTTAACCACTGCGGGAGCGTGTTAAAGATGTCAGCCAGAGGCACATGAGGGTCAGCGTTGAATGTGGAGGAGGTGGCACCAATAAAAAGGACATAACAAAGTGTGCGCAGAACAAGGACTGCCAGATTTTCTTCCACTGGTCAAATTATTCAGTGTACGACTCCCTCTGACTCTTACGTAATTGTGAATTTGTGCAAACATCGAAGGCCGCCTCCTCATAGACAGCGAGAGCAGTCTAGTGTGGAGCCAACGGGACTAAAATAGTTAGTCATGTGTTCATTATCGCTATCCTCTTTTAAGTGTTCACCCCGTATCCAGAAACATTAAACAGGAGAGGACCTTCAAGTGGGTCTGAATGCATGTGGGTGTGAGAGAGTGTGAGTGAGTGCAAGGTTGAGAGAGAGAATGAGAAAGAGAAAGGGAGAGGCAGAATATGAAGGCAATGAGGTTGTGGGATTGTGATAACTTCAAAGGTTATTATTATTATTACTGCAGGCTGAAGCCATGCTCTGGCATCCCTCAAGCTTTGATCATTATGTAAAGCTGTTGTGCTCAGCGCTGGCACCGAATACATTACAGAGTGGATAACCAGGGAGCGAGCGAGCGGGCGAAGACAGACCAACACGTTGAGTCAAGTTTTTCCGATAAAGAGGACATCTTATCTCGTCTCAGCTTTACGTGGGACAGGAGGGCTACAGATGGTCTGAGACACTGTACGCTGACATCGCGGTGAGGTCCAGAGAGGCATCCCAACTATTTTTGCACTTGACGGTCCATGTGCAGTCACAAGGAGTCCTGCACAGCCTGCGAAAACAGTTGTGTAATGTCTACTTTGGTTTGCGGAGGAGAAAATAACGTGATAAAAGGTTATCTGTGCTTTGCTGCAAAGACAAAGTGAGAACAAAAAGTCTGCAAAACAATGCAGCAAATTCTGAGAGCATTGTAGTACAGACCAAAGCACAGGGGTTACATAGAGGGTAAAACTTCTAAAGGTAGGGTTTCCTGCCCTGTGTGGTTTTAGAGATTTACACTGCATTTTGTATCACGTGTGACAAAGTAATGTTATGACAAAAAGTCTTTCTGTGATAACATCACACACTCCAATTGACATTTGTCTAGCTGCAGTGTGCAACTGATGATTATTCTAATCATCCATTAATCTGCAGATAAAATGCCACATCCCAGCCTCAAAGATCAAAATAGATGTCTATTAATTGCCTCAGTGGTGAATAAACACAAACGCAACCCCAGCTATGATTATCCAGCTCATGGCGGATCATTGTTTTTCCAGACGGGCACCACAGTCGCAGAGATTCGACCGGCGCTACATAAGCCAAAGAAAATCTGCACATAATGTTTTTCAGTTGTCAGATCATTTTCTCCAGGCCGTGCATTTTGCGACATAATAATTATTCACAGGAAGTCACACTTACAGTCCTGCCAAAACACAGCTAAATGCTGTATACAGTGAATTTCCGACAAAGCACAACATTGGCCTATGATACATGTTGTGGGGGAGAACGTTGCCTTCTTGGCAGGCTTGGAGGTATTGTCCCACATTATTGTTATTGCCCCTATTGACAGAGTGCCGCTGTTAGGGTGATTATGGGCTTAGGAGGGGAACCCCAGCTCAGAGGGCCGAGCCACCACTTTTAATTTTCGTCTACACATTCTAATCCGAAAGCCACGTTGAACTTGAAAACAGGCCATCTGTTACTGCCCTTACCTGGCCTACATTAGCCTGAGCACACGTACACACACACACACATTCATATACAAGCATACATGCACATATAAACTCTGAGAGTGCTGCAAGAAAAAAAAACACAGGCTGTCTTCATCTCTGTTATACAACATAGGAGCTACTGTATAACTAAAGAGTGGTGTGATAAGAAACATGAGATAAACATGTATTCGTCCCACAATGGGGGAAATGCAAGATGGCAGAGGCTCTATAAATAGTGTCCTCATGTACTAACAACACAGCGGAAAGACAACATTTCTAATTATGTAATACAGAGGCAGTACAGCGCATGCAATGTATGTAGAGTAAGTGGACTGCAGAGTCACAGTGCACTAGTGACACTGGGATATTTGCCCACAATGACAGTTCAGGGGTGTCTGTGTTTACCTGGAGTAGTGCTGGTTATAGATCTAGATAAAGAAAGAAAAGAAAACACCTAAAGATATAGAAATACAGCAACATGCACAGTCTACTGTGGCTCCATCCCAGCACTATGCATCATACACACAGGCTCTAAGCCCCCTGCTACGGTCTCAGGCTGCTGGTGCATTACACTGATCTGATTTTTTTCCTCTCTCCCCTGAGCACCAACCACCATCACGGCATGACAACTGATCATGGTTTAGGTTTTTTAAATCAATGGCAGCGGTATAGGAAAAGCAAGCAAGAATAAAACAAAACAAACAAATACTAGAAAAAAAAAACAAGGCCTGCATGATGATCTGTTTGCAGCGTGCATGGATGCGATGCCCATCCAGTTCAACACCAAGGACAGCGGCCGCGGCGGACAGACGCACACATCCATCCCTGCACCCAGCCCTGCACACCAGCCTGCCCGGGATGACACTGCTGTTTCACCGGTAACACACCGGTGCGCACACACACACGTACACACACGCACCACAGGGTCAAAGCGAGCCGCTTCTTTAGCCCCTTGCAGCAGTAGGAGGAGAAGGAATGAAGGGAGAAGGAGCAGCAGGAGCTGCTGCTGCTGCTCCTGCTGCAGCTTCGGACACGTTTTCCACCGTTTTCTCCGCGTCGTGCAAACGCGCAGCACATACCTGCTTGTGTCCGGGTCCAGGAGCTCACATGTCCTGCTCGGGTGTGTAGCCGTGGACGTAGGTCTGCTGGTGGGCTCCCGTTATGTGTCTACTGCCTGCGCCATGTTATTACCGCTGAGAGGACTGAGCGCTCCTGTGCGCTACATCCGGGCCGCTGAGCGCAGCGAATGAGCGCAGTGTGCGGCGGAGAGAGGGCGGAGAGGAGGAGAGAGGAGGAGGGGAGGGGAGAGGATGAGAGGAGAGGAGAGGAGAGGAGAGGAGAAGGGGGTGTGGAGAGGAGAGGAGAGTAAAGGAAAGGAGAAGAGGAGAAGGGAAGGGGGGATAGTAGTGGAGAGGGGAAGCGAAGGGGGGTGAGGAGAGGAGAGGAAAGGAGAGGAGAAGGGGCGAGGAGAGTAGAGGAAAGGAGAAGAGGATAGTAGAGGAGAGGAGAAGGGAAGGGGTGAGGAAAGGAGAGGAGAGGAGAAGGGGTGAGGAGAAGAGAGGAAAGGAGAAGGGGATAGGAGAGGAGGGGAGAAGGGAAGGAGGTAAGGAGAGGAGAAGGGAGTGAGGAGAGGAGATGAGATGATAGGAAAGGAGAAGGGGATAGTAGAGAAGAGGAGAGGAGAAGACAGTAAAGGAGAGGAGTAAAGGAAAGGAGAAGGGGAGAAGAGAGGAGAGGAAAAGAGAAGGGGATAGTAGAGAAGAGGAGAGGAGAAGACAGTAAAGGAGAGGAGTAAAGGAAAGGAGAAGGGGAGAAGAGAGGAGAGGAAAAGAGAAGGGGATAGTAGAGAAGAGGAGAGGGGAAGAAAGGAAAGGAAAGGAGTGGAGGAGAGGAGAGGAGGACAGAAAAGGAAAGGAGGAGAGGAGAGTAAAGGAAAGGAGAAGGGGAGAGGTCAGAAGATGAGAGGAGAGAGGAAAGGAGGGTGGCAGAGGAGAGGAGGAAAGAAAAGAAAGGAGAGGGGAGGTGGAGAACAGAAGAGAGGAGGGGGAGAGGTGGATCAGAGGAGAATGACGAGAAGAGGAGGAAAGAGTAAGAGAGGAAAGAGGATCAAAGGAAAGGAGGGAGAAGGGTAGAAAGAAAGGCAGAGGAGAGGGGGTAAAGAGGAGAGGAGAGTAGGCACGATTTTCATTGTCCCTTTATTATAACCATAATAATTATTAGCAATAATAATTTCGTATTGGTGCTATTAGCAGCTATCAGTGCTGTTGCCTCACAGCCAGGAGGTTAGGGGTTCGATCCCAGCTGCTGCCAGTCATTTCTCTGTTCAGACTGCATCTTCTCCCCACGTGGGTTTCCTCCCACAGTCCATGTACAATGCAGCAAGGTCAACTGGTGGATAAACTGTTCATAGGTGAGAATCAGAGAGTGAATGGTGCGTGCCCCGAGAGCATGAGATCGATGAAGTGCAAGTGAACCACCTCTATAGCAGTCCACAAAGAGTCCGTGCAGGTTGCGACTATATTCCAAAGGCTGTTTTTTATTATTATTTATTAATGAGTCGATGGTCGAGCCATCATGCTGCTCATGCCTGGATCCCATCTGGTTTATCGTTCTCATTCACCACTTATTGGATCAGCAGCTGAGGTTAAAAAGAGACAGTGAGACCTTGAGACCAACCTGTCTTTTAAGCGTGTTGACTAAATTTCTCTGTATACTTTAATTACTGTAAATTTTTTGAAGGTTTCTTCTTCCATTATCAGTTTCACTCTCGCAATACGCTCTGCTCGTTTTGACCACATCTCTTTCTTCGTTGCTGTTTAAAAATTTAAAATAAGAATAAAATACATGGTAAAAAAAAAAAGAAGTGATGGTAGAGGCTCAGGCTTAGCTAAAAGCAAGATCATAAAAATAGGATTTTAAATTGGTTTAAAACTACTGATGGTGGGATTAGTGCTCATACATAATTGAAAGCTTAAACTGGCTAAAAGTGCTGAATACATTATTGAAAGAAAGCTAAAAAGATTACTCAATAGTGGTGGTAAACACGCTAAATTAATTGTTAAAACGTGGGAAACAGATGGTGCAGCTCAAAAATGGGTTGGAGCTGCTGAATGTTAAAATATAAATAGGTGAACATATTAGACATAACCACTCAAGCTGGTAATCGACAAGCTAAACGTAAAAGTGAAAGAATGATTGAATGGAGTATTTATCCTAACCTCTATGCCTGAGCCAGAACCAGAAGAAGACCCAAATGCTGATGTAGAACCAGGAGCATGTATGCTGTATGCCCACTTATGGAGGCAGGTTTGAGGTACTATGATTGCATACACTTTCTGGCCTTAAGTACATATTTGACAATAGTAAAAAAACCTCCTTTAAATAATTAGACATGGACATTGATGGTTCAACTAAAGACAACAATAGCGCATTAGCCTTTTGTAGACTTGGAGGGTTCCAATAAAGTAGTGTGAAGTTTTGAAGAGTTACTACCTGAGTTCATCTGACAGAGACGGTGTCACAGCAAAAACAAAAAACAGTGGGAACCACAGACAAAAGGCAGCTGTGGATATGGGAAAACATTCTTCACTGAGATGAATGATCCACAACCTACTACCTGCAAGTTCTGCAATATGAGAACTCCTATGTAGCTTTAACACCAGGGTTTGATACTTATATTTATTCATATTGATTTCTACTGATAGCTTACCAGTATAAATAATCCCACAATGTGCATTAAGGTCATTTTGAGAATTTAAAAGAATTAAACCTGCACCATACTAACAAGGATGACACACAGACATTAGCAGTGAACATTAGATGACACATACAACATCTAAAACACCCAGACATCGTTTCAGTACAGAACTGTATTGAGCTGTCATTTTTCTCTGCTTCTTAGGAGCATGTTGGGCATGAGTATACATGTAAGTGCTTTTCAAGCAAAGCCAGACGCAGGCTGTGGGCCCCAGAGCTTTGGGGATACACAGAGTGTGACAGCGTCTGCCAGCTCTGACAGTGTCACAGCCCTCATTGATCTCCCATCTCTGTCTCTGACGGGCCGTTTGTAGCGCGGGGCTCTTCCCCAGACTGCAGTAAGTGAATGTGCGAGGGCACGAGTCAATTTCTCCCGCTGTGGCAGGGAAGTCCTCGTGCCTGACTGTCTGGTGAACTGAGGGAGGGGGGTGACGGTGGAGGCAGAGAGCCCGGGAGTCCATTATTTTGCCAAGGTTTCACTTTTTCTGTCGCTTAACACAGGGACCAACGATGGAGCTACAGCCTCATCTTCCTTCACCATCGTCTCTTGACTGTGACTTGTCTGAGAATTGTTGGGTGAAGTACTTATCTTTGTTCTCTGGTGTTAACATGGAGGCTATGTTCTCAGTTTACTTGCACAAAGATTGATTTTACTTACAAAACACAACCCCAAAAAATTCAAAGTGCTCTTAACCATCATTAACTATCAGTAAAAGGAAAGATTTTTCTATTTTGAATGCAATCATGCATATACTGCATATGTATATGTGTATATATATTTTTCCTTTTGCTCTGATCTCCTTTACCGTACTCCTCTGTGACCTGTTTATGCTCATCTTTATATTATTTTTGAGATGCATCATTTAATATATACACATATTGCCTCTGTGTGTTTTAGGTCGAGGTGTCATTTAAGTTCGTCAGCTTCATAAATCTCAACATCTGACTTTGCTGTGATGGTGCAGCCTCCTTGCCTCCTGGCCACACAGGTGGAGATGTTAAAATTTCCCACCGAGTTATTCAGAAAGTCATTCCTTGTCTAACAGATGTGCAACATGGTGTGTTAGCATCATACAGTAGATTCGTGCTTGCAAAAGCATCGTCCCTTTGCCTAGAGACACGCTCCTTTTCACTACTACATCTTTTCTCTGCTCCAGTGATTTTGTCCCCATGTGATGACACTGTCCTCGCCTGCTCTGTCTCCCATGCTGCCTCTCTACCACCCATAAATCCCCTTGGGTTATGTGAGCTGGGACTATAAGTAGTGGGAACACCCCTGCAGCTCAGGACTATTCCAGGCTTTGCTACACTTATTATGGGCTTTATGGACGGTCACATCCATCCATCTCATACGGATAGGTGGGTGGGGTACACTGCTGTGAATTTTAGACTATGTGTAAGATTGGGATTGTACATATAACTCTCAGATAAGGAATATTATTTCTTAAGAAATATTTGTGGGATAGTTATGTGAAGCTGCAGTGCCAAGAGAACAAGTTAATGAAATAATAAAGTGAATTGCATTTAAATAAGAACACTGTATAAAGTAAAGCTGCTAAAAAAAGACGGGCCATATTAAACTACTCCTGCAGGAATAAGTCATATTTGGATGTTCTTGAATGAGTGAATTGAATGGTTTAAATAAAAAGAAACCTCATTATACTGTACACCTTGAACTGCTTTTTTATCTTTCCTTACATACATGTGGAACTGCGAGAAAATCCATCCTGTAGTGGCAAACTCAAACTCCTTAGAAATCTGTGTTTTAAATAACAGTAACATAACGGTCAGAAAATGTATTCACAAAGAAATCAGCACCGCTGCTTTTTTACAAGTGCAATGTTTTTACTGCAAAACAACATGAATCTGGAGGTTTAACATAAAGACTAGTTGACAAATGAACACAACAACTACGTCTGAACTACGCTGTCTCAATATTGGTTCCTACACACTCACAGCTGAAAAGCACTAACATTCAGACATGGTTGAGTTCACTTGATATGTATCCAGAAACGGTATTCATCAGATTTTATTGACTGTCATTGAAGAGGCCTGACGGGACTCCTTCCTACCCCTCCTCTGAGATTTTGACATCTCCATCTAGTGGCTGATAGTGGGAGCGCACAGGTTATCACAGTGTGTGATCCATCTGGAAGTTTTCAGTCAGTATCATCTGCCTGCAACAGTGAATCGGGGAATAAGTAGCCCTTACTGACAAACTGATCTCATAGTGGTGGAGTTATAATGAGAATCTTAACATGCAGAAAACAGACACACACACACACACCGATCCCAGCAAACACGTGCTGTCCCCATGGCAACAGCAGCAATATTGTTTTCTCTGAAATCCTCCGCCTCAATCTTCCCCTCACTTATGCACCATCTTTGATTCAGTCCCACTTGATCACTTGTTGTTTGAGAACACAAAAGCGTATTCAGATGCACAGCCACAGGTTGTTCTAAAAAAAAAAAATCCATACTGTTCACCAGATGTAAGCGGTCAAGCATTTCACCTCATGTGGGGGTTTAACAAGCAGAGCTGCAAGTTCTATCTTCCCATCTCTTTGCCATTGCACTTTAAAGAGGAAGGATGTGGCGAGCGGGAGGGAGATGAGGCGGGGGGGGGTGGGGAGAAAGGGAGGTTGCAGTTTAAGAGTGCTGGAACGAGGCCCAGGACTTATCAGAGGTTAATGCCACCACTGTCGCTTTGGAAAACCCTGCTCCTGCCAGCACGCTCTCTTCTGCCTGACAGCAGCGCGCCTCACCCCTGCTGCCTGCTCTCCCAACTCCCTCATTGGCTGGAACGACAAAAGGAGATCTTCTAGAAGTGACATCATCACTCCGTCTCCCATCAGCTGACATATGTCATGAGCACATGGTCGATGAAACATCCACTCTCTCTCTGCTTTAATCACTACTTGAGCGACCGCGTATTGGACACACAGGTGTGACATTTCTATTGTGAGTTGAACTGAAAAGCACATTATTGAACCTTAGGACGTGACGGAGGGGGTTGAGGAAACAACTGTTGCCAGTTCCGGCTCTTGACAGGCTCTCAGGCAAACTGGGAAACTAACCATGAACCAAATGTTCTGCATTGTCTCTTGGCAAGAAATCTATTCTGACAATATGCAGTCCTGGCAAAGAAGTTCCTGTACCATCCTCACAGCAGGTTTCATATTATGCTTGCATAAAGCCCAGTGAATACCACAAGCTAGGGAGCACAGTCGATGTTTCCTCAATGCAAGACCTAGGTTTGACCCCACAGCTGAGGGGTTTTCTGATTTCCTCCCAACATCCAAAAACATGCATGTTTAAGTCCTTAGATACTCTAAATTGGCCTCGATGTCAGTGTGAGAGTGAATGGTGTGTGCACATGCAACTGGTGGCCTGTCCAGGGTGTATTCCCTGCCTTCACTCTATGTGAGCTGGAGAGAGGCATCAGCAGACCCTCTGAAGAGGGAAAGATAATGGATAGATGGATAGATGGATGTATTACCATTGCAGTAGTGGACAGTGTGTTCGAGTGTGGCCTGTTCCTTTTCTTTGCCCTATGTTTCCTCGGATAAGTTATGGCAACCATCATTTGGGTACAAGTCAAGAAAAATAATGAATAAAATGAGAAACACATGTATTCAACTACTCTTGTAGGTCTACACATAAAGTCCCATAGAGACATAGCAGTCATAATGCAGAAAAAAAGACAGGATTTGAAGCTTTTCTGTAGCCTGTTTAGACAGTGATATTCAGAGGTCGATCAAATGATCTGCTCGATCTACACCCAGATCTCTCCATCTCATCATTTGGCAGTACGCTGCACAAAATGACCTTGTAAATGAACTGTCACTGGTCATTAGGAATTCAGTGGTCAATGGGAAATATGCCTCCTTCATACATCAGCTGAGGCCTCGATTCTCTGGTGTGGAGGAGTTTGATGCATTAATGCAACAGGTTAACAGCAGCAATCCAACAGGCAGTGCCAGCAGCAACATGTGAGTGTGAGAGACATGCTTCTCACCCTCAAGACTGGATAATTTTAAGGCAGAGACTGAAATACTTCTTGAATAAGAGAAGGTTTTGATACCAGCTCCAAGGTTGTTATGCTGTGTGACTGATCACTGCCAACAAAAAGACAAATCTCCTCAATCAAGTGTTACTTTTAGTATTTGAAATGAAATCTCATTCACTGTTAGACTGATGTCTAACTTTAAAATCAGTGTTCATTTCTTGTTTTTTCACCACCTTAGTGCAGCAAAAACATTTAGCTTTATTGGAACATGTTAACGAGCACACATAGGTAATTATTGTTGTGTTCATCAAACCTGCTGAATCTGACTGACTTTTATATTTCCACCCAACCCCTGAGGCAAATGTTTGTCTCCATAGCAGCTAAATTCCCCGCTTGTAAAATTACGCATTGGATATAAGTCAGATATTCCCTCCTCTCATAGTTTTGTCCTCGTCTTCAGCGACTATTTGGAAAGATGTTTGTCACTCGAACAGCTGATGCTGCTCTGCGTTCACCAGCTTGTCTGTGTGGCCCCAGGTGCTGGAAACTGCTGCCTGTTGTCATATTCCCCTCACATTTAACTGTTTGCGGTGGTACACACAACGGTCCCTGTTGTGCGCAGGCAAATGACAGACATTCATCTGTTTATCGTTTCATTGTGGAAACAATTAAAAATCAATTTTGCAAAAACAATAAAAGGAGGGAATAATTTCCTTTGTAACATCCTAAAGGAGATGATGAAACGTTAATATCCAGTCCACCCAGATGCTCAGTTCAACAGATTCCGGTACCGCTGCCGACACACACACACATACAAACACACACACACACACACACACACACACACACACACACACACATAGCCACATAAACACAAGGCCAGAGGCTCCCACTTCCCAAAATCTAAAACGTGGCCGCACCTTTCACTTCCCTGAAGTGTGACACTGAGCCGCAGCTGCTTTCTTCAGGTCCAGCTACAGGGTGCATGCACGCAGTGGGTTTGATGAGTGTGACTGTAAAAGGAATGACAGTTTAACACCATACAGGCCAGTCAGTGTGTGTATGAACTGTACATGAAGCAGAAATGTGGGTCAGCGTCCCACTGGTTTCAGATCGTGACATAAACATAGCATGCTGGTTTCTCTTCATTACTTCTCTCGGGTCCTGTAGAATATTTAAAGGGATGCTTAAAAAAAAACAAAAAAAGAACAAAGCTAATTCTTAAAGGGGACCTAGAATGAAAATTGGCTCTTACCTAGGCTTTGTTGAATAACGACAGTCTGTACCTAAAATTTTTGGAAGGTTCAAAACATCATCAGATGAGTGGCACTTAAGGCGGCCAATCAGCTTGAAGTGTAATACCTAGAAAAGTATGAAATGGCACCATATCTGGGCTGTTCAATACTCGATGCATCCATACAAGATTATACCTCCTTTTTTACCTTCTTTCCACCCTGTGAAGGGAGGGAATATACACCCTGGATATATTAGTATTACCATACCTGAATAAGGGGTGGTAACAAAAATACAATATTTTCTAGCTTCTTTTTAATACAGAAAAGAAAGAACAAGTACTACTTTAACAATTCTAGGTTCCCTCTATAATTGTTTAAGTACATTTAAGGTAACCAATGTCCAGTGACTTCCAATTGGCATTGTGAAAATATTGTGGTGAACACAACAGGCTTTATTTTAACTTATATAATGTTGAGTACAGCACATGTATCCTGTGGGAAATGCCGAGAACAGATAGAGCCCTTTTTGAGAAATAAGGTGGAACACATGTGAACTAAATGGAGTGAACTGATGGGTGACTCACTCTTAGAAAAGACCGTGATGGGACTTTCTTTGGATTTTCCTTGTTTTGTTTTCGCAGCTTGTGTCGGTAACCCTAAACAACAGAACAGAAATAGTCGAGCCTGAGTTACAGTGAATTGAATACACTCTCACATGAAAGACGCTTTTGACTACACCTCCGTTCGGAGCCTGAAATTTAACAGCCAGTTGGACAAATGTCAGGCGCTGGATTCTTCCAGGATTAAGTGCCTGGAGTTTCTGACATTTTTCAGCTCAGATGATGCCTAATCTAATAACGGTGTGAGGACAACCGGCGCAATGTGCGTGATTACACATACTTGTAGTTTGTTATGAATCTGTTGCCCTGGAGATTCATCGGACGATTAGATGCAGGTTTGTTTACATCTCTCTCTGTTTAACGCTTTAACAAATACAAGTACCAGGATCGGCTGTGACGGGTTGCACATTAATCAACAGCTAGATATAGACAGGAATATCAAAGAAATATCAAATCTGAAGCATAAAGTCGTATCCCCCAACAGCCGAATGCAGAGGTTAAACCTGGGGGTGAAGCGGCGGAGCAGTAATGTGTGACTGTGTGCTCCTGAGTCATCGGAACATGCAGGGAACAGTCCTGACTTCTTTGTCTCCCTGCTGTAATTGTGTTACTCGGCGAGGCCTGGGCAGATATGGCAGGAGCGGTACGCAGTCCCATGACTGCCCGACAGTGAAGGGGACCACGTCAGCACAACAACACCTCAATGTGGCCTTGTCCATGCATCTGCTTTAGGTGAAGAGAGGGAATGTCGTCTAGAGGGGAAGATTTTTTTTCTTTTTTTTATATTTCAACCTCAACTTTATGGTTGTTCAAATTGCAGTCGTCAGATGTCCTCCTCTAGGTTTAACTTTGTTGTAGCATCCTTAAAATCACTAGCTAAAGAGAAAATATGAACGAAACAAATCAGAAAACAAACACTGAGCTGAATCTTTGGGAATGTTTACATAGCTCTTATTTACATGTGTTGTCATGTGCGAGGGGGGGGGGGGGGGGGGGGGCGTGGCGCTTGCTTCTGACAGTGGAGTGATGAGGTGAGGAGTGGCCACAGCTGAGAGTGTTTGGGGCTATAAAAGACTGGTTTTGGATGTGTTTTGCTGCGAGCTGAACTACACCCCCGGCCTGCAGCCTGCTTCTGTGTGCACCTGAGGACCTCAGCAAAGACAGGTAACGTCATCTACACTGACTGCATCTACATCCTCTGGGTTATTGTCTGGTGTGAGCAAGAGTTTCCATCAAAAGTTTGTTGTTGTAGCCACAGTAGTGAAATGAGATAGGGAGAATGATTGAGAGAATACTAAATAGTGTTTATGTGTGTCATATCAACACAATTGTATATTGTATGAAAACTCATAGACTGAGTTATTAAATAGTTATATGTTATGGAACTTCTATCTGCATTGGCATACATTTAAAAAGTAACCCTCTTAACAACCATTGTTTATTCAAACACTGTAATGTACACTATATGACAATTATGCACTTATACAGTATATACTAAATCTTTTGTGTTCCTTCACTTACAAATAATTGAGAATATAATAGAATTGAATATATCGAAACTTAGGATTCAGTTTCTTAGGCGACATCATATATCAAGAGGATACCTTGAAATAACAGGACGGGGTATTTTACAAATGTAGGAAGAGTAATTGAATTTTCAGTCACAGGAACAACGGCATATTACTGGACACCGAAGAATCATTGTCACTGCACATTCCTGCCTCAGTGCACACCAGGCGTTGCTATAGGCCTGAATCAATATGTCATTATGTAACCGCATGACTCAGGATGTTTGCCACAGTCACTCTGCAATTAACGCGCTCCACGGTGCCTGGCGAGCTTCATTTAACAATGTATATCTTTATGGAGACAGACGAGTATCCAGTTTGGTCCAGTTTTCACTGTTACATCACGAAAAGCTGTAGAGTCCTCTTGTGGTAACACTGAGAACTTTTACTTGTGCAGCTCAGACTCTGAGTTCAGACCCTTCAGTAAACGCTGTGTCTTTTATGAAGAAGTGACTTTTGCTGATCTCTGGTGTGTTATTTAATAATTATTATTTTCCTCAGTGATTACAATCTCTTGTGGTCCTTAGAAACTAGAACAAACAAAAGAAATCTCTTTCTTTCAGGCAGCATGGATGTAAGTACTTCAAATTCTCAGATGTCCACGCTGGTAAGAATGACATAAATCATTACACCTATTTTTTACACATTTTCTAAATGTAAATGCTTGATTCCTCGCTTATGTCAATCGGCCATGTTTGCGCCTGCAAGTTGGTGTCCTCCATCCTGTCCACCCTCTCTCTTCCGCATGTCTCTGCACTGGCTCCTGACCCGTCTCTCTCTCCATGTCCCCCCTCTCCTTCCCCCTCTCAGCACTCTGACCCTATGTGTGGCAGCTGCCCTCCCCCTGGTTCTGCCCCACAGACAAACAGCCTCTGGCCCAGTCTACCCACCACTGGGACTGGGTTTCCTGCATGGCCAGGACAGCCGGCCCAGCCCGCTCAGCCGGCCCAGCCTGCCCCATGCTGGACCGGCCAGCCAAACACACCCTGCTGGCCTGGGACTCAACCAGTTCCTACCACTGTCCCAGCTCCCACTTCATACCCAGTCCCACCTCAAACCGTGGCACCCGCCCCTGCGCCTGCCACAACCATAGTCCCAGCTCCAGCTCCAGCTCAGGTGCAGCCCTGCCAGCCCTACTGGCCCGGTTCCCCATGCCAGCCCACCCAGCCACAAGCTCAAGTTCCTGGTCAAGTTCCTGGTCAGGTTCCTGCTCCGGCTGCAGGCCCAGCTCCTGCTCCTGCTACTGGCATGCATGTTCCAGGATGGCCTGCTCACCCCGGCTGGCCTTATAATCCAGGACAGTCAGGATGGCCTGCACAGACTCCATCCATCATGCCTCCACACTGGCTCCCACCCACATCTGGACCTCTTGTGAGTAAAATGCAAAGTATATCACTTGTATAATAGCTGACCTAGACTTGTTAATGTACAGGAAAACCTAGTTTGAGGACCAGATGCACTGTATTCCTGGTTGTTTTAATGTTAAAACGCTCTTGTTGCACTTTAGAGTGTGCCATACAACTTGAACCTGGCCCGAGGCGTCTATGACAAGATGATGATGACCATCCTGGGCCACGTCAAACCAAACGCTAAAATGTAAGCTTCAACTGGAAAACCTATATTTTCAAGGTCATTCAAAAATGTGACTAGTTCTGAGGACCGACAGTCGCCTTTAATCTTTCACAGGTTCACGGTGAATTTTCTGAGAGGCAACGACATTGCCTTTCACATCAACCCCCGCTTCAGTGAGGGAGGGAAACAGGCTGTGGTCCGGAACCACAAAGTGGGCGAGCGCTGGGGCTCAGAGGAGAGGGACCTGAAGGGGCCCTTCCCGTTTGCTCTCGGGAGTCCATTTGAGGTGAGTGGCAGGGAGGAGTCGAGCAGGGTGGTGACAGATCGAAAAGCACAGCTAAGATGCTAAATGTAGCGTCTATAAATCATTACCTCACACAGTGTGTTCAGCTGAAGCATGTCAATGTCCGCTGCTTCTTGTCTGCTGTTGTTTCACACGCTATCTGATCTCACCGATGTCCCCTTTCACAGTTCTAGTGCTTATTCTGTGCTTGTGCTTAGTTTTGAACGATGCTTTCTGTTCCCCCCCCCCAAGAAGTCCACCTTTTTTTTCTTGATGAAACAGAAGCTAAAGAAAGACCATAGGGCTAAATAAAGGATAATGGTTAAAACTGTAATATTTGGCCAGAGGAAAAATCCACATTTTGATGTTCTGGACTCTAGACCAGAGGTAATGCAACGTACATATACAGTGACATATATCATGATGTAGTTCTGCATGCAGGCTTCTGTAACATTGTCAATGGACAATAAAGTTAGAAGTCAGTACAAAGAAATGAGATGCTTGAGCTTTACCTGTAACCTCACAGCAAAAGCCCACACCACAGCTACTACTAATCTTATTAACCAAGCTCTCACTTGTTTATGATGAGGATACAGTGATGTGTTTCTGTTGGGAAACCTTCGCACGTGGCGCCTTGAACTGACTCTAGGTCACTTTCTCATGGTTAACGTCAGGCTAACGTTGGGAAAAGATGGAAAGGGTTGGAAAGTCGTTTGTGCAGGCGCATCCTAGATAAGGGAGCTGCCGTACTGCAAGAAGGCTCCTGGAGGTCAGTGGGGGTCTCATGTTGCTCAATAACATCAATAACAATTATGCTTCACAAGCCTCGCTAAGAGGCTACTAACACGAGGAGCTGAACGGTCGGTGTTCAGTGGTGGCAGTGACAGCCGGCTTCACTGAGTGGATTTCTCAGAGAACACATTTACGTCTTGTTTTCTCTGATTGCTCCCGTTCTGCCCCGGTCCAGATGAAGATCCTGTGCAATCAGGAGGCGTTCAGGGTGGCTGTGAACAACATCCCGCTGTTTGAGTTCCGACACCGCGTCAGGGAGCTCAACCGCATCGACAGAATCAACATCCTGCACGACGTCGTCCTCACCTACGTCAACGTGGAGACGCTTCCATAGGAAACAAACAAGCCGGGGAGCAGGCATGTACATGTATGAGTGTGTTAAGGCATAATGAGCATAAATGCATGCAAAGACACATATAGCAACTTGCAAACACATAAACACACACACAAAACTATAAGCTACATCTTGCAAGAGCTAAAACTTTTCCATGATGGTATGTGATGTAATATTAATATTGACATGAGCTGAGCTCAATGAAACGTCCTCTACCACACAGCTAACAATGTCATAGACACGGAGTTTTGATTTTTACTACCACTGTATTTATTGTGTAACATATTGCCTGTCATTACATTTTCTATAGTAAAACAATGTTACTAACAAGGAATTATATCTGTAATATCTATATTGGGGGAAAAAAAGGTTTCTGTTAACTTTACTGATTCTCAATAAAAACAAAAGCCAAAAAGCGTGTGTTTTCACAGTTTATTTTCTATGAGCGCTTCATGAATAACAGTTTGAAACTGTGCGACAGTAACAGAGTAGGAATCTCTTTCAGAGAAATATAAAAGCACAAATCCTAGCACAACATTTCAATCAGCATGACAAAAACTTGCACAAATGCACATCAGGAACTAGCAGCGTAGTTATTGTAAAACACAAAGGGAAATTACTGCACAGCTACATTGTAACTTGAAATTCCTTTGTGCTTTTTTCTGTTACACCATTTTTACTTATTTGAGAGACAAAAATCTGTGAGAAATGTTTATTCTGAAAAAAATTGATTTGATTTTGAAATCGAATAGTTAATCCTGCAGCCTTCAGGAGGCGCTAAAGAGGCTTTACATTGATCTAAACAGAACGGTCCCGGAACATAGCCATGTTTTCTTTTCTTTTTATATGTATTGCATGGTAATTTTGAGATCCAGATGGACTACAAGACAGACTTACTGTCTTCCACCTTCTGACATCTCCCTCAGCTACAACAGTAGTACTTGCACGTATGAGAGTTGATGCTAATCAACAGAAAAAAGACAAAGACTATGGCATCCTGAAAAATAAGGCAACCTTCTTTTCCTCAGTGCATAATACTCCAAATAAACCTCCAAAACATCTGTGCAAATAACAAATCTCAGTGCTCCAGCGTGTGCATCAGTCTGACTCCTGCCAGCGTACATTATGTGTATTCACATATGTCTCAGATCACGGCATCTGCTCCAGGCTTGGTGTCCAGTCTCCTCTCCACAGACTTCAGCAGCATCTCTGCGTACTGCTCCAGCAGAGCCAGGGCCTTGTCGCCCTCAGCTCTGCCCTCCTGGCCCGGGTGGAGGCCTCCACTCTGTGAGGGCGGGTGCGGCAGAGAGTCCAGCTCCGCCTTGACTGTCAGCAGGGTCTGAGACAAGATGCTCCTCATCTCTTCCTGGTCTTCCCTGGGCTGCTGACCCCACTTCAGCACCTGGATTCAGAGGGCACACGCAGGTCATGGTCAGAGAATCTGGTTGTATCTGTTCATTAGATCCAGGATCCTCAAACTGGGATCCAGAGGTTTAACTGCAAACGTGGATCACTGCACCAATAAAGAACTTCAGTAAGCTTTGAACTGATTTTACAATGAACTGGCTCTAGATCTGTTCCTTGAGACTGAGAAATACCGTTTAGTAGAAATCTAATAGCAAAATGAATAGCAAAGTGATAGTATCTGTAACAGTCATCTTGTGTCTTGAGAGCTGGCAGTTAATTTATGTGAAATAGCTCTGAAGGATTTAAGGATTGAATCGATAAAAATGTGAATAATTCCTGTGGTATCTTTTACATTTTACACACTTAGCACCCAGTGACAGGGACGTCTGCTGGTGCCTATCTCCAACAAATGTAAAGTGAAGGCAAAGAATAAATTGATGTGAGGAGGAAAAATGTTTAAGACCCCTTGAATTAGACCACAAATATACAGAGAAACTATACATGACAAGCTCTAATAAACAGTCGTTTGATTTCTAAAATACAGAAATGTTTTTTACTCCAGAACAATTTAATCACCATAAGTCAACTAACACTATTTTGACAAGTGATTTATTTATTGTTTTGGGAGCCGGATATGTTTTTTTCATGTCACAGTAATTTAGCACTGACAGATGAAAAAAAAATAACTCTTTTGCAGCCTTAAAAGTGTGAATCACATGACACGTCAACAACTTTAAATTGCTTGTTTTGTTTTACCGAGTGGGAACATTTCGTTTGTTCTTAATAGAGTATGAGAGTAGGTAGAGTAGAGTATGAAAAAAACAGCACATTCTCACATATGAGAAGCAGTAAATCACGAGAAAATCACGGAGGATGACATAAATGTTATAAGTAGTGTCTGTTTATAGAGATTTACAACAGTAACCAATAGTGGTGTCATTGAAAGGCAGGTAATATGTGAGAAATGATCTTTTTTCCCCCCATATGTCGTTTGCCTGATATATTTCCTTTCAAGCTTTCTCAAACCATCACCCTCGCCCCTCTCATTTCACACACTGACCGTAGTGTAGAGCCTGACGGTGTTTCTCAGACTGTTGTGAAGCTCGCTGACCGCATGCCTACAGGTTTCCAAGGTGATCGAGTGATCTGCAGAAAAAGAGAGAGAGAGAGAGAGAGAGAGAGAGAGAGAGAGAGAGAGAGACTCTTAAGTACGACACAGCGAGAGACGCATAAACTGTAGGCACAAAGTTATCAAAGGAAAAGAAACTCTGTCTATGCGGAGCTCGAGGTTGAGGAGCATAAAGAAGTGAAAGCGAGAATAAAACTCGGAGGCGGCTCGGAGCCAGAGAGCGGGAGCCGTGGAACGGAGGGAAACGATTTCACAGTTGATATCCTCCAGCACAACACGGCTGTAGGTACGCACGCGGACTGGAGATCACTTAATAGCTTTCAGGCCCTCCCGTGTTTTCCGGCTTGAATGAAATGAAACGTCTGCCGCCCGCGTGAGGCTGTGATCATCCAGTAAACAGCAGGCGCAGCAGCGCGAGGGGCACGGGGGATTCAGCGCAGCCTTTTTAACTGCGGTAAACACCTTCATTTACTGATAACGTGGTGCAAAAGGGGGGAAGGAAAGCAACGTGGGCCCGGCTGGATCGGCGGATACATCAGATGGTCGGATATGTGTTCAATCACCGTCACAACAACAGCAGCAACAAAAAGAAAAGGAACATTCAGCTGCTCACACTTTGATTTCGCTTTACTGAGGAAAACACAGGGTGACTTAGACACCGTTCGGGTCTCAATGCTTAACTAGGTTTTTAGTTTTTCACATGGTAATTTAAAGGCATCGCATTTCATTGTGAACCTGATGTCACACGCGGCGTGCTGTGTTTACAGAGGTGTCAGCGTGTGTGGGTGTATCGGTTTTGAAGTTGTTTGGCAATCGGAGCCCACAAAACTGTGATCTAGTGATGAAGAGAGGAAGACGATTGAGAAATCAAAAAAGAGAGCACAGATAGTATCGATTCTATCGCCCCCTCTGACACAGGATTGTGACATCTGTCTCACTTCAGTGATGTAAAAGACACAGACTGAGGTCACGTTGAAAAAGATCAGATATGTATCTGATTTAGGACCTGGGTTGGAATTGTGCTGTCACAAAACAATAAATTTGGGTCACAAAAATGTCTTTTTCCTGCAGTGCGAATGTATGGTTTTAGTGTCTACATCATTTTTAAAAATCTTTCTTTTATTAGTAAATTTGTTTTGAAAATTTCTTCTTCTGCTCAAGTTTGCTAATTGGAAGACACAGAATTGTACATTTGTACCGTAATGGCAAGGTAAGTCCTCTGCTGTTTTCTGTTTTTGTTTTACAAACCGATCATATAATTCATAAAAACCTTTCTGGGTCCATTGGTCCGCAGACAGACAGAGGAGCATGAGAGAGACAAACAGGACAAGGGACAGGCCAGAAGACAGAGTGGATAATGGGGTGGTAAATTTCTGGGAGGTCAGACCTGGCTCTGGGTCATCACTCGGCGTGTAGGCTTGTCCTTGCAGCAGGGGGCACTCTTTGGCTTCAGCCACCTGGCCTGGATCTTTGGCACTGGGAGGACATGACCAAAAAGGTGCGTCAGACACTGAGTGAGTGCTAACTTCCAGTAATCAGCTTGTGTGTGTTTGTGGGGGGGGTATATATACCTCTCGGACACGGAGCGCCTCTTCTGCTTCACTGGTAGCGAACTTGGCACATCCACACCCAGAGACAGATGCCTTCCCAGGGCTGCAGGCACAACAGGATACAGTCACCATCACTTTTCAGGCCTGTTTACATGTCACGTCAACATTGCTGGGCATGGCTGCCCGTCTGACCTTGTTTTCCCGGAGCGCCTGTACACCCAGGCTCTGTGGAAGGCCTCGTCCCGCCCGAGCCGGGCGTGGCCTCCAGGCAGAGGCTGCGGCGAGGGCTGAGAGGCTGCCTGGGCAGTGGGATGCGAGAGGGTGGTGCATTCTGGGTAAAGGTGGAGGGTGAGACCAAGGCGGTGAGAGGGGAGGGGCTGACCGGGACTGACGGTGGACAGGAGGAGAGGGATGATGAGGAGGAGAGCAGGGGGACGTCCACCTCCAGCTCCCCACAAGACCTCCTGTTCCTGGGGAAGGGAGGAGTGGAAGGAGGCGAGCGGGCCTGGAGCCCCTCTCCCAAGGAGGAAGAGCGGCTGCTCTTGGCCATGGAGCTGGCTGTGGGGTTCATGTAGGAGTGCTGGGGCCGCAGTCTGGGGCTGTCCCAGGGCAGGGGGGAGTGGGGGGAGTGGGGGGAAGCAGTGGAGGGGGAGGGGAAGTGCAGGGACGGCTTGGAATTGTCTCGGTCCAGGGAAAGAGGCTGCGGCCTTTTGCACAACTCCCTTCGGTCACTAGAGGGCACAGGCGAGTGTGGACCTGGAGAGAAGTGGAGAAGGGAGGGTGAATATATCAGGTCACAAATGGATGTTTACCATTGGTAAAAATCTCATGATCAATTCTTTTATATCGTCCCTGATATGACCCCATTGATATAACATTTAAATGCTATTTATCAAAGTCACTTGATACATTTGTTACATATAAATAAAACCTCATCATAAATAAATGATACTTACAGCCTGAGGTAAGGTTCTGGGCAGACTGTGACCTCTGTAAACATGCCACCTGGTCCAGCAGCAGAGATCTGGACGGCTGGTTGGACGTCCTCCACAGGTGGGGTGCTGAAGTCTTCTTCTTCAGGGGTCGAAAGGTTGGAGGACAGTCTCTCTCTGGAGTGTCAACCCTGCTGAGATGCAGCACAGCAACTTTAAAACTGGTGTACACACAGTTATGCGAAAATGATATAACAGTCAGATTTTTGCTTTTTAATTAATTTTGGCTAAACTATAGTATATTCTTCTTCTTCTTACCTTGGCCCCTCTGTCCTGCCAGGAGACACTGGGGTCTTATCCTCCACGTTGCCTTCCATCAACGGTCGTACTTTTGACACAGGGGGCTTTTCCAAGGGGCCGCCCTGCTCCTTCCCATAAACTTTACCAAATGGAGTGATGCTTCTACATAGAGAGAAGGGATGACAGGGTTATTTTATGAAAATTATGGGATGCCACGGGACTAGACTGTGTAACACCCTTCAATGGAAACACTCATGAGAGGTTGTTGCACTTTGTCAAAATTTTAAAAATATTGCTTTGATTTTATGAAAAACTGTAATGGAAACCCAGCTACAGCAAGGCCCTCAGGCTAGCTAGGACTTAAACCCAAGAACCGTCTCTCTCCCTCTCTAACATATGGAAAATTCAGCAACTAGTAAAAATAGATGAAATAATAACTTGCATCACTGTCTCCAGCCTTTGTGCTAAACTAAAAGCTGGCTCTTGCTACATACAGAGGTCACTATAGAGATGGAGGACTGAGTAGATGGCATCCATCTTTCATGTAACTGTCCGTGGGAAAGTGAATAAGTATCCTCCTCAAAATGAGACAGCGTTTCTTAAATCATACAGTATTCATAACTGAACATTTTACAGCATATTCGCTGTCTAATAAAAAGGGTGCCCTGGGTAAAACCCTCACCCATACAGAAGCTCAAATACAGATAATAATGTCATTTCGAACTGACAGCTTAGCTACGTCCAGACGGTACACAGATGGTTTAGCAGAGCAGAGTGCGTGAGTCCACACGGGTTTGTAATTATAGCTGTGAGCCCACACTGGTCTGAAGTGGTCAGCAGTACCTGTTATTATGTCCTCTGGCCAGGAAGCGTGAAGACATACTGAGCCTGGGGACTCTGGTCTGCTCGGCTGTGGACAGACGTCAAGTGTTAGAAAAAAAAAGAAAGAGGAAAATAGAGACAGTGGTACAGAGAGAGATAAAGAACACGTGACAGAGGGAGAAAAAGAAAGAGAAAGTGAAACAAAAAGGTAGCCTAATCTATAAATTGCATACCTACTTTACATTTAAAGGGGCAGTTCAAATGAACAGAGAGAACAAAGATCAAGATATTTGTTTGGTATCTATGGAATTAAGCTCCATTAGCTGAGAAACCAGAGTAGCCAGAGCTTCCAACAACAAGGTTTCACAGCTGGTTCAGGGCAGGTGCCTAGTTTGGAAACAGTCTTTCCATTTCCACCGACAAAAAACTGATCTTGGCCCCAAAAACTCGTTCCAGAGAGGCAATAGTTTTCTTGCACAGACAAGAGTAACAACAAGCTACATCAGAGGCTGAGGGCGTGGTTGTTAAGAACAACAAAAGCAACAGTCTGCCATCTTTTTTCTTTGAAGACATGATGAAACAGCTGAAGAAAAAAATGGTTACAAAAGACTGCTACCAGTAAAAGAAGATTGCAATGGGCGACCCAGGAGAAAAAAACACCGTTTTGATGTCTTGGATTCTGTACTCGGGGACGTAACTGATGTGTAAAGTGATGTAATGGTATAGATCTCCAGAGGTAGAAGGTAGAGGTAGAGCTGGTACTCAACTAGCAACTCTGAACCAGCACTGGGACAATTTTGGTGGGAAAGGGCTGATTTTGTTTGTTCAACAGAAACAAAATGTCCTCATGTATTTGTTGACACATGACAGCTTCTTTGTTGCAGACAGGAACATGACGGAGTCTCATTGCCACTGTGAGATCCTCCGGGAAAACAAGTATTTTTCAAGTCAAGCTTTTCCTTTTTCTGTCACATGAATGGTTTGCTCGTCCTACCCGTGCTGCAGCTCCCCGCCAGTGTCTCAAAGTTCTGTTTGAGGAAGTCGTCTGAGCCGCGGTCGGCGGTGCCAGTCACTGTCCTTAAAGCCTCGTCCATGCTTGTTACTTCCACTTTTGGATTTATCTCCTGCTCCTCCTCCTCCTCTCGCTCCTCATCAGAACTGTCCTGGCCCAAGGACTCAACATCTGCAGCGTCTGAAAGTGCAGAAGAAAAAAGAAAAGATGAAGCTAAGACGCAAGAGAAAGGAAGAGAGAGAGAAAGAGAAAAAAAAAGCCTTTCCAAACCCTTTTTGACCTTGGTACATCTGCTCCATAGAGCAGCTAGAAAGTGATAATCCATAACAAATGACCAGCCAGACTGAGGCTTAGGTGGTAATATTAACTGAAATACTTCTATCAGGTATGAAACTGAAAAAAATCCGTCCCTCGTGTGCTTAAATCCAGCTCATCGGGTATCAGCTTTACCGCATGTTGCAGAGATATTGTGGCTTTCATGAACATTCTCGCTTTTCATTCCAATCCGACACTTGACACACATTGACAAGATGAATAAGAGAATGAAACAGAAAGGTGGAAAAGAAAAAACGTTGGGAACATAGAATACCAGTGGATCTTGATATCTATTAGAAATTCCTTAGACGTTATTCTATTTCAGTCAGCATCACTCTGTATTGGTGTCTTCATTTTCCAGAGAGCAGCAGCTAAACAAGACCTACCCAGAGGCCATAGTGTTTGATTTAGATTGATAACATTATTCTTTTTCTTTTTTTTCTTTTTTTATTTGTGCAGTCCGGGTCAGGTCCTCACTATGGTTCCATTCGAAATACCTCAGATGCTGTTTTATGAGACCTTGTAGAATCTTTTTCTTAGCTGTGAGAATCTTACAGTCTGTTTCTGCACCATCAGAGATCTGGTGCCTAGTCATGCTTATCTGGCAACCACAAATGGCTATGAACTTATACCTAAATGATGATGTTTTTGGACCTACTGTACATCCCCCAGTAACTACTAGTATCTGATTTTCTTTTAGGTCCCCTGTATGTTTATTCTAGGTCCCCATTAAGTTTATTCCAGGTCCCCCCTGAGTTCATTTAGTCCATCATGTACCCATTAAGAGCTGATCTTTCTGTTTCATGCTCTTGATTTTCAGTGGAAAGAAAATTGCCATCCATCATTATTTTGTACGCTTGGAACTTTTGTTCTGAGGTGTGAGACCTCACCGTGGAGGACAGGGTCCGGGCTGGATTCCCTGCTGTCGAAGCCCAGAGAGCAGGCACTGTCCGGGCTGCGGCTCTCCTGGCTCTCACTGCGGATCCCTCGTCCTTGCATCCTAGAGCGCTGCTCCTTCACCATGTAATCACTGACGTACGAAAACAGAGGGCAGTGGAAATGATGAGGAAAGGGGTGGGTGACAGAGAGACACTGAGTCAAGAATAGAAAAGCATTTTTGTCCTCTCTCTCTCTCTCTCTTTCTCTCTATTTACTCTGTGTCATTCCCTGGGTTGTGCAGTTGCAGACTGAGCTGGGATTTACCTGCCCTTTGCACCCGTATCATCCTCGCTCTCCTCGGGGTACATCACAGCTCCGCCCCTTGACATATGTGGGGACATCCAACCTGCATGCGGTCGGGAATGTTGCCTCTTGACTCTCTCCTCCAGCTGGTAGGAAATGATGAAGACAGTTTACACCCATGTCATCCATGCAGACAACTCCCCTTACCCTCCTGTGTCAAATTGTGCCATGCATACTGTGTTTTCCTGGAGGCTGGATGAACTCTGTCTCTCCCTGTCATGAGAGGGACAGTTGGGGGACTTCTTGTTAGAAAAGGTTTCCAGTTGCCTCAGGTCCAGCATGGATTTAACCATCACCTCCAAGGAGCCCATGCGGTGAGACCAGCGCCTCCGAGGCCTCTTAGAGATGTCAGGAGTGACCTGGCCGACCACGGCATGCTATGGAAAAGACAAACAGGACGTGTGTGAGTACGTACTGTGAAAAATATCCTGGAAATTACAGTTTCCCATCTTTCCTCAAGATTTATCTCAGATGAGGTTGTGTGATCTAGTTTTTTAGTCGTCCTGCTCGGGCTGTGTATTTCAAAGCGGATTTCACATCGCCTTTTATCACTTCAAGGACGCAACAGGAGGGCATTTCCCCCTGGTATATCACTGAGGTTTTAATCTCATGTGTGGCAGAGTGGAGCCAGAGATCCTTAAGCCACTCCATTGCTTCTGAAGCACTGACAGAAAACTAAAAGAGGTGGGAGTGGAACATTAGCTGAACTGTTCATCATCCAGCTCGTCTACGCTCTCAAAGCGCACACTTATTATTACATGGCAGGAAGCGTTTGACAGGAAGAGAATTAAATGGAAACAAATTTTGCTAGGTTCGTAGCATGGTTATTAAAGTTTAATTTAGGCTTCCAAAGATGGGATGTCATCTGACATAATAATACAACACACTACTGGTACAGACGGACAGCTAATACACTACAGAGTACTGTGCACTGCACATGTACACAAAAACCTTCATATCATGTAATGATGATATGAATGTATGAATGATGGATGGATAATGGATGGGTGGCTGATGGATGAATGAATGAATTGATGATGGATGAATGGATGGTTGGACAAATTATTGGATGGATGGATGAGTGGCTGGCTAGATGAATGAATAAATAAATGAATAAGTGGATGGATGGACAAATGACTAAATGGATGAATGAATGAACAAATGAATGAATGAATGAATGGATAAATGAATGAAGGAATGAATGGGTGGATGATGGCAGCCTTTTCATATTGCACATACTGTATCCACCAACCTTTGTCGGCTCCCAGTCCCGTCCTTCATCTGAGCCACCTGTCGATGGAAAGAGCATAATAATCAACACCAAAATAATAAATGCTGTGTGTGTGTGTGTGTGTGTGTGTGTGTGTGTGTGCGTGCGTGCGTGTGTGTGTGTGTGTGAGACAGAAACAGACTCAGGGTAAATACAGATGGCAGATAAATAGCTTGACCCTAACCCAACACTGATGCTACCACCAATCACCAATCAGCATCATGCCCTGATGAACACTTAGATTAGACTGAGTAATAGTAGTGTTCAGTGTGTGTGTGCGTGTGTGTGTGTGTGTGTGTGTGTGTGTGTGTGTGTGTGTGTGTGTGTGTGTGTGTGTACATAATGGAGCGGCACCTGTGTCCTCCTCTCCCTGGCTGCTGTCAGAGGACGTGTTGGTTACGATGTCCTCTGGGTCAATGGGATAGTTGATGGCTGCTCCTCCTTCCTCCTCCTCCTCCTCCTCTTCCTCCTCAGGCTCATGGTCACTGTCAGAGGAGAGACCACCCAGAAGGGGGGCACTGTGCACCTCCCGTCTGCAGGGAAAAGAAAAAAGCATACAATTAGTAGTGTACATTTTACCACTACAACTAGACAGACTGATCTATTGACCATAAACAGGTGGTGTCATCCTGCCTACAGATAGTCATTCACCTTTATATTTTGAAAATGGAAATAACTGCAGATTGACACTACAAATATATTTATCTACACCCTCCTCAAGCACAATTCACTACTTTGCATTTACCTTTATTTCCACTTCCAATTCCACTTGATTTTTTAATATTTTTCTCTGATCTTTTGTAGCCTTGAACACACACACACACGCGCACTACCCCATGTGGCTGATTGAAATGGAGTGGTAGCGGTGTAAACCCTGGGTCCTAACACTGTCTGTGGCTCATAATCATCAACGGCAGGTTTATGAAATGATTTTCAATCAGTGCGAGTTCCTCAGGAGTCGATGTTGATGAGCACGAGCATCACCTGAGACTGGAGGAGCTGCGGGGCGGTGTACCGGGATGCTGGCGGAGCTGGCAGAGCCTCTCTCTCATGCTGATTGTCAGCTCCGGAGCCAGTCGCCACACAAAGATACAGCTGGGAGATAAAAGCACGCAGACATTAAAAATTCAGCATTTCATTTCAGCTTGACTATTGAAGAAAGTGTCTGCAAACACATTTCCCCGCTCATTTCCTGCCGAAGCAGAGGCGGAAGATCGAAGCGGTTTTAATTTGGGTGCTATTCCAATCCCCCGTCCTCCTCTGCAGCAGATTCATACCATCCTTACTTGGATAACTCGTTGTTTTTACAGCTCTGATTTTAAATATAGATAGAGCTCTTTCTTTTCGTGAAATATACCTTAATCGTCAAAATGTGGAATTATTGACAGTTCCTGGAGTCACACGGGCTTGTTTCTCACCTGTCTCCTGACACAGAAATCAAATGCTTGCAGTCATTGGTGAACTTCAACCCTGTCACAATCTCTGCAAAAAAAACATTAAAAAACATGTTAGCAGTGTGAGTTTTTTCATCCTACTTATGAATTTTAGAAAAGTAATTCCCTGCTGCTATTGTACAGAACTACAACTCACTCACAACCACACGTAGTAATGTAAAAGATGTGTTTTTTGTTACCAGAGTGGCCAAACATGGTGGCAACACACTCTCCAGTGTAGAAGTCAAAGATGCTGATGTTTTTATCGGAGCAGCTGGTGGCCACGTATTGACCTGAAGGATCGAGCTGAACCTGTCAGAGAAGACCAGAATAAGAATGATATTAACTGCCAGGTAATTATAGAGCAGCTATGAAGTGTGTGTACAGGGAAATATATGAGGACCTAAGAGGAAAATATTACCCTGAACAGGCTGCCGTCCTCGCTCACAGATCCCTTATAGAGTTTCTTCTGTTTGCCGCTGCTGATGTTGAAAATCCTGCAACCGGAGGAGAGAGAGAAACCTTCAAGGGTGAGGTTTTTTGTTGAAGATCAATTTCCCACCATCTAGACTTGTTCAAAAGCCAGACTCACCTGATGCAGCGGTCCTGGCAGCCGACAGCAGCGTACTTGCAGGTGGGGTCCACGTCCATGTCGTACAGCGTGGTCTTCCTGACCATGTGGTGCGAGCGCCTGAACTCCGTGCCTCTGTCAGTCTGTGAAGCGAGTAGGAACGCCGTCAGGTCTGAGCTCAGCAGGGGGAAGCTCAGTCTTTAGATTTATGCATACTCCAGGCTGTTAAGCTTCTCAGGCTGCTGTTTCATCATGTTTTTCTTTGTTTTCACGGGTCTCAATAGCCCTGCCCCCACCATTACAGACAGAGCCTCAACCCCGAAAACTTCTTCAGGTTGCAACAAGACAGATCTACTTCACCGTCAATGCTAAAACACTAGTTAAAATGCAATTTAAATGCCAAATAAGCTCTAACATAATGAAATGTTTCATTTAAGTAAATATGAATTGATTACTTCAATAATAAATCAAATGCATAGCTAAAAATAATTAATAAATATGTAATATATATTTTCATTTACAAATGATCTGCCAATGTTGTGGTGCATAAAAAGTGTGTGTTATTATTTGATGTGTTTGTTTTATAATGTTTTTTTCAGTGAAGATGGAAATTTGAGTTTTCAACAGAGAAATTTTGTCTGGAAAGGCAGAACTCCTCCTAGCCAAGAAAAGTGGTGCTACCCTGGAACCAGGTTTCCATTTGTCAATGGAAACTGAAAAAAATAAATTCCAGACTAATTACTACCATGGAACCAGCACTGGAGTCACTGACGTGTTAAAGTTACAAAAGATACAAAAGATACAAAGATACAAAAAAAACCTTGGATTTCAAAGTAACTAGTGGCTTGGTATTGTGTTAGTCTGAGTGCTTCAGCATCTTTTGTAGTCTCGTACCAGAAAAAGACAAAAATGATTACCACTGCAAATTAATCTCCAAAAAGTCATGGCCCTCAATGTGAGTAATGAGCCACTTTGGGAATTTAAACATAACTAATAACCAACCTGATTGCACAACAGGCAAAGCTTACAGGAAGCTTTAATTGAGTTCCACCTCACTGAGCTACGACCAGAACAGTCTGCATGTTTGCATCTATTTTCCCGAGACGTTAGACACACCATAGCAGGAACGCAGTAATTGCAGTTCATGTTTTGGCCGACCACTCAACACACAAGGTTTAACTAAACCAAAAGGCTCACATAGCTGACATGCTTCGAATATACAAAAGGCACAGCCTTGGGTAAAGTTTGGAGAGGGGAATATTCAGCAACGACCGAGTTTGAGACGATCGTGAAAATCAACCATCCAACCATCCAGACATGGTCAGAGAAAACAATTACGGCTCCATTTAGATTCCTTGTAAACACAGATAATGATGGCAGATAACGCAGGGAGGGGGGGAGATGCTCATTTACAATATGCAGGGAGTGCAGATCTGTCACAACAAGTTTCTGCAACGACTTTTCCACGAATATATGAGCGCTGAAGAGAAGTTTCACTAAGCACTAACAAGCCATTGTTTATTGTGCTCCACAATGTCCCTGACTCACAGCAGTGGCCTCTCCTCGGCAAGAATGTGGTAACTTATGCAACGCCGCTGTCTAAAAGTTGTCCCACTAACCCAGGAGCAAGTCTGGAGGAAAAGGCTACAGCAGGATGTCTCCTTCATCGCATTCAGTTATACAACTTGTACTGCAAATGCCTCCTTTGTGCTACATGCTCTTGAGTTGTATTCACAAATGGAGGCTTAATAGAGCGTGCCCCTGTTGAACTGCACACGGCGTCCTTAATACGAGGAATGAAGTATTTGAAACAGCAAAGAAGATTGAACTGAGAATAACACCTCATTGTGTCTTACACAGTTGGAGAGAATTAGGAGACTTTTTTGGGGGATTTTTTTTTCCTTCTTTGAAAATATCAGGCAGTACATCAAGAGAAACCAGGCATTTCATAGCTATAGGGCAAGTTAGTCTCAAATGGTGCTTGGCTTTCATAATTCATTGCTGTGACTTTGACACAAAAAGTAATGACAGAAAACTTGTTGAGGCGAGGGAATTGTTTCATGGTGTAAACTCAATCACTCATTCACTTGTGTCAGCAGCAGGTGAGCTGTTAGCTTAGCGTGAAAACTGGAAAAACGACATAGCAGGTGGACTAGCTAACTGCTGTAAGCTTAGCATAAAAACAAGAAAAAAGAGGTAGCAGGTGGACTCGCTAACTGCTGTTAGGTTAGCATAAAAACAAACAGTGATAAATATACTGTGGAGCTGTGATGCTGATTTTATCACAACTAGACAGAAGCAAGAAGTAGTTCTTAGCTAAATGCCTGTTTCGAGCTGCTAGAGCTTCATATCCTATCAAATCAATTACATTTATTTCCATGATTACAAACTTGTCTAGGCAGAGGGAGGTAATTCCCAGTGCATTCACATCTTTGCAGCCAGATGTGTGTTTACTGGATTTGCAGCAGCAGATTTCAGCTCTCCAAACAGACGTGATGCGTCTCACCTTGTGTGCAGTGCGGAAATAGATGCTCTTGTCTGCCCCACAGCTGATCATCCTAACCTTGTTGTCATTTGCTGTGGAACAAAAGGAACAGGCAGAAATTAGCCGCCAGCCTGTTATAACTTTCAAAAGAATTAAAAAAAAAAAGGGTGGTTAAATGTGGTTAAAATAATTCATTAAAGCCAAAGCAAAGAGTGAGAATGAGCTTTAAATATTACAAACAACCTTGTCATCTATTATTTAAACAAGCTGCGCCGCCAGTGAAATACGAGAGGGACTTTGTGCGGGAATGAATGGAGATAAACGCGTGGATTAAGAAAAGATTAGCTGTCAGATGCTGATAGAGTCTCGAGTGGCTCACCAGCAAAGCGGACGGCTGTTATGGATGAAGAGTGCTCGTCGAGTGTCTGCACCAGACTGTAGTCGTCCTCTGCATCCAGCACATGGATCAGACGGTCCCTGCTCGCTGTGGCCAGCAGCTTCAGGCCTGACACGGACCAGACAGCTTAATCACATGCTGCATCCCACATACACACACACACAGGCTTGCGCAAAGTTCTGAGCTGAATTGAGACTGAATTGTTTCCCAAACTCCAATTCAGTTCCATAAATGGGAAGTGAATTGGAATTGATTAAAAAGAGGAAGTAGAATTTCAATTCAAATTCAAACTGAAGGAAGGAGAATTGAAATTCCATGATCATTTTGGTGTGTAAGCATCAGCTATAAAACTGATAATTTCATTTGATGTATTATAACGTCCAAATTAAGAAAAATAGTGGAACAACACCAGAAATCAAAAGAATAATGAATGATTCAAAATGGAGAGAATTTGTGTTTAATCTTAGTGCTTGTAAAGTATTTCAAGTCAAAATCTTTGTTAAACATGATTAATTCTTCCTGTTACTTGACTCATAATGAATTTTCTCAGAATCGCAATTTAATTCCACTTCCTGTCATTCCAGTTCCAGTTCAACATTCTGTGGGAGTGGAGCCAATTCAACTGAAATCCCAATTCATCGAATCAATTGAATTGAAATTCCAAATTCAGAGTTTTGTACAACCTTCTCTCAGACTCACACACATAAACACACACTCACCAGTTTCTGGTTTGCTGTATTCCAGACAGAGGATTTCAGCATCGTGAGCCTCCACTTTCAGAATCTCCTCCATGCTGTGAAGGTCGTGAACCCTGCAGGGTATAAATCCACACACTTTAAGGTTGGAGGTCACCCCCATCGATCACTCATTGCTCCTCAGTGCCAGCCTCCTCGTCCCACCTCAGTATCCCGTTGCGATCTCCAGATGCCAGGTGTTTGCCGTCTGGACTCACGCAGATGGTCCTGATGCCGGTCCGGCTCTCCGCTGTCTGTCCACTGTCTCCCGCCACCTTGTCGGCGTTCGTATTTGCCGTACAGTCCGGATCCGTCAAGGCGCTGGTGTTCCCGTCGACGTAGATTACATTCAGGAGGTCCTGGGGAGGGATGATGCACGGACAGATCACGCATGCGGAGTATGTTTTTTTTTTGTACGACACAAAGAGGTGAAGATGTTTGGACCTGGACTCACTCGGCTGAGGATGTTCTGAGAGGGCACCCAGTCGTCCACGCGCCACAGTCTGATGGTGTTATCGGCCGAGCAGCTGAGGAACGTGCCTGATGACAGACCAGCACCTACTTCCCCAGGAACATCTGGGAACATCTGAGGAAGGGTTAGGGTTAGGGTTAGGGTTAGGAATCAGGTTGTGCTCAGTGGATACACCTACATAGGAATACATAGGACTTCTCTCTTTGGTTTTTTGTTATCTATTACCCAGTCTTAACTATTTAACAGTATTACTACAGTTTATTATCATTATTATGTTAAGGCATAAGCATTCATAGTGCTTTGCAGAGGTGAGGAAATATAGTGGAAACATTGGAATATTAAAACAGAATTACTTTTCAGAATAAATTCTAGACATAAAAATGTGTTAGGGCGATTCCATATTTGCGTTCCTTCGTTTATAAAAAACATCACAAACGTAACTGCTTCTTCCAAAATGCAGAACGATCAGACTTAAGAACTCCTTTCTACAACTCCTCACTTGGGGGGAGGAGGATATAGGGAGAACAGAGGGGACGGAGTGGTACCCACGTAATTCATTGTTTACATAGTGACCTGAACACTCTCTTTTTTGTTTGCAATAATAACCTCACCATCATCACCACAGTGCAATTGATTTAAGAGCTTACTGCTCATTTAGAGTTTACCGTTTATTTACGCTAAATAAACATCTAAAAATCTTATTATGTTAAGATTTTTACTGTCTATTAAACTTTACTGTTTATTATTATAGTGTTTATCTACTGTTTATTATATTTTACTCTTTATTATTATACTGTTTATCTATTATATTTGCTGTTTATTATTATACTATCAATTTACTGTTTATTATTCATATCAAAGTTTATTGTTTAATCGCTTTTATGTCATCTTTATATGCTGCTGGAAACGTCATCCCAAAGGGATCAATAAATTCTAAAGTCCGAAGTCTAAAAGGACATAAGACATATAAAATCCAGCACTGTTTCCCAGACAAACTTAAGTAGGGTAACAAACTGCCCAAAGCTGCATTGATCAGTCTCCTACAGTTTCCATTATGCTGTTCTTATTAACTTGACACGCTGTCTGATGCCTGTGCGTCGTTCACTTCCTGCTGCCTGTTTACCTCCAGGTCCCCAACACAGGCAGCATGGAAGAGGGCAGAGTGCACCTTCCCCACACGGGTGACATCTCTCACGTCCCACACGTACACGCTGTGGTCATTATAAACACAGCTGAGCCAGTGGCTGACAGGGTCGTAGGTCACGGCGATGGCATCTGGGTAGCGGGCGGCTGCCTTTGTGGAAAACAGGTGGCTGATGGAGAGGAGATGAAGACGTATGTTTGAAGATGACAGGACCAGATGATGTGTGTAACAGATTATGATCACAGCCCCATAGTTGATCATTTGATGCTCTGTGTAATATCAATTTTAAGGTGGGCTTAGAATGGCTGAACGGAGCATTTACCCTTGTTTGTCTGGTATTAAGACAGAAGCTATGGAACAAATGCCTCAGATGCTTTTTTACAAGCCATTGAAAAATCTGGATGTGGATACTGATGATATGATGATAAAATGATATATTTGTGCATATATTACAGTCCACAAATCTGATGCTTTTATAGGTCTGTGCACAAATTTTACATTCCTTGCTAAACAACAGAACTTCCTCCCAAACTAAGAAATTAGATACTAAGGAGGAACCAGAATGTACATGCATTTCTTTCGAAACTTCAAAAATTGCACTTAGTATGAAAATACTATATATCAAACCCTCCAGTTCAGCATTCACAGGGATTTTTGACTGAGAAATGCTGCCACATGAGACAGGACGCTCTATAAATAGAGAGCATTTGATCCCGCTGTGGATCCCTGCCAGTGGCAGGCCGTGCTCCTCCCCAGCTCGTCCCGTACTCACCTGGCCTCTGTGATGGCCGCCACGTCTGAGCCAAGGGGGTGGGGCCGCGGCAGCGTGCAGACGAACTGCAGATCGGCGGGGCTGAAGGCCCGTACCGTGCCGTCAGCACAGCCGCAGAAGATCAAGTCCTCGGACAGAGACAGAGACTGGGCCACGCCCGTCTGCAGAGGCAGAACACAAAAGAGGTCAATTAAGCATCACTGCTCCATCGTTTGGGACATGGTATACGCTCTGGTATAGCTCCCTATAAAGGCCCGGGCTGTCACTAATGATTAAAGTTTACGGGAGGCTGCAGCGGAACATCGATGCGACCTTATTGGAACGCGCCCAGACACATCCTGTACTCGTCTTTGTCGCTGTGACTAATCCCTCTCTGATCCTGTGGCAGAAGGCAGGAGCAGGACTCACACACCTTCATCCCGCACAGCTGGACATTGACCAAAAGCACCACCATTTATACAGCCCCTTTAAGTGCATACATTTATAGATGTACAGCTACTAGGGGTCAATCAGAGACAAAATAATGTCAATTTTATGGTGTGGCTGTACCTGTGGGGCACCATTTAAAGCTATGAGTCCTTTGTAAATTGATTTCACTATGTGAGGTTAGTTGTTATACATGCTCATCTGTGTGTGGCCTACAGGAAAAAGGATTGTAGTGGAGCTAGAAAGGGACTATTATTAAAGCAATGTGCAAGACTAAAATATACATTAAAAAAAAGATTTCCCGTAGAAAAAGAAAGTGAACCTGAATTTCTCTTTAAGAAAGAATGCTCATTCTAGTTTTTTATCTGTCTGTTGATTATGAAGCTACAGTTTGGATATTGCTAGAATAGCACAAAGATATAAAACCTATACCCCAAAAACCTTTAATTTAGGTTAATTTTTGCATGGCCACATAAGCGTTGTTTTATATAGGCCACTGTCATATAGTATCAGATATGTATCCGATTTGGGATCCCATATGAAAGTGGCCTAGGTCAAATTTGAAAAAGTCAGATTTTCAGATTTGTGCTGATCAGATGGTCACATGTGGGCAAAAAAAGCCTAATTCGGGCAACTTTTGCCTGTAGTATGAGCATAGCCCAAGCTAGCCTGACTCAGACAGTGAATAAAACAACAAGAACTTGAAATCCAATCAGCCTAAACATCCTCTCCTCAGTGCTGGGGTTTCTTGGCTCGAGTGGACTCACCCGGAGGTCCACCCACTTGTCCAGCATCCTCTTGCTGTTGAACTCACACAGGAGGCCAGAGGAGGTGATGCAGAAGGTGGAGTCAGAGGTGGAGCCGCGTCCACAGGCCACGTCGCAGAAGAAGTTGTTCCTCAGCTCTCCCAGCAGACCCGAGCGGCCGAGCAGAGGGACCGGAGCGCTGGCCTGAGAGCAGACAAGGTCGGCTCAGCTGCTTCAGCTCAGACTCAGAGATAAAGCTTGCAATATATATTGCAATGTATGTTGATATCACTTCCCGATCCAGTCTATGAGTAACATTTTTGGTGTGAAACTAAGAAAGGCCACTTGGTGTATCTAAATGTGCCAATAAAATGAGAAAAATTTGACTTTGCAAAGAGGTGGCAAATTTGTGAGGAAAACGTGTGAAGTTTACATACAGTATGTGAGCAAACTCGCAGCACTGGAACAATGGAAATCAGGAATGCGATATAACAAAAAGGGATTTTCTAGATTTCACAATTTTCACTCTGTCTGAATATATTTTATGAACACACACACACACAAAAAAAAAGATCACAGCTAGGGGAATGCTGTAAATTACATGACTGACACTGAAAATGTAACCTCGGCATTGGGTACCTTGCTGGCTTTGCAGTGCTCCAGATACCAGAATTTGACATGTCTGATCCCCACAGTTACAAAGTAGGAGCTGTCCTCCGAGAACGACACGCCCGTCACTTTGCTGGACACCTTGTTGGCAGCCACAACTACATCTTTCTGAAAGAGAACGGCACAATAACATGCAGTTAGATAACAGTCTTGAGAGAGCTCTGCAACATTTCGATTTGCTACAAAAAGATCTTGGAAAAAGCCATGAAAAAGAGCCTCCAGCCAGCTGTTTCCAACCCGTTTAAAATGTACAGTAGTCCCTTTCACTAATGCAGCCTATCCTGCCATTAACACAGGTCTTATCCAGATTAAAGGTATGTTGCTTTTCTTCCCCCAAGTCAAAGACTGTACAGACCTCCCAACCTTCAATATCACTTAAAAAAACACATCTTCCAACTGGCTTTTATAGTTTAACTGTATTTCTAATTTTCTTGTTGTCACTATCATGCATTGTGTCTACAATTATCATGTAAGCATCTACAATTAAACTGTATAATGCGGATACTGGGTAATAAATTAGACTCTTGTCAACATTTACTCTCTGGTCATGCAGAGGAGGAAATTAGCCAGTTAGTGCAATATAAGCAAATGCACCTTATTATGTTTCTTGCACATCATGTATCGGTTATGTAGATATGTACTGTATCTATCAAGTCATTTTCCAAACCAGTGGTCATATTTGTACATCATAATTTATACTGACTGCTGGATTTGTACTATTTTCATCTGTACTTTTTGTCATCTTATCTACCCCAACCATTGCCTGTTGTCGCACTGTAAGCACTTGTACCGCTATGGAGTAGCTATGGATAAAAGCATCTGCCAAATGAGTAAATGTAAATGTAAATGTACTTTTTGTAGAGTTGTTTTATTATGTCTGCTTATTGGCTGCTACTTTGTTCCATTCTAATGTAACTGGAAGGACAATAAAAACTGGGAGGACGATAAAACCCTCTGTATCTTTGAATGTTACGCATACATCTGGCCAGAGCCTTAATTAGTGGTCCTGGTACTCCTGACACCAGAGGCGCACGTGTGAATGGGCGTGGTTTCTTTGATTTGCTGCTCGATGCCATGGTGAGATGCGTCTTACCTTCCAGGCCCAGACGTTGACTATCATGTCGTGCTGGTTGCCCACGCTGACGATGTATTTGCCGTTGGGGGAGAAGGCCACGCAGGAGATGCCATATTTGTGCATCTGCAGCTCCGCCACCTGTCGGCGCTCTGCTACGTCCCATAGCCTCACCGCTGGGAGGTGGCCGCTCTGGAGGAGAGGAAAACAAGGGGGGGATGTGAATTGATGTGGTTTCTGGGAAAACAGTTATGATTAAACGCCCGCACACGCTGTATGTTGTTATCAGCCATGTGTTGTCAACATCCAGCACGAGAGTCACCTGTCAGTTCTGTGCGGCTCGAGGCGATAATCCTGGCTGACCTCTGACCTACAAGTCCCTCAGCCTCGACACACTAGGGTCGGCAGGATATTTATGTAGTCCCTCGCTCTAACAAGGTGTGACCTTCGAAGGTCAGAGTTACTAGGTGAGAGAGGAGACGCTAGCCTTAGGGATGCTACACACAGATATGCGGGAAGATATTCACAGAAAGATGTGAAAAAGACAATTAAAGATGTATATTATACCTGCCTGTCCTAGATGGCCTCTGATTGATGGAATGACTATATGAGAGGGATATTCACTTGGGATGCTTTAGATTTTTTTCTTCACTTTTAGAGTTATGGGAGGATTTTTCCTCTTTCCTCCAAGTAAAAATAACTTACGTTGACTATAATATGACTGCAGGTCAGTAAAACGAGTATCACCGATCAGTGAAAACATTGTTTCTAACCTTCTAGGACATGGATACAGGGTCTGTTCCAGCATTCAAGGTGACCTTTGACACAGAAATGATCCATCTACAGACAGTTTCTCATTTGGCTCCTTTAAAACAGCAGTTGAGCGGCCTCATCGTGGTATTTGGTCCTTTGAACTTTGAGCTCTGCTGTCATGGCAACAACTGTGTCCTCATCCACTTACACAGAGAAGTCTTTAATCGGCTTTGATTGGCTGGGACGGATTAAGATGCGTTGTGGATAAGTGCGTTGTGTGCAGGCAGGCACACAGCCTTTCTATCTACAACATAATGACAGATGCCTGACTGACACTTCCAGTGGAACCAGAGGAGACTCATTACAGACGGCCTACGTCCTGCTGGGATGTTCTCAATGAAACACTCACTCCTTATGCTGCACACAGCCGCAGCCAGTGAGGATCCAATTTGCTCAATACACTAATTCTACTTCAATACTAACCAGATGAAGCTTTTGACAGGAGGAAGGATGGAGAAAAGGGGGAGGGAAGCCTGATGAAATTAGCTGATGAATTCATGTATGAGAAGAAGAAGAAGAAGATGAAGAGCAAGCAGAAGAAGAAGACGAAGAAGACCCACCTCTCCTGTGACCAGGTACTTGCCATCGGGGGAGAAGGACAGTGCTGTGATGGTTTTCCTGTGAACAGGGCGGTGAGAGACAGGAGCAGACAGCTGAGTGGGACCTGTGCTAAAGCACTTTCGACAGTTTAATGTTGTCCCATTTACACGCCGGTTGTACTCGCGTTCGACTCACTTTGAAGTGATAATGTGGTGCTGTCTGTTCTTCTTGGGGTTCAGCAAGACCACCACACACCTGCACAAAAGAGGAAGGCAATCACAGTTCACCAAATGAGTCATAATTACAAAAGGTGACAGAATAGATTCTACAAAAAAAATCACATTCGCTTTCTCTCTCACGTTTTGGCGGAGTGTAACATTTTCCATGGGTGTGTTTTGTGTATCTATTTATTCAAGGTGTCTGTGAGAAATCCAAACACTTGGGAGGCCAGGTCAATAAATAAACATCAGAACTGTCTTCTCACTGCCTTCTCCGTGTTACAGATGCTGACTGATTACCACGACCTCGGGAGCGTTTAAGCTGTGATGCAACGCATTCATTAATGCTGCATTACGCTAATAATGTGTACAGAAGTAAGCCAAACTTCACTAATCTCAGTCGATCCCTGCTTAACTCGATTCTGTTTTCCAGCAAGAAACACAATAACTCTGTTCTCACTCAGAACCACAGCTGTTACATTTACTGTGATGCTGTTCCATAGTGGGTTATAACAGGCCGAGGGACAAGGGACAACATTTATATATGACAAATGTGACGTTCTTTCACTGTACTATACATATAAATTAATAATATATCATATATCAGTTGATAATAATATATCAACAAATAGAGTTTCTAGAAAGAAATTAGGTCATATTCAGTGGAATGAATACACATAATTTGATCTGCAATGCAATGGACGGATGGACAGATAGAAGGAACTTTTGTTTTAAGCAAAATACTAAGACATAAAAGCATCACTGATGCTCTTTTCATATTTTCTATGGACCTTCTTCCTAGGGTATTTAAACAAACGTTTGGTGTCCTGAGAAAACAAAGCCCAAGACAAAGACAAAAGACAAAGCCCAAAACTCTAATCAGTTTCAGCCACTCTCGACATTTGTGATTTGTTTAGTCAAGATTTGAGCACCTCAAAGTTGCAGCCCCACCTTGTTTCATGGAGTGTTTATGTGATAACGCCCCCTCTCCGTGATTCACATGCTTGTTTTATGATTATGCTTTTCCATATTCAAATCACTCAGCCATAATCAAATCACCCCCCTCAAAGGAAACTTCCTCTTTCCTTCCTTTTCAAGAGCTGCTGCAAAGAGACGATTTATCCACCTGTTCGTAAGCCGCGTCTTCTTTCTCTCCGTGCCAGGAAACCGTATTCCTGACGCGACAGCTTGTGCTGATTTAAACCGAGACGGCAGGTGGACGGCCAGATTGTGTACAATTTGGGGAGCATAAAGCTTGCTAAAATAAAAGGCGGGTCCAGATATAACTCCCGCATATGCACGTGGAAGTGTGCCGCGTCAGGCCAGCACGCCTCGACACGACGACACTGCAAACAGCCACTGACCTTGTTAGCACTAACAGTCCTTTGCACAGGATTTAAGAAGGACACAAAAGAGGCTCAGTGCTACCCTGCATGCTTGTTGTGTGAACTTTGACCCCCCTGTGGTGGCAGCAGCAGCCAAGAAGGCCCCTCAGCATCCATGTAATTCCTCTTAACATCACACACACTTTTTTCGCTTTTCTTTTTTTTTTTAAATAATATCGGCACAGTTACTAAAACCAGTGTCGCTGTTTGTACAGAATGAATAATACTACACAACGTTCCCGACATCAGTGGGAGAATCAAAGGAAGCCTCCCAGAGGAGAGGATGAAAAGGAGCTGCTCCTCCTCAGTTCCTCTGTGATTGGCAAGTGATAACACACACACACACACACACACACTGAAATTTGCACACTAAGCCAAACAGATATGATAAGGAAGCTGTGAGTGTTGATAAGTCAGATGTCAGATATTATGAAGATAAGGGCTGTTACCCTGCAGGGTAGGCGACAAGTCCAGACCGGGGGTCACAGGCCAGGCCACTGTTTCCTGAGGCGGTGATTCCCAGAACCTTCTCCAAAGTCACCTGGAGACACAAACACACAAACACACACACAAACAAACGCACACACAGAGAAAGAACTTCTTTTTTTAGTTTGTCACAGAGGGTAGTAGTGAAGTTTGCTGGAGGAGGGACGAACACAGTTCTAAAACCAGCTGTGATGTAACTAACGCCATCACCAGTGCATCAAAGACAGAAATAGATTGGTTTGATTACAGCATGCAAGACATTGGCTACAGGTCAATGAACTGATGCCTTAAAAGAGTTTTAGATTTCCCCCAACACTGACTAAATCATCACGTCTAAACTACAATAAATACATAAACAAATAAACAATTATCTCCCAGTATATGAATATTCCCACTTGTCTTAGCAATTGATAAATGTTGTAATGATGAACATTTATTTGAGATTTGTCCATAGGGATTGATTATTGCCACTTTAAATCATGCAGCATGGATTTAACTCTTCGATGACCAAAATACGTTATAACTCACAGAATAATTCAGCTAGTGTTGTGACAAAGAACGTGTCTATTACACATTAATAAACATTAGTAGATAGAAACTTTATTCCATGGACAAGAATCCCAAATGCTCACGTTGCAGTTGGAAAAGATTAACATACTAAGCTGAGCAGTAAGAAAGAATACAGAAACAGAAATAGCCTGAGAAGAAAAATAGAGAGAAGGAAGACATAGTCTCCTTCAAAGCTCTCTTGTTGTGAATGGATATGGATTCTGGGTTGAAAAAAAATTGCTGGTGTTTATATTAATAAATGCAAATATAAATGTTCCAATGCAATAATAAAAACCCAACATTGATTACTTATATCTAATCTATCAACTATTGGTGGATGCATTGGTTGCAGCTCTGGACATTTTCTACGTGTTTACTGATAACTTCTGGGTCAATACCTCCTGCTTGGATCCCTTCATTGAAATACAGAAAGAAAGAAACTAACCTTGTTGGTGAGGTTCTCCCTCTTGGTCTTGGTTGCGGGAGATCGCAGCAGGTTCCTGATGCGGCTCTTGATGGCGAATCCTTCGCCCGGCATGATGAGAACAGCCCGGACAGCCAACCAGCCAACCAACTAACTAACTAACTCAGCCCGAGTGTCTGCACAGGTTTGCACAGTCCCTGCTGCCGGGACATGTGGACGCTAATCTCTTGAGTGGGTTTGCCGCTTTGCTCTGCTGTCCTCTGTCTGCAGCTTCCTCTGGTCTGCACCTCTGGACTGCTGCACACACACACACACACACACACGCACACAGACACCCACCTTGTCCCTCAGACGTCCGCAGCTGTTCGTCTGCGTGACATCAAAGGTTTAATCTCGACCTGCACCGGTCTCATGATTACATCAATGAGCTCTTTTGTTGCTGTTGCACCTAATTGATTTAATAGGATTAGTGAGAGAGGTAGAGAGGAAGAAAGAGGCAAGTATGCGGCCTGTGTGACACAACTCAGTGACAATTGTTAGGCTGATTGGGTGATAAAGTCATCAAAGGTGTCTGTCTGATGTCATAAATTGTTTCTTAGTTAACACGATTTAGTTATTCTTCTGTGTAATGAGCTGCGGATTATAGGATCTCCTTTTTATGTCATAAAGAAATCACATTTTATAAGTATGCTGAGGATTAAAATACGATATATTCTACAAAAATGACGCAGTGTAGACGTGTCAACAAAACTGTTTAATTTCCACTGAAATTTCAATGTCTGTATAGCGCAAATACCACCTGCGTTGGTCTACGTGATTCGTTGGCTCAGACCAGACTTCCGGGAAAGTCCCGAGGCCACGCCCCGTGGAGAGGGCAACCAATCACACGCGTTGTATCAACACTCATATCGGACATGTTTTTGTGACAAACACACCGAAACGCTATCGAGCTGTAATGGTAGTGGACATATTTGGGATGTGTTACAGGACAAAGACAAAAAAGAAAGCTGTGTGTAGAAGACCTGAGGTGCCTTAATTCCGGCACTAAGACTACAATTTAAGGCAGTTCGTGACAATGCTATCTAAAGACCCATAGCTATAATTAAGTCATAAACCTTGAAATAGTCAATCATATGTGGATTTGGCTTCAGAATTCTGAAACCTTATTTCCAAATCATGCAAAATGTAATGAAATATTCACAATGTGTTGCGAGTACATGGATATGTACAGCAAGAGTATGTTTAGATGCATAATAAAGAGAATCAGGATGTCTTGTAGAAAACCTGCCAGCCGACAGGTTATATGGAGTTAAGTCCCTCATCTTGGCATCAAGCTGAGTTCTCCCAACACCTGGAACCCCCCCAGGAGATACATCTGCCTTTGTCGAACAATAACTGAGAACAGCCACAACATATACAGAACTCTTTATTTCATTAATTTTAAGGTCAAATGGGCATTAAATTTGCAGAACAGAACAACCAGTGTTGCAGAACCACCCATGCGTGAATCAAGTATTGAAATAATAAAAAAAACTATTAATGTCGTTATTATCACAGACACAATCTATGATGAACAACTTTTTATCTTGATTGCTTGCAATACACATGGTAAACGTTTAGATTACTGGGCAGATCCCTGCAAAAAGAACAGACTTCGACCAAAAACAAAGTGCTACTCCGGATGATCTTCACAGAGTTAGTAGATTGTACAGAATTTCAGAAAAATTCTACAATTTAATTCAGAAAGAAAACACAAATTTTACAGAACTAATGAGGCAGTGCAAGGCTTAACTTATTGCATTTATACAGCCTGTACAGCTCCCATTTGCATATAACGTTTCAAGACATTATTGAACAATAACTAACAACAGATAAGGTCAGTGTTGGGCGCTTGAAAACTGACTGAGGTCGTTTTGGCTTGTGCGATATGGACAGGATGGTATCGGTGCTATTCTGAATCCATATCTGGATCGAGCTCCTTCTCGACATCGATCCAGGACCGTTTCTTGGCACTCGGGAAGTCCTTCCCCAAAGCACCCCGGGTTAAAGGCCGGGTCGGGCCCATGCCATTCCTATTGTTGGGGCTGCTGAGTTTAACAGAGAAGAAGAGGCGGTCCTCGCTGGAGTCTCGCCGACCCTGAGAAGCTGGAAGCTGCTCTGTCTTTGACTTTGGAGGCCTCCCTCTGCTCCGCTTCATCGGTACTGGGTCGCTGTTTTTGGTGGAGTTGATCACTGCCTTGATGATCTCTTGACTGAGGTTCCCGTCGATCAAGGCAGAGCTTTCCTTCCTCTCGGGGTTTCCGACTACAGCAGGTTTTTTCTTTTCCTTAGGCGGGCTGCTGGGGACCTTCCGAGGCCGGCCTCTGATGGGCATAACTGAAGCCTTCTGAGACTCTTCAACTGCTTCAACAGATTCTTGAGTCCCAGGCACAGGGTTAAAACTCAAGCAGGCGTTTCCTAGTGCTTTATTCGGCCCCTCAGTTGCATCCTTCTCTTTGCTTTTCTCCAGGACTTGTAGAGGCACCAAGATTGCTCGGCTGGGCTTTGGCTGAGCCAGGACTTTTATATTCAAACTCTTTGCTCCAGAGTCTGCGGACTGTGCAGCTTTGTCCTCCCCCAAAACAGCACCGCTGTCTGAATCTGGTCCGCTCTCTTGGTTCTTTCCTTTCTCCTTCTCCTTCTCATCGAGAACCATGAGTGTATAGAAGCCCTGACCGACTGCGAAGAAAGAGGAACATGGGCCAGTTAGAATACTAATGAAGCATGCAAACCAAGAGAAGATGAGAAACAGGAGGTCATAACTTACGTGGTTTCAAGGATGAGGGGAGTATGATTCGGCCGTTTTTGGAGCGAATCAGAGGGAGAGCAAACTGCGGGGGTTTAGGTGCCAAGGATGTAAGTCCTGAGGACGCAGGTGAGGTGGCCGACGAAGATGTAGCTGCTGAGGGCGTGGGTACTGAGTACACGGGTGTGGAGGATGTAGGTGTTAGGGAGAGTCCACCCTGGGCTGAGATAACCTTCAGGGCTGGGGCTGCAGACACATCTGGCTGCGTCCTGGCCTGAGGTGAGGGGGCAGTAGCCCGGGCTGCCTGGCTGGGAAGGGACACAACTCGCAACTGTGAGAGAGAAGGCTTTGGCTGCTGTTTTACAGCATTCCCGACCGAGGCTGTGGATGTGTGTGGGGTGTGTGTCTGAGATGGAGGCACAAGGATTTCAGGCTTAACCAGGGGCGTGGGCTTGCTGCTCTGCACAAGACCAGCTCTGGTCTGCAGTAGATCGGAGAGAGGCTTTGATCTCATCATCTCTTCCCTCGCTTTCTGCTTGGCGCATATCTCCTTTGCTTTGCAGGCAATCATCTGCGGGGACTTCCCTAGAAAGAGTGAATATTGAATTAAGACGGAAACAAAACCCAAGATGTTAACAGCAGGAATTTAATGTTATAAGTCACGGTTATTCAGGACTTCCTATTCATGTCGCGGTCTGAAGCGCTCAGACAGACGAGCTGTACTCACCTGTCAAGAGGGCGAGCTGCTTCAGGTAGACGGCCTGGTCTTTAAGCAGATCCTTCTCCGTCTTCACCAGGCGCTCGGAGTAGGCCAGCTGGCTTCGGATTTCATTTAGGGCCTTCAAACACAAGACACGACAAATCAGAACAACTGAGAGAAACACACAGCTGTGACTGTGATCCACCTAAATGTGGTATTCCACCTCATTCCTATTTGGTGTGGATATGTTACGCTGTTCTCTTTGTCAGCAAATCGTTTCCTTAGTTTCAGTCCTCTATCAAAAATGTTCTAAATTTGTTTGTCCCATCAAGTCAAACTCATCCTGTGTATATGCCAACGCCTTATGTGTGGACAATGACAGCAATTCAGATGTTAATTGATACTGCGCCTTATTAACCGGTGCGCTTACAGCCCGCAAAATAGAGTAAAAAATTACTAGATAAAGTCAACAGATTGACTGGCTACAGAAATAATGGTTTACCGCAGTATGGAGAGTATAGAGAGACTAAACCAAGCTCCCTGGCTGTAGCTGGACACAGGAAATGCTCCAGGGAGGTGAGAAACTCCAAGAGCTGTTCTGAGCTAATGAGTTGGAACAATGCTCTGCACCTGAGTGAAAGACGATGGCTCCCTCCTGACACCTTCCCTCTGAAGATCAGGCCTCAAACCTTCTCCACCTCCTCCCTCAAAAACAGGTGCCTGAGCCCCTCTGCAGTCTCCCCACCACCTCAGGGAACCCCTCCCCCACCACAAATCCCTCCATACTGGAGAGAGATGTGGACTGGCTCTTTTACAAACAGAGCTCAGATGTCTTTCCATCCACCCTGACGCCCTGCTGAGGGTAAAGACATCTTTAACACCTCACTGGAGACACATCAAAACCAAAGACCACAGGACTTATAACCACTCACCGCGTCCACTGTGGTTAGGGATGTCATTTTAGGACAGAAGCAGAAGCAGAACAGAGCCTGTATATATGTCACTTACTGCTAATATTGAGAGATGTCAAAGCAGCGTTTCGAAAGTTCATTTGAGAAAAGAATGAAGTGTAATGAATGGGGTCAAACCTGCTGGTGCCACTACAGCAATTTAATGAATACTGACATATGGACATGAACAGTTATGGATCATTAACAATACTGGAAAAATAGCTGTTAAGAATGGCTGAAATACAGCAAGTTTAACACAACTTCCCGTTTCATGGTGAGTCAGAAAACTTTGAGGGGCCAGACCGGGCACGCCCTTCAACCTCACAAACTTTGCACTTTCATTTTGTCCATGTCTTAATAACTTGTCATTAAGTTTTGAAGTGAATCTGAGGAAGTATTTGTGACCCCTGGAAATGGCCAACTTTCATGCTCCAGTCAAAATAACAAAGACGTCCTTGTTGGGTTTAGTTGGGTAAAGTTGCTTGAGCACTGAAGTTGCTCGGGCTTGAATAATGAAATGTGGGGAGCAGAGGGTTGTGGGACTGACCAGTTTGAGGAGTTGTGCCGAGGAGGCCGTGGGGTCGACCTGAAGGATGACCACGAGTCTGTCAAAGAGCATCCGGAGCTCAGAGCGTCGAAGCCTCTCCTGCTCTGTGCGGGCTACTCTTTTGTCCCCAGAACTATGCTCCAAGCCCTGGAAATGGAGGGACAGAGATGAGAATTACACACTCTAAATATGTTAAGTATGAAGCACGATCAACGACCCATCAAATTAGATGTTAAAGTGAGGCCGATATCGGTTTTGTCAAAGTATTTAAAAGACTTGTTTTTGATGGAAGAGGAACAGGCTTGAAGAGAGTACCTGGTGGATGGATTCCTCCCCAGATGCAAAATTACCCCTGGAACAGGAAAATAAGAAGAATTTGACAGATGAGCACACTGAACACACTGCTCCTTTCATTCACAAGCACCGACAAACATCTGCAGTTATTACCTGGACTCCTGCGCTTCTTTCCTGACACATTCTCTCATTTGCGCAATAGTCGCTCCTTCTTCCCCTTCCTCCACGACGTCGATGTCCGATTCCTCCTGAGGACAAACGTGGGACACTCTAAAGGCTGCCACACTCAGCTGCATCTCCCTTTTGTTACAGAACTTTTTAAAAACGTTTCTGACTGGCACCTTTAAATGCGTGTTCACTTACAGACTCCTCATCGCTGTCTGAGTAATCGAAGAAGTCGTCCTCTGAGTCCAGGTCCGGGTTGGAGTGTGCCGAGTTACCGCTGAGCTCGCTGGCCTCCTCTGAGGAAGCGGCCTCCGCCGACTGGCTGCTCAGCATCGCCTTCACGTAGTTCTTCCAATCAAGTGAATTTGCGCTCGTGGCAGCTGCTAAGCAACCGAAAGCACCCAGAGCGCTCTTGGGAGGCGGCTTGGCTTTAGTGCTGTGGCTCGTGGGCTTCGCAGCCTCCGGTAGCTCTGCGGCTCCTTCACCTGGAGGTGTGGGCAGCTGGATGAGGACGAAGCCCCCGGGCAGAGTGACTCCTGCCTGGGTCTTGTGCTCGCTGCTGGCCTGGTTTGCGGGAGGACAGATCCTGAACGAGCAGGTCCCCCTCTCGCCCACGAAGCTGGGGGTCTTCAGCGACGGCGAGACGGTGAGCGAGACGGTGGAGCAGGCGGAGGTGCTCTGGAGGCGGCTGCCCGGGATGCTTGGACTGGGCGGCTTGCGGAGCTGTGAGGGTGTGAGGTTCTGGGAGTCCCGCAACACCTTGATCCTGGCGCGCAGCATGGACATCAGAGCTGCAAGGAACAAAACCAAGAGATAACACACGTCAACAGAGCAGCTGAAGTTGCCCTGTCCTATTGTTTTCATCCACTAGGGGTAATGTCTCACTCTAAAATGGCCATGCCTGGTACTACACGACATCAAATTGGAGAGTCATCATTTGTTTTGTTTTAAACCATTTTATGAGGTTAATAATACAGTAAGCAAAAACCTCTTCCTAATTTATGGGACAAAGCAGGAAACACTGCTGTAAGAACCCATTTCTAAACATATATTTTTCAACTTTTGTTTGCTAAAATCCTTCAATTGAGCTGAGTTCTGATCAATCAACCACATATGTAATTAATGAGGGGGGATTTTGATCGTCCAAATCCCAAATCAGTAAATGGTGGAAATGTTTTTTGAAACACAAAATTACTCATTTTTAATATGAAAAATGATTGGGTACAGAAGATTTTTCTTATCCCATTTATCACAGCTTTGGATATGCCAAAGAGGGAATAAAATTGGTTTGTACAATTATTAGTTTTTGTGCAGTATCCGATTTTTACTTTTTTCCCCTTTGACTTCCATTAAATCCAGAATTTGATTGCACAGCCATAACAGAATGGAATCACGAATCCTGCAGTGTTAGAGAGTTTTTTCTAACAGTTCACAAAGGTTAAATCTGAAAAGAATAAATCGCTGAAAATCCCACAGACAGTGGGATGCAGTGGAGACATTACATGGAAACATAAAACTGTGATTAAGTGCTTCTTTCACACATTAGCTGGGAGATGTGAAAGCAGCACATTAGATGGCATTAATGGCTGGTGTCAAATTGATTGTTTTTTCCATCCTTTTAGAGAGAGAGAGAGAGAGAGAGACAGAGAGAGAGATGGAGAGAGACAGAGATAGAGAGAGAGAGAGAGAGAGACAGAGAGAGAGAGAGAGATGGAGAGAGAGAGACAGAGAGAGACAGAGAGAGAGAGAGAGAGAGAGAGAGAGGGCTCCACCTTCTGTTGCTTGTGATGGTGTCTTCGTCTCAGTGGGCTGCTTCACGTTTGTCGTTGGCAGAGCTGCAGCACCAGCAGCAGTCTTCGTCTGCGGGTTTCCAGAAGTGCTGAGGGTTGTGTTTGAAGAGCCTGGATTTGTTGGTTTTTTCAGCTGAATGCTGGAAGGTGTTTTCAGGCGGCCTGTGACGTAGGCCGCGAGGCGATTGGCCGGGTGCAGCGATCCCATGATGCCCAGCAACATCTGGGTGTGATTGTAGGATTTACCGTTCACCTGTAGAGAGAATTAATGCATAGACATTACTCTAGATAAAGTCTAAAAATAACAACATTAAATGTCCTGTCACAGACTAAAGAAACTTGAAATATTCCCATTTAAGCAGCTTTTCATTCTCTTTTTTTATGCTTCAATCCAATAATTGATTATTCAAATAGTTGCCGTTGATATACTGTAGTTGTGGCAGCTCTGGTAGAGAGGATGCAGTTCATGGAGCTGAGTCTGACCTGTATGAGTCCCTGTGCCTGGCAGCCGGCAGGCTTGGTCCTGGCTGTCATACTGCCAGCAGGCTGCACGCCGCTCATGAAGGGCGTAATTCCAAACGGCATTTCTGCATCTTCCGGATCCTCCTCCACTGGACCACAGTCATAGTGTTCCTCGTCCTCGCTGTCATCCAGCATGTCCTGGAGGCTTCGGCCTTCTGGGGGTTTACTGATGCGCACCTGTAGGGTGGAGGGGACCAGCAGCCTGCTCTTCAGAGGCTGAACGCTGAAGCAGGACATGGATGTGTGTACTGTGCGGAGAGACCTACCCTGTAGGTGAGGGTGGAGCCGCTGGGCTTCCTCAGGAAGATCCTGGCCACGAGGCGGATGTAGTACGGTCCTACGGTGAAGCGCTTTGGGAGGTTCTTCTGAACCATGCGACGGGTCAAAGCCTCCAGGATCCGCTTGCGATCCTTGCCCCACTCGCACAGCGACTGGATCTCCACCTGCCGCCTCAGTCCCGCTTTGTGAGGGGTGCTGCTGCGAGAGAGGTGCGCTGCAGGGCGGCAAGATGGCATCAACGTTAGTGTGGCCGGCGGCTGAGCTGGCAACACACGTCCAGATCTGCTCTCCTTCCTCACCAGTCAAGGTTCTGAAGTATATTTTCGGGCTGGTGGCAGGGGTCTCTTTCTGTGGTTTCTCTGGGCTTTTGGGTTTTGGATCTTCAGGGACCTTGGGCCATAAGGTGACCTGAGGAGGCGGTTTGCTATTGAGCGGCCTGACGCGTGCACATGTCATCATGCTCTCAAAGTATCTATAAACTGGGCCCTTATCCTCCTCTCGAACCTGCAATACATTTTAGAATCACTTTAGGATAAAATGTGCAGAATTAAGAAGACTTTTTTTAGAGAAAAACAATGAGAGCGATTACCGTTTCTGGGTGCACTGGACGGGAGGCGCTCCTCTGTTTGACGGGAGTTGGAGAGACGGGGATTGACTGAGGAGTTAAGAGTGGGTCTGGATCTGGAAGATCAACACTGCGGTCCCACAGTGTTCTGGCATGCGAGCCTGGATGAGGCTGGCTCACATGGTCTTTATTAGTCACAGCTGGGGAATGGGAGAAGCATCCTGTTAATGCATCTGAGCCGTCACAAATACAGGCAAGGAATACAAGGGAAACACACTCCATCCATAGTACTTTTCTGGTTTCTTAAAATCCATTTAGAGTGCAGAGGCCAGTTAAAATACAGACACAATAGATCAGAAGATAACCTTACACTGGGAGCAGTGGCAGCCCAGCATGCAGTCAGGCTGCCGGCAGTGGAGGGGACGTCTGTGCTGGCCCAGGAGACTGTAACACACACAGCCCAGCAGGCAGAAGGCCTGACCGCACAGCGGAGGCTCACAGCGAGACTTTGCACACTGGGACACTTTCAGCGTCCGACTGGGCAGCATCTGATCCATGCAAAAAGAGATTGATGGAAACAACGTGAGGCATAAATGTGTCAACAGCTGCAACTCTGCAGTAAAAGTATTTAAAAGCCTTTGTAACATATGAATGAAATGATCGTGCATTCAAGTACATGAGTGTATTTCCCCATCAATAGTAGTTTAAGAGCATCAACACATGACTCAAGTGAAAACACTGGATGAAATGAGTAACATATAATATTAACTAAGAACAGCCTTTCACTCTAAATCACACCATCATATTATCGTTTCAGCCTTGTTTTTATTTTAGTACACTGTTATTAATGTAATCGTGACATAATTAAAGCATGGAGCAGTTATGTAGAGGTGCTGACATCAGGATATTTGGTAGTTACACAATAATGAAAGAGCTATTTCACTCATCTAAACTACCATGGAGTCAAAGATAAGATTAAGAGGCTGGGGATGGGTGCAGGGCTCCATGCAGGGCCCTATGCAGGGCTCCATGCAGGGCCCTATGCAGGGCCCTATGCAGGGCCCTATGCAGGGCCCTATGCAGGGCTCTATGCAGGGCTCTATGCCCAGTACCTGTTTGGTCAGCATCACAGACAAAGCCACCGCCAGCCTGTCTGTGGTGAGCTGTGTCTTGCCCAACCCCTGGTTCAGGGCTCTGGACTCCATCTGAAAAAGCTTCATCTGGGACTTGGAGACACCTGGAGGTCTGAGTGGCCTCTGGCCTGGTGCTGACCTCAGGCTGGACCCTGACTGGTGTCTGAGGAAGCAAGCATATTAGTCCTGATGTAGTATTGGAAAAACAACACTGGTATTGTGTATCCATCTAACAGTCTTCACCTTGGTGGGGTGTAATCATCAGAAGTGTCACCCTGAGATCCAAACCGCTTGGCTGCGGCCTGAGGCGGACACACTGCTGTCGTCAGTGTGGAGTCTCTGGGGGTCTTGTGAGACAGGGGGCAGGGTCTGGCGGCTCCCACTTCCACTCTAGGGCCAGGGTTTCGATGCTTCAGCACGCTGTCCAGGGTCTTGACATAGCTGGAGCTTTTGACTGGCAGCTGATAGGACACAGGGTCCACCGGGCTGCTGGAGAAGGCGCTAGCACGCTCGCTGATGTACTGAGCCTCGCTCTCCAGGTACTCGTCCAGCATGTCACTGCAGAACGCAGACAGGTTCTTCTGGGGTCCTGGAGGAGGAGGAGGAGAATGACAGAATGGATGAGGAATGATGAAGCAAACAACACACACATTAGTGGGAATGGTTTGGTGATCAGCAGGACTGGGCCATACCGTCAGTGTGGGAGGGAGATGTTTCTTTGTTTGTTGTGAACTTGCTCCTCCAGCCCTTTATCTTTGTCATGTCGCTCGTCTTTCCTGTCCGGGAGATGAAGGGCACTCCATCTGTGAGCCCAGCAAAAAGCATGAGGATGAATAGTGTATTTACTTGTCTAAAATACTCAAGTCAAACACATAGGTATTGTGTGCTGTTCAATGGAGACTCCAGTCTTTATAACCCATCGTATTCTGAGATTATTCCAGAACGGATTACGAAGAAGATGGATAAAACGGACGACTGCCTTTTATGGGAGGCGTTTCTGGTTTACTATCTGCCTTTGATTGGTGGACTGCAAATCAGAAATCACTCTTCAATAAATATGTCTTTCATGTAAGCTGCTTTCCTGTCCCCTGACCTTTCATCAAGCAAACTGTACTGGAGTCATGTGTGAAGAACGTGAAGAAGAGGAGGCAGGTCGCTGTTTGCCTCCAGCTCTCGGATCTCCCACGCTCCGATTTCCCCAACACTGCAAACCAGAGTGATTTCTCTCCAGGCCTGCCACCAGTTTCACACAGTGAACGGGGCAGTGGATCCACTGACAGAGGCCACAGCGAGGAGCACGCTGCACAGACAGATGTCTGTGCGGGACGTGGGCCAGCTGCCGACCTGCTGGGTGGCGTGTCCCAGCCTTTAAGCTACACGGCCTCCTTCTAAAAGATCACACAGGGTGTTAATGTGAGCTGATAGGATCACTGGTCAGACCACTGCAGCTCAGGATATCTAATGCATGGTGCTGCCATGCAAACGTCCTGGCATGTCCAAAGATTATCCCACTGACACAGACATACTAATCATAGAGCTACGAGAGTATTAACTGGCTAATAAAACAACCAAGAATTATTTTAATGAGTTGATTTGTGCATTTAAAAGGGATTTTAAGAAATTCAGTCAAAATTCTTTGCTCTAAGCTTCTCAAAATGTTTTCTGGTTTCCATAGTCCAGGAAACTGTACGTCACTGATGTGAGGATAAAAATGGGCTTAAAAAGACTTTATCTTGGCTTCTGCGAACAGGAATTGACAATTTCCACCATTTTTGTCTCTTTTATATACTGAAAAACTAATCAATTAAGAAAGAAAGTAGTCACCAGTTTGTTGAAGCCCTGAATATATTAATATCCCTGATTATTCAGATTTGTTACAATGCTACATCTGCACTGTGACTGATAACTAAACAGAAACTTTATTAATATCTTTGATCAGGAAGGTCCAAGTAATTGAAAAAGAGGGCACAGTTCTGTTGTTGTACCCCAGTGATGTGGACACTACTGGTCTAATGTGGCATAGAGTGAGTTGAGCTGTAAGGCAAAGCTCCCAATTCACCAGTCTGTCTCCCTCCAAAACTTAACCTATGGTCCTGAGCTGTGAGTTATGACTGAAAGAGAGTAAGAGACTGTGAGTACAAGTACAAGCAGCTGAGACGGACGAGCACACAAATCAGCCGGACATACCAGGAGACACAGCGCTGCTCCGGTATGGTGGAGGGAGTGGCAGCTCAACACCCAGATACTGCAGATCAACGGACATGTGAGGGTCCAGGGAGCTCAACTTCATCCCCACTAAAAAAGAAAGAAAATGGGAAGGACATGGAAAGAGAGAAGTATTTACATGGCATTCATTCACTGGTGCACCTCTCCGTGTCCTGCGTGCTGTGTGAACTCACCCTCCTGCAGCACGGGGTGGATGACCTGCCTGTGTCTGAAGACCCGCAGGTCCTGCAGCAGCAGAGCGCTGTAGCGGCCCATCTTCTCCTCGTCACTCTCTGCCTGCGCCTCCACTGAAACACGCTGGGGGTTACTTCAGAGCCGGAGACTTCTAGCTCACTGAGAATAAAGACTGGACTCTAAAGAAAACTACCTTGTTCGCCTGTTTGGCTTTGCGTTGTCGTGGAAACAGGAGGCGGGGATGATGTGGCGCTTGCAGGCGCGTCCCCGGAGTGAACCCGGAGAGCCTCCTGTCACACAGGAGAGCGGCGAGGCTGAAACACTCTGAGGACACGTGACCAGCGTACGCACACGTCCAAACCGATAAATGCCATCTGCCCACAGGGGCCGACACCCAACGAGAACACATCCTTGCACGGCCGTAGTTATTTGGCATGCGTTACCTTTGAAGTGAATGAAACAAACACCTGGCCTTCTATGTTGTCCTGCGCGGCGGCAGCGGTCGACGGCGAGCCCTGGGCGGCTGCGGGGGGCGCAGCGCTGCAGCCTCCTTTCCGTAAACTGGCCCATTTTGTGTAGATCTTTCCCTTCAGGCGGCATCTGGGTGAGGACTCTGGGTTGGATGTCTCGGGAGCGGGCTGACTGGATGGTGGCTGCTCGTCACTGGATCCCTCGCTCTGTGGCTTCTCTACGAGGATGAGGTCACCGGGAGCGTGCTTGCCTCGTACGCAGGGGACCAAGAGCTTGTTCATATCGGTAGCGGCCGACATGATGGGCTTCAGGACCAGTCTGGTCACATGGACATCAGGGGGAAAAGAAGAGCCAGTGTGATTGGCTGGGCTGTAAGACAAACAAGAGGGTTACCACTGATATAAACCAATAGTGAACTCATTAGACAGATATATTCATTGATAGCAATGATATTTTAAAGCATAGCAAAACCCCTCACAGTGTTATGCAATCCAAGACAGCATGCTTTTACTAAAAACAGACTTCTACAGGCATCATATTAAGCAGAAACTGGATGTCTATTGCATTTGTTGTGGGTGATCCAATATCATATGATCATGTAGATTTCATGTGTTTAACAGAGACTGATCAATTGTAGTCCATACTACTACTCATTATTTGAAGCCAACTGCTCGTGTGTCCCACTAATGTCTAGTGACATATCGTTTTGTGAGCGTAAAAACGTTTTGAGATATCTGAGGGATTTTCATGTTTAGGCGTTTCCAATAACAGTTTTTACTATAATATTTAGAATTTCCATAATGAACATGAATCATACCTCAATGCTACAGTGTCCCCCTTGACTTCAGCAGGTTTTACAGGAACAGTGTCTCTATCCTCCTGAGGCTGAGCCACTGGAATAATCCTGTTGCAAGAGATCAAAGAGCACATGTAATACACCCCATGACCACTTCATTAGGTACATCAGCTCCTTCACATACTAACACTTGACAACCTTTTAAAACTTAAAATGACTAGCTTTTAGTTCGGCTGCATTGTAATGATTTCTTCTTGTCTGCTTCTTCCTCAGCCACTTATCTAATCCAGGCCTTGGGGGCAGTAGTATGAGTAGGGAAGCCCAAACACACACACACACCATCCTCCCTAGCTACTTCCACCAACTCCTCTGGGGGGGGTCCCAAGGCGTTCTCGGGGCCAACAGAGATATTATCTCCCCAGGAGAAAGACTGTGGGTCTGCCTCTAGGTCTCCTCCCACATGGACATGCCTGGAGCGCCTCCCTAGGAAGGCGTCTAGGGGGCATCTTGACCACATGCCCAAAAAAAACTGAAAGGCAGGCGCCTTGGTGGTCTGCTTTACCCCTACAGACACTTTTTCCATTTTCCTTCCTAGTTATAGGAATGGACTCCACGGTGCTCCTCTCTGGGGCGAGTTCCCTGGAACTTCCTGGTTTACAGTCGCACTTATCTTGCCTTTCTATTATCCTTCATTCCTAAAGCGGTATTCCCACTGATTCTGATGAGAATCCATCCACTCATTTTTGTTTGTGTCATTTTGTTATACGTACAAACAACTGAGTAATATTTAATTCTCTGACAGGGTTCAGTTAACGAACACGGGGTTAGATTCGATATCAGGGGACTACAACATGGTGCAATTGGGTGTACATGCAGGTTCCACTCACTGAATTCATACACTGAAAAAATATCAACACACCTCAGATCCACAGCTTCCGGCTCATCTCTAGCAGCTTTTGAGGAAGAAGTGTCAGTAGTGTCAGTATTTTCCACCGGCTGAGCCACTGGAACAATCCTGTCTCAAGATATCAGGGACCACATGTGATGTAATGCACTTAACTGAAAACTTCTAATGTGAGCCAGTCCAGCAGCCTCACAACTATACCACACAAATACTGGCCAGTAGATATGAAATATCAGGGCTTTTGTTCACCTATATAGGAGTTACATAGTAATAGTTAATGTTAGTGCTGGGAGGGACAGTATGACAATTTGTGTCTTGCATTATTTCTCCTCGTCTCTGGGAGGGACAGTGACACAGTGCATCCATAACATACAGTTCAAAAACAATGCACGGACATGGTTGGAATTGGTTTGGTTTTAAACCTCTTATCCAGGATGCGTTATACACATATTCTGCTCAGAATCCAACCTCAACCTTTTTTTTATTTGTTCATTTTGACACAAATGTCAACATTATTATTATCAAATATCTAAAGCGTCTTAAACGCACCTCAGATCCACAGCATTCTGTTTCTCCTCAGCAGGTTTCAAAGGAGATGGGTCGGTCTGGCCCGGAGACTGAACCACTGGAACAATTCTGTCTCAAAACATCAGACACCACATGTAGCACGCCCCATGGCTTCTATATACTGTAGGTGGACCTGCATGTCAACACAACAAAACGTACCTCTGATCCACAGCGGCTTGCTCCACTTTAGGGACTTTTGAGGATAAAATGTCGATCAGTCGCACAGGTTCAGTAACCCTGTAGCAAGTCAGAAAAATCTTGTCACACACGTCATAAGCACGCCACCATAATCTAGATATAACACACAAATAGAGGATGTACCTCAGGAGCACATGTTGCTGCTTCACTTTTGCAGCTTCTGAAGATGGCTTGCCATTCACTGGAGTGATCCTGTCTCAAAACAACAGACACCACATGTAACACGCCCCATGGCTTCTTTATGCTGTAGGTGGACCTGCATGATGTCAACACACCTCAGCACAGAAGGAAAACAGAATTAGGGCGGCAACTAACGATTATTTTGATAATCGATTAATCTGTCGATTATTTATTCAATTAATCGATTACTTGGGAAAAATGCAAATATTTCATTTACATTGTAAAGCTGCAGGGTGTGGATGATTGCTTTGAAGCCATCATCTGCTACCACTGATGGAGGCCTCATGTCGGTCAGGAGCATGTTCAGGATGCTGTCAAACAGCTGCTGGCTGTGGTGTGCATGGTGCACGTCACTGCAATGATTGACAGCAGTCCATCCGACTGACATGTGGCCTCCTCGGGAGGGGGGGGCTGTAGGAGAGAGTACCCACTCCGGATCATTGGTTAGCACTGTCGGGGGGTGAGCTTGTAACGGAGTCACGCGGGCTCCTTTTGTCTTTTTTGCGTAGGGCCACATTTTGGTCGGAAACAGCGCTGCCCACACTTTATAAGTGTCTTTGATTTTCTCCTCCTCTGCCATAAGTGTTTCCCCTTGCTGCACAAGTGCTGCTGTGCTCAGCAAATGAAAGTGACGTAGAGGCCCCGTGACACAGAGCTGCAACTGCGGATCAAGTTACCCAACGAATCGATAATCAAATTCGTTGCCGACGAATTTAATAATCGATTTTTTCGATCAGTTGTTACACCCCTAAACAAAACGTACCTCTGACCCACCGCAGCTTGCTCCACTTTAGGGACTTTTGGGGATAAAGTGTCGATCAGTTGCACAGGTTCAGAAAACCTGAAGCAAGTCAGAATAATCTTGTCACACACATCATAAGCACGCCACCATAATCTAGATGTAACACACACAAATAGAGGATGTACCTCAGGAGCACATGCTGCTGCTTCATTTTTGCAGCGTCTGAAGATGGCTTGCCATTCACTGGAGTGATCCTGTCTCAAAACAACAGACACCACATGTAACACGCCCCATGGCTTCTTTATACTGTAGGTGGACCTGATGATGTCAACACACCTCAGTCCAGAAGTAAAACATAACGTACCTCTGATCCACAGCGGCTTGCTCCACTTTAGGGACTTTTGGGGATAAAGTGTCGATCAGTCGCACAGGCTCAGCAACCCTGAAGCAAGTCAGAATAATCTTGTCACACACTTCATAACCACGCCACCATAATCTAGATGTAACACACACAAATAGAGGATGTACCTCAGGAGCACGTGCTGCTGCTTCACTTTTGCAGCTTCTGAAGATGGCTTGTCATTCACTGGAGTGATCCTGTCTCAAAACATCAGACACCACATGTCAGACACTGCATGGCCTCATCGTTATATTAAAAGGTAAGCAGACTGGTTCTTGTCGAGTGCTTTTTTTGTCTTCATGACCAAGCGCTTTGACAAACATGTCACATTCACACCCTCTCCCAGGCTGGTGGCAGAGGCTACCCTACACAGTCCATCTGCTTCAACCACTCACACACATCCACACACTGATGACACAGCCTCCTGACCCTGCACAACAGCCGCCTCCACTGATCTAAAGGGATCCAGTACAGCAGCCTTACACCTTGGCTGAGCTTCTAATGAATAGTTTATTAGTATTGGTATCGGTATGAATTTTCCCCCAGCGTGCTTGCACCATTTTTACTATGTTTATTATGTATACAACTCCAGTATTAATGCAACCTGATGTGACCTGCATATTAGCACTACATGACATGTTACAGAGCCCCCACTATGTCAGTTGTCAACATGGACTTGAGAGATGTGTATGTTTGCAGTGGAGGATCAGGTGAGTTCTCATGTTTGTTTATATTCTCTTAAGGGACATTTTTTAATGTATCTGATACGCAGCAACCCCTCCAGGACAGAAGATCGGCCTGAGGGACTTCTCCCCTGTCCTCACTTAATTTGTCTGACGTGGTCAGGTCCATATCAGAGGTTTCCTCCAGAGTGTTTTCCTGCAGTGCCGCCAGAGCAATGATAAGCAAGGATGGATGTGTTATGTGTGTGGTGGTGTCTCGCCGTTTGAAGCAGCAGCTATCGACAGAGTGATGTCAAAAGGCACATTTGATTGAGATTTTCCGTATCTGGCTTAGGAACACATACCAAAGTGGGCTGAATCTGATCTGAAAAGATCCATTAGATGGGAAAGATTGGATCTGGGCCACACAGCAGTGTTAGCAGAGCCATATTTTCCTCCATGTCTGGGTAAGAATGACTAACGGAAGCAAATGGATATCAATGAATGATATACAAATCTAAATCTTAAATCAAAAAAATATAATATACATAATATCTAATATTTCATACAATTCATCAAGAAAATGCCTGTGGGCTATGTACATGCATCTCTCCCAGCACAGACTATTGCTGGACAGCATGGTCCCAATTTGATGCTTGCCTCAAGAAATATTTCACAAATTATTCACAAATTTAGGAGAGAGCCCTTTCAGCCTGCTTCTCCATCATTCTGCTCACAACAAGAGAAAAAAATACCCCACTTCAGGGCTACTCAGTCAAGGTCTCTCTACAACAGCCTGGTCTGTGTGGATCTCAGTTTTCAGGAGTACCTAATATAGAGGCTAAACATGGGTGAACACCAATGATTCCTTCTCAGATCATATGAATGAAAGGCAAAAACCTACATCATAACCACTGCATCCTGTTTTATTCCAGTAGATTTCAGTGGAGTGACAGCATTTCCCATATGCTGCTCCCCTGGTGCAGTCCTGACATAAATAAATATATACATAAATACTCAAGGTGCCGCATGTAACGTGAAGTGTGTGTGTTAGTTTTCTCCACAGGCTGAGCCACTGGCGCCCCATGGCCAGGTGCAGCAGCTTGATTGGTAAAATACCCGAGTTGATTGAACTACATGGTTATTAGTTTTTCCATTAAATGTTGCTGCTGCACTACATTAAAATGAGACTGTTGAGACGGAGGCATCTAGTCCCTATCCATGACCCATCTGAGGTACAGAGTTTTCCTTTTTATTGACCGATGCAGCCGAGTGAGGCAATAATAAATGCTTAACTAGGCCGTTATAATATCAATCCTGTCCAATGTATTAGTTTGATCACTCAGAAATGGAGCTCGGTATGAGTTATGAGAAAAAACTGTTATAGTGCATCCCTAAATACTAAACGTACAGGTAAATTAGAACGTTTTCTGAGACCATGTCTCACTAAATCTGACAAGAATCTATCGACAAGCCTTCAGGCATTTTTTCCCCCACAGCGACAACACAGATGTGGAAGAACTCCACTTGACAGCTAAGCAAGACATTTCAGGTGTACCTAGCAAAAAGAGATTTAGATTTAGATCAGTGCTTCTCTCATGGGAAGAAGAGTGAAAGTCTCACTGTACCTTGGTTCTGTGGGCTCCTGTTTCAACGTGCTCTGATTCATGATGGCGGTCCTATTTTGCGGTCCCCTTGTGAAGCCTTTTGCAAAAGGATTGAGATTAATCTTCAGCTGGGTGACCATGAGGTTCTGATACGTGGTCACGGCCATAAATTCAGTTTGTGGAAAGGTAAAGGTCATGCATTGTCGTCCCTTAGTTGAATTCTGCTCTTTTGAGAGGACTCCTTCATCCAGGATGGGGATCACGTGTAGACTGGGAATGTAGCGATGCATGGACTGTAAGACCACATGATTGGGATAATTTGTCAGGGGTTTATTAGCCAGTTTGATTTTGCTGAAGATGACCGGGTCTTCCATCCAACTCGTCCCTTGAAGCGGTGAACTTTCGTGGGTATATGCTCGGACTAGATCTGGAGGGTGAACTTCTGCAGGTGAGTAAACTTCCCATTTGGCGGCAATCCAGCGATACTTGTACTTTATGGAAAGCTGTATGGATATCGCCATGTGATACTGCTTCTTCGCATTAAGTCCTTTAATTCGATAACTACAGTAAGGGAACATGCGTCGCCCCCCAGGTGTAATGACCATCTCAGTGCCATGCGTGTTAAACTGCCTCCACACATGGTCATTCTCCAGCGTAACACTGACACCGTTGAGGACCAGCTTGGTGGGAAAGTCGGATTCTCCATGGGGGCCAATATACGATTTGACTGGAAACGGACGTTTCCACAGAGAGCCTGACGCTGAGGCAGCTCGACTTGTTCCAATGCTCCCGTCCGGGGCAGTCACGTTTGGCCTGGCTGGACTCGCCTCCACTGGTGAGGACAGACCCCGGCTGCTGTCGCTACTGGCCACAGAGACGGCTTTAGTCTCCAAATTTGTCTCGTTTCGGAAATTTGGTTTTACAGTGGCCAGAGCGGGAGGAATCGTAGACGGGACTGCATTTGGAGGAGAAACTGAGGAGGGGGCATCAGTCGAGCCAGTCCCCCCATCCTCTAAGGCTTTGGGCTCCTCCATGGGTGTGTGCTCAGAGACTGTGGAAGGCATCCCACTTCAGAGATCTATAACAACAGACAATAACTGAACCATGCTAGTTACATGTTACTGAAACAGCTAGGGCATAAATACCACATATAAAAAATATGAACACAGTCACAGTTAATCCAAGACGAAATGTCAATAATCACAATTCTGTCATCAAGATAATTAGGAATGCCCATTTGGATTGTCTTTAAATACATGTATTTGATTACCTTCAGCCAATCTCCACAAAACTCTCCAGGTGTACTCACACTAGGCTATCGTACCATCCCTAAGCACGTTTGCACCCTAAAGTCCTAAAGTTTGTGTGGGTGTACCATTCTGGACTATGCTACACTTCCCGGGCCTGGTACGGTTGAAGGAGCTGTGCTTCAATACAGCACGTTCAGTCCCAAATGCGCACATGCATAGCTACATGCCTAATGGGTAAAACATAATTGGGCTTTTAATTTTAGGTTAAGTGTCTCAGAAAGTGTTTCAGAAATGAGACGTTTGTCAAAAAGGAAGTTTTGTGTAAATTTAAGGTGAGACCATATTTCTGGAACACAAGGAAGAAAAGAGAGAAAAGAGAGCCAGCTTTCCTCCCTACATAAATCTCAGAACATTTGTGTGTGTGAATCTTTGGAGAAATACTATCTACATGATTAATAAAAGGCTCTTTGTGTCAAACATTAACCTTGTGTTATATTAAAACCATTCATTAGGACATGGGCAACACACTCCAGTAGAAATAACTAGTAAGAGAAATTATCTGGCCATGCAAAACATATTTATGAATGAGATTTAACAGGACTGTTTTGTCTTGGTTTAAGAAAGGCGTTCATCTGTGATAATGCACAGAATTTGGTGGTTTGGAAACTAAATTGTCCTTAGCTGTGCGTGTAAGAGTGAACATGGGACTTCTGTGATTGAACAAATAACAATAAAGAAAGAAATGACTTTTAAAAAATGCCTAGAATAGGAATATTTCATTTTTGAAAATGGCCGCTGATTAGCCGTTTTGCCTGTCTCTATCACATGACCTGCTTTTTTTTTCTCAGCCCCACTTAGTATCCTGGAGGAGGGACTGGATATTGATGAAGAACCAACTGAAGTGCAGTGTGTGTGGGGTTAATAATGATTTACTCACGCTATTCTACGACACATTCTGTGAAACAGAACACAAATCCGTGCAGATTTGGCTGTTTATAACTTTTTTTTTATCTCTGCCTGCAATTAATTAATGAAAAGGGGGGTGTTACATCTTCAGAACTGACGTATATTTCCTGACTGACGAAGGTCAGAGTGCGATTTGTCATTCTAGGTCCCCCTTTAAATAAAACTCAAGTGCGAGCGTAAAATCTGATTTTCACCTCCTTAGGTTAATACCTTATTGTTTTCCCCCTCCACAGTATGACAAAAGTGGACTCTGAAGACGCTGCGAGGTTGGGTCGGTGAGACTGACCAATAGCCTGCCTGATAGCAGCCTGCAGGGGCTCCGATGCTGGGACAGGCCCGTGTGTGTGATAATTATGAATCAAAAAAAGAAGAAATAAAACACCGTGTCTACCTGCGCAACCCCACCGCAACCATCCACATCGGCGACACACGCTGGACACCAACTCGCTCGTCGCTATGAACTCCACGGGTCAATACACTGTCCAGATGCTGCAGCCCCGGGAAAGGTGTTAATGAGCAGGAAAAGCAGCTCCAAACGTGCTCCTTCCGGTGTGTTTACATCACTAGCTGCGCAAACACTGACTGAAGCAAAAACAACCCCACGTAGTGCATGAAGTTGTCCGCGTTTCTCTCTCTCGTCCTCGCTCACTGACTGCATACAGAGAGGGAGACAGAGAGGAAGGCCGCCTGCTCTTCTCACCAAGTTGGAAAAGTTAGGGAGGTTTTGCTCACCTTTTTAACATCGGTCGAGGTCCTCCCGGTGCTGGTGACACCGTCCGCGGCGGGGAAATAAACTCCAATTGTTGCGTTTCCTCGTCGTCGCCGCCTCCTCCACCGACGTCCCGGTTCCGGTGAACCCTTCGAACATAAACACAAATTGGCAAATGGAGGCCGAGAGCCACGCCACTGTGTCCGCGACGACCGTCCGACCCGAGCCGCGCACGCGGGGAAGCCAGAGCGCATGCACGGTATCACACCCCCCCCTCCCCGCAACACACCTCCTCCCTCACTCCTCAATGGCGAGGGAAGCGGGAGTCTGTCATCTTTTATTCACTTATTTTTATTACCTCGCTCGTTTCCACTTCGCAGTTTCCACTTGCAAGGCGAGTCTTGACTTTTCTACTTTGCCTTTTCCTCGCGTTCCCTCTCTCTCACACACGCAAACACTCACACACACATTCGAGCCCCGGGGAGGTGACGTCACACTCACCACGGCGGTTGGGCTCCAGCAGCCAATCAGCGAGACCCTCCGTGCACGTTACTGGCGACCAGTTGACTGTTAATGGCGACAGTGGTCGACAAGATTATATTCCTCGATGAAAAGTTTGTTGTTGTTGTTTTTTAAGCAAAGCTCGCGACTAATAACTACTCCAACGTGGTTGTCAATATTAACCCACGAGTTCTTGACGAGCAATTGACTCGACGTTCAGCTGCCGTATAACAACGCTCTCGTGTTTTAGAACAAAATGGCGGCGATGCATTTCCGTGTATATCTGACCCAACACCAACTTCGCTGCACGACATCCTATGGACGGCTAAGCATTAGGCTACTATTTGTATTTAATTTTTGATGCTCAGTGAAACATTCAGTGTTCATTGTCTAGCATTGTTGTGCTAGAGTTTCAGGGAATAATTTGAGCAACAAATTCAAGTTACAGATTTGCAAAATTTATCCAATAGGCCTAAAGGTTAATCAGCCTGATAAAGAGAGAAAAGCAATGTGGTGTTGGAATAAAGAGATGGTTGTGCCAACAGCTCTTGTAAGCAAGTTCATGAAAAAGTCATCCCAGGGTGTTGTCAGTCAGAAATACTGCATTGATCCACAAGGAAATTGTGTTATGTTATTATAAGTACATACATTAGAAGGGAAGACCAAAACCAAAATATTTACTAAGAAAAACAAACATGGAAAAAGTAGCCCCACTATGGGAAATGGATCAATGTATCATGCTTTATAAACAGAGCAACAGTTAAAAGTAAGAATGTAAGGTAAAGTACACCTTTCAAAACAACAATATGTAAAACCATTCATGTCATTATCATTCATTCCCACTTAATCTTTTAGGATGTGTCACACGATGAAAGCAACAACCCGCTTAAGTGTCATGGGGAAATATTGATAATAATCTATAGGTTTAAAGATATGTGGAACCATAATTTCTTCATGTTGCAACTGAGACTGGCGCAGTTTAGTTTCCAGTTGATGTTAATGCATGGTTTTGGACTGTGAGAGGGAACTGAGTATCTAGAGTAAACAGAACATGTGCTATGCATTTTATAGAAACCAAAGTAAAAAAAAAAAACCTCCAAATTAAGTTTTTTTTCCAAACGTATATGCAGATATTCTACACATGAGGATTTAACAAATTTAACTCAACACATTCAAATGAATACATCCAGAGGAAAACATAGATTGCATGCATCAGATATAGCTTCAAGAAAAGGAAATGGTGTTAAAGCAATATCCTCTTTATCCTCTGCTATGTGGCATTAAAATACAACAGAACAACAAACACATGCATTGCTAAATCTGTTGTCTAAAATCTGCAGTGGAGTTGAGGAGGGAGGTTGAACTATCTCAACGTCAACTGGGGACAGTGTTATCAAGCCAGCAGGGCGGGGTCTAAAGCCTGCAGGACGAGGAAGTGGGAGCGAAGCACTCGCTCGCAACGCACCCAGCCTTTGTGCTCCACGTGGAGAGCTCGTGGCTCTGCGCTGCAGCCTGCTCGTGCAGACGGAGCCGTTACTGCACGCACCCTGAACGTGAACGGCTGTGACTGCGACTTTACGCGTTATTCTGACCAAATACATGAAATGACGAATTTACGGATGAAAAAGGCATGCAATTTTATTTAAATGTGGGAACAAAGGAATGTAATGGTTTAATAATTTGCATACGTTTTAATTAGATAAGTGAAAAAAATATGCAAATTACAGATGCATCTATTCTTAATAAAATGAAAGTAATAAACCCATTGAGTGTGATGGTGGAGTTATAATAAATAATTATTTATGATAAAATATATAAAAATATGACTCCATGCTTTGTCTCCAACCACACACACGCGCACACACACACACACACACACAATCATCACCTATAAATATATAGTGTGTGAGATCAGACATCCTTGACAGGTTCAAAGTAGAGCTGTTTTTCCTTGATGTCAAGAAGAGTCAACTGTGGTGGTTTAGGCTTCTGGTCAGGATACTGCCTCGACGCCTCCCTGGGGAGGTGTTCCAGACATGTCCATCTGGAAGGACACCCAGATGCAGAGCCAGGACACACTGGAGAGATTATATCTCTCAGCTGGCTTGGGAACACCTCAGGATCCTCCCAGAGGAGTTGGAGGAACTGCCTGGGGAGAGGAGTGTCTGAATATCGGATTGTAGCATTTACAGAAGATGAATGGGTGGAGGGAAACACTGAGCATGGAGTTGCAGTTGTAACACCAGTTCAAGGTTGCTTCAATAAATGTTATTATGAATTATTATTCATCATTATTTCAACGTCACACTTAAGGGCTTTGTTGCCTCCATCTGGGAATAGCTAACAAATCTGAAATTTGCATGTGGGTTTTCTCCAGGTTAATTACCACACACACTGGAAAAAATGGAATACGACGGATATAATGTTTTCTTAAATCAAAATAATTCATCTATGACATGGCAGTTTTGGTGGACAGCACTGTTGCCTCACAGGAAGAAGCTCCTTGGTTTGAAACCTGGTCAGACTGAAGACCTTTCTGTGTAGAGATTGCATGGCCTCTCCATGTGCATGTTGATTTTCTCCAGGTCCTCCAAAATCCTCGGACAGTCCAAAAACCTATTGGTTGCTGATTGGCGACTCTAAAAATTGTCCCTAGGTGTGAATGTGACGGTAAACCTGTGTGTGTGTGTGTGTGTGTGTGTGTGTGTGTGTGTGACAAGTCCAGGCCTTTGCTATGTGCGCTGGATATAGGAACCAGCATAAACATGCACCATTTGGCATAAAGCAGATAAGGCAATGGATCTGTATAGATCTTTACAGATTAAACAAACCGTTTTAAATATCTACAGAAAGTGGTAAGCCCTAGAACATTTACGATACAATATGTGTGTCTTTATAAAACGATCAATGTGGTAAAGTGACAGCTATACCAAATTGTCTTGCCACTGAAGTTAAATCAGAGGTGTCGGCTGACAGATGCAGAATCATTACCAGACTTTGCAAGTTCTGTCAAAACTGTCAAACTAAGTTGAACTGACAAGAAACAGTCATAATATTTAACACATCATCATCATTTAGGTAGTGTTAATGAAAGACTGCTTTGGAGCTGAGGCCACAGCTTGAAAAAATATCTGAAGGAGGGACATATATTTTGTCACTGCCCAGTCATAATACACACAACAACAACATTGCTCTGAATTGATTAAAGACACTTAAATCTTTTGTAAATTAGCCTAAATCTATGTGGTGTTTTGTGTTAAGCTAAGATAATTGAGGTAATAATATAATTCACAATACCATATCTAAAAGGTACTTTTGGCTCCATTGTAACCTTTCTTTTATTACTAAAATCTAACTACAGCTGACTGCATGGTCACAGTCACAGTCAGCAGTGACTAATATGTGATTCATGTCTGAGGACTTTAATGAATCTTTTGGGTGACATTTTAGAAAGCTTACGATTTCCTCTGAACTCACAGCAATTGGGCTTTTAGCCTTCAAGCAAGAGGACAAGTTGTTCACATGCATGGGCTGGATGATAATGATGACTGCAGCAGCCAAGTCAAAATGAGGTGCATCGCACAACTCGACATCTCCACTCCACAAAAATGAAGGAACTGTATTTACAGAGCAGGTGAGAATAGTGAAAAATAAACGGGTCAAGCTATCACTCCTGGTTCTTTATGTGAGGTGGAAGCAGAAATTCTACTCATGTTCTATCACTGTATTGTTCTATCACTGAACACAATTCACACTGGTTAGATTGTATATACACACAGGACTGTACTGAAAAAATATTGAATAAGGCACAGCAATGAATTCATCAGGGGGTGATTAGTTAGGTTGCTTGTTTGCCTGTAATGGAGCATCACCAGAATGAATTTGTTTGCAGTGAAAGGAATGACAGTTCTTCAGTGGATTGTCATAAAAATTATTTATTTTGTAAGAAGACATAAAACCAACTTTTTATTCAAGGGAAATTTCCCAACCACTCTTATGTGCATTAGTAATATTTTCCCCAGTGTTGGTCATGTTTTATTTAATCAAATGTCTAAAAGTTGCAACAGACAGCTGTAAACTGTACAACTGAGCATCACAATCCCTTCAGTATGTGTGGTTAACAACGCAATGAGCAAAAAACTCATTACAATCTATTACTAAAATCAAAAGATCATAAAAACTCCAAAAAGAAAACCTGCTTTGAATTACTTTTTCATGCAGTTCTTTAGAGTGAACAGGTTATTCCCGATCCCGTAGACATATGGACTGATGGATGTATAGGAGGTTGAGATAAAGAACTCCATTTCAGTCCAAAAAGGAAGGTCTGATGGGCTAAAAGTCAGCTGGAAGATCACATAGAGAGTCCAGTCTACCTGGAACAGTCCCATAGCAGCCAGCACAGCCAGAGTGCTTCGCTGGAACTTTGCTCCTTTGCTCTTCCTGCCCAACTGGCCCGACCCGCTCACACTCACAACGGGTGTTACAGTCCTCCTTTGGCTCATCAGCACCGAGATAATCATACAGCTGGTGACTGTGACGATGATAAGAGGCAGCATGATGGACATCACAATGAAGAAGTATTTGTAAACGCGGTTGAATAGGGGACAGTCAGCGCTGTGACACTGAAAGAAGTCTGGAGGACAAACAGTGTTCTGACCTGTGATGTTTCCCTCCGGTCTTTCAACATGTACGGCATAGATAGGGACGCTCAATACCAAGGAGAGCATCATGCAAAACCCACATGCCATGCAGGCTGACCTGATGTTGTCCAGGAAGATAGGAAGGTTGACCCTCTTGTCTGCGTCTCTCAGCTTCTGGTAGCGGAAGATGCTGATGAGGACGGTGAAGAAGATGCTGGCGGTCTCACCGAGCGCGGTCAGGAATTTGAGTGAGCGACAGGACAAAGTGCCAGTGGTGGCGGTTAAAGGGGTGAGGATGACGATATCATAGATGTCCACCACGATTATTTCCTCAAAGTTGGCCACAGCCAGTCCCAAAAGGAACAGCTCAAAGGATTTCACACGCGACGTCTTGTTCCACACGATGGAGAAGAAGAGAAATATATTACCCACAAGTCCGAAGATAGAAATAAAGACCCTTAAGCCCAAGAGGTTGAGAGCGAAGGCGTTCATTATTCAAAGTAAGCTAGATCACATGAAACAGTTCTCTTCGGTGTGCTTGCGACCGAAGTTGGCAGCAATATGACTTCCCAGCATGGAGTGACGCCTCGTGTCTTTTCAGCCCCCACTCTGCCGCATCACTGACCACACACTCCTGTGACCGGGGTTCTCGAAGGTGACAAGCATCTCGATCATTGACTGGCTGTGCTCATTACAGAGAAAGATAACAAGAGGATGCTGGAAACAGGGTGGCCTGGGAATCATTACCTCTGAGCTTTTCAAAAGCTCCATCTTGAGACCAGTGCCGTGTCTGATGTAAAAACAGTTTTTCCACTGACTGACGTCGCTGAGTGCAGTTCCTGTTAAGGCTAATTTAGAGGCTTGGACACATCTGCCATTTTGTGCCATTTTGCACTATAATTTATCATTTATATACATTATTATTACAATATATGATTTATTCTGACAGGACACTCTCAAGGCGATGGTGGGGGGACTCATCTCAACATCTTCCTTAATATGCTACGTATTATAGATTTTATAGTATTATAACTGTAGCAGCCTTGTGTTTAGAGGTGCAATCGTTTTAAGGGGGATATCTCAAAGACCTCTACAGGAAATTGAAATACATAATTGAGATACTGCGACAGAAATAGCTGTGCTCAATTAGTGATATAAATGGTTTGACCTTGAGAAAGTTAGTGGCCAATTCACCAATGGTGCCTGATGTGTGTGTGTGTGTGTAATATATTAAGTTTTAAAATTTGCCATGAGTGTATTTACATGCACAGTTAACTTGTCCCAGTTTAGATGCAATGGAGTAAATGCAATATGCATGGTTTCAGTGGGTTAATACGAAGCCTTTTCCAGTTCCTCCCACTCATGTATATTCAACTTCTTCAGGTGACAAGTGTGCGAGTATAGCCTCATCACCTTTCCAGAAATGGATGTTCTTGGGAGCTTCTACAGTATGGCTGTCCTATTTTTCCTGTGAGTGTTTTCATTCTAGTTCTCCATCTGTGATCGGCTGTCTTTGATGTTTTAGTCCTGTTCTCGCATACACACGCTGTCCAGTTTTAGTTGGATTAAGACCAATAAATGCAGAAGATAATTGCAACTACATCATCTGGGCTAGGTTATGGAGAATGCAGTATTAACTAGACAAATGTGTTTACTGCACTTTAATTGTCCAATTATAGACTTCTTACGGCTATGATGCACTGACTGTTGAGAGAGGAAATGTTTGCCAAAACTTAAGATCGCACAGTCCCTTGTGGCTGGTGGATACTTCCTGTTTCAGAACAAGAAAATCTGTAGGTAAAAAGAGGACGAGGAAAGTACGGCCAGACAAATTCTGTTCACGCTAGCTGGCAAAACATCATAATGAATTTTTGATGAAAACCTGAACTCTTTCAAGCCAACCAGGGTAGAAAAAATAAGAACAAAAAAACGTAATGACTACATGGATGATCTGTGTGTCTGTATGTGTGTGTATGATGGACAAACACAGACATAATGGGGCAGCTGGACCCTGTTGTTCACACAGGACCGGTTCGTGTTCCAGCTTGTCTCTTTTCCTCTTATATTGCACTGTCTAGTTAGCTTCCCTTCAACCCAGCACTGCATCCTGATTCAGCTTAATTGTGAATCCCACTGTGTGTGTGTCTGTGTGTAATTAAAGACAAGCCCTATGCTGGCAGTAAATGGGTAAACTAAGTGTTGCATAATGGACAGCCTATGTGAACTTGTTGTCTTTTTTCACTGTCCAATAATAATTAGTCATGAACCTGATCAACGGGTAATTTAATTTAATGAAGACAACTGTTTGTTGTCCGGCTGTTCTTTTTATTGCAACTCCAACTCCAACCACATGAAAAAAACTGCAGTGAATGCAGAGAGATGTAGCTGGGGTTTTCCTCAACTCGACCCCAGCTGTCTTCCTTATTCTGTTTGCACACTCACTGGACTGTGATTAGCGGAAAACCCCTACTATCATTTTGCCAAAACGGCATAGATTTTCTTTCTAAAGCTGTCAACATGCAAAGCAATGATCAAATTAACTTCATATACAGCTACATTAACAGCTATGTAAAGCTGCATATGAAGGTACAGCGGGGCTTTGCAGGGCTTTCAGCAGAGTCTCATTGTAACATAAAATGCCCAGAAGTGCATCTCTATATCCTGTAAGGCTTAGCATATACACCCCATTGGTTTAACATTTTCACATTCATGCTTTACAACTCAATTTAGCTGAGGGTGAAGGGAGCGGTGTTCACTTTGCAAGTGTCTGGCCACAAACCAAAGTATTGAGGGAATTCCCCCTTTTGATCTGAAATTGCAGCTCGATGCATTTCTCAAGTTAATTATAATTTACGTTCTCCTTGGACGAGAGGGGGGGGGGGGCTGTGCCTCCCACGTGTGTCACACATAACGGTTATCTCTCTCTGTAGTTGTGGAGGCTCAAAACCACCAACTGTTTGACTGACTGCTGGGCACCGCCACCCATTAACATGCTACTGGGACAGATAGTAAAATCCCCCTCCAGGCTGTGGGTACCTGTGGCACTCCTCTATACAGAGATGACAATTACAAATAAAATGTCGTTGATAGCTGTTTGATGAATGGCGTTGACAATGGCGTAATCCATCTAAATCTCAGGGGTTTTCATCACTTAACATTTCTAATCCACATCAAGACTTCCCCTTTCATGTTGTATTTTCTTTTTTGGGACTTTAATTTCTTCTAATGCGTTTCAAGAATCTGCTTCATGGAGTAATGCCAGTACATGGGAGACGTGAGCAAAAGCCCTTGAGTAGAACAAAGCCACGCTTGTATCGTTAACACATGTGCTTTTACCACTGTGACAATGCCAAATGAAGCACTTCAACCTGACATTTTTTTATTTGAAATAGTTTTTTTTTTACGGTGCATATTTCTTTTATTGAACTCTTAAAGTGATATACAGGCAGCAGACATAGGTGGAGTGCCGTTTTTGGGAGCCTGTGGCAGCTGCTGACTTTGTACAGGAAAAAAAAAGTCAGCTCATGTTAGTCAAAGTAAAGACTCCATAAATTTCCGCCTTGTGCTGTTGAGTGATGATACAAAATAAAACAGGCTTGGGATGATTTTATTGGGGATATATAACTTGAGTTGGACCAGCACTTGTGGCCCTTGGCATGGAGCCTGTCCAAGCTCCTCAGCTCAGCTCTCTCTTGGACCAGAACCCCACACTGTCCCGGTTCAGTACAGGTGCTGCCTGACACCCAGGTCCGTACCCCCAAGACAAGATCACGGGGTGGTTCCACGAAAAAAAAAAAGAAAAAAAAGAAGAAGACAAGCCACTGCCTGCAGTTACGCGTGGATACCCCTTTAAAAGACTCACCATGTTGCCATCACATGCTCCACCAGAACAGAAGTAGGATGAGGATGTTCCTCTGGTTGTTGCCTGTTATGTAAAACACTTTTGTTTCTGTAATCTTCAGGGAGACTTTTGCAGGATTTCTACACTTTGGAGGAGGAGGAGGAGGAGGAGGAGGAGGCAGCAGCAGGGGGTGGGGGCGTCCAGACACACAGATAGTAAGTCAGACAGTCAGTCAAGTCAGTCAGTCACGTTGTGCTGCTAGTTGTTGTTCAGTAGCAACACTGTGCAAAGTGAAAGCGTTGGTGAGTGTGCGTGTGCGTGTGTGCTTGCGCCTGTCTATGTGTGTCAGCGTGTGTGTGTGTGTGTGTGCAGCTCTCAGGGTTTGCAGCCGTGTGTGTGTGGTGTTGTCGTCGGTCGGAGGAGTGAGTGGATGGGATAGGAAAGGAGGGGGAAAAAACATCCTGAGCAGACGCCACTGCTCGTATCGGAAAGGAGTGTTACCTCCTCCTCCTCCTCCTCCTCCTCCTCCTGCTACTGCTGCGTGCGAGGGACGCGGACTTGTTCGCTCCGTCTCTGCTTATTATTATTTTCTTGGAAGGAGCAAACAGAGGGTGAAAGAGGAATAGAGAGAGAGGGAGAGAGAGAGAGAGAGAGAGAGAGAGAGGGAGAGGATTTTTCTTCATACGTGTTGGCTTCCTCCGTCCTCTCCTCTCACCTCGCCGTGCGGAAAACAAGGTGCCCTGCCCGGCTTCCTCTCGGAGCGGAGGGAGCCTCGGTGCGGTGAGTAGCCTCCTCTCTCTCTCCCTCTCTCTCTCTCCCTCTCTCTCTCTCTCTTCCTCTCTCTCTCCCTGTTTTTCTCTCAGCTTTCTGCGGGGTTTGTTTGTTTTATTTTCTGCCATCCAGGCGGAGCACAGAGAGAGGTTTTGGGGAGGGAGGATAGAAGAGGAGGTGGGGAAGAAGAAGAAGGAGGGTAGGAGGAGGGGGGCTTTTCTCCTCCTTTTATATATATTTTTTCCTCCCCGTGCACGCTTTCTGGTCGGGTCTGGAGGACGCTGCGGAGGCAGATAATAGCCGTGGTGATGAAGGAGATTCCCAGGGAGTGGTACTCAGTCAGTCAGTCGGACTGGTCGTGCAGTGTGTGTGTGTGTGTGTGTGTGTGTGTGTGTGTGTGTGTGTGTGTGTGTGTGTGTGTGTGTGTGTGTGTGTGTGTTTTACCTCCTCCTTCCGACACCAGTAACACCAGCTCCTTCACCAGCACCAGCAACAGCCTGCGAAGTGTGCTTCCAGTGCCATGATGGTGAAGACTGACTGGCACAAGGTCAGGGATAAAGAGGGCTGGCAGCAGCCTGGAGGTCCACTCAGGGTGGGATGTCTTCTCCACTTGGCTATCACCCCCACTGTGTGTGTGTGTGTGTGTGTGTGTGTCTGTGTGTGTGTGAACGTGAACTTTATGGCACACGTTCACGCGCTCAGCTGCTTCGTTACTGCAATTAGCCCACATCTCTGGCTGCCAATTAGGTCATAGCAGGCGATGAGCTCAAGCTGTGACATCATAGCTGTGACATCATAGACCCCCCCTTCCTCAACTCCTCCGGGAGCATCTCGCTCAGCACGCACTCCCTCCTCTCCTGCTGTGATCTCCGTTCAACTTGGTCCTGAACTCTGCGCCTGTGCTAGTGCTCTCATCCCTTGCGAGGATTAAGAATTTAATGCAATGCAGAGTTGATTTTCCTCTGGGATGTTGTTTTAGGTGCTAAAAATGCAGGCAGCTGCACTCCGGCTTTGTCAGTTCATCAGTATCACGACTGAAGAAGCCTTCTGGGTGAGAGGTGAAATGTCTTCAAGGACCTGACAAAAGTCCAAGTGCTCTCGTCGTTTGCGCCTCAAGACTACTGTTTGCAGAATGACTGAGAAGGCTTACTGGCATGTTACTGAGTTTTCTTCTCATGTGCAAGTGTGATTGGATGCAAACCGCACGTTTTAATCTAAAAGTAAAGGTCAGCAAGAGGTAATCAGCAGCCCCTGCTGAGATCAGTTAAAGTCATTTTCAGGGGGTAATACAATTTAGTTATATCGCTACAAGGAGTTTGCTTTGGTGATTGGTATAGGAATCAGGCAAGGAGGTTGACATAAGTTAGCAGCACAAGACAACATTATGCATAAGGTTAGTGCACAGAATATACAAAATATGCAAATTACACTGTTGAGAGTGGCAGGATTTGCATTGCGCATGTATTATTTATTACACTGCATCATGCTATGTGGAGTAGATTTTAAGAAAATGTGTGTTGTAAATTGCATCTCAAGCACATAGTTATTCGGATCAGGATTAGATCGCCTTGATTGAGGGCAAAGGTACAGCAAAGGGGACTGATTTCTCTCAGGTTCTTTGTGGGCAGATCTCAGTGACTCATAGACTTCTCTGTGGAAAGCGGAAATATCCCTGTACTTTGTCTTCAGCTCCACGGTCGGCCAGACGTGCTGTTGAAACGTTGCTGTTTTATTTTAGGCCTGTTTCTTCCAGTCATTCATGGTCTTACCTACTTTGTACCACAATGGTGTTAAAGGGGTATATAAACGTCTGGTTGACCTAAATGTGCCTGTTTATGGACTGTTGGAGGAAATGGAGAAAAACCCAGGCAGACACGGGCCTCCACACAGAAATGCCCTCAGAGTCAAACCCGGGGCCTTTCAGGCTGTGAGGGCTAACCCCTCACCCACAGTGTTCCTCTGCCGGCCCGCCTCTTATTTTAGTGAAGCCCTCTAAACTCTCTAGTCAGAGCGTGGACTGGTGTTCCCCTCTGTCCTGTGCCGCCGCCTCCTGTGTGGTCAGATGATGAAGATGCACCACACGGTCCCCGCCAGAGCCTCTGATTAGCTGTCTCCATCCCGCAGCTCGTCAGCTGGCCCCGGGTCGTCCGTGCTCGGCTCTGACAGATGAATGTGCAGCAGCGCTCTGAGAGACGAGCGTGTGACAGACAGGGTCTGTGTGTGTGTGTGTGTGTGTATTCTGCTTTTATCATATCCAGATGTGAGATATTTTCCTCTCGCACGCTGCACTGCTCCGTGGAGCCACCTTGTCGATGTCGGTGTATCAGCGTGGATCGGGCGTGTTTACTATTTGGAACAAGTAGCACACGGAGGCCGCTGCCAAGTGTTTTCCTGCCTCCTTTCAACACGGTCACTCTCTCAAAAATGGGAGTTTTTGCAGAGTTGCAAGGTGGCTTCGTGTATGTGAAGAATGGATTTTCTTGAAGCTGAGTTGATGAATCAACAAAGACTGCGAAATCACTCGTCTTCAAGTTTGATTTCAAACTCATTTCAGTGAGTTGTCATACCCCGTATCTTATCAATGTCAAGTTCAGTGGCCTCTCTGAGTTCAGCCTGAAAATTGCCTCGCAGTCAACTTTTCCCTCTGAAACCTTTTCGGAGGTGTTCTTGAAGACGCTGCCAATCTGGCGAGAAAGCAGCGAGAGCGCTGCGTGCAGATATGCTGCAGGTCACTGTTATCACTGCTCGCCAGCTCTGGCTTTCGCCTCGATGCTCTCAGCAGCATGCACAGACCATCGCCTATTGTAAAAGTTCTCCAGTTTCAAGAACTGGTCTCCTTTCTCTCTGCTTCTGGTTTTCTGAATGATAAAATGTGGCTTAGTGGTAGACTTTAATAGCTCAGGAGGTGTTCCAGGAGTCGTTTTTCATTTAAGCCCTTTACTCTGTCTTAAAGGTAATGTAATTAGCATTTAATTAATTATAATTCTGGCTCACGCTGGCAGAATTCGTTTCATTTTTCTTTCCTCTTCTTTCCTCGCACGTCCCTCCTTCACGAGACTGCCGCCCCCTGTAAATGGATAAGTTGATCTCGCACTTCACTCACATGCATGCTGACTCTGCTGAGGTTGAACATTAATCTTTAGGAGTTTCTTCAGAGGAGTTATGCTTCACCACGCTGCAGGCTTTTCCATATTACCTCTCCGATCCAACAGGCCGTCCTCCACCTCACTAAACCACCATAAATGTCATAAAACTTAATATAGAGGTGACTCACACCTAGACCCGGCATTAAATGGCCGTGCCGGACCAATAACTGAGCTATTATTGTAGGGGCGATCCAGAGTGAATTATCAATGGGCCCGCGCCAACATACAAATCCGAAATCCCAAATCGTCAATGGAGCATGGACCGCTGGACTCGCTGTCAGATTAGTGGCACATTTTGGATATTGAAGTACTCTGCCTAATTTCACTCTGGAACCATTCATCGTTCACGTTGTGCGAATCACTCGCCGTGCTCTGAGAGATCAAAGTGCGATCGTACCGCGGTGCTGAGAAGATGCACTTCTACAAGCGTGGCAAAGCCGAACCTGACAAACCTGTCTCCCGTTCCCGGCGGTGGGAAGCTTGTACTCCACTCGACTTCTGTTTTGTGCCGCTCTACCCCACCTCTGTGTCTCTGGCATACACTCAAAATACAAATCGCATTAAAAACATATAAAACGCTTATAACACAGGGACAGAGCAGAACTTATGCCCGTCGCTCCTCCTCTGAACCTCTCAGATGGTTTCCTTCTAATTTAATTCAAATGACTACACATTTGCAGTGCAGAACCATGGTTTTGCTTTTGCCCTCTCCCATTAATCATCTCCCGATTTATCTTCTGACCCTCTGTAGGCGGCCCGACCCAAACATTACCTCTAATAAAGAAGCCGAAACTGTTGAAATGCCCGCTGATTCAATATTAACAGCCTAATATTATTACACCTTATCAGTCATCGGGGGCCGAGCCTTTCCCAGACGTCAGGGAACATTGTGATCCTAATACTCTAGTATTTTTGCCTGTGGATTTCTAGATAGCGAGGGTTTTTTGTGTTTGTGATTCTTGCGTCTAGAGCTTTTATTCCAGTCGGGTCTGGTGGTTTTAAACAAAATTGTGTCTTGAATGGTGCTTTCTGCCGCTAAATGAGCAAACCCTTTACCGCTCTATAGCTCTAACCGAGGTGGAGTGGACCTGTTTGAATGCCCCGTGAATTTCATTTCAGCCAAGTGTAGCACTCACCGCTCCGATGTTTTATGCCTCCACGCGTGCTGCTTACCCAGGGTCGTCGTTTGAGCGCCCAACGGTGAGAGGCGAGATTAAAGTCACGGTTGCTTGGTTTCATTAGGAGAGGCTTGTTTATGCTCATTCACTCTCATTGTCCTGAGGAAACCCGGCACCTGCACAACCAAGTTCACGCTGAAATGGATCGCATGTTTTCAACTCCATTGATTGATTTATTTTTTTTACATGAAGGTAGGCCAGAGCTGACCTGGTGAGCAACTTCAGATCTTCACATGGACCGTGTGTTCACAATGAACCTGTGGCCCCGTAAGTGCAGAAGCTCTGCCCAGCATTCATGTCGGCCCTCAGTCTGAAACAGACGAGATGTTGAACAACTGAACTAATATGAAGCTGAAATGAGATGAAGTGTTTATTGTCCTTTAAGGCACAAAAGGCTCAGACACGTGCACTGCGTGAATGTCTAAGCTTCAACTTCAAGTCTGTTTTAGTAGGAAATTAAAGAGAGAATTCTGCATATGAATGAATGTAAATGAGTCTTTCGATATATCCTAATGAATCTTGATAATCTTCTGGAACTGAGTGTTGACTTGGTTCTTCCAGACTTTAAACCCACAGTGAAGTGAATTACCCTCAATCTTTCTTATTTAACAGCGTAAATAAAGAAGAAACAAGGCCGGGCGTGTGCTGCGTGTCTGCTTGAAACCCTGCGTTACAGTTGTAACAGCTGCGGATGGTTAAGCTCTGTTTGTGCCTCTGACTGTCAGAAAACATGTTGTAGTGAATCATTGAGCGGGCAAACAAGCCCTCCTCACCAAAGTCTGTCATCTGAGCATGACACGTTCAGCCCCTCGGAGACTTGAAAGGTGGCGGTAGAGCGGAGGGAGGGCTCACTGTTGGTGTAATCGATGGAGGGTGTAAAAGGAAAACATCCACGTGAGCTTCTGCAACAGCCTCTGCACTGTAAAGTTTCTATACTAACAGTTGTAGTGTTTTTGCTGATTCTCTCTTCCTTATTGTGAGCCTCTGGCCGGGTCCTAGGCCTGTCACTCAAACCGCTGTTTACTCTGCATAAATACACTCAGGGCAGTGGGACAATGCTCCACACATGCTCACTCTCTTTACTTTAATAGGAACATATGATGTAAATTATTAAACCATAACTCTGCTCTAGTTGAGTATTTCTCCAAAGCATGACTTCGGATGTGTGTGTGTGTGTGTGTGTGTCCTGTGATGGACTGGAGGCCTGTCTTGTGTGGGACAGCTGCATGAATGAATGAATGAATGGATGTTATGTCCAAGCTGTTTTATTTTATCGTGTCTTTTGAAATCAAGCTGAATTTACCACATTTTACCACAGTCTCTCCTCCTCTCTGGTGCACCTCAGACAGGACATTAAAATTATAAGACTGAGGCTGTTGTCTGAGTCAGTGCTCATTTCGTATCTCAGTTTTGGTATCCATTACTTCCTAAGGTGGGGGGGGGGGGGGGGGGGGGGGGGGGGGGGTGTTGAGTGTGTTTACTGTTAAATATGCAGTGCACTCATCAGCTTGTAATTTTGTGTGCCGTTAGGGCCCGGACAGGTTGCACATGACGAGCCGCTTCCATACGAAAACACCTTTCTAATTGTTCGTCTGAGAAGACGAAGCGTGAACTCCGGAGTCTCGTCTTGCACACATTCCCCTCCACACTCCACACTCTAACCTCTCATCAGCACAACGCCTCCTCGGACCAGTGCTGAATATTAGTGTTGGATGTTAAATCACAGGCAGCGGCCGCGGAGACTGCGAATGAGACTGTGATTGTTAGAAATATGCTGAGCGTTTGGACACAGTGGACGAGCCGGTCAGGGTTGAGAGGAAGTGATTGCATGAATTATGAGGTTGAGTGAAAGTGTATTTATTATTCCCAGTCAGTGATAAACTGAGATGTAATCTCACAACCACAGGTTGCAGCCATCCATCCATCCACTGACCCATCATCTTAACCTTACCTTACCTTAGCTTAGCCGTACTTAAGGTGGGCTTTTGATATGAATCAAAATCTGTATTTTGATATTTTAACATTTTTCAGTAACAATGGGACCGATTTAATCAGTTTTGCTACAAGGTGGATTTATATGTGTTCTTATGTATCACACAAAGGATTTGGATTGAAGTGGCAACTGTATACTTGAGTCTCCTGTTGAGCTCAGTTCCCTCAGCTTTTCAGATCTTTTTGGATTTCAGACATTTTAAAGAAAAAAGGTCTGGTGTTTGGATGGAGTAGCAAAGTGGCCGCTTTCAGTGATGTCAGGTTAAATAACAGCCTTTAAAAAAAAAAGAAAGAAAGAAAATAACCTTTTAAACCTTTCCTGGAGTTATGAGTGCCAGAAAAACACACCAGGTGATGCTCTCGACATGCCTGGAACAATTAAAATGACATTGATACACGTCGATATGTTTCATTTGGCAGCTTAAAGTTTTAAAAGTGCTGAGGGCACCTGCAACAATCAGGCAAATGAAGAACCCAGTGCCTCTGCCACGTGTCTCTCTGCCGAATAGCGAACTGTCCCCCGTAATTTGAAGCTTCCCTGCAATTTACCGGGGACGTTTTGTGTCCGTAATGACACAAAGGTTGAAGAGAAGGGATATCTGTGAGGTTTCACAATGATAGCAGGAAGTAATTTACTTCTTTTAATTTACACTTGCAGGCACGTGACGCGTTAGATCAATGCCGCTCTCTGTCGACAGGCAGAATCGGGAGGGGAAGGAAGTCCGAGCCTCTCACTTCTGCTCGGAGCTCCTGATTAAAACCTCGCCGCAGCCAGCGCTGTGGCGTGAAGCACATCTCTGTCCGCATGCTGCCTCCTCTCGCTCAAGACCAGGACATGATTTGTATCCAAATGCTAGAACCAGCAGCTTATTAAAAAGAGATCGAACTGCTCTTTAATGCCTCGGCAGGCTGTTGAGAAACGCAGTTTCAACTCTCTGACAGGGCAGGGTGATTTGTCTGACGGTATATGTAATATCATCTGATTTACTGTTTTTATGTGCTGCGCTTTAACCTTTCCTGGTGTATATGCATTTTCTTATGCCACAATTCTATTACACTTTAGAGGGGAAAATAGTAGTTATATTTAGAGTTTATTTCCCAGTCACTCTCTAGATTATGAAACAGCGTGTAAGGTATTATTTGATAGGGAACACAGGGCGTTATAAATAACTTATATGGAAGGCTGGAGATATAATTGAGGTCATGTCGTTACTATTTCCTTAGGGATGTTTGCATTTTAGCGGTTCTGGAGGTATGATTTCACACTCTACCAGAAAAACCAACACAATTTTTGGACTATTTGACTTTAGATTTAAATGAATTTATTCAAAACTGAGTGATTGGATACTCAAATCAGGATTTATTGATAGTCACAGAAGGCTTGACATTTTACACTCACACCCTGGCATTGGCAATAGAAATTACCAAAATAAATCCTTATGAATGTTTCAAAAATCCATGCCAATGATTGGTTACAGCCTTCCCATTGAATATATATATAAAATGGCTCAAATTATTGAACAGTGGCTTTATGACTAAGCTCCATTTGGACCAGTCACAGCTGGTTTTAAAGAAATACAGAATGAGTCCTTCAGTTTCGAGGCTTTGTGGCTTTTTCTCAGATAACTCTGTTGTGCCGGGACGGATATTTGAGTAAAGGCGTTATCTATGCTCTGAGTGAAGAATGTAAATACTCCCTCGCTACTGTCTGAGGACTCATGTGCATCACACAGGCAACCTGTTGTCCAGCCGTGCAACAGTGTCACTTTGAATGAATCAGGGAAGGTCTGGGAATAGAGGTTTAATAATAAGAAAGCTTTCTTGAATATTTATTCAGCTTTAATGTAGGTTTCAAGGGAGAAGGGAGGGGGGAGGGATATACCGGGGACTGAGCAGGGTCATAACCAGGGTTAGGATTTATTTTGTTTTTGCTCAGTCTACATAGTTTAGTTCAGATATCATTAAATATAGGTTCATATGTGCATCTCGTGCCATGTTTTTTAAGTATCTCATTCTGGGAAGTCCAGAGCTCAGTGGCCTGATTGCAGGTTACAGCTCAGGACACAAGTTACCACAAATATTTAGTTGCTCTACCTCCTCACCCCGCTCTCACCCACTCACCTCCTCACCCCCTCACCTCCTCACCCCTCAGCCCCACCACACAATAAACAGCTGTGTCTGTCACTGGAGGATGTGGGCCGGTGTCAAGTGAGCCTGTTCCACATGGCAACCAGTGTCAATGCAGTTTCTCTAGATGGACGGACAGCTACACAGTGTATGTGTGTGAGCGAGAGAATGAGAGAGAAATAGAAACTTTATTGAACCTGGTGGGAGGAGGAAGTTCAGATAGATAGATAGATAGATAGATAGATAGATAGATAGATAGATAGATAGATAGATAGATAGATAGATAGATAGATAGATAGATAGATAGATAGAAACTTTATTGATGCGAAATTCATAGAGGGGGAGAAATACAGTCAAATAGAGAGGAAGGGACAGACACAGGTAAACAAACTTTATGATAGGGATATTCATAGAGAACGAGACGCACGCGCGCGCACACACGTACGCACACAGACGCGCATATAGAAATAACACACACACACACAAACGCACACGCACACACAGAAAGACACATACAGAACGAGACAAACACTCGCAGATCTCAGCGGCACCGACCAGTCCTCTCTCCGCTCCTCCCCAGCTCTCCCAGTTCGCGGAGCTCTGCCATCGCACCAGTCCGACGTCCTCTCTCTCTCTCTCTCTCCTCCCCCCTCCTCTCCTCCCTCCTCTTCCTCCTCCCTCCCTCCTCCTGCTCTCTCGCAGATCTGCTCGACGTTTCTCCCCGGCTGCCAGGAGGAGGAAGCGTGTCGGCTCGGAGCCGTAAGTTCCCACCTCTGCTCGCCCCCCGACCCCCTCACCCCCCTCACCCCACCCCTCCCTCACCCATCTCCCCTCCCTACAAAAAAAACCTCGGGTTCGTTGCCATTTCGCCCTGAGTGCTGGGAGTAGTTCCGGCTGGACAGGCGTCCGGAGGGGGGAGAGAGAGAGGGAGAAAGGAGGGAGGCAGGGAGAGGGGGAGGTAGGGGTGAGGGGTGTGGGGGGGTGAAACGCACAGTCCGTTTTCCTGCTTCGTGCAGCAGCAGCAGCGGCTCCGATCCAGATCCTCTCAGGTCTGAACCGCAACAAGCCGCCGCGTCGGGAGCTGGGGCATTCAACACTACTGGGCTCTTTATTCCGCTGCTGCATGTGTGTGTGTGTCTGTCTCTGTGTGTATGTGTGTGTGTGTGCGGACGAGAGTGTGTATGTATGTGTGTATATATATGTGTGTGTGTGTTCGGGCTGCTACCCCCCTCCCCCCCTCCCCCCCACAGCCCATATTTAGAGCCAGGCTGGCGACTTCAGATGGGCAGGCTACATTGGAGCTGCACTGTATCCATCCTACTGTCTGTGTGTGTGTGTGTGTATGTGTGTCTGTCAGGCTTTTCGGTGCAAGTGTTGCGAGAAGGCAGAAACAGAGCCCACCACCAAACAATCAGAAAAGCGAGCAAAAACAGTTCTGGATAGTCGTTGTCATCTCCAGATTGCTCTGCAGAGGTGCTGAGCCTGAGCCCAGTCACCAATGTGATGTAAAATCAGAGCCCCCGTCTGTCTGTCTGTCTGTCTGTCTGTCTGTCTGTCTGTCTGTCTGTCTGTCTGTCTGTCTGATCTGGAGATTTATGTATTTATTCTGTCATGTTTCTGGCTCCACCTGGAAGTTAGGGGAGGTGGGGGGTTGGGGTAATTAGAGGTGTGATGCTGGCTGCTTGGACCTGCAGCAGAGATATGGGCAGGCGAGATCTGCAAAAGTGTGTGCGTGTGTGTGTGTGTGTGTGCAGCTGCTGCATGGTGTTTTTTTTTTGGGCTGGTGTCATCTTTGTTGTGGGTCTGTGTGGTGGGGAAAGTGATCTGCCCCCTCCCAGGTGTGTCTTACTGGGAGAGAGCTCATAGGCTCATAGAGGTGTTAACTAATCACTGGGAGTGATGAAGGTTTTTCAGTTTTCGCTGAAGTGTGTTTATTCGTAAGGAGGCTTGGAGTTGGTAGTCAGCAGCTCTGCGGCCTGTTTTGCTTGGGTTCAATATATTGTTTTTTTCTATAGAGAGACACTAGTGTAGGGTCTTATTTATATGCATATATGTACACATGCATATCTATCGATATGTTGAAAAATAGGAAGTAACACCTCATTTTAATGCATTTCATCATGTAGCTGTGAAAATTCAGTGTACTCATTAGGTTTATGCATATATATGCAAATGTCATGATATCCCACTTGTATGTGTGTGTCAGTTTATTATTATCCATTTAACCAGAAAATGCAGTTCTGAGTGGACAGCTTACAAATGACTTCAAACGATGTGTAAATTGTGTATTTGATCGCAGATACGTTTTATGAAGAAGTTCCCATGATGACTAATAACTGTTAGACAATGTCCTGTTTTATGAGGTTTTTACTGTACGTTGATTCTTCATGTTCTGTTGGTAAGTGGTGCCATAAGTGACGGTCGGCTATCTAAGGAGGTTCGCTCTCTGGTATCCACTTAACTAATTTGCTGTGTGGGACGTCTGCTGTTTTATCTTTTCCAGGATGCTTACAGTTGCATGAAACTCGAGCTGGACTGATGGAGTTTGCCTGATTAGCTCTCGCACTTTGAAAGCTTCACATAATCATCCGTTTTGCACTCGATGTATTGCTAGAGTCCAGATTCCGTTCACTTGTGCCTTTCTAAAAGCTCAACCCGGGCAGGCTGCTTCAGACACATTGTTCTTGGGAGTCTCTGGATATTTTACAGGTCTTATCATTGAAAATAGTATCCCCGCGTGCCTGGTCGTTTGATGCTCTGAAAGGAGCCGATGATCTGTTTTCTTACCAATTAGAGGCAGGGCGCGGGGTCATTGATCTTCCCATAAATGGGAGATTACTTCCTGAGGATCACCGGGGCCCGGGCCGCTGTTTGAAGAGCTGCCGTTAAAGCCACGACGCTGTGGCACGAGATAATTCCTCGCAGGTTGTTCCCTCCACTGCCCCCCCACCCACCCACCCTACCCACCCTACCCTCCCCGCACCTCTCAGCTCTGACCCGCAGCTGCTGCCGGAAAATCACGCTAATAGTTCAAATTAGTACACAATTACAGGCCCGGGATGGGCCGGGTCGTGGCATCAGCATGCTCTGCGGTATTTGTCCAGCGCGCCACCAGATGAAAGGGTAAAGCGAGACCCCCTCTGGATGTCTTCAAGTTCGCCATTCTGCTATTGAATTTCTGTCACGCGGCAGAACGGATTACATCTCGTCCTGTGACAGCGCAAAGACAGAGCGACCCCGCTCGCACAGATGAGAGCTCGCACATGGGCGCCGCCTCATGTGGGCCGCCGCTAGGAGGTCCTAGACAGCTAGAGCGGCCTTATCGTCGTCTGCTTTAAGGAATTTTGTCCTATTACACCTATGTTAAAGGTGGTATTTCTGAGACGGAGGATAATAAGGGATATACATTACATGCTTGGACGCTGTGGAGGCTGGTCCGATTTCAGCAGGTTTTGCTTCATTTTAATTAACCCTGGAGCTGCGTGCTTGTTTTGGCTGTTGCCAGCATCGCTCTGAAATTTCAGTCTCGGTAACCGGACGAAATGGGAGCTGACCTGATCAAACATTTTTGAGAGAGTTAGCAGCGATTTAGCCGCAAATGGGTTGTGAAATTGGCCAAACTCTGCCGTCTTTGAATGAGCTCGAAGGAGTCTCGGTCCATCATCCCGTCCTTTGCTTCAGCTTTCTGGACGTCCATTCGTCCAGTCCACTTCACACTTGAATCTAAAGTAGTTTGGATGACCTGATAAATTATTGACAACTCTTTGATTTTGGCTGAGCATTTCTGTTTTAGCCGGTGAAGATTTTTTTTTATGGCCTCAGAAACTTGCAAACTGTGTGTGTGTGTGTGTGTGTGTTGTAAATCATCTGACGTGATCCCTTTTGACAAATCAAATCTGTGCTTTTTGACAAGATGCGCCACTTTGGTTCCTGTGTGCGAGCCCGACCTCTGTATAAGTTCAAGTGCACCTTGCTGTCAGACAGCTCTGGCCAAAGCTGCCTTCAAAGACTTCTTTGCCATAAAAAACAATGATTTTACTCCTCAGAACAGAAAGGACTGCCGTCGGCCTATTGGCTTAGCTCGTTTGTGTTACTATGGTGAATCTGAACTAACTCTGTGAAAGCCCAAAGAAACTCAGTAAGGCCAACAGACCAGCCTAAGAGAAGCGGATCGGCTAACCTGGATTCCTACTTGATAAAATTACTGTTTTTGTCCAGGCAGTCTGGGGCTTTGGATGAACATAACAATCGGACAAATATTATGGGGGTTTTCTTTGTTGGAAAAGGCTCTTGAAAAGCAAGGTAAAGCTTTGAAAGGATTCTAAATATAGCAAACAACTCGAACTGAAATAAATGAATTTTTTCTGATTTACCTTGCTCGGCTGCCTACGCTGTTCTTCTGCTTCACCAGGCTGTGGGCGTGGTGACTTTCAGATTCACATTTCAGTGGCAGGGCTTTTCTTTCAGCGTCTCCCGCACAACGCTTTTATGTCTATAATCCAAATGTCTAATTGAGTATTTTGATATTTTAATACTCAAACTGACAGCGCGCTTTGCTTTGTGCGCCTCGGGCAATTAAGAGTGACGCCTGAGCAAAGCCTAACGCTGATGATTTCTGCAAACTGCGGATCTCAGGTCTTCGGTAACACCGCAATGGAGCCTCTTAAACAAGTGTATAAAATAATAGATGGGGAGATTATTGCGCTGTAATAAAACTGTGCTGCTCATCGAGTTGTAAAAGTGCAGAAAACACTTATGCACACGTCTGAAACTGCGGCACGTCTGAAACTTGCGTTTGCAGAAAACTGCAAACAGTGAAAGCAGAGGCAGAGATGTCAGCTGGTTTTGGAAAAGCCGCCTCACCAAGTGTACACAACCAAGTGGAAAAAGCTTCCAGAGAAGATGTTTTTAAATGGTTAAATCTATCTGATAGCTGCCGTGAGATAAGGCTAAATGTTTAAACTGTGAGTGTCACTCTCTTCCCACTGTTTAGCAAGAACAGAAGAGAGAGATGTACCCTAGATATGCATCTCTTGTAAAGGTTAAGAGCACTCTTAAAATCCCCTACTAGCCTCTGTGCTGTTGTGTTTGGATGGAAAAAAAGTCTTAAGTGAACAGAACTGGCTTCGACAACAGCGTATAGTGTGTAATAGACATGGAAATATCGGCTGATTCGTCGCACTGAATTTGTCAGTAATGAACTTTACAAACCATGTACGGGCCACTCTCGGGCACAAGCGGAGAAAGCAGCATTTGTTTCGCGCACAAATGAAATTCGTTGTAATAATCACCTCTATTAACATCATATGCCAGCTAGAAACTGTGCATAAAATGACAAAAAAAACTGGCGTGTATGTAGTTCCTCTTTCGGGGGGAAATTCATTAACCGATTATTAGCTAATTATGTGAAGTAATGGGGTAGGACAAGAGGCTCTTGTGAGAGGGAGGGAAAAAAAACCTCCCATTCAGTTTACAATGGGAAAGCTGAATGGAGCAAAATGTAGAATTGTATTGTCTGTGGACATTTTCTATTTTTGCCTTATTTGTTGACTTTTTGTAATGCAGATCATTACATCTGGGAAAGCAGACAGTACGTCGTTATGACTCATAGCTCCCATCTAAAAACGCACAGCTTTATCTTTGCCGTGAACACTACTGTAAATTCCTGGTCTGTATGTGGGCCTCGTTTACAGAGCAGTCACTCTAACATACACAAGCCCAGTTGTTGTTTGGTTGTTTATGATACGGACTCACAATGAGCTCGGGGGGTATTTTTTACGAACACTCCCAAGCTACTTGTTTGTTGCAAATTGAATTTAATTACTAAATGCTTTCATAATGTGCTTAGGAAGCGTGAAGTGTGTTGTGTCATAGATGCATGCGCAAGATTGCCGCCTGCTATACAATATGGGTTACAATATGGATAATATCCACAGTATGGATTTTAGACAGTAAATACAGCTGGTTTTAATAATTGAGGCGTTTAGCTGCCTTGTTTGTTTGTCGTGCCTCCAGAATAATGTGGTGAAGCCTTTTTGACATTTTCCTTTCAGAATAAACATGCACGCTAAACAATTGGCCTTAACAGGCTGTTATTTACAGGCTTTGTGCTCACAAGATGATAAGGCAACGTGTGCAGTGAATGAATGTCTGATCACAAAACAAAAATGTGTTGTTGTGTCTAACTCCAAACTGAAGGCTTATGTAAGATGGTCGATATCTTTGTGTCTTCTCGGCTCCCGCCTGCATTCAGTTGCTTTGTGCTACAGTACTTTCCACACCACAAAAAGCCCTTCCAGCCTTGTCAAGTTTGAAGTCTCGACAATGAAAAGTGTCTCCCTACTTAGACCATAATGCACCCTCCCGCACTCTCGGCAGTGTTTGGCCTGACCATCACTATGATCGAGCAGATTTGTTCACTGTAAGAAACAGAAGTTGGAGACATGTTCTCAGGTGTTCAGACCCCTCTCTCCTGACCCAATTGAAAGCTGTCTCTGTGAGTTACATCAAGGGATGGATAGGTCACCCGTGGATGTTGTTATGTCGTTGGTGAACACTGTAAGCGCATGGTGAAACTAGGACAAGCTGTAATTCTTACCACTTGTCGATCCCTTATCTCTAGGCCCTGTGGAGAAGCATGTGATGACTCACGCAAGGCAGAAGGGTTCCCTCAGGCACAGCGACGGTAGATCTGATTGGTGGGACAGCGGCCCTCTTTATCCACATGGTGGCACCATGGGTGACACCCGGCCCGAGCGCTTGCTGCGATTCGGGAGGACTAAGAAGATAGACGAGGTCGTCAAGCAGAAGAAAGACAAGAAGATGAAAGACAAGAGAGGGACCGGCGAGAAATCGGGTCAGAGCAGAAAACTCGACCGCAGGCGGGAAAAGAAGCGGGACAGGAAGTCGTACCCTTTGCGGGGCAGGACTGGGGTTTCAGATGGCGAGGGGCTCAGCTGCCACGTCCTCCTCACCCGCTTGGAGGAACAGGACAGCTCCGAGGACGGGGAGCACAAGGACGGCCGACGCAGATTATCTCTCAAACCCAGGACGAAAAAAGCCAAGCAAGGTGACAGAAAGGAGAAGAAGTCATTACCAAAAACTAAATCAAAGTTGAGCAGCTCGAGTCATGGCGAGTGCGTGCATGTCCCTCAACCCCGCAAGCGCAGGCTGGCCTCTCTCAACGCCGAGGCGGTGAACAGCCTGCTGCTGGAGAGAGCGACCGACACTCAGCCTGGAGCCAAACAGGCCAGGAGACAGGAGGAGCCCACCAACGCAGGCTCGCCCCTGGACGCAGACCCGCCCAGGAGCGGCCTCCAAGGAGCCCCGAGGGCCGCGCGAGGAAGCATCTGCAAAACGTCTCACAAACTTGAACCGTGCCAAAGCCCCAAGCAGGCCAAGAGGGCCAAAGGCAGCCGAGAGGAGGGCAGGTGGATGAGTCTGGAGAGCCTGGACGCCCCTGCCCCCAGGAGGCTGGCGGGACTCAACGCCGCCGCCCTGCTGAAGCTGACCAGCTCCTCCGCCACCAGCAAACAGAGAGCCAAGGCCGCACCCACAGCCACCGTCACGTCGGACTGCAAAGCCCCCTCGGCCGCCCTCGCCTCCGCCCCAAAGCAGCAGTCCAGGGTCAAACTCAGACACAAGGGCAGCAGACACAAGCAGAAGGACAGGAAGGCGGCGCCCGTGCACAGCGACTGCGATGCCTGCAAGAGCAAGGACGACTTTGAGCCCAAGGTGGAATGGGAATCTGGCGGCTGCACCCATCGCTTGACCAAACCGGGCTACCAGTCCCGCAGCATGCTGTCCTACCCGCTGAAGCAGGTGAAGGAGGAGCAGCTGGAGACGGAGCTGAGCCCGTACTACTGTTGCCCGCCGGAGGGTTCGATGGAGTACTGCCACCGCCTGGCCTTCTTCCTGGGCCAGCAGCCCTACGGCGAGTCCGACGACCAGCCGCTCAGCTCCAGCATGCCCCCCGTGAAGCGCGAGTGCCTCGTCACCTCGCCGTCCCTGACGCACTCCCACCCGCACACCGCCCTGACCCTCAGCCCGCACCCCTGCCTCTGCACCGCCGACCACTGCTTCTCCAGCTACTACGTCCACATCGCCCACCCGACACACACTGGAACCACGTCAGCCGGACTGGGCTCGCGGCCCCTGAACTTTGCGCCCTCCGGCCTTTGCCCCAGTCGGATGGGCGGCCCCAAGCTGCTGGGTCCACGCATGGCCCACACCTCGGGCCTGGCCCACCCGGCCTACTGCAACTCGGTGGCCTCGCCATGTTATGGCGACGCCTGCGGGATGAGCGGCTACGCCTACCGAGCCATGCCTCCGGTCACCAGCCGAGCCTGCTCCTTCAGCACTGGATGCACTGGATGCACACACAGCATCAAAACAGGTGAGTGGACGATGGAGACATAGACGATAGTGGAGGAGAGGCGAGATCAGCACTTTAACGTTTGCCCCAACCCTCACCTCGCCTCTCTGATTAGGCCTCTACAGTGTAGCTGTTGTTATGAAAGAAGCCATTATGTCAGTGTTATCCTTGGACTGGGTTATTGCATGAAAAAAAAAAGAAAAGAAAGAAAACCAATAGAGTCCTTTGTTGTTGCGTGTGTGCCTGAAGCTGGTTGTGTGCCCCAACAAGTGTGAACATCTCTGTTTTTGTTTTTCTTTATTTGTTGGGAGGAGCTTTGAAAGTGGTCATAGCTCGAGGCCTCCTGAATATATCTCGATAAGCTGCTTTGGGTTCACGAGCAGCATTGTCCGGATGCCGTTTGCTCATTTCAGCTTTAAGTTTATGTAGGTTGATGAAAGGAAACAACTGAGTTGGTCGTTGTTTGTTAATTTTAGTCACTAGGGCTGCAAGATACGATCATTTTCTCAGTCAGTTGATCTGCTGATTGCTGACCCGATTAATAGAGTAGCTATTTGGTCTACAAAATGATGCAAAAGTGGCAAAAAAGAAATGGTTAATGTCTGTTTCAGAAAGGCCCAGAAAACATCTTTACAGGCCTTTTATTGTCCTGACCTCAACAACCGTCAAGTTTCTGCAACTGAAGACAAATGAAACCATGAAATATTCTCATTTAAGAGACATTTAAGAGCTTTTTTTCCACATAAAAAAAAATATTCTGATTTGTTAAAAATTCATTATCTATCAACAAAAGACCTGCAACAACAAATTGCAACAACACTCGACTAACATGATAATCAACAACTGTTTTTATGGTAAATCAATTTAAGCATTTAAAAAGAAATTTGGGAAGGATTTTGAGAGATTAAGTCAATATTCTCTTCAAATGGCATCAGTATTTCTGGTTTCTGTCATCCTTGATGACAGAAAATGGAGAAAACCGCCTGTTAAAAGTCATTTAAAGAACATCTTTGTTATCAGTTTTAACAGTTTTTGCATCATTTAAAAAACCCAAATAACCAAAATAATCTATATGTAAATTGACTGCAAAAATAATTGTTTGTTGCAGCCCTGGTTGATTAATACTCGATCAACTCATGAACTGTTGCAGTTTGGCAGCAAAACTCTTCAATGAACAATCAAAAGTGCTGATGAATGAAACCCATCATTTGTATGTGATAAATGTGATCTTTTCCACCGTACCCTCTTTGCTCCTCCAGAGGGTTACTCCTCCCCTCAGGGCGACCACAGCTCCTCCCTCCTGGTGTCCCCCTCCATGCCCATGTCCAGCTGCCCCCTGTCCAGCGTGCCCACGTCCACCCAGGCCTCCCCCCGCCTGCTCACGCCCCTGTCGGGCCGGGAGCCGCCCCAGGCCAGGCTGAAGCTGGCCAGGGAGTGCCCCCAGGGCGGCCCGCCGTCCGACGGCTCGCTGCCCGTCCCGCGGCACAAGCAGCCGGCGCCGGCGGCCGGCCTGGCCGGCGCCAGGCTGAAGCGGGTCAGCCGCCGACGAGCCACCAACGGCTGGAGGCCCGTAGGAGCGCCCACCAAGAGGGAGGTCTTCATCGCGGTAGGTCACCTGCCTCTGTAGCCAAACGATGTCAAATGACTATCTCGATAGAATATAGATTATGACAGGAGTGGCTCATGGACCACTTGGCTATATCAGGCTACATTCATACTGCAGGACCTTCTATTCGACCCATGTGTGATTTTTGTCAGGACAGTCCAGCTTTTGCAAATCAGACCCAGGCAACTTTCTCGTCTGGTCCTAAATTGGATGCATGTTTTCCGGAGCGACCTCGGTCTTACTCTTACGACACCGCGTGACGCTGGAAGATCAAATGTAAACGATGGAGGAACCTGGCTCAGTCATCTGCTTGCCCCCGTCACTCCATCATAACTGTGACGACCCAGATCGCACAGCTTCCACGTCAGAATGGATGCACACGGGCAGCATTCCTGTTTACTCATGTAAACCCAGTGTGCATGTCTTCCTCACTGCACTGAAACGACCTCGACACGTTTTAATCAGAAGATGAAGAAGTAAATGCTGGTCTGCAACCATCCCCCCAGTAAGCCCGTAGTGTTAAGACCAGTGGCTTGACTTCACAGGGTGCAGTGAGTGATGCTGTGTCCTCAGGGATCAGTGCAGCGTACTCTCAGGCTAATGTACTGCTGTGACGTGGTGCACTTACTCAGACCAACACTACTGCTTTTTTTGTGTGTGTTTTGACCTCTCATTCGCTGGCTCTGATCGGCGCTTTTTTCTACCGAGTGGGCAGAGCGACTCGCGGCCAAATTGTAAAGCTCGTCCAAAGTATTTACCAAACAGTGCAGCTCAGATCCGCCACGCACGGGACTCGTCCTGCTGACCAGACACAGGGAGTTAAATCTGTGGGAGGCTGGAAAGAAAGAGGAAAGCGGAAAATCACTTTTTTGTTGATATTTCTCCGCTTTTAGGAACATCGATTAATTACGCCATCCTATCAGAGAGCGTCGCGTCTGGCAAGGCTTTTTCTCATTTCTTATTTTTTTCTCTTTTTCTTTTTTGAAATTCCTGGAGTGGTCTACCTGACAACAGTCTGCCAGCAGGAACATCCATCCAGCCTCCTGGCAGACCAGGAACAAAATCAGCACCTGGGGGGGGAGAAAAAAAGATAATTGTGTTTTGACCACACACGCTTTGTGTGACAGCTTCCTTTTTTGTCTTCATAATGAGAATTATATCTGTCCGCCTGTGTGTGTTCCTGCGTGTGCGTGTGTGTGTGTGTGCGTCAGGGAGAGGATGAGACGGCCCTGCGGCAGTGTTATGAAGGAGTCGAGAGGGACGGTGAAGTGATTCGTGTCAGAGACACTGTGCTGCTACGATCGGGCCCCAGGAAGAAGTCCCTCCCGTATGTTGCCAAGATATCAGCGCTGTGGGAGGACCCCAAAACAGGTAAAGGGGGAGAAGAGGAAATGATATGGAGACTCGTGTGCATGCAGTGGATGGATGGATGGAGGGAGGGAGGAAGAGACATATGGTCAAGGTTGTTTACCAGCATGTGTGTGTGTGTGTGTGTGTGCGCGTGTCTCCATTTGCCTCGCCAGGGGAGCTGATGATGAGTCTTTTCTGGTACTACCGGCCCGAACACACCCAGGGAGGCCGAGATCCCAGAGCACACTGTGAGGTGAGGCTGGAATGAACTGGAGCAGTGATTGAACGATGTCCAGCGGAGAAACGACAGCTCTGCAGGGGGAAGAAAAGCAGCAGCCGCCGCCTGAACCGCTGCCCGCCTCCCCGGGCCTCTCCTTAAATAAATAACGCATGAATTTATTAGCAGCAGCAGCGTTTTGATGGCCCCAATTAACGAGTGCGAGACATTTAAGTGGAGTGAAAATGGCTTTAAATGATTTTTATTGGAGCGAACATGCTGTATTGTTGAATCGGCGCCGTCCGATTTCTCATGAAACCCCGCAGTATTCAGCGGTAAATGATCAGAGTTCATAGGAGACGTTTTGAGATAAGTAATTAAAAGGCTAAATTTGGTTAATTGTATTATGTTATATTAGTGTAGTGAGTAATAAGAGACAAACTCTGGCTCTTTGCTATGAAATGTTACTGCGAGCCGTCACATTTTATTCCACGCTGACTGGTTATTTTTACATCGCGTCATTAAAAATACGGCAAATATTTAACAACGTTTTGCACGCGGGCGGGGGAAATGCGCTCCTTCCCGGGACCCGTTTTGCACGTTTATCAGCGCGGTGTAATAGAGACGCTCTCATTATCAGTTATTTATTTATTCCCAAGCAAGCGCTAACGCAGAGCGGGGTCCCGGTGCGTGTCAGAGGAGGCGAGACGGCCTCGGCTCCCGCAGACGGCGCCTCGCTCCTCTGCGGATAGCCGGAGAGCCGGAGTGAAACGATGATATCTCCCCGCCACTCCAGTCTTTGCGCAGACAAAGAGGAGACGAGAGTCGCACAATGAAACAATGGATGTGCAGCTCGTGTCGAGTGGCTGGCGGTTCGCACCGCACGTGGACGTTTTACAGCGTTCGCAGCCGAAACGTGCCGTCGTGCCTCCCGCCAGGACGATAGAGACGCACTCGCCTCCGTGTGACTTTGTTCTCCCCACTGTGCTTTCAGAATGAGATTTTCGCCTCTCGGCATCAGGATGAAAATAGTGTGGCCTGCATAGAAGACAGATGCTATGTTCTCCCACTAGCCCAGTACTGTAGGTAAGTACGTGCACGCACGCACGCACGCACGCACGCACGCACGCACGCACACCTCGGTGATAATCGGCAGCAGGAAGTCGAAACATTTTGGAGTCGTTCCTTTTAATTAACACCTCGGCTTCTGAGACGAGTGGAAAGCCCGTTGTTCTGACTTTCCTGTCTGGCGTCGGTGACACCGCAGCTGCTAATGAATTCTGAGAGCGCGAGGGCGTCCGCGTCTGCTTTGACATCGCTCGGAAACCTCCGCGGCAAATTCGCCGCCTCGCGGGGCGTCGTGAAAGGGAGAAAAAGCACCCCGAACGCAACTCACAGCATAGTGAACCCCCCACGAAAGGCCGGCTTTTGATCCGGCTGCTGAAACGTAAGACAAAGGCTCCTCCGACACAAAAGACAGAACAAAAAGAAGAATCCGACTAAAATAGCACAATTTTATTTACGTTGAAAGGTTTACATGTCTGAAAACATAGCAGGACTAATGACACGTCCACGTCACATACAGTTATATGTATTGTTGCTCTCTCTGTAAAGTGCCTTCATATAACGGCTGTTATTAACTCGCACTTAAGACAAATAAAGTTGAGTTGACTTGGGTTATGTAGTTATTAATATGGAAATATGGGGGGGGGGGTGTCAGACAAGGGTATGTATCCAGCCTCCTTCATTCTCGCAGCTGCCTGCTTAAAAGTTCAAGAATTGTTTCACCCAAGTCGTGAAAGTGTGACTTCTCCCTCATGGCAGCTTGTTTCTTGTCTTGTTTTGGATGCGTGCTGTCAGGCTCTGCCAAATATGTGGCAAAATGCTACCTTATTGCAAATGAGGTGTCTGCATATTCTAATAAATATCGATTCCGAATATGAATTCATTCACATCGTCCAGATTGTCAGATCTAATTCAGAGTGTCGTCACGTGACCAGAAATCTCAACAGAATAACTCTGCAGGAACAGGCAGTATGTCTGACCCTGTCCTGTGTGTCGGGACAGATTTTGTGCCTTGGTGAAGCGGCGTGCCGAAGGCGCCCCGCCCGGCGCCGCCAGCGTGGTGCCCTGCTGCCCCGACTTCGCCCCCCCCTCACACCGCTGCGTGCCCACAGACGTCGACCCCGAGCTGGTGTACCTCTGCCGGCACGTCTACGACTTCCGCTACGGACGCATCCTGAAGAACCTGCAGTAGAGGAGAGAGGAGGAGAGGCCTCTGTGGCAATCAATCGCTGTCCCTCCCCTCCCCCTGCCTGCACAGAGGTGAAGGACTGACCACGCCCCCGCCTGTCTTTTCTGCTTTGGGAGGTGGTGGCGAGGGAGCAGGGCTGGGGACTGGCTGTTAAAGATGAAGCAAAAAGTGTGGGTTACACACTATGAAGCACAGATCCCTTTAGTCGGGGCGCAGATGGACGAGGAAGGTTCTCTACGCTCCGATCTGTGAGAGCCTCCCGCCCAGCATCTCAGCACAACAATCACGTTTGTTACGTTTTCTTTTTAATAAGCAGCCCCCCCCCCCCCCCCAGAGTCGGCCCCCGTCCGACCAGCCGGGGTGAAGGAGCAGCTAGCGGAGAGCGTCGTCTTATTTCTCCTGACTTGAGTTGGTCTCACTCACAGATGCATGCAGCGGAACCTCGACTTACGGACGCCCGATCATACGAAAAATTTCTGAATACGAATTGGGCTTTGAAGACGTTTCCATCCCATTTAATGAAAACTATGAAAATGAAATTGAAGGTGCCGCCTGCTGGCGGTCCTGTCGGCCCTTTGTTCACTTGGAAACAGTCGTTTCCAAGTGAAACAGTATTTACACTTCATGCAACTGTTTTCGAGGAAAATATGAACTTTCATCTTTTCATAATACCAAAATTCTAAGATACGAAACCCCATCTGGAATAAATGTCCTATCTCGAGGTTCCACTGTATACAAATATGTGTGTGTGTGTGTGTGTGTGAAGGAGAGAGTGGGCGAGTGTTGTCAGTCTACATAAATGGATAAGTGTGTGTACGCATGCTGTTTTTTTTTTTTTGAAGGCTTTCAGGCAATCAAACCAAACAAGCAGCTTTAGAGGAAGCGTAGCTCCCCTCCCCACTCCTCCCTCCCCTCCCCTCCCCTCCCTCCCCACTCCTCCCCACTCCTCCCTCCCTCAGTGTGCCACAGTGCACCGACACTGACAGACACCATCGCTCTACACACACTGAAATACTGTACCTGTGAAGAGGAGGAGGGGGGGCTTGTGAGACAGACCCCTCTTCTATCAAGCTCTGGACACAGGACGTTGGTTTTATCAGTGGAAAACACACGTTTTTTTTGTGTTTGTTTGTTCTGTTCAAAGCTCAGACACATGGGCTCGTTCTTAGGGAGGCTCGTCTCGATTCTTTTTCACCTGTTACTGTTTGCCTTACGACTCGCGGGCAGAGCTCAGAAGGCAGCTAGAGTCAGCGTTCACACCAGGAAGAGAGAGACGACGCGGCCTGTCTGTGCCAGGAAGTCCTCAGCTTTCACTGCTGCTGCGCCTGTCATCCTCCCGCCGATGGGAAGTGACGAAATACTGAAAAAAAAAAACGGAAAAGCGCGAAAAGGTGTCTTCAGTTGTCTCGTTTACACCGAGCCGCTAAAATGAAATCACACAGATATTCCAGTCCGGTTCTACAGAGAGGAGAGGCTTTGGGTTAATAGATGCTCATTTACCACGGCCATGTGCTGCTTAGAAACTGCTCCCAGCGCTGTCCTGATATTACGTCCACGGCAGTTTCTTTTTTTTATCCTCCCCCTCCCCCCTCAAACATAAACCAAAGGGAGGCGCACAAGCCGGAGTCCCTGTCTCCCTCCCTCCCTCGCACTTGCTCCCCTCGTCAGCACTTCTTGCCCTCGTTCCCTCATTAAATTGCACTAATCCTTTCCTCCATTCCTTAATTACATCCAGCAACAATGTGTAACTTTTATTTTGGGGGTGGCGGGGGAGGAGAGGGGGTGGGGGTGGGGGTGGGGGGGTCTTAGCAGGGGAGAACATACTGTCTGTTGTATGTGAATGCGAGCCTGTGTGTGTGTGTGTGTGTGTGTGTGTGTAGCAGAGAGGGAAACAGTGAGGCTGTCACGGCTGCTTCTTGTCAGTGCAAACTGTGCATTTCTGTATTTCAACCTGTTGAAATCTCAAAGGGATGTATGATGGAATATATACGGCGTAGGCACGTTAATTACTAGAGTCATTCCGTTTGATTTCTTTTCGATCAGCTCTGACATGCGTATATAAATATACATTATGAATATATATATATATATGGATATGGATATATGTACGTATCCACACTGTTAAATGTGATTAGGTTTCAGAGGGGCCTCTGACGCGACGTAGCACCATGTTAGACGTGTATCTGGATCGAGGGCGTGTGTCGGGTGGGGGTGGGGCTTGTGGGGGAGGGTGGGGGAGGGGGAGGGGGTGTGTGATACTCAATTGAGTGGCGGTGGGTTTTCCCGCCGCGCTCATTCATTGCCTTTAAAACCTGCAAGTGTCGTACTGTCAACTCAGAAAATAACGAGTAGTGTCGGAGCGTGCGTCCCTTTTAAAAAAAGCAAAAAAACGAAACAAAAAAAAAACGTAAAGAGTACCCGATAGCTTTCCTACGCAGCAGACGCCCTGGTCTTCAACATTGGATGAACCAGGGGGGAAAAAAAGACGTTCAGCACTCTAAAAAGCCATCTTTGACTTTTTCTGCACTCCTGACCAGAAACAAATGAAAACCTTGACCATTGGGAGTTTTTTTTTTCCCATTTTAATTTCTATTAACGCCCAGATTCTTCAAAGAGGTAATATATATTCTCCTACTTTACAATTTCTCCTTAGTAAGAATATTTTATTATGTCGATTTCCTAAGATGGCATATGCAATATATTTTTAGACTTACTATTTTTGGAAGAGAAAAAAAAACAAGATAAGATAACAATCCAAGACAAGATAATATGCATTATTTTTGTTTTATTTCAAATTGAGTTTTGAATCCTTGCAGCGTTAATTGAGATTTGACCAAATGAAAGAAAGAGGAGAATGACGAGACTTGACGCCATCATGCGACCTAAGGTCGAAGGTCACAGGTGGTGTGAAACTCCCTTTAGGCGATTTTTAATCAAGTGTACATATCTGAACCCAGGAAGCACCGGGCACTCTTTAAACAAGCAGACAGCCAATGCACAGTGTAGTATTTTTGCAAGATCTGTAATGATTATATTTAAAGTAAGGAAAAAAAAATATTTAAATGGATTAAACAATACAATATATTAAGATTTCGATTTAACTTATTTGGAAATACTGTGTCTAATTGATTAAACTATATCCTATTTCTTTGTTTTCCACGATAGAAATGTATTCTGTTTATTTGTAAGTTATGAATTTAGAAAGTGAAGCGATGGCGTGACGGTTTAGTTGATGTTGCTCGGCCGTCGGGGCACACCCTGGCAGGCGGGCGGGGAGGAAGCGGAGGATCAGATCAGATCTGATTACGCTTCGCGATAACTCCTGACGTCAAATCTGAGACCTGTGGCAGGAAGGAAGAGACGACTCCTCGCTCTCCTGCCCAACCTGACTGACCTTAACGTGTGACGTTTGGGAGAATGCTGTGGCAACGTGGTCACCTGAGCTTTTTATCGATTCGATCTGTTAGCAGAGAGAGAGTGAGGGAGAGAGACGGTGCACCTGAGACAGGACGGCATGTCCTCCGGGCTCCAGGTAGCTGTCTCTCCCTCAGGTTGCTGATCTAGGACCAGTTTCCTGTCTCTACATTTATCTCACATTCACACTGGGAAAAAGAATTTGGTGCCTGAGATATGAGACCTTATGATAAGTTATGATAAACTGGTCATAATAAGCCTATGTGTGCTATAAATGGCATACATGGTTTACATGTCATACATTCATATGTATACACATATATATGCTTCCATATGTCCTAAATGGCATAAATGTGCATATAATTCAAATTTGTCATATGCATATGCAAGTGCATACATTTTTTGAATGAAATGTCATTCTTTTACAGTGGATTAAACTGACCTGGAATCAGATGTAAAATCTGAGGCACCAAAAATGTTGTTCCTCAGTGTCACAGACAGTTTCCATCAGAATCAGAAATAAGGAAGTGTATGAAAATTACACGGGAGTGTTGGGCAGTGGAGAAGATTAAAACGATTGTTTCAGCGTTTTCCACTCCAGGAATTTGATCCTCTCATTCTAATATAATATCACTCATTTCTAATATCACAGCACACAGATAAATTATGAAGGTCTTTGTGAAGCGACTTGATTTTAGCCACTCCCCCAATGATTTTCATACATTCATCCATTAAGACTAAATGGGTTCCCAGTGTTCTGAGAGGGATCTATTGTGAAGGGATGAGATTGGAGGATTTGCTCTACAGCTTCTCCCACCTTCCAAATCAGTGGCCACCATTGCCTTTTCTCCCAGATGTGCATTGACTGTGTTTGTCCCCTAGAGGGCAGGGAGCCTGTGAGTGCCGAGCAAAGGCTCGTGGCCACATCCCCAGTGGCAGATCAACAGTTTTCTCTCCTCGTCCCTCTCTCCCTCTCCCTCTCTCTCTCTCTCTCTCCTCGTCTTCTCGGCCTCGTCGCCGATGGAGATGGAGGGTGACGCTGGCGCTTCCTGGCGATGAACTGGGGCCTCAGAGAGGAAGTGGCCGTGAGTCATCCTCCTCCTCCTCCTCCTCCTCCTCCTTCTCGTCCTGAGCGCTGGCCAGCCCCGCAGAAAGCACGGACGAGAATGTACGCTATTATTTATGTAACTTAATTTCCTAGCAGCTTTGCATGGGCAGCGGTTGCGTCATCTGTCACCGTGGCAACGCGGCCGGGGCAGCGCCCAGGGTGGTGGTGGTGGTGGTGGTGGTGGTGGGGGGGGGGTGAGGGAGGGAGGGGGGGTTGTTTTCTGTGCACACGGTGAGTTAGGGGTCAAACACTAAATGACCTTTACTGGTGCCACACAGGAAGTGCATTCACACAAAACAAAAAGTCAACAAAACAAACATGAGCAATGCGTGTGGTGTGTATTGATGCTTATTGTCGACATATATTTTGATATATTTGGAAGAGGGGGGGTGTACAATTAAAAAGTCTAGATATTTTTGGAGTAGAGAAGCAGCGTGTGTATCAGATTATTGTCACTTTGTCAATGCTCTCTGAAAAATGTTGTTTTTTTTTGTTTGTTTTTTTGTTTAATGTTGTTTTTGGAAGACTTATATAACATCCCTACTGATTTAATGTTCCATTGAAAGACTATTTATAAATTTTAAGTCCTTTGTGAAAATTCAGTGTCTGGCTCTTTATTTATTCCGCTTGACCTTCGGTGCACGCTCACTCTCCACAGCCGCGTTGTCACGGAAGCTCGAGGCCTCAGAAGTTCCTACAATTATCAGCTGTTGTGTTGCGCAGCCTCCACAGGAGGTCAGCAGTGAGATGGTGTGTGTCGGGTCAGGGTCACACCTCCTCCTCCGACCTTCCCGCTGAGGCACTAAGCTACACACAGTGGCATGTTTACCGTATGTGCTCGTTTTAATAGACTAGGAGACGGCCTCCCCCATGTTTTTCCGCCATGTCTTCCTCTCCCCCTGCATGTTCCCCTGTCAGCACCTTCATTATCTGTCTTTGGCCTTTAGCCCAGTTCAGGCCTCAGAGCATTAGGAATGTCCAACACACACGCACACACAGGCACACACACATGTCTACGCACACCACAGGGCCTCAGTGTCTGTTACATAGGCATAACAGCAGCCAGAGCCGCGTCTTATGATAATAACGCTCACTGCAGGCTTTCACCCAGGTGCTCCAGTCTGCTGTAAGCCTGTGGCTACCTGCCTGCTGAGGTGTGGAAACTCAAAATGCATTTGGTGAGATTTTAGTTTTCGTTGTCGTGTCGGAGATGTGCACCACTATGCATTCCATAAATCCATTTTATTTTAATCAAATATGCTGCGAATATGCAGTCCTACAAGTTGGTAGTACTAATGTCAAATAAAAATTTTGTTTGGAATCTAAAACACTAAATCTTCATTCTCTGTTTCTGTCTTCTTCACCCAGTCACAAGCTTTTTTTCCATCAAGACCACATGCACTAGTTAAGTATCTTATTAAGCTTAATCTTTTAATGGCACGTGGTTGTACTTTGATGTGCTTTTACACCAGTAATCATATGGAAGTCTGCAGCCTGCATGCTGTCAGAGTAGGCTGATAGATGGGCCGACAGAAAGAGGGAAATAGAAAAGAGAAACTAGAGAAACCTCATGAGAGACCACAAACATCATAAAGGGCAGCCAGAAAGAACTGCATTTATGCTTTTGCATAATAGTAGCTGAATGGTTTTGGTTTCTTTTTATGATCTGAATTTATTGTTTCTGTTTAATTGCTCCTGTTGTTGTTGAAACAACTCTGAAGTTTTGGCTCTTTGTATTCTCAAAGGCCCCTTTTCCTCCAGTTCAGTACAAGATTCCAGGCTAGTGCTTACTTTGGAGCTGTTCTTTCTGTTTCCACGAAAAAAGAACTGGCTCCAGCCCTGAAAAACCAGTTACAGAGTCAGCATTAAGAACCATGTCTGTCAGAGGCTGGGGGTGTGGCTATTGAGACTAACCAAAACTACAAGTCGACTATTTTATTTGGTGCTACATGAGAGAAACTGCTTATGGAGAGATGATGGATGCCATAAAGGCACAACAGTCAAAATGGCAACAGGCAACCAAGGAGAGGTTATTCTGAGTCCACCTGCTTTACCAGTAGTTTTACCCATTCACACTGATGACACAGCATCGAGGGCAGATGAGAAATGTGTTGTTATATTTAGAAGAATCAAAGAGAAACATCATGAATTTTTTGTGTTTTGTGTTTGTAATTTTGCCCAAAGACAAGACTCACTGGAGAGAAAAACTAATAAATCAGACAGATTTTAAACACAACAAGCAACACAAAACATCCCAGTGATAATAAAACTGGAATAGGAGGAAATCTCAAAAATATTCAGTCAAAGGAAAATATTGTGTTTTAAGATGAGAAAAGGACATGCAGTTTGTCCTTCCTGTGGGTTTTCATCTTTAGTTCCTCTGGTTTCCTCCCACAGTCCAACAACAGGCAACTTTAGCCTGATAAGAGACTCTAAATTGGTGATGTGTCCAGGGTGTATCCCCAGAGACACTGTCGGGAACAAAACGGGTAAGGTAATAGAAATACAAAGTATGATAACTGTTTCATGAGGAGACAGCTGAAATGAGGCGGGGTGATGAACCCTATCAGAGGTGGTAGCCAGCGGTGCCTCGCCATCTGCTGTGAGATGTGTTTACAATTTTGTGAAACGTCAGGAAGAGAAATGCAGCGTAAACTCAATTCAGAAAACACTGCGGAGACAGCTTTGACAGATCAGCAAAGAGAAGCATCTGCTGGAGGAGGAATCAATCCAACCAGTGCAAAATCGACAGAAAGCCAGCTTTGCACTGGTGGTAGTGGTGGTGGTGGGAGGGAGGGGGGGGGTAGGGACCCCGACACAATCGCCTAACTGGCTCTTCATCTGCTCCGGTCTTTCTCTGCTCTGGTCTAATTACCACGTCCGGCTTATTGTCCTCCTGATGACTGTAATTAATCAAGTTCTGCTCCCTAATCTCTGAATCTCATCATCCTTACAGTACGGCAGGGCCGGCCACGCCGGATGGCAGCCTGATGTAAGCTCTTTTCACCAGCGTAATTGCGTGCTTGCTTGCAACTTTTGCAGCGCAACAGCAAACCGTGTGGTCCCACCCGGCTGCGTTTTCTACTTTTTTTTGTTTGTTTGTGTGAAGTGTGTGTTTTCTCAACAGTTCAGACAGTAATTATTACATCGGAAGCTGTGTAACTGATTATTTTGGGGGGGCTCCTCCTTAAAGTGAAGATGTCTCCCCCCCCCGTCGACACACTGTGCTACTCCTTCACACACTCCTCTGTCAAAGTCTTCTCCTGAGCCTGACAGGGGCTTACCGGATCCTTAATCTGTCCTCTGAGTGACATCACCCTCACACACACACACACACACACACACACTCCTCCTGGGACAGCAGGGGGAGGGAAAAGCGAGAGGTGCTGCCGGTTTAGGGGAAGGTGAAGTGCAGGAGACTCGAGGTTGCAAGCGGGCACCATGGACACACACATGGAGGAGCCGGTGGACCAGGGCCTGGGGATGGAGGAGACGGCCCAGGACCTGCTGGGGAGACCCTCGCTGCCTGCCTCCATGAGGGAGAGCTTCCACAGCGACTCCCTGCTGGCGCCCGACACCGACTTCATGACAGGTAGAAAACCGAGCTGAGTCTTCGTAGTATTCAGACACTGAGACAGGTGGATGTTTTCCTTATAGTTTTTCTGTTTGGCTTAGAAAAAAAAAGTTTTTCCAAAACTTCTCAGAGATGTTTTTTTTTCTCAAAACATCTCCTCCAAATGAATGACTGATGCACAAAAACACCAGAATTAACATAGCTTTCTACATCGTCATTTAATATTATAAATATTCAAATAAACTGATGACATGGTGTCAAAATCATGGGGAATACCTTGGATTCATGTCGCACTGTTTTGCAGACATCAGCCAAAAAACATGAATGTAATGCAGCAATGGGTCGTTTTGTTTAGTGTTTTGTGTAGTCTTTCTAATGAGAGCTTTATATGATTTATTTTTCTCTATTGTGAAAAATCATTCTTAAGATACCATCAGGAGGCTTTTATCTATTCTTCTTTATCTGCACTGCTTTCAAAATCTATTTTTGGTTTCTCTTGGCAGAAATACTAAAAAAGAAATAGACTTTTTAACTTTTTATTGTTATTTTTTATATATAAATACAAGGGTGTCTTCAAAACCGGTTCACCAACCTTGTGTGTACCTGAGTTTAAAGCTCCTCTTCTTTGATGTAGATTTCCACTTTTTATTGGAGCAAGCCCGTCAGACTCGTCAGTGCCTACCTGGCCTGCACTGCACTGCACAGCACACACAGTCGGGCTGTGGGTGTAAGAATGCAGGCTCGGTAGAGCAGATTTAGGGAAATGCCCTGTCCCCCCAGGGATAGTCCTATATTGTTGAACTAATATGTGAAGGATTGCTGGTGCACACGTGGCCCGATGTGTCAACACGCAGGGTGCAGATACGAGCAGACAGATGCCGCTTCCTTCATTCAGGAAACACCATCTGCAAGCAGAGATTAAAGCACTCGGCTGCTTCTCTTTGCCTTAACATATTTTAATTCAGAAAGAAAATAAAATGCATAATAGGCATATGAATTTCAAAACTGCAGGATGTGGCTGTGTGTATAGAGATAGACTTGATGTGTGCATGTGTGTGTGTGTGTGTTCGCGTTTTTCCTTCTATGGAGCCTGCCTGTTCTTTGTATAGCCGAGTCGCTGCAGAGATTGAGCTTTGGGCTGCTAATTCCCTTTTACAGCACCGGGATTATGTGCTATTCTAATCCCAATCCCATATGGGGTGTGGAGGTGGCACGAGGATGATGTCACAGGCCGGGGACAAGAGAGAGAGAAACAGAAAATTACAAGCCGTACACGGAGTCACAACTCCACACCAGAGACAGATTACTGCTGGTGGCTGCACGCCTGAGCGAGTTCACTCAGAACAGCATCTCCGCCAGGAGGGAACGCTAGCGTCTCGGAGGGGCCCGCAACTCACAGAAATCCACCCATTTCATTCTGGATAACACGCTCTTTAGAAAAGCTTCACTCCTCCACCGTTTTAAAGCTCCTTCCGTGCACACAGACACTAAAGCTTGATATCTCTGCTGCAGGAACTCCTGTTTAAATAGATTGCTGTTTTGCTACAAATGATCCCAGGAAGTTAAAATGTGAACGCTGAATACTGAACTGTTCATGTTTGCATATTCATAATTTACACAGGTCCATTTTTGAGTTGTTTATCCTTTTCCTTTTGGCCTTGTGTCGCTACCATAAACCCAAATTTGACTCACTTCGCTCTACCAGTCCATCATAGGATGGAAGCCCATATTATTCACTCTCACACTCGCTTCAAGGTGCAATTTAGAGTTTCCAGTCAAATTAAATATGCACATTTAGGCTGTGGTAGCAAACTGGAACACCCAGGAAAAAAAACCCCACACAAATGAGGGAAAGCATGCAAAGAAAGTCTGATTGGGTTTGAATCAGGAAAATAAAAAGCTCATCTATATGAGGACTGTTAAAAGGCACGCCTGAGGCACTTTTTGTTCCCCCAATAAAAATAAAGTGAGGGTAACTGGATTTTCGTATGTTCCAGTGTAAAACATCTTTTAGGTAACTCAGCACCAGCACTGTTTTGGCTTTTGACCCTCTTGTTATGAGGTAACAGTGCTGACCATTCATCCACTGTGTTGCCTCTTTATCCACTGTGCTAATTTAAGACGACTGTCCCAACAGTGGAGAACAATCCATTTATCCAGTTTGAACTTAGTTAGCCTTTAAGTTGCTACTTTTAGATAAATACCTCTACTATTTATTGCTATTTTATAGCTTAACTCCGTTAGAGACAAGGTAAGATAGCATAGGAAGCACAAATAATGACCATTATTCATACTGCTGTAAAATTGCAAGACAATCGTGGAGGAACTGAAAGTATTTGTAGTACATTACTTACATTGATTGGGTTAAAAGAATATGTTACAAATGACATTCCAGGGCGTGCATTTTGTACTCTGTTGTAAACATAACCCTCCCAAGGCCACACACGCACAGACACAACCAATATGATGTGAAAACCCAGGAAAAAGCAGGGAAATAATAACACTCTGTTACATAACTCCATCTCATGTCCTGTTCCAGTGTTTGTTTTGGTGTTTGCTCAGTAACTAGAGTAAAGGATGCTCTGGTTTTCATTCTGCCACCTCCTCCTCCTCTTCCTCCTCCTCCTTTTACTCCTCCTCCCAATCAGTGGCTCTGACCCGCGTGGTGACCTTAACGAGTCGGAGGACGTACGAGATGTTTACGCAGCGCCTCGCCACATCTCAGGTTTATGTCTGCTGTTTCCTCCCTGTGTCTCCATCTCTCATAATGACATGGGGCTTATGTGCGGGGGCGGGGTCAGAGAGGCTCAGTCTGAGGGATTATCATTGTACTCTGCACAAACACACACACACACACATATGCAGGCAGACGTACACACGCATGCACACGTGTACGTACAATTTAGGCTGAATTAGAGTTTTTAAGCATCATCAACCCCGCCCCCACCTCCGGTCAAACACACATCCTGAGCGCAGGGGCTTTAAGCCCTGTCACACACACACCCCGCGTCCCAGAGCATGTCAGGCGACCACCGAGGGAACGTGACAGGATCAAGACACCACTAACCTCATCTCCGGACACAGATGCTGCAACACACTGCCTGGATGAGGCAGAAATAACGAGGGGGAGGCTGCTTATTCTGTGTGTGTGTGTGTGTGTGGGAGAACAAAAGTGGAGCAAAGAAGATGAGATCTTAGTGGACACCAGCCAGCGGATCAGAATCAGATGGAGGGAGAGCCGGGATATGTGACGGGAGGCAGGGGAGGGAAGAGGAGTGAGAGGTTGTGTTCCCGAGAGGAGAAGAAGAGGAGGAAGACGTCCGGGGTGACGGAGGAAGGCCCCGGAAGCAGCCACAGGCAACCGGACTGCTCTCAGGCCTGCAGCGGCCCGCACGGTACCTCAGGGTGGCAAGGGGAGAAAAGTCAAGTAGAGATGGATGGATGGATGGATGGATGGATGGATGGATGGATGGATGGACGGATGGACGGATGGACGGATGGGAGTGTTGCTGTTTGGACCTTTGTTTCCATGCTGCTGTGTTTTGACAGTGAGGCTGATCCGCTACGTCCAGCTGTGCTGTGACCTCATTCGCTCGATCCCCGCCACGTACAGTAGGCAATGAGCGGGGGAGGATACCGATCAGTGATTGTTTACATATTTTTGATAGAATTTACACGAGCGCACGTTTCAGTATTGTCATTTTTCATCGTTTTAAGAGGCAGTAGAATGAGATTTCAGTGGTTTGGCAGAACTCACATCAGGTGTTAAATGGGAAAAACAGTGGCGAAGTATCAGAATTAGTATTAAATATTGTACAAGCAGAGCAGTGTTAAATAACAGAAGGGTGCAGAGTGTTTAGTTCTATTTCCTCTGAAGTTTACATGTCATATGGATTATTTTTGTTGTTGCAAATGTGAGAGTTACACAACCACCGGAACTCACTTGGAGCCTTTGTTTTCCTCTCCTATTGGAGATTTTCCTCCCGCCAAACGTTTCCTCTAACATATGCTTTCCGATAATGAGTCAGCCTTCGTTTCATTGCTTTCCTGGCACCCCTCCTCCTGTGTGTGTGGTTATACATGTCACCCTCGGTTAACACGATCTGTGTGTGAACTTTATGAGGGTTTTTTTAAGTCTTTCCCTAAGAAATCTGCATATTTTAATGTTTAAACTCACATCTATCTATCTATCTATCTATCTATCTATCTATCTATCTATCTATCTATCTATCTATCTATCTATCTATCTATCTATCTATCTATCTATCTATCTATCTATCTATCTATCTATCTATCTATCTATCTATCTATCTATCTATCTATCTATCTATCTATCTATCTATCTATCTATCTATCTATCTATCTACCTCAGATGACCGCAGCTCGGCAGCCAGTGGCATGGATGTGGCCGACCGGCTGACCTACCTGGAGCAGAGGATGCAGATGCAGGAGGACGAGATCCAGCTGCTGAAGATGGCTCTGGCCGACGTCCTCAAACGGCTCAACATCTCCGAGGAGCACCAGGCGGCTGGCAGGAGGCCGCCGGGCGCCAAAGGTGAGGGACGCGTGTGTGTGCAAAGATGCACCGGTGTGGATTAATGCCGTCAATGTGTGGATTCAAGGAACGTGGACGTGTTCATTAGCATTCATTGTGTCAACAGCGATGGATCAGTGGACTGTTGATGCTGAGCTTTGCTGAGGATTCGGCCGAAGCGGTGTTATTTGTTTTGGCTCAGGTGCAGCCACACAAGCATAGATAGTGTGACTAAGAACATCAATACTGTGTTTTTTTAAAGATAAGATAAGTACTTTTTGAATCCTTGTACCAGCAGCACACAAAAGAAAAGAGACTCTTCACAGTAAATAATGAATAAGTAGTCACAACAGTAACGGTAAACAATAAGTAAAATATTATACAATATTAGGAGAAAAATACACAAGTAATCACAACAATAAGCAAGTAAATTGGGGAAATTTGTGGTATTATGTGGATAACTATATTTGATTATGTAACAACAATCGATCGGTTATTCCATCAAGACAATAGCCACTGTATCTTTAGTATACATTTATGAAAAAAGTGTTCATGTCTCATCATGGATTCATAATATGCAATTAATGGATTAATACATGAAGCATGCAAAAGTAAGCACACTCAGTAAGAATACTGAGTAAGTAAGGATTAATACTTGAGTATATTGTACAGTGTTTTTATGTAAAACAACAGGAGTTAATGTAAAGGTAAATAATGTCTCTAACTCGGCAGTATGTGAGGTTGAAGCTTTTGTGTGTCTACTAAGACTAATACTCAGAATATGAAAAACATGTTTCAAGCAAACACCTTTATTTTGTTTTTCTTCCATAAAGCCTAACATACCTTGTCTTGCTCTGTGCCGTGTTCTTGCAGCCCGGCCGGTGTCCCTGGCTCTGCCCTCCAGGCCGCCCATGGTGACCTCCAGCTCTGCCTCCCTGAAGAAGAGCTCCACGCTGCCCTCCAGCTCCACAGCCAGGAACTACAGCCCCACGCCACCACGCAGGTGGGCCTCAGCTGCTCGCTCTCTATCCACCATAAAAACAACACTTCTTCCTTCCAATATGTGCCCAGTTAAACAAAAAAGTTAGCGTTATTGCTTGGTTTGTTAAACGAAATGTAAAGCCACTCTAATCTCACCATCATCACGTCCTCAGTCATGTGTTAAATTTTGGACTTTGAAATGAAAGACAAATCTGAGCAGGAAGTAAACGCTGCCCTCCACCTCAAAAACAATCATTTTGTCCTACATTTTAAAAACGTGTTTTTATAGTATTTGATCAAATCATGTCATATATGTATATGTATGTATTTAATATATTTAGCTTTATATGATGCGTTTCGCATTCCTTTATCACAATGTTCTCTTATCAGTCTGTACGTTTAATTGCCATGTGTCTTTTGATGATCTCCAGTGCTTTGGTGAACTCTTTTATTTTCTATGTGGCTTATAAATTATCAAATTGAGTGGGGCTCCACAGTCGTACAGCTCCAGTTACCATTACCATTAGTTCCCATTTCCATTAGTACCATTAGTACCATTAGTTACCATTTAGTTCAGTTGCTAAGATCTGTTGTTTAGCCAAAATAAAATGTCCAGTCACGTGATCATTAAAGTGAATAGTAGGTGGAAACAAGCGGTTATAAAGCAAAATCAGCTTTCCTGATGAAACCTGTGTCCCATAGCTTCTACGTTGACACCTGAGAGCGAGGATAAGGGCTCCGCTCAACCGTACCAGATCCCCTTTGATACCTATTAACGTCTCTCTCCACTCACCATCGTCATGGCGTCACGTCTCAGCTTCGGCCGTCACTCACGCTCCACGGTCATTTCAACGCCGGCTTTTTATCTGAGAGCAATGAGGCGGTAAACCACTCTCTGCTCACGCCTTCCTCTCAATTACCTTTTCCGGCGATGCCGCCATTAACTGGCATTAGTCAGGGAGGATGAGAGGCTCTCTCTGCGGTGCCGTAAACGTGCCACCGCTCTGTCTGGGATGTGCTGATATAATTGCACAACAGAGAAGTAAATCTCCACTCACTTAACGCCGTCCACTCAGTGCTGATGATGGAGTGAGCAGCATCGTCGTCATTAGCGCCCGTCCTTCATTTCCCTCCTCTCGCCTCTTGTTTTTCTGTCCCTTCTCACTCAGTGCTGACGTCTTCGTCTTCTTTCCTCCATCGTTCTCTCTCGCTTCTGAAGCCGATGTTTGTCATGTTTTTCCGCCAATTGATTTAAGGAAGAACACCCATCATTAGGGTGACGAGCATTGCTCCAAAAGCCACTTTTTTTTTTTTTTTGGGCTCTAACAGTTTCTAGAAATGTGTCAGGCGCGATCCCAGAGACACGCGATCAAACAAGATCAAGATGTTCACATCTGACTTGCTGCACTTGTGGAAAATCTGATTTCAGAATCTCAGTCGTTTCAGATTTTATCAAGACAGACAGGATGTTTGCGTGTGGTTTGGTGGTTTCGTAACAAACTTTGCGCGAATGAAGACGAGCAGTCAAGCATCTCGTCTGTCTTCTGTAATCACGTTGATACGAAAAGAGCTTTTAAGTGAACGCTTCTGATCGGACTGGCTCAAACTCCATTTTCTTCTTTTTGGTCTAATCAGTTAGTTATCTGTTATGGATTACAAAGTGGTCATGATTCAACAATATAATATCAGCGGTATTCTGTTTTTGCGTGGAAACACATCTGGCAAAAGGAAAGAACATAAAATTCTTACTTTATTGTTTCAATTCTGAATTGTCTGACTCTGTTTATCGTTATATGGTGGCTGATGTTATGTGTCGAGCTGTTTTCCTCTCACTAGAAGGTCCCTGACGATTGTTATTGCATGTCAACGTGGGTATGAATCTCAATGACAGCGATGTGGACATTTTTGTGGCTTGGGTGCATTTGAGAATCTAAACAACGGAGTTTTGCACTATTCGTCTCTCCCCCTGCAGCGGAGTGAGGAGTCCAGCGAGCAGCGTGAAGGACAGTCCTTGTAAGGCGGCCAAGTCGCGACCCACCTCCGCAGCCTCCACCTGCAGGAAGCCTCAGGACGGGTACGACCAAAGACACTCTCCTTTGTATCTCACCGCCTGTAATCGCCCTGCCAGAGAGCTGTCAGCTCCCGCTTTCTTTTTTTTTCCACATCCACTCCTTGTTGCGAATAACTTTCCGTTGATTTCGGGGTGACCCACTTATTCCTGGCCGATCTGGCGGGAATCAAAACCGAATTAAGGCCGTTTCCAACCCTCGCATCCTGTTTGAAGCGGAAACACCTTAAAAACCGCAATGTTTTTAAAAACCTCATCCTCTGTTTCTCTCTCGTTATAACAGCAGCAAGTCCAAGGAGGCAGCAGCGAGCGCAGGTAAACCCTCTCCCTCCTCGACCTCCCTGATATTATTTCACTCAGAGTTGGGTTGACATCGAGGAAGACTGACTTGACGGCTGTATTGATACTAAATCAGAGCTCTCTCTGTGTGTTATTTTGGTGCAGGGATGAGGCGTGTGACACACTGCAAAGGTAGGATTCATCCCTGACAATATGAGATATACATACACACAAACACACACATAAATATTTATATATATATATCAAGAATCAAGAATCTTTGTAAAGCAAGGCAAAATGAAATTTTGTTCAGCAGCTCTTGGTTTAAGGTACACAGTGGGACACATAATAGAAATGTAATATAAGAAAAGTAAAATACTTAAAATATATTAAATAGAAATGGAAGCTAAGAGTAAATACGAGGTAGTAGTGCAAATCGAGACTTATAAAGTCACCGGTATTAATATAATGTATTGCACTTATTGCAGCATTTTTAAGTCCTTATATATCTTCTTAAGCTTATACTGTCATTCACATCTGAGAGAATCGTGTTTGAGCTGTTATTTTGTGCCCACCCTTCATTTTTCTCACATCTCACCGTGACTTGTGTCCCTTCCCTCACCCCCAAACCCTAACCCCCTCACTCCTGTTTTATCGACTCCCTTCAAAAACCCTCGACTCCATCCTGACCTCCACCCCCTCCAACTCCTCCTCCCTCACCCCTCTGTATCCATCTCCATCTGCTTCACCCTCCTTCACCCCATTCCACCACTTCACTTAGTGACTATGCAGATCTATCTGAGCCCCCTCGCAAGAAAGACTGGGTCTTCTGAGTCTGCGAAGTCTGCCTCGGCCGTGCCCGCCCACGGCGGACCCTCCGCCAACGCCGCTCCCCAGGCCAAGGGCGGAAGCAAGACACAGGCCCGCAAAACGACGCCGTCCTTCACCTTAAACCTGCAGAAAACCACCACGAGCAGCAGCGGCCAGAACGCCGCCACACATGAGACCTCCTCCTACAAGAGCCCCATCAAGTCGCCCAGCCAGTACTTTCAGATTTGTTACTGAGCTCGCGAGTGAAAACAGGCCTCCATCGGCCACTTAAATGGAAAAGTGCAAACTGACAGATTTTAAATATGGGACCAATGTGCACTGTTACACCACCTTTGATGCCCCTCTCATTTATTTCAAAGATAGTTTTGACGTTTGAATGCACTTTTAGAGACCATGATGTTGTCTTAGATCCACTTTCTTCACGTTGTAGTACCTGCGTATCGATTCAATGAACGCCTGTGTTTACTGTCAATTTTTTTGTTCTCCGTCATTCTGTGTGTGTGTGTATTTATGCGCTGACTGTGTGATGACTGTTTGATGTCAGCCAGTGTGTGTGTGTGTGTGTCCCTGTCTCCTGCCTGCGTGCTGTGATGTTTTTTAGCTTAGTCGTTAATGTTCCCTTTTGAGCGGCTACTGATCTGCAGGATGTTCCAGGATCAGTGAGCAGGGCTCATTCTAGTCCAGGACAAACCATAATAATAATAAAAAAAAAAAAATGTTGGTAACTAATGGGCTGGATTTCTCTCTTATATTATCTGCCACTGAGTGTGTGACTGTGTGTGCGTGCATGCGTGTGTGCGTGTGTGTGTGTGTGTGTGTGTGTGCAGAGTGGAAAATTATGTGCCATGACCTTTTCAGTGGGATAAGCAGTCAAATGATGACTTTTGGAAAGCACTGGAGTGCTGCCTGGTGCAGCAGTTTCCACTCCACAAAATGAACTTTTTTTCTTGTTTTTAAAGTGAAGCACAGTTAAAAAGTCCTAACAGAACTGCTCTTGAAGGCAGTCGTATCATCGCATAGCAGATTCTTGTCTTGTTTAGGCGGTCTGGACACTTGAAAAATGCTCCTTTGGCCCTGCATGTAAATAGAATAACAGCGAGAATCAACATTTGCGGCATCTACACGTCAGCGCCCTCCTGTGGAGACAGAGGTCATGACCCTGGTGAATGTGCAGCGAAAGCAGCATCAGGTGCGTTTTACAATTAGAATTAGAAAATCCAGAATACGAATAAGTGAAACAAACTTTTTGACAACAGGGGTGATGATGGCATGCAACAGTGCAGTCCTCACTGTTTAGGGAGCCAACAGTGGGAACCAGACACTGGGAGGACCTCTGCTGGTGAGAGGTCAACACTGCTGCATTGTCTGATCGCAATGTTAGAGAACAGTGCACTGGGATCTTCACCTTCTCAATCTTGTCAACTAAAATTGAAAAGTGAGTCATAGAAACAATGTATCAGAAACAGATTTCCGTGCGAGAAAAAAACATGTTTTGCCATTTGGTGCAGTCTGAATCCCACTTTGATGAGACATCTGTGAAATACTATAAATACCTGAGTACAAACACAATCTCAACACCGGCCAACTTATAACTCACTTCAGTTTGTTGCAAATATCAGTGCAGCAAAAACAGGGGGAGAGAGAGAGAGAGAAGAGGGCGGGATTGAAGCTAAGTGAGGAAGTCTAAATAAGTCTGAACTCAGGTCCTCGGTGGATTTTTCTCTGGGCCTCTCTGTCTCTGCATGTGAGGGAACAACAGCTGCTGCCTCAGACCCAGACAGATGTTAACTGGTCCAGCCTGGCTGCTGGCGGTGGTGTGTGTGTGTGTGTGTGTGTGTGTGTGTGTCCTGTCTGTTCTGTATCACATTGTATTACTCCAGCAAAGCTCAAGTGTGAGAATATCAGAGAGAAGAGAAAAAAGAACGAATGACAAAGAAGTTGAAATAGCCATTACACGTCAATATCTATCCATATATATATCTATCAGTCTGTCTGCCACACACGCGCGCGCGTTCTACATACAAGCCACAATAATGCATTTCTATTTCAGCAGGGGTCTTAAAGGCTTAAAGTATTTGTAGTATTCGGGGTATTTTATATCCCATCATACCACTAACATAACTCTGACACAGTTAGAAGTAAACACAGTTGGAATTAATTCACCTTCTACTTGACATTAAGTTGATATGCTCTCAGGGTTTTTTCCCCTCATGTCTATGTGTTTTTAATTACTTTATTGGTATTTTATTTACAAGTTTATGAAATTCGTCACTTTGCGTCTTTTATTTGTGATATTTGCGATTTATTCTTCTGTACAGCACTTTGGTCCTCTCTTTCTGTCTCTCTCTCTCTCCCTCTGTGTGTGTGTGTGTGTGTGTGTGTGTGTGTGTGTGTGTGTGTGTGTGTGTGTGTGTGTGTGTGTGTGTTTTAACGTGCTAAACAAATAAAGTTGGAGTGGACTGGAATACTGACGGGACTCAAAGAGGACGGTGTGCGCTTGTTTTCCACACCTGTCCTGTTTCTGCTCAGTCTCCGCATCAACAGACTGAGGGCGCTACCGCTCAGCAAGAACCCAACATCCCAGCAGCTCCCTCCCTCCCTCCCTCTGTCTCCCTCTCTCTCTCTGATCCAGTGGTTGCAGGCAGGAGAAGATGGCACCGCAGCAGCAGCAGCCGCCGCTGTCAGCCTCTCCGTCCGGCTCCCGGTCCTGATGCGGTCTGCCCCGGACACCACCCCGGAGAACAGTTCCTCCTGTGCGGGATCCGGACCTGAAAACTGTGGGAAAACGCATCCGCGCAGCAGCAGCAGCATCATCCTCCACACCCTGTCCTCTCCTGCCACCCTGCACATCTGCAGCCGGCGTTTTATCCCCACACCCGGAGCTGCTGCCGCTCCTGCTGCTGCATGTGGATCTGTTTTATTCTCCGTATCTAGAACTCAAGGACAGAGCAGGGAGCGGGCACCAAACATCATCCAGCTCATCCACAGTGGCAGCAGGGGAAGATGAGGTAAGCACATGCGCCGCACAATAACGCGCTGACTTGCTGAGATTTCATTTATTTATTTATTTAATTTCTACTGCGCATTTTTCAATGGATAATACAGGATGTGGTGAGTTAATCCTAAACCAGCCTGTTCCCCCAGTGTCTCACTGTGAGGCCTGTTTCACCTGTTGGCCGACACAATATGGACCTTTAAGAGGGGCACGGGCTGCTCAGAGAGCTGCCCCATCACCTCCCTGACTCCGGCTCACGTGGAGGCTGTTGTCATGGAAACCGGAGCACACGTGCACAGTCGCGATAGTCGTGATAACCGCGATAAGCGACGCTTGATTGGCGAGCCACGTGCGATCGCCGGTTGGCTAATTGATTAAAGAGAGCGAGAGCGCGCGCGTACACGCTCTGAGATAGTCCGCGTGCGCGCGCATACACACCTCCCCGGGCCGAGAGCCAATCGGATGTGAGTATCCATTCACATAGACTGAGACACAGCTGGCTCGGAGGATGCAAGCACTGGTTTTAGTGGCAGACTGCACGAGCCAATTAGAGGGAGCGTTGGTGGTAGGAGACAGCCGTGCAGCCAATCAGCTGCGAGCCTGCTGCTCTGTGGATGTGGGTGGGGCGCCAGCGCTTGGCACAGGTTTACCATGAACAGGAGGAACCATGAGCTTACTCTAATTGCTGTTGGCACTGAAATCTGTGTGTGTGTGTGTGTCTGTGTGTGTGTGTGTGTGTCCCAAGGTCAGATTGGGGTTCTGACCACCTAGGTGTCCCCAGGTCAGTGTCCTCCCCCCATGAACATCCACCCGCTTTTGTCAGCAGCTGCTCTGTCTCATCTCTGCCTAAAACTGATGTATCACACACTTTCTCTGGGCTGCCTACGACATAAACTATGCTACGTTCTTGGAGGAAACAACAATTTACTATAATAATTTTACTATAGTATTATTATAATATGGTATATTCTATACTGTTCTGTACTACACACTTTAGGTCTGGGGACTCCCAGTTCTCCCTATGTCTGCGTGGACTTCGAGGTATTCTTGTTTCTACCCACAGTCCAAAAACATGCATGTTAAGGTCAATTGAAGACTCTTAATCCCTATAATCCCTGTAGTATGTGTGAATATTAGACTGAACGTGTGTGACTCTTGACCTGTGTATCCCCTGCCTTCATTCTTTGTTTACCCATTGAAGGTACAAAGTGGGTGAAGGACTCTAGGTCATGTAAGTGATAGTACTACAGTAATGTAGTTCGTGCCACGTTATGTCTTAAATAGTCATATTTACTGCTTCACCTCAGACAGGTCGACAGCCCTTCAAATTGTACACACGCATTATCCACTGACAGCTTAAATGTGCATGTTTCTGGACTGTGTGAGAAAACCCATAGAGAACAAACAAACTCCAGACAGAGAAGCCAAGTAAAGATCCAAAGCAGACATTGTCACCAGAATGCACCACCATAAGATGTTTTGCATTTTTAGCTAAGAGCAAATCCTCCATTTTGTTGTATATATATTATAGGATACATAATGTGTCAACAATACATGCAAATGAGCCTCCAGGAAATCTCAATTATTTCAGGGTTGCTTCTTATTGTGTCACCTAAACAAAAAAAAAACGGTTTTGTTTCTGAACCCGAGCTTCGTAGTAGAACAGATGAGCGGCACAATGCAGCGGGGATGTGATGCCAGCCAGAGGTGCAGATGCGGAGGAGCTGGCGCATGTGTGTGTGTGTGTGTGTGTGTGCGTGTGTGATGTAAACCACCCTGACAAGCTGTCAGCTGACACACTTGTTATTTCAGGCTCCATCGCTTAAAAAGCCCGAGCTGTGATTGAGGTGCAGTGACTCTGTGCTTTTGCAGAGGTGCTCTGTAGGTGGCAACACAGACTGTGACTCACCACAACGAGGCTGCGCTTCCACCGTCCTGCGTGTGTGTGTGTGAGTGTGTGTGTGTGTTTAGTCCATCAGCTGAGCTGGTTGCGTGTATGTGCACGTGTTTGTTTTGCTGTCCTACTATAGTATACATGTTAGTAGGACACAGAGTTGATCTAATGGCCATTGATCTCAAACATACGTAAGAAGAGGTCAGATAAACAGCACTGTTTCTAAAGGTCGGAGTTCAGTAACCGGGGGGGGATTTAATGTAAAATTTGATCACATATGTCATGTTTTTTTTCCATTACAGTTATTTGCTAAATAAAAAAAGTGATTTTTATGTGACGCTTCATGAAGTCTAAACTTGCATCACAAAACACATAACTTCTGCAAGACTTCACTTTGAGGAAGATGGCGTTCAAGACACTAAAAACTATGGTTTTATCAGATATTTTCATTAGATTAAGTGAAAGTGCATTCTCCTCTTCTCTCCACACATATTGCACCATCTGGTTTGATGCAAGCTGGACACATATTTGCACCATCTCATGTGAGTGTAAAAATGTTCAAGCCATATTACAGATTTTTTTATTGTAGAGTTTCCATTACCAATTTTCTTCTTATTTCGATATTTACGTTTTATGCATTTCTAGGGGAAAAGGAAATACGTTTAATGTCCTCGGGAAGGTACTTAATCTCGCAGCACTGTGGCTGTGCCGTGTGGTCTGGGCTGTCGTGTAAACAACAGATTTGCAGCCATATTTCATGTATCATCTCCCATAAATGTTTGGCTGTAAAATCAACCAGAGGTCATGCTTGACAGAGCTGGATGTATAATCCTGTTTAGGCTTTTTCCACTTTCAATTACCGCAGCGGTGAAAAGCTCAAACCAGCGCAGCGTCGGTATCTATTTCTCATTTGTCAAGATTAGACTTCCTGCGTTAGACCCAACGATCTCCAGCTGTGGGGACAGAGACAGAGAGAGAGAGAAGGTGCTGCACATCTCCCCTGGAGGAAAATCCCAGGACAGGAAAACCGGGAGTGTGTGAGTCGAGTCTAGAGATTTGGGATGAAGGGCTGATCCCAGAGCTTCATGGAGCTCCGGGTGTCTGAGTCCTCCTCTGGACGCCGATCAATTTATCTTTCCACTCTCCCTCTCTCTCTCACATGCATTGATTAATAGGCTGTGATTGAAAAAGGCAGCTGGCCTCTTTTCCTTGTTTGTCTACCGCTCTAACTCCACACTAGTCACTCCTGGATGTGTGATGCAGCCTCAGGCTAGTGGGCCTCAATCACAGATAAGAGATTGAGGAAGTTTCAGGAGATTACGCTTTAAGGAATGAACATATTGCACATACTATTTAATTTCTGCAAAATATGTATATGCATTTTAGGCACAGGTCCTTAAACAGAGAGTTTTGGAGTTAATCTTTTTTACTCTGTGAAAGCCATTCAACTGGATTCTTTATTTACTTTTGACCTCTGACCTCGTGACTAGAAATCACTTTATGCCGATTTGTGCTAACTGCTTATAGCTGGAGACGTGAATACCTGAGTGACCAGCCTTTTCCTGAGGACGGACAGATGGACGTGTGGTCCTGCCTGTGGCCCCCCACTGTGACCTCCACCTCCATTTGTGTGAATTGTGTGTTTCATTCATTCATTCATTCTCCTCCGATGGCTGAACATGGCCACTATCGACCCAGCATATTTGCCGCAGCCTGATGTGTATTGACCGGAGCGGTTGGTGGTGTGTGTGTGTGTGTGTGTGTGTGTGTGTGACCCATATGAACACCAGCACTAATAGTAACTGTAATCGATCGACGCAGGACAAGGGCAACACGTACAGTAGAGCTGAACTCGACTTAACTGCGCACGCTACGTCATGCTGATCTGTTAGCTGAAATGACTTGTGAATGATCTCTTATTGCGCTCTCAGAGCGTTGTAAGAGGGAAAGCGACTTCAAAGGGGTTGCAAGGAGGAGTCTCCCATAACACACACACACTGTAAGCGAATACTGTGTGCGTCTGGCGACTGACCCGACATAAATCATAATGTCTGCTAGCTGTAGCGGACAGTTGCGGCGGGCGGCTGGAGGTCAGATTTCCCTCTCTCTGTATTGTGCTCAGTGCACAGCTGTGTGCTTTGAAGCTGCACAGGGGCGCGTTCTTGATTACACCCACGTTATGAAGTTATAACCTTTGTACTTATGACCTAAAGTTTTGTTGCTGAGACGTCACAAGCTGTGGCTAATTTTAGCCACGGGCTAGCTAGGACGCTGTCATCCCACTTTGCTTCAATAATAAAAACGCGGCATTTATTATCATAAAGGGTCTGGCATACAAGGGTTCTTGGAATGTTACTAAGCTTCATCCATTTTAATATCAGCTTGACAAACTAAGAGACAAACATAGCCCAGTTTTGTTGTTGAGAGCCGACAATATTTATTTTTTGAGCTCCAAACCATCAAGTAACCGACAAAACTGACAAACTAGTCTAAGAATGAAAAATGAGATTCCACTACTTTCTATTCTTCTTCCTCCTCTTCTTCTTCGAGCTTGTGTCAGATGGTTCCAAGTATGGATTGAGCTTTGCTTTAGATCAGCTGTTTAAAGCTTTACAATCTCCATAAATCAAACTTTGCTTTGCACTGTCCAGTTAAGGCAAGGTAATTATGATAATAAGTTGGTAGCTATTTTGGCACATATCGACCACCATTATTGATTATTTGTCACCACCAGCCTTTGCATGTGGACCTCCTGAGCTTGATATTATGACATGGGTCAAATTAAGGGTCAAAAAAACGACTTTCAGACCGACCTTATGGACTTTTAAATTAACTGTGCCAGCATAAACTGCTGATCTGCATATGAGAGTGAATTTAGTTGTAAAAATAAATGTCAGATGTTTTTAAGCATATACAGGGAGAACATATTTGCGAAATGCTCGGAGCTTCTCTGCGAATGTTTCAGTAATATTTATTATTTATGGCCTGATTAACATTTTAGTTCAGATCGTGCAAACTGAAAGTTTGCGGTTGTGCTAAAGATCTGAAGTTTCTGTGCAGCGCTCAGATGTTTTTCTTTGTGGCCTCAGAAAAAAAAGCTGCAGCTGTGGCAACCAGCTTTCAGTTTCTGCTTTTTTTTTCAGTGTCTCTTTTGTATGCAAGAGTTGAGTCTCTTTAGCTGGTAGCTGTGATGCTTTTACAGCTCAAGAGTGAACTAACATGCATCAAAATTAATGAGAAATATACTCGGATGAAGACTGAACAGACTGCTGGGCTGTAGTTTGCACATGGTACAGGGATTGCTGTGCATGATGCTGCAGCCACATTAATCATGAAGCAGTCTGACACACATACACACACACAACATGCAGTGTAACATGGTGAAAAATGTTGAAGTCTGAGAAGCATGCGGTGTCAGGTGTGAGGTCACGTGTCTCGTCTAGGTTGTGTGGATCTGTGATGGTGACACAGTTGGTGTCATCATGATAAGTGTTGGTTCATGAGTCATAATTATACACAGTGCGGCTCTACGAGGCAGAGCGCTGAAGATGATACGCACAGACGTGTCCGTGTTGGAGAGGGAGAGAGAGAAAGCGAGAGGGGCGAGAGTTAATCAAACCTTTGTGAATGAGAGGGGAATCTCTCCCTCCTCCTTCTCCTCCTCCTCCCCCCCTGCTCTGCCTGCCTCGCCTCCCCTCCGTATCTCCTCTGCCAGCTCCCATTGGTGTGTGGCATAATTAAAATGATCGGCTCATGTGAGTCAGACTGTGCGTGAGTGCGTGTGTGTGTGTGTGTGTGTGTTTATTTGCGGCTGAAATCGAATCCCTCAGCGAGTTAACCGAGTAGACAGGAAACGTCAGCGGCTTTTAACCTCCCCTCTGTCACACCTCTCACACTCTTTTAATCCCTTTTATTTACCCCCCATCCCCGCCTGCCTCGCTTCGGGCTGTATAGCGTGACTGCGCACAGGTGGACGGTGGGTGTTTTGCCAGGATGGGAGGAAAGAGGAAGTCAGATTGGATTATGCAGAACAATGTGTGCTGGATAGCCAGAGAGACTCATAGCGTAAACCCCCGGATTGGACCCAAAGGGATAAAGGTTACGTATTGTAAAAAAAAAAACAAGTCTAAAAAAAACAAGAGAATCTGTAGAGGTTTCAACAAACAAGACAAAGGTCAACACGTAGTAGAGTAATGTAAAACTGCAGGTAAACAGGAGATAGTAAACTGCACCAGGAAAAAACGATTGTTTACTATATCCAAAGAAATGGTCTAGAACTGCAACAAAAAGTCAGTTTTGTGGTTCAACCTGTTGATTACTTTCTCAATTAATCGGTTAGTTGTTTAGTTCATAAAATGATGCAAAAAATGGTGAAAATTGCTCGTGCTTCTTTCACAAAAGTCTTTTGTGAAAAGACTTTCACATGCTTGAATCCATTGTTAAGATCAGCGGTGTCAAACTGATTCCACAAAGGGCCGCGTGGCTGCAGGTTTTTGCTCCAACCAACCACTATCACACCCAATTTGACTCCTTCAATTAACTGATCTCAACCTGAAGACAGCTGATTGGTCAAACTGTGTACTCTTGATTGGCTGGAATAAAAACCCGCAGCCACATCACCCATTGTGGAATCAGTTTGACGACAATGGTTAAGATAGTTCTCAATTATTTAATTTGTAATTTAATAGTCAATCACTCAGTTGTTGCAACTCTAAAACGGTCCATCCATTTTCTTAACCCACTTTGTATGTCACTGGGGTCATGGCTGGGTTAGTGAGGGTTAGGGACCCAGAGAGGCCCTCGGTCCGACCAGGAGTCAATCCATCTTAGTGTGAAGCGACGTAGCTATTCACAGATCCACTGTATCGCCTACAGAAGTGGTCTGGTCTATCTCTGTCAATCAACAAACTGTCAGTGGATTGATTCACAGTGTGGCAGTGTGTGTGTGTGTGTGTGTCAGTGTCTGTGTGTGAGGGTGCTTGGTGTCCACAGACTACTCTCATTCATGCAAGTGTGTCACGAGTCACGTCCTGAAATGTTAAATACGTCTCCTTGTGCATCTTCACAGACGCCCTCAGGGTCTGGCCCAACCTATCCGCAATACTCTCCCTCCGTAATGAAAATAACCTCCCGGAGGAATTTCGGCCAAATCTGAAGAATTAATGTATCTGTTTGTGCAGTTTGTTTGTCCGACGTGCGTTTGCTCGTTAGCGCTCGTTAAATGTGACTCATGCTCCGACCACTGCATTGTCAGCCTCCAGCAGGTCATGTGTTCCAGTGTGACAGGCAAGAGGAGCCGAACCCCCTCCCCCGCCCCCCAGCATGGCAGCCTGCACACACACACACATGCACACACACATGCACACAAGCACACACACACACTCAAACTCTCCCCTACAGTTTCTCATCAGAAGCTTCGTTTTGCTCCCTGTGATTCACCCATTTTCACCCCAAAGCTCTGTGCCCACTTCCTCCTCTGCCCTCTCCCCCCTGCCTTGCACACACTCACACACGCACACACGCACCCAACACACACATACCCACATGCACGACCAGTCATGCTGTGTGTTAGACAGAAGGCCATCCCCCCTACTGCATGCTAATAGCCGGAGTTGTTACAGTAGCACTTGGCTGCTCTCTCTCTCTCTCTCTCTCTTACACACACACACACACACACACACACGCAGAGTCAAATATGTGGACACAGTATAAACTGAGGTGTGTAGCTGGGAGGATTAGAATACAATCTGCTGGCAGGGTCTAACCTGTGTGAGGGAGAGAGCGATGGGGGATGGGTGTGTGCTGGAAGTGGAGGCTTTCTGTCCTTTCACCCTCCCTGCTCTGCCTCTCCATCCTTTTTTTCCCTCTCCTCCATGTACTTGCCTCCATATGACTCTCTCTCCATCTCTCTCCATCTCTTTCCACCTCTCTCCATCTCTCCCTCTCTCTCCCTCTCTCCCCACCAAGGCATTTAACGCCCTCTACCTTTCCGTCCATCTGTCAGCCCCCTCTCTCTCCCCTCCGTCTGCTCACCCTCATCCGTTTGTGGCAAAGTCAGTCGTTCCTGCTCTCCCTCCTCATCCGTGACCTCCGATCTGTCCTCTTTCATTATGTTTCTCCCTTTCCTGCTCTCATTCTGCTCACGGTGACACTTTCTCCACTCTGAGATGAGGACCCACTCCCTCACGATATCATACCGCAGCAGTAAAGCGTGTGTTTGTGATGAGTAGAATGTGATGGCTGCCTTCTTATGCAAAGAAATGATTCCTGGCTTTGTGCTAATGTGTAAATGAATGAATGAATGAATGAATGAATGGCCCCCTCGTCAGTTTCAGGGTCCCAAACCAGTGAATCGTAGCGGGAGATCGTAGAGAAAAGATCATGACCATGTATTTTGGAAAGGATGTTTACTTACTGTTCAGCTTGAACTCCCACCGGCTTCAGGGGAAGTTTTTTTTATGTAGATTATAAATCAAGCTGGAACTCCAAATTATGCTCACACATGCCAAAATACATCCGGCTTAAAAAAATATCCCTCCTCCCGTGGTGCAGAAAATATTAAGCAGCCAGTCAAGTTCACATTATATTAAATCTGACTGAATGAGTGAATTTAGGGACTGGTGTCATGTATGAGACAGATGACGACAAACAGGTGTCTGTCTTTCTAAAGCAAATACATATCGCTCAGATAGGAATTCATCCAGAATGTACTAATGTACATTAGTGTAGTCATCTTATCTGTGGTTTAAAAACAAAATATTGTATTTCAAAACATGACTGATCGGCTTAATACTGATGACTTGGATTAGAAAAAACACCCCAAACCTTTTTTTAAGCATCCATGTGACTGATGTCTAACTTGTAAAAAGAGGATGTTGCTTTCTCTGAAATGCCACAAAATAACCTTGTTGAAGTTTTGCAAAAATGCCTCACAACATGCTGCTCTGTGGGAATGCCATCTTTTCAGCATCTATTTTTACCTTTTTTTTAAAAATCTGTCTACTTCGAGCCTTCGTTAAAGTGCGGCTCCTTAAATCTGCGCTCATAATGACGCCTCATTTCTGTGGGAACGCTGCATGACGCAACGTGCTGCAAGCAGACGTTTGCGTCTCGCTTGAACTACACATGATTCCTCCAGGGTCTGGCAAACACGCGAGCTCATATCACACAGATGCAAAAGGACAAGAAGACATTTTATTGGCATTAAGACGCGTGACTCAACATCGCAGTCGGCGGACGGGAGTCGACAGGGAGGCCGAGCTGAGGCCGACGTCCACACCGAGCAAACCGACAACACGCAGCCTCGGTGCAGGCTGCTGCAATCAATGAGATTGCCTGCTGGCAAAACACAGCAGGACAGATGTGGCCCATGGTGGCCGTGTGCTAGAAAGAGAGAGCGCGCCTGCCATGTAAGGGGATGTACAGTAAATATGGGAGGGATTTATGGGTTACTGACCGGGCCTGCTGTGATGGTGGAGCCGACCCAGAAGATTAAAGCTATGGCCCTGCACCACTTACTGTATGCAGTTCATAATCTTCATGCATCTGGACCAGAGAGAGAGAGTAAGCAACATGAGAGGGGCACATGTTGCATGCTCACATTCAGCTGCGTATTTGTTTCACTTTATCAGTTCTATCCTCTTGTTTTTTTTATATGCAGCTTCACCTTCCTTCTGCTAAATGACTAGATATAGAGTAAATGACCATTACTCTCATGAATTCAGTCTCGTCCTGCACATGTAGACATAGATGCTTCGTGTGGTTTGCACTAACTGTGTTCAGCCAGTCAAGCCTTGTCACCCAGATTTTCCCTCTCTGCACCTGTGTCCCTTCCTGTTAATGAACATCCGGTAATCAGCCATCAGATCAGCATCTGTGTGCCCGATTGTGTGAGTGCAATCAGAGCGCTGCATCCAGAGCTCCACCCGAGCCTGGCGTGCCACCTCAAATCATACGCGAGAAAAAGAGTGGAGCCATCAGATGAATTAAAATCTGTTGCTCCTCCTCCTCCTCCTCCTCCTTCTTGCCTCCCTTCCCACTCTCTGTGCAGGCCTACGCATCCTCGCCTCGGCCAATCCGTGCAGCCGGGGAGACCAGAGCGGGCATGGGGGGAGGAGAGGGATGGAGGGGAGGAGGGGCTGGGGTGGGGGGGGCAGGACCAGCAGCCTCCGGGGCTGGCGGCCCATCGTTCTTGTCACAGCTGGGAAGGGAGGAAGGGAGGGGTGGGAGGGGGAGGAGGAGGGGAGGTGGTGGGAGGAGGTAATCCAATGAGACACAGAGAGGAGAGGCAGTGCGAGGGCAACGCCTCACAGCACCGGGAATCTCTCTCTATCTCCATCTCTCTCTCTCTCTCTATCTCTCTCTCTCTCTATCTCTCTCCCTCTCACCCCCACCTCTCTCTGTCTGTGAAGCGTAAAAACCAAAGGACCCTCAGCTCCCATTCACTCTCCCCTGCATGTTTGTAGCTGCTGCTCTCTCTATTTGTGATCCTCACAATTTTTCACTCCCCACCTCCCAACCCCACCTTTCGTATTTTTTGCCTAATTTTTCCCTGGCAGGAGGAATGAATTTATGACCACAACCTGGGATTATTTGTGTCTCATCCTGTGGCTTCAGGATCTTGAGCATCTTTCTCTGGAGTCATCTTTGTTCTTCATCACAGCTGCTGGGTGCACAGTGGCTGCTAGTGGGGAAATAGGTTAGTGTGCCTGTTCGGTGGCGGCCAGTGGAGGTGATTGAATGTTGTGTTTCACGGTGGAGACGAAGAGGAGGGGGATGCCTTGCTGGCGGTGACTTGGGATGCTGCCGCTGAACTCCGACCTTTAGCCAAAGTGACAGCGACCAGAATTTTGGGAGGTACAAAAGAGAAAGCAACATTTTTGGTTTTTGTTTTTTGTTTTATTTCTGGCCTTCATCTTTGGGAGACTAGGGCTGACCTGCGTGTCTGCTGACCGTGGACACCATGGACATCAACCTTCAGTCGCACCGATTCTACTTCCCCCAGATCTACTGCGCCGAGCCGGGGGCACAGCCACAGCTCACCGAGTTCAAAGTCAGGTAGGCTTCCCAAGGTGCACCTCCATCGCTAAGAGTTCCACATCTGAACAGCGCTGACGTCTCCTTTTTGCCTTTGTCGGTATCACGTGCTTTTCACATCTGCACCCCCGGCCCCTCCCAAAAATAAGAACAAAAATCAAGCTCCCTGGTTTGTCTTCCCCGGCAGATCCCCAGCTGCTGCATGTGAGGCGATGCTGTGTATGATGAGTGCCGCTGTGAGTGGCTGCTCGCCCTTGCAGGGGGATGGGGCTGCATGCTAATGTGCGGGCTAGCTGTGCAGAAGGAAAAAAGTGTCAGGCTCCCGGGAGATGCAGAGGGCATTGATGGCCTGTGGCGAAAGCGTGCCAAGTTTGGACAGAGGGGGTGACAGTGCGGCGGCTGTGTTGCATTAGCCACCCGGGGGCCCCCGTGGCCACTCTCGCCTCCTCGCCTCTTTCTGTGGCTCTTTTGTTCTCTGTGTTTACGCCTCTCTCTTTCTTTTCGCTGCTACTCTCCGTCTCCAATCAGAAAAAGTGCTCGGGGAGGCTTGTTGCATCCGCGGCCGCCGCCTGCCCGTGGAGCGCTCCAGGACGCATGCTCAGATATGCAACAGCTTCCCCGGCTCTTTGTCTTGTTGGAAGTGTAATTGGGCTGGATGGGAGCTGGTGATGGGTGAAGCCAGACCTGACGTCACGTGGCATCAACAGGAGGAAATATTACAAGCACACAAACACAACAATGGCCCGGGCCTCTCGTCGTCACCTTCTCGGTCATCCATCGGTCGGGACGCGCGTTCCCTGTCGGTGACGTCCTCGTAATCTTGTCCACGATACATTTGACGATTCCAGTGCTAACAGCTCTGATTAGTGCAGCTTTAAGGGACTCAGCCAGAGTTTTGCCATGCTAAGCAGCTTTTAGTTTGGCCGGTGCTCCAGTCTGGAGCGGCTTTATGAGGCTGCGCCGTGTCACTATCAGGGCCTGGCCCAGCTCCCCGACAGCTCCACAGGAGTCTGAGGACCTCTGCAACCGGGCCTCATTAGCATAAGTATCTATATATGTGGAGTGCACCTAGTATTGTTTTTAGATTTCAAATGTAGAAGCTAAGATATGTCACACCAGCCCCTAGATGTACAGAACAACAGTGACATGTGGATAGAGTGAGAAGGTCCCTGGACTGGTGACCTGTCCAGGTGTTGAGTACAAAGTAGGTAAGATGATAAATTAATGACTGATTAGCTGTAGATGAAGACAAAGAAACTTCCTTGCCTCTCTGTGCTGCTCTCTACCAGGTGAGTGTCACCTGCGGTTTTTGACTTCCTGTCACCTTTCTTTCACCCTTTTTGGCCCAAAAATGCTTTATTTAGTCTGATAAGCAATTAAACAGTTTCGATTCACCGCAGTCCCCTCCCAGTGACCTTCTGCAAAATGTCCACATCAACAAACATCAGGAAATGTCAGCAAATATCAGCGTTTCATGTGTCTGTGTGTAGACTGCAGGCTTAATGGAGGGAAAAAAAACTCCAGTCTCACACATTTCCGGCTATGCCGCACACCTCTCATCTTCCTCGCCAGAGGAGGTACACTCAAGGCACACACACACACGCACACACTGAGTGCATTTTCAGATTGGTGTCTTTTCACCATGGCAGTTCAGCTCCCTAAGAAGCAATATCAACAATTCATAAATCAGATTATACGCAATGAATACTCACTAAGAAAATACATCTCTGTGCAGACTCCTCACTGGCGAGTGGGAAATGAACCCCGCGGCAGCAGCATCTGTTCATTAGCAAGGTGAGCTCATAGGAGCTGAGTGAAGGGGAGGAAAGAAACTGGAGATTGTAAAGGTTGATAGAAAAATGAGAAACCTGGAGAGATGGGGAGGGAAAGGGAGCAGCAGTGGAGGGAAATGAGATGAGAGGGAAGCCGAGAGAGAGAGAGAGGGAGAGAGAGAGGGAGAGAGATGGGGGATGGTGAGAAAAGCAAAGCTAAGCAAAAGGAGCAGAGAGTGCATTGTAAATGTGAGAGGGAAAACAGTCAGATGGATGGGGGAGGAATTAGAAGAGAAGGGAGTGAGTGTGGAGAGAAATGAAAGTATGTATGATATCTGGCGATATGGCACCAGCCCTGGAAAAAAAAACAACCTTTGCGTTTGCTGAGATGCTGCGATCTTCTTCCTCTTCTTCTTCTCCTCCTTGGCGATCGTTATAGACGCAGCCACAGTATAGCCCGATCACCATGACAACCAGAGCCGGCCAATTCATGCAAGGACATAGACATGCATGGTACATGTATGCACAGTTTAGCTTTATTGCCTCTTCAACTGCCTCGGAAATGTGTCTGTGTCTGTGTTCACTTTATATTGAAGATCCAGTGGAAAAATGTCAGTTTGAATAAAAGTTTCTAACCTAGGTAATAAACAACTAACCCTGTTTTTCTCACCAGAGGACCAAAATATGGACAGATGGTATTTGTCCTCTACACGATTCTTCTTGGCTTACCTAGTGTGGTATCATCTGCAAAGAAAATAACCCAATCTTATATAAAGTGATGGAGTTTCGTCTTTCCATGTGGAATATTAATTTCATGTTTGAACACAGGGAGATGCAGACGGGCAGCTGAGATCTTTCTTGAACCTTACAGTTAGTCCAACCTGCCGCAGGTGTGCTCATAAATCATCACCGGGTCAAACAGAGCCAGAGGACACATATAATCTATATATAAGTGAAAAGGATATGATATAATATAAGTGAAACTTGTTTCATCCCAGTCATATAGTTTGGCAGTGTATCTTCACGATGGCTGGGGTTTGATTTGTGAAGAATTGACACAAAACGCAGCTGTGTTTAGACATCATTGATCAGCACAGTGCATGAACCACCTTCCTGTGATAAACAACACGTAGCCTGGCTGTCCCTTGGACCACCCTTCCCCACTACCACAGGATTTCAGTTGCACAAGCTGCCCCCCCCCCCACTCTACCTCCCCTTTCTGCTCCCTCGCTTCTTATTCACCTTGAAAGCCTCCGACTTAAATCCGAGAGCGGCTGTAATGTACGTTATTGCTTGAGGATTATGTCTTGCGAGGATGGAAGAGCTTTCTGTTTTTCAGGATACCCGGAGGAGGAGGAGGCCAAATGTCTGTGTTATTCCCCTCCGTCCCCTGCGTGTGCGTGTCAAACACAGGAAAGCTCTTCTGGAAATATTGTGGGTCGTTGAATCCGACTGACTGATGATTTGTGGCACAAATATGAAAAAAAAAAAACACACGTCTGTCTGTTTCAAAAGAGGGACGCTTCGGCCAATTACAGATATCTGAGTGTTTTGTATGCGGACAGTGAGGCCACGTTCTAGTCTGCAATGGAGAGCACTTAACCTAATGGCCCTGAGCAAACGTTCAACTGTAAAACGGATCACATGTAAACATGTGTGCACAGTGTGTGTGTGTGTGTGTGTGTGTGCGCGCTTTTGTGTGTGAGGCTCCACTGTAAGTAACAGCAGTTAAATGGCATCACAGGGGGAGGAGTGCTCAGCCTCAGGGCATCTCCACAGTCTCCATCTCTCTCTCTCTCTCTCTCTCTCTCTCTCTCTGTCTTTCTCTCTCCTCGCTCGCCTGTCACTCTCTCTCTCTCTCTCTCTCTCTCTCTCTCTCTGCTTCCTTCTTCTGGTGCTTCCAGGGATGAGGGGTGAGGGCTGCTTTTAGACAATGTTAACACTCCGGCCATGCTCTCACCCACTGCCTTCTCTCAGCTAGGAATTTTTCTCTCCCTTTCCTCCAAATGGAGACGCATGCATTTTTAAAGCCCCCCCCCCCCATTCCTCGCCATGCTCCACATCTCCTACATCTCCCGGCCTCCTTCCATCTTTATTTCTGTCCCCGTCTTAATTTCTCCCTTCCTCTTCTCCTCCGCCTTAATTTTAGCTCCCCGTCCGTGGCTTTCTTCTCGTACGTTAGCTCTCGTTTCCTCTCAGCATGGGTCCTGAGCGACTCCGCTCAACCATGTGATTTGTTGGCCCCGTGCCTTGATTGGCAGAGTGATTGACGCACCCACAGGCCTGCACACACACACACACACACTCAGCGCTGAACGTCCACAGAGTTTGATTCCCCCTTAATATGTTTACAGTAGCAAGGGGCTTCCTCTGGAGGTAGATGAGGATGGCCTGAGGCGCCAGACTGTGTATTAAACATTCCACAATACGCTCATTAAGCTGAAAGCAGGATTCCCACGAACAACAAACTAGACAGGAATGTCTGGCTCCTCGCGGGACTTCGAGCCTTTAATGCAACACATGAAACTGAGCTGAATAGCGCTTTCACTGAATGGTTGGAATGAATGGCGTGTCAGGATAGAAACTTATTTGCTTTCTTTTCGAGAGCCAGAGGAGAACATTGATATCGCTGAATGGAATCGGAAAAATGAAGCCAGGAGACAGACACAAAAAAACCTCCATCCTGGGGCACCTCTGAAGCTTTAGATGTGGAAAACACATCTGTTTCCCTCCGTTTGTGGTGGACAAATATCTAAGTGGTGTGTTCTTGCCTCACCCCTCGAGAGAAGAAGCCACTGAGGGTATTTCTCTAAAAAGTGTGAGTCAGTTCTTTTAAGGGGAACAATAATGAATAATCACTTTTACTTTGGCCTTGTCTACTAAGTCTATAAAGATGTAATGTTTGGAAGGTCCAAAAATAATATAGTGTCCTCATTCGTGGATGAATTTCAGTTTGAGCTGGCAGCTAAAAACTGGAAAATCTGATCAGAGACAGATGAAGATGTAAAACACAAGTTTGCATATACCAACCTATTTTCAAATGCAAAAGTGAATAACAGCAATTGACATTGACAGTTTGGTGAAACTTCTGGTTAAAGGTCCGTTTTCTCCTGGTTCTTCCTCATATAAGGCTGGATGTGTACGAGCTCGATAGCTGTACCGCTCTAGTTACCATTTAGCTCAGGAAAAAGATATTAAAATTTAATGTATCATTCATGTGAATGACAAATTGCAAGACGAGCGAATCAGAGTTAAGACGGTTGTATGGTTACAGTTGTGTGGTTATTTGTGCAGAAACAGACTATAATATTCCCACATCAAAAATGAGATCGTAACAGGGTTGTAAAATAGCATCTGAAGCATTTCCAATTAAGCTTCAATAGCTCCTATGTTAACATCAGAGATAAACACTCCATACTCTAGGTCCCCATTAAGTTGATGCTGCAGGTTTCAGATCACATCTGGCTGCACCTTGTCAAATCTCACTTCAGAGATTGACCTGTTTGTTCGGGGCTGCGGTCAACTCATCAGGGATCTACTGACGGAGCGCCTCTGTTATGTCAGAGGATTTGTACATCTTCGCAGAGACATAAAGGACCATCCCGAGCCTAAATCCTCCGCCGACCGAGTCTCTCAGTTATTTTCCACTCCTCTTCCAGACGTAGACGGTCCCGTCTTAAATCGCAGTTGTTCCCGCCTGGCGTCTTTGCTGTTGGCGGGAGGATAAGTCAGGGGTGGTGCGAGGCGATGTCAGAACGGCATTAAGAGTGTCTCAAAGTAAATCGAGCCAACTCAGCCGTCCACCTGACGTTCTGCTGATGTGACAACAAGCCTTTAATTGAGAACATCTGTCTCAAAACCACGTCCTGAAGTTACAGTAACCTCCACGAAACCACCAACACGCCACTTAAACTCCATGTTAAAACTTTAGGTGGTGTGCTCCATCCATCCATCACACTCCATAATACATGCCGTTATGGGCCAAACATCAAAGTTGGAAGTACCTGCCCCCTCCGGCCCCCCCACCCCACCCCCATCCTCCCCACTGATTGTGCCCTCCCTCAGCTCTGCTCTGCTGCTTTCTTTTTCAGCGTCTCAGCGTTAGTGCTCGGGCTTGAGGAAACTCTTAAATGCTTTATGCGATCATGTGGCTCAGCAGTAAAAAAGAAACCTCATCCTTGCACTCTCTTCGCAGCCTCTCAGCTAGAATTAAACCGTAAATTCTTAACGGCACACAGGATGTACTGTACGTGGCAGAGCACAACAAAAAAATCCAACCAGCCCCCAGGGCAAGGCAACATGTGCAGTAGACACAGCAAGTTTATGCTTCACGCCTGGGGCGATTCTAGGATCAGAGGTTTAGGGGTGTTGAGCACCCAGAGAGCTGCCGGCCAGGCGAGATAAATTTCACTTTTTTGCATCAGTTGTTGTAGTTTTAGTTTCATGCCCAGGTTTGTGAAAGAGAAGCACAACACTGGTGTATTTTTGTTGATAAAATATTATGTTTCAACCAAGTACTTTCTCGCTTGTTAAAAATAAGGATATGCAGTATTTATTCATATATATATCTCAAATTTTAGGGGTGCTGGGATTCAATTTAGCCCCCCAAAATGAGCAAGAAACGCCTATTCTTCACGGTTTGCGGCGTCTTGCCTGGGAGGCGCACGCGCGTCACGCATGCACCCACAAACACGCTCGTGCGGATGTGCGGGCGCGTGCGGCTGCGCTCCGCGACCGCAGCGCGTGATGCAGCGGTTTGACTTTGAGAGGATGAGACGGGCCATTGTGTCGCATTGTCGCAAAGACACTGGCGTCTGTAATTAAGGAGCGCGCTGTCTGAGGGCTTATGTTGATGTTTTTTTTTCTTTTTGATCCGTATCGTACTGCTCATTCATCTTTTCTTCAACGCCGTATTTTCTAGGCCAAGCGAATATTCCACTCCAGTTGTCATGCCAACAGATTAGCGTGCTCTTGCGTGGTCTCAGCAGTCGGCACTATAGTCTAGGAGCGCGCGCGCGCGCGTGTGTGTGTGTGTGTGTGTGTCCTCTCTACAGAGTCTCCAGGCTCTGGCTTTCATTCAAATACAGCCAAGCTGAATACTCTCCGACACACTTTTTTCCATTGCGATTTTTACAGATTTTCTATCAGACTTTACTCTCATAGAAGTGCACATGAATAGTTGGGGAAACCAGAATGCCAACTGTCATAGGAAAATGGTTTTGGTGGTGTGAACAAAACAAGTTTTGATGTTTTTTTCTTCAAGTTGCATGGACTTCTCGTGAGATGTTCAGAGATTTCTCTGTTGATTGTTCAACATTTAGTAGATTGAAAAAACACATCTCCACAGCAATGATGAGACTAATTAAAGGTTCTCAATTGTCAGTGCGTCAAAATGGCTTTTAAATTGCCTCTTTGTTGATGGAAATCAATTATTACATTCAGAAGCACACATTGCACCAGATACCTGACAATACCCCATATTAGATAGTAATGTGAGGGATCATCAGAAGTTAATCCTCATACCATGTTAAGGAGATAAGTGTCCTTTTTGAGTTTTGTTTATGGTCTTACCAGTATGGGATAAAGACTTCATTCATTATCAAATATCTAATGTTTAATTCATTTCATTTAACTCTTCACATACCAGTGCCTGTGAAGGTATCACAAACTATAAAATATATATAAATATGTAAATATTTGAATGAAAAATGTATTAGAATTATTAGTTATCAGAGTCCTATTAGAGATTAGCAACAATCCTGATTTTGATGGTAAGATGGTAACAATCCATACATTTTGCTGCTTTGTTGCTTGGTTAAAAACACAGATACGTTTTTAACACCTGCCTCTAAACATTAAGGAATTCCTGGATTTGTGTCAGAGCTCTGAGATGGTGCAGTTTGCTGCTGGATCTGCGCACACAATAGGCTGAAAGAACTGGGCCAGAGCGAGAGAGAGGGAGAAAGAGAGGATTTAAAACTCCTTGGTCCATAGAGATGAAGTTTAGAAACCGCAGTCCTATTTTAGCGTTAATATGCAGTGTCACATTCTGCAATAATAACTATCACTGAGTCACCCTACAGCTTTGTCATCATGCTTTGCTGAGCAGTCGGTGGAAGACTGATGACCATCTTCTGTGTCAGACTGTCCTCGACTATAACGTTTACTCAGGCACAGCCAGGCAGTCCGGGTCTCCACGCATGTAAAGCTCGTAACCTAATTCAGCCGAGGACAGCTATTTTTAGATTCTTTCTCCTTTGCAAGTTGGGCAATTTGGTTTGTTTTATAACTGTTTGTATGAGTGCCGGCAGGCTGTTAGAAAGTCTGCTGTCAGTGCAGGCCCACTTTTCTCTCCTCCGTCTTTTTTTTTTCTGTTTTGCTCCTCCTTTTACTCTCCTTGCTTCAGTTTTTTTCCACAACCCTCCCTCCACCACCGAAACCTCCAGTATGCGAGCAAACGAGCTGCTTATGTAACTGGCCTGCAAACCAGCCTGACAGACGACTTTCTTCTGGAGATATTTTTTCGCAGATATGTGCATTAACACACGTTTGCACACGTTTGCACACCGACGTGGTCTGATGTGGTTCTGGTTTATAGATCCAATGAGGTGATTGTCAAAAGCAGCATCTCTGTTTTTTTGGACAATATTTTCTCAGACAGCCCCAACTGACCTTCAGTGTCTCATAACAGATGCTACGTATTTGCATAAAAAATGTTACTCTTCGATTTTCACATTTTCGGTCGCCTTTTTCAAATTGTTCCATGTAAAGTTGTCAATGTCGTGAATATGGTCTGTGTGCACAGTAGACTGCAGGCAACGAAACATTAAAAAAACAGAAATGCAGTACATATGCCAGGCCAGTAGTTGGAGCTGTGGTTTTATGATGCTAATGCATAGAGATCCTTCCATTCTATCTGCTCACGTTGGTGCAGGCTAATGCCTGTTCTTAAGATTCTCAAAACAGGCAGTCCAAGTTTAACAAAAGTTTTTGCTTCTTTATCTCAATTGTTTTCTCATCTCTGTATGATTATTAAGTCTAGGAAGCCAGGAGACTATCCAAGGAGAGTCTAGGAGATTTTTCTTTGAAGTGCATTTTTTAAAATAATTATTCATTTGTTTCGCTCTCCAGATGCAACAAATTTGCTCTGTTTCTAGATTCTTTTTGAAAACCAAAAACCTTGTGCTGCCGCTGCTTATTTCCTCACCTGCTGGGGGATTTTTCACGCACAGAAAAGACGTTTTCACTCCTAAAACCCTGCGATCGGTGAGCAAAGGAGAGCGAGAGAGAGGTTTCAAAGTGCTCAAAGTTACACATCCAAACACAGTGAGAGGCAGCAGCAAACAGGACCGAGACTGACGCCTCAGACAAGATGCACAAGCTCTGACAGGCAGGGCTTGTGCATCTTGTCTGAAGCGTCAGTCAGTCGAGAGCAGTTTGTTTAGCGGCTCAGACGGGAGCAGAAATTAATGTAATTCACCCAAAGTGGCTCCTCATCGCGCCAACTGGCCCCCGCGTCTGGATCGCACACACTTTAGACGCAATTCATCCCGTTTTGTGTGAAAGCCGAGGTTTAGCTCGGCCTCGGTCTCATTGCTAATGTAGCCCCTGCTCTGGCGTAGGGCTATAAATGTTTAAGCTGTCAGCTGTTCTTCTCCTCTCTGCTTTATGCAGCTTTGATGTTCCATGCAGATGATGACGCACACACGCACATGCACACACTTTGCGGGCAGATAAAGTCTGATTGTACGGGCCTTTTTTCGGCCAGTTGGCAGTGAGAGGAATCTCCGATCGGCCGCCTCCCGCCTAGGAAAACAGAGAGGGTTTTATAGTAACTTTTGACAAAAAGAGACAAACAACTTGTGGCGACGATTGTTCTGCCAGCGAACTCTCGGGATTTGGCCGTTGGCTCTGAGCAGCTGGCTGCGGGACACAAAGACGCTTTTTGTGATCCTCCCTCTCTCTCTCTCTCTCTCTCTCTATCTCTCAGTGCCACTGAACCTCAAATCCAAAAACATCACATTCACACAAAAACTGATTCAACAAGAGTATAATGAACTAGAGCCCTGCGTTCAGTTTCTGTCTTGTTTTCCACCTGCGGGCACTTGCTGAATTAACATCTGCAGGCAGATGCAAGTAACCAGAGATAAGACTCAGACTCTCAATCCGCTGAGCTACCAGAAGAGCAGAGAGCGATATTAGCGAGGAGGTTGCAGCCGATCAGCCTGATAGTCTGGAGATAGCGCAGCCGCTCGTCTGGTCCCAAGGTCACTGCTGTGTCTGTGTTGTGAGAGGAACGTGAGAGGAAAAAAAATTAATATTTGGTTTGCTAATGATCCCGTCTAGTGTGGTTTTTCAGCAGAACAAAACAGAAAAAAAGATCTTTGAAAAGGCCAGTCTGTGTTTGTGTGTGACAGCCTCGCACACTTTGAACGTTACTCTCCCCCTGAGTTGCAGATCATGCAGAAACGCATCTTTTAATTTTAGATCCGGAGCGCCGATTCCTCTCTCTCTCTCTCTCTCTCTCTCACTCTGTTTGACGATCAAGCCAAATCCTATCTGACAGACATCCTCACAGTAACAGCGCACATATGTGCCACTTCGCTACACCACTCAGAGTGGTGCATAAAGTGTCACAAGTCAGATTTAAGAGGTTTCTCAGTATAAAGATTTCATTTCGCATCTCAAACAGCCTGTCATATCGTACCCCTATTGTACCATAGTCCCATTGTCCTGTTTTTTAACCATCCTTTCCTTGCTTTGATTATGCTGTAATTATGTTAATAGTCCATCTTGGCATATTTATCTGTCATTTTCCTAATTCTGGGTCACAGCAGTCAGCAGAAGCTGGCTGAAGCCCAGTCTGTCTGATTTTCGTGTTGTTTCCACTGCCCCGGTCTGTCTCTGTGGCGCTGCGTCATCAGGAGGTTTACTACGTATTAGCTGCATGTTCTGGCTTCGGCAGCATCGCTGAATGAGCTAATCCACACAAATCAGTTTAGGACATTTTGATCTCTTAATGACAGCCACTGCTGCCCACTGGCAGGTCTCCAAGGAAGGGACAATATTGTCAGGCGGTCCGTGTGCTCGTGTTTTGATCATGATCTCATCAGCATCAGCATCTCTCTGACTGAATCGGTCCTTAAATAATCTGTGAATGTTATATTTATTGTGCTGGCCTGTATCTTGGGGTCACAGGTCACATCAGCAGCAGTTGTTAGTTCACTCAAGTACTACAGAGCCAGATGAGGATATGAGAGTGAAGTGATCAAATATTTTGAGCTCATATGTAAGAAAACAAGACAAGATATTAGCACGGACAACTCTTGTTTTGTTTTTTTTCTTGTTTCCTCCTATTTTGTACCGTCTTTGACCATTAACAGCAACTTAACCAATTGAGAGCACCCAATGTCAAAATGTGCAGGTTGCTTGGACTCTTTACTTAGTTTACATAGTTTTCTTTACAAAATATGAATTTTTATGCTTATTTGTGAAAAACTGCCATAAGAAATTAATAGGATGGGGTGAAAAAAGGGGCCTTCTCCTTGCCTATGAGTACATGTGGTTGTCTTATAGTGATAGTAGTAGTAAAAGCAGTAACAGTCATTACATAATTTCAACTGTGGGCGTTTTTGTCTCCCATTCTCCTCAGAAACTACTGTAGTAGTCAATGTTTGTCCAAGTTTCTTTCTTTAAAAAAATGTTTATATCGGTTATGCCTCATATTCCCTTCTGCCTATAGAAAGACTGCTGGCATCATTGCAGAGAGAGAAAACACTTGAAGTGTTTAGTGTGTGCCAATGCGTTGCCTGTGCTGTGCATCAAGGTCCATTAAGCTGCTTCAGAGATGAGTGTCACATGCTTCCTCTGGACTCCGACACCTGCCAGGAGTCTGATCACACCGTCTTGACAACCTTTCTGAACTGAATCATCAGAGTTTCAGCCTCCAATCCACGCCTCACTTTTCTCCATTCCCAGGGAGCCGAGCGTTAGATAACAATCAGAATCTGTGAGCGGGCACGTAAATTTGCATGCATGCGGTGATGTGATGTGTGCATTTCTATTTCAGGGTGTGTGCACGGTTGGGATGGTGGGGTTGGGATGGTGGGGCTGGGTGGGAGGGGGGGGGCACAGATCCTTCTTTGTTGTTGGCGCACCGCTGCCTTGAGCGGCGAGGCCCCGGAAAGTAGAGCAGCACAATAGCTTTGATGTTGTGATGTCTTCGGGGTGGTGCGGGAGCTGCAGCCTGCCTGCTGCGCCGACCGAGACGCAGGCGGCGTCCTCTGACAGCACAGATTAGGAGGCAGACGAGGGGCCGCCTGCCTGGGCGCTCCTCTCCCGCCCCGACAGGAGAGGAAGGGAGCCGAGGGTCTGTCTGCAGTGTGCACGCTTCGAGTCAGAGACGCACAAAGTGTCTCGGAGCTGCTAGCGTTTAGCTCGCTAGCTGCCTCCTCTCTCCTGGAGCTGGAGCCGATTCATAAAAAAAACAGAAAAAAAAACACACGGGGAAAAGAGGGAGTTAAATCTGAAGCTCCGAACATGTTCACATGTGACGTCAAAGCGGTTCACACGGCTGCAATAATTTATGTGGAAATTGGAGAGGCTCTGTTGCGAAATGCCATTACCCAGCAATGTTGCGCTGCTGAATTTGAATTCCACCTCCCTCTTTTGGCAAGTCATCAGCAGAAGAGAGGATCAAAGTGCTAATTATGTTTCATGCCCCGGGGCTGTTTTCGTTTTTTTTCCCTTCTTTTTTTTTTTAAATGAGTGTATTTCATCTGAAATCCCCTCTCCTCTGAGGAGACCTGGATTTCCTGTGCGAGGCGAGAAGCGTGTCCCTCTCCTCCGACGGCTGGACGTTGGCCCGGGATCAAAACTGGAGGAGGAACGTCAGCTCGGTGGGGGGCGGGGGGGGGGGGGGGGGACAGGAAGTGCGGCATTAAAACAGAGAGGGGAACGAAAGACTCTTGACAATGTGACGCCGCCGGTTTAGATCGGGCCCAGGCGTCATGGCCGGGCCAGGTGTGAGCGGTTAGCGCTCGTCTGTGAGGAAGGAAGTCCTCGAGTCTGTCTGAGGTGGGAGAAATGAGAGGAAGAAATGACAAAACCCAACAGGGGCCAGGATGAAGATTAACCCTGCGGTGACCTGGATGCACTCTGCAAAAGAACACGTGTGTGTTTATGTGTGTATAAGTTTAAAGGAAGGGAGATGAGCAGGAGGGGGAAAAAGTGGTGCATTTGAGCGATAATTATTCTTTTCAAGCCGACAAACATGCTGCAACGTGGATGAATAATTCATGTGTTCATCATTAGCGACCCTCATTACTGTGACCTCAGGCGGGCACACGGACTGATTGCTGCAAGAGCCTGAACTCTTGAGAAGCCATCGCCAAACATGTTGATAATATTGGTGTGATATGAAGTCAATTAAAGCTACAAATCAGACCACTTCTGGGACGTTTGGTTTAAAGAGTTTCAATCTGTGGCTTGTTCACTCATGGAGGACTTAGTCTCAGTTCACAAAGCTCAGGCAACAGTTCAGTTGGTCTCGTCTCATCTCATCTGTGTCTGGGTTTGGCTCTGGAGAGCAGCTAGTTTCAGCAGAGTAGTCAGGGAACTTATCTCCAAGGCCTGTTCCATCGATTTCCTCTGGGAGGTTTCCATGCTCGGCTGAGACGATACGATCTCTCCAGCATGTCCCGGGTTGTCTCAGGGACTCCACTTGGATGGAAACGCCTGGAACGCCTCCTCAAGGAGGTCTCCAGGAGGCTTCTTGATGCCTGAACCATGTCAGCCAGTTCCTCTCCATGCAGAGGAGCAGCAGCTCCACTTTGAGCCTCTCTGGGATGTCTGATCTTCTCAGAGTCCAGTCATCTCATTTTAGCTGCTTGGATTCACTTGTGCTCATTCTTTCAGCCACTGCCAGAGCTTCAACAGATGATTGTTGATTTAAACCCAGTAATGCTATTTGTAGTGGATCAATCTGTCAGTTAGCTCATAACAATGGTGAAAACAGTATAAATTCTTTCTACACTGTTTCACATAGGCCAAGATAAAGTCTTTAAATCATTTCTTTTGTTCCCCCTCAACTATATTCATCTCTCTTTCCTAGAGGACTAAGAAAAAACAATAGATTGACATTCAAGAAGCTGAAATCAGAGAATTCTTAACAATCTTCATACCAATCTTCTCAAAACTATAATTATAATTAAAACTATACGTGTCAGTTGTTTTATTGGTCGACTACAGCCTCAGTCACTCCCCACAGCTCATGACCATGGTTGAATCAAGAGCTTCACCTTGTGACTCAGCTCTCTTGTCTCTCTCACTGAACTCCTGCAGCCCGTCAACCTGGACTGGACGTTCCAGCCTTTCCCAGCTGAGAGTCATGATCTCAGACTCTGAGGTGCTGATTTTCATCCCTGGCTGCTTCACACCCGGCTGCCGAACAAGTCCCGAGTGCAAGTGCTCAGAGTTCGTGTTGCGTTCAGCTCCGCCCGCACTGTCAAGGTTGTGTGATCACAAAAAGTGTGATCACGCTACTAATAGTGCCTCGTCATTCAAAATAGATTTTTAACAAGTGATGATGGAGTTTTAATGGTGAGAGAGCACATTTTTTTACACTTCTGATTCACAGGTGTCAATCAAACTGCTCTGAGAGTCGATTGCGAAGCCTCTCTCTGAGATTTCTCTGTCTGTCGCTGTCAACTCGGATTTACCGCAGCTCAGCCCGGCCCCGGACAGACCAAAGAGGATGCAGTGTGTGTGTGTGTGTGTGTGTGTGTGTGTGTGTGTATGTGTGTGTGTGTGTGTGCGTGCTGTCAAGGTAAATTCAGAAGCGGCTGACTTATTCATGCCCCGTGAAACAATAGTTAATTTTTCAGAGGCTGTGACGTGGAATCACCTCTGCTATGCTCCATTCCCGCGCACATGGACACTCATGCATGCATGACTGTGAATGAATGAGTGGGTGTGTGTGTGTGTGTTTCTGTTTGTTCCATAACTGCCAATCAAAGAAACTTGTTTCCCTGTTGCCTCAGCTCCTTCACGGCTGCCCTCGTCTCGTTTCTTTCTTTCTTTTTTTTTCCCCCCTCTTGCTCGAGTCTCTTTTAGCACCAGGACCTCATTTATTCATGCTCCTGGGCCTCTGATGCCATTTTCAGCTGGTTGCCAAGATCTCCCTTTTAAAAATTAACCGAGTTGTCAAGTTAAAGAAAGTAAATTAAACACATCGTCGCGCGGCTCCTGCCTGGGCTGACTTCAAGCGTGTGCGCACACGGAAATCACTAATGCTATATAACGTGGAGACCTCGGAGAAAGTTATTTATACATCCAGCTTAGAATACATGCAGCAGGGTATTATGTAAAGCTTTTTTTGGTCTTTTTTTGTGTTATTTGAATGGCAATTTTGAGCTGCCTTCTACCCATTTCCTCTCCGTGACCTTTGAAGTGAAAGAGAAGCAAAGCTGGTATTATTTCTCTTTATCCAAGTGTTAGCCTGGTGCTTTCTTTTCAGAAATACTGGGATGAGATAAACGCTTTGCCGTTCGATGCCGTGGAGAGTAAGTCACTGGCCTGCATACCGAGCCCTTTCCATCCCAGAGGACTTAAATCCCTTCCCCTTATTAACACATGGAATTTTGGGGTGTTTATTGTTTTGCTGCAGCTCAACTAAAAGCATCAAAATACAAGTGAACTGCTTTTATATAGTAAGTTTTGACTGAAAACCTCATCATCCTGATCTAAAAAGGAATGTTAGGGATCTGACTCTGTTTCAGACAGTTTTTAACTTTGTGTCCTCTCCTCCATAGATGTGGTATGTGTGAGGTCACGTGACTGCAAGTTTCTGGTGAAATGTCACTGAACATGCTCCTTGTTTTTCCTTAATTTCTGATTCTGGCTCAGACATATGGGGCTGGATTCCGGATATAGCTGTATCGCTCCAAGTTACCACTTAATGCAGGAAAAAGTTGCTCAGCTCTGTTGTTTAGCGAGGTATCCAGAGTCGTAAAGCCTATCTGTGGTTGCCAGATAAGCATGAGTGGGCACCAGACCTGTGCAGAATTAGCCCGTCCTATCTCCACAGTCACTACATAGTTTAAAAAAGAGCATTTCTGATGAAACCAGTGCCCCATAGATTCTACGTTAGCACCAGAGTTAGGTTCACTACTTCATTCAACAATTCTAGGTCACCTTTAAAGTGTTTTGCAGCGGATGAAGGCAGTCATGATGTCATGATGTTGCAACTGAAGTGACATCACCGGTGCAAGACAACAGCCCCGCTCTCCGGGATAGGGTGTCAGTTTTCCCAAGATGTCAAACGGCATCTTTTCCTCTGTCACTTAGACCTCATCCTGACGGGGTGCGCGCCCGTCTCTCACCGCACTTCTCCCTCTCTCCTCCTCCTCCTCCTTTTCTCCTTCTCCCTCTCTGACGCAGCTCTTTCGCGCAAGCCTCGGGGGCCGATCCACTAATTTTAGCTCGGCGAGGAGGCAAAGACACAGATGGGACTCTTCTCGTTAATCTCATTTGCAAGTCAAAATTGTTTCTGTTGTCTTTCCCCTTTTGTTTCCTCACTTCGTTCGCCTTCCGCCTCGATCCTCTGACCCTCCTCAACAAGCAGCGATTCGGCATGTGACTTTTCTACCGGCTCTAAAAAAGTGTGTGTTTGTTACAGGGAGGGCAAGCGAGAGAGAGCAAGAGGGAGAGGCAAGGCTCGAGGCCACACACACACACACACAGACACACACGCTGCGATTGCCTCTCATTAAGGACATCAACAGATGCTGGACGAGCGCTTGATTACATTTGGATTAGACTATTAGTGTAACGCAGGATTAGGAGGCCGAGTTGTTGGCTGTAATTATCTCACTTACATCCTCAGAGCAGCACAGAGCAGGCAGTCAGTGACAGCGGTCGCTCCGGTTTGAGGGGGAAACTTGACCCCGATCAACAGCTGGTGATCGGCCTCACTTTTTTGGACCGGAGCACTACGTCTTGTATTAAACAAAGAGCGAGGAGAGGAGAGAGGAGATTTGTCTGCTTTACTGCACGATCAGTCCACAGTCACTCCCGAGTCTCTATTTTACTGTGTGAGATAATGTTTTGACCAAACCTAGTGATCAAACCTAGTGTTTTCACCCTTTTTTTTATGGGTTTTCAACACCAGATTAGATTATTTTTGATAACATAAATTTCTCCCCCTCAAAATCAGTACTCTATATTTTGAGATATCACTCACCTACCTCTCTTGATTTAAAATGTTTTAGTCGATATATCGTAACTATTTTTCGAGTGCACTGCTGATTTTTGTAGATGTCTTGCGCACTTTTATCAGATGTTGATGGTGCACTGTGTCTTTGGAGCGGTCTCTGCCGCTAGAATTTTCTATCAGATGAATGGAGTTCCTCTTATTCTGGTTTACAGCTACAAACCCACTTCTTACGGATGTGTTTTTACTACAGGGTCGTCTGAACACTGATTCTCATTTGAACAAATACAGTTTCTAAATGATACTCTCTATGTTTTTGTTTCTTCTTCTTATTTGTTTTGGTTTTGCTGACACATTCCCTCCTCCCACTCCTACCTTGGATAACACAGCACCCTGCACTTGCTGTAGTATGTGAACCACTACACCCTCCTCCATTGCTAGTTTGGATAATGTAGGTCACTATGTATTGTTAAAGCTTGGATGTTTTGTTTTCCCTCCTGTGTAAGTCATTCTGGATAAAAGTGCAACATATGAAGAAGTCAGCAAGTTGTGGATACAGGGGGATGAAACATAGCACCCATTATTTCCACAAATCAGTTCTGAAGTGAGGGTCGATACACAGTTAAAGTGATGGATTCTGTGGAGACTCTGCACGACATAATAAACACTTTCTCCATCTCTGTCGATCCGTTTCCCCTCCCCAGCGAGCAGAGCATCTGCCAGGCGCGGGCCTCGGTCATGGTCTACGATGACACCAGTAAGAAGTGGGTGCCCATCAAGCCAGGACAGCAGGGATTCAGCCGCATCAACATCTACCACAACACTGCCAACAACACCTTCAGAGTGGTGGGCGTCAAACTGCAGGACCAGCAGGTGAGACGAGAGGTGAAACCAAAAAGGAGGAAAATAAAAGGAGGAAATAGTGAAGATTTTATTGAGAAAATTAAAAAAACGGGGCATTTGAGGGCTGAGGAAGTCTTATGTCATTAGTTGGCCAAAGTCCATGTGTGTGTGTGTGTGCAGTAGTGTTCATTAAAGGTCTTTAGTCGCACTAATCCTCCTCTGATGCAATGTAACACAGCCTGTGACTAGTGCTCCGCTCTCTTATGTGAGAGTTTATGGTGGAAAAAATCAAAAATGCTGACAAACAAAGGTGACGGAAAAATAGCAGAAAGCACAGGCCGATAGTGAAAAGACAACTCTGCATCTCTGCTCTGCCTCCTCTCCGGCAGGTGGTTATCAACTACTCCATAGTGAAGGGCCTCAAGTACAACCAGGCCACGCCGACCTTCCACCAATGGCGCGACGCCAGGCAGGTCTACGGCCTCAACTTCGCCAGCAAAGAGGAGGCCACCACCTTCTCCAACGCCATGCTCTTTGCCCTCAACGTGCTCAGCGCTCAGGATGGAGGTGCGTGTCTTTTTTGTTTGTTTTGTTTTTCATTTCGAGCAACCGTGAATGGATGATCTCTACTATTTTAAGCAAAGCTCTTGCGTATATTTCCAGCCTGATCCTATTCGGCTTCACCTCCAGAGCACCAGGGCTGCATTTATAGGCTTCTGGCACTCACATGTGGCCAATTACAAAAAGCTAATTGGAGTTGTGTCTGCATGTCGTGTCTGCATGTAAGCTGCTTGTCATCATCTGGAGGAGGTTGCAGCCAGGTGGCGGACCAATAATGAAAAGGGAAGGAGGCATCAGTCTATAGTTGTGCGGGTTTGTTGTGATTCTACACCACAGCAAGCTTCACAAACCAACCGGAATGACAAACTCAGACAGACAGACGCAGCACAGCGAATCACGGGGTCAGAGTGAAGTCAGACGAACGCGCTCTCCTCGTCCTCCCCGCACAGAGTCTAATCAGGCAGAACAGGTGGAACTCTGTCCGGGTGATGGGTTTTTAAAGTCTTCTAAGAGCTGAAGTCCTCAAGTCATATCAGCAGCTTCCAGGCAGCTTTAGGGGCGGCTGAGAGGGAATGTGGTCGTCTATGGACCGAAAGGTCGATTGTCGATAGCGCAGCCTACATGTCAAAGTATCCCTGAGCAGGAAACTGAGCTGCACATTACCTCCAATGTTGTGTAATCAGGTGGGAATGCGGGTGGATAGTTAAAGCATTCAGATGTATCTAGACTAGAAAAGCCACTATATAAGAACTAGTCCATTTACTAGAGGTGTCAATTAACAAAGTACAAATACTTTGTTGTCTTACTTATGTAGAGATTTTGGTTATCTATAATCTATAATAAGTAATACTTTTTCAACCTATTTTTACCCCTACTCCTTTACATTTTCACACAATTATCTGTACTTTCTACTCCTTATTATTTATAAATAAGGAGTAAAAGTAGAAGTAAAGTAAATGCATGTGTTTTTGTGTACTCGTTTATCAACATAGGCCATTGATAACATGCTTCTGAGGTATGAAGTTTTACACCATTACAATACTTAGAGGCAACAAGTCATCACATCTTCTGCTCCATGAAACACATGTTAATAGCCACGTTTCAGAAACAAAGTCATGACTCAGCATCTGCTGCACAGTTAGACCTTAATAAAAACTGCTGACCCACTGTACAACGTAGCAGCCATGTTTTAACATACAGCCAAAGTAAAAAAAGGATTCAGACGCCACTCAGTAATGTAAGAATATCTGCACGATGTAACCCAGCAGGCAGGGTCAGCTGAAAGTAGTAGTTAATATGTGTGTGTATAAGTAAGACAGGCGTCCTCTGGAGCTCTGTGTGTGTTTGTGTGTGTGTGTGTGGGCGAATGTTTGCCCACACACGCGTGTGTGAGAGAGAAAGACGGCAACAAAAGGAAGGAGGGACGGATATAAATGACAGAGTGACAGAATGAGACTGAGAGTCACAGCTTGCGACAGTGGCAGCGTGTCTCCCCCTGCAGTCTCCTCCAGCCTCTTAATGAGAGTGAGTCACCGAGAAGATCTCCCCCGGGTCCCTCGTGCTAGCGAGCGCATCTTTTCATCTGCCTAATAACGCGGGGCCCCGAGAACAAAGGGGCTCGAGTGACAGCAGCCGCACAGACACACTGGAGAGAGAGAGGGAGAGAGAGAGAGAGAGGGAGAGACACTCGACTCCATAGCTCGATAGATGGCTACTGTACACTGGTGCATGCTGCGTAAAGAGATACTATCTACAGTGCACACACACGCACAGATGCTGCAGGAAACACTTGTGTGTATCTGTGTGTGAGTTAAAGAGAGAGGAGGTTGTGTCACTTTTAGGTTACTGTGTGTTTTTAAAGACAGGCCTGTGTGAGTCTCCCTCCACTCAGAACGTGCACCGGCCCCCTCTAGTGGTAGGAGGGTCCTGACCTCTCTGTCCACAGCTTTGCTCTCTGCTGGGTAGCGCTGTGTGACGCACCTGCTCGTTTCACACGCTCTTTTTTCTGTGTGGCCTGGGTGTTAACTTGGTTAATGTTTTCCTTTTCAAAAAAAAAAAAAGATGGGGATACAAATTGACAGAAATTGTCTGAATTGAAAGTTTTTTTGTTTACCATTTCAAAGCTTTCTATTAATCTGTTTTAAATATTTGTCAGTTTACTGTTTTGGACCACTCCGAGACGCATTCTTGCATTTTAACAGTTCCTGAGGCATCTAGAATTAGTGTTTTTTATCACGTGAGATTAAGAAATTTGAGGATTTTCATTTGGGAAAAAAGGATTCACAGACTGAGGCCTCATGGTATGTTAGTAGCTAATACTGTCGCATTACAGCAAGCGATTGTCGGTTCTCGGCTATTTCTGTATGGAGTTTATGTGCCCTCCCTGTTTTTGGGTACATATTTCTCCTGAAATATGTATCTTAAATCATCTGATTTAAGACAAAAATTATAACAGTTTATACTTATGATTGAAAAAAGAGCTAAGGAGCTATCACTGAAATCACAGGGTGACATCCATGACTTTATTTATCTCACCCTGTTGCATCTGTAGCAGCAATTATTATTTGATTTAGTAGAAAGTGTCTGACCCTTGGCCATGAGGTAAAACCTATTAATTATCTTAAGTGATGTTTTAATAAGGATCGTCTGGCTGTAGTCTTTGTGTGTGTGTGTGTGTGTGTGTGTGTGTGTGTGTGTGTGCGCGTGCGGCCGACAGACTGACCTTTGAAACATTAACCAGAGATGCTCGCTGCGCTGCTGCTGCCTCTAGGTGTGGGTTACAAGAAGATGACAGACGATACTGTGGCTGCATGGAGGTGGAGGTGGAGGTGGGGTGTTGTTCAGTTGAGGAGAGAGAGATAGAGTGGGAGCTGATGAAGTGATGGATGGACGGAGGGGGAGGAAGAGGAGCTGAAGGCGAGAGATGGTCAGCGGGCAGTGGGTCTGTCAGTGCCTCTGTGTCTGTTACAGCCGGTTCCTCTTCTTCAGCATGTCATGTAGGTAGTACAGCCGTGTGTGTGTGTGTGTGTGTGTGTGTGTGTGTGTGTGTGTGTGTGTGTGTGTGTGTGTGTGAACTTCTGCATGACAGCCAGCATGTTAACTGTATGTGTATGTGTTTAAAGGTTACAGGACGGGATTCTCCTCAAAGCATATGTTTAGCTGTCAGTTAGTCGTAAGAAGATAGATGAAGCCTCAGCCTGATTCTTATTGTGAAGTGACAGCAAAAACACTATGATTTCAGCTGTGATGAATGTATGTAAATATTTATCTACTGTAAGTTGTAAAAAATTAGCACAATTACCAGAGCCCTTGGACCTGTGAATAACCCTATGGTCAGAGTCATTGTGCTGTTGTATTCTGTGTCTTCTCTGAAAAATTGCCAGTTATTCTGTTTCACTTAAAGTTTTTTCACACTTATAAATGAGATCTATATGTTATTTGGAGTCCTGGTGGTGGAGTTTGGAATACTGTTTTCCGCTCTTGTCAACTTAAAATCTCCACTGTGATGAATGTGGAGTGATGAAACCAACGTGACTTAAACTTTGAAGCAGGTGCAAATCAATATGTCGATCGGCAGTTACAATAATCTGTACAGTATTTACAACACTGTGTGAGTGTGTGTGTGTGTGTGAGTATGTGTCTGTGTGTGTCTGAGAGAGAGAGAGAAAGAGTCTCATAGTAGGCAAGTTGGGTCCTTTGTCATCCCCTGTTATTTTTAGGCCTCGGTTACATGATCAATGACAGCCATTACCAGCGTGGACTCACTTCCATTAGAGCTGTGAGCGGTGGAGTGTGTAAAGCTGTAAACCTGTTGTGTAAGAGACTCTCACATTAGACACCCGGGAGACCGGGGTCTTTCCTGTTCCGAACGAAGGACGTTCGAAAAGTAATCACAATTTGCCGCTACTGTCACTTTAAGAGGACTTCGTCCCATTTCTCCGTTCAATAAACGAGGCTGCAAACGCGATCGTGCGGTGAATCCCGAACCTCTCCTCTGAAGTTCTTATTCAGAAGGAGCAAAGAAGGTGAACGGCGTCTCAGAGGAGTTCAGCGATGAGGGGGAAAAAAGTTTGAAACAGATGAGTCGGCCCGATTTGATATGTAATCCCTGAGTTGACGTCCTCTTGTGCTCGTCCTATCGTGTCTCAAATTAATTACGCTCCTTATCTGGCCCTCCATCTGCAGATCTCACTTATGGTGTTAAATGGATTACATTGCGAGTGCCTTGTAGCCCCAGTCACATCACAAGGAAGCGGGAGAGATACGAGAGAGAGGGAGAGTGGTGTATCTTTGATATTGAGCCTCCTCCTTTGACAACAAAGCCGTCCAAGCCGAGTTTTGTGAAATTGTTTCATAGTTTCATCAAAGACCGCTACAGATTTGCACAAAGGGCTAAAGAAGACTTCAAGCGTCTGTGAACTCTGACCCCGGAAGTTGAGGTGTGAAGCCGCTAGCGTGTTGTCAATAACTCGACAGCTGCAGAGAACAGAGTTTCTCCTGTTTTCAATTTAGAGCCATCTGCTTAGAAAACGTGGCTCAAACCCACTCCAGACTTGTTCTTCACTTTCTGTTACAATCAACGGCAAGCTGTGTTTTATCATATCACAGAGGACTCTACCCGTGGGGTCTGTGGCTTGCTGCTGTGTGCGTGTGTGTGTGAATGTGTGTGTGTGTTCACTTAGTCGTTTGGATGAATTTGTAAAGAGACAACTACCTAGAAGACTGCGTGTGAGGGAGCAGTTAGAGAATCAAATTGGATGTTATGTATCCGTAATAGAGCAGTGTGGGTAAAAGGAACATCCTCTGACTGTGGAACACACATTATGTGCTTTTTCATTACAGTTCTTTTTTTTTGTAAAATAAAAGCAATAATTTATGGAATTTCGATTCAGTTGGATGCAACTGCTACTTGTGAGTGTTTCCATCTAAGGGTGTTTTGAATATGAGTCTTCTCCTGCAATATCCCTTAATTTCTGTAAAATCTTGTCCTGCCTAAAAGTACTGTACCGCTCTGAGGAAGGTGGACGTTTGGATTACATGTCAGGTGACGTGCAAAAAAACAAAAAAAAGTGTTTCCATCACACTTTTTGAAACACTTCTGTACTGAAAAATCACCTCATGAGAGTGGAAAAATGTTTTTCCAAATATGGGTGTTTCCATTACCAGGATTTTACTGCAATATGTGGGTTTTGTGCATCTAGCTGTGATGTGTGATCTTTCTGCCAATGTCTGCTTGCCTGCAACTTTTGAAGTGGAAATTTATTTAATTATTGAAGTATTTGAGAATAGTACATGCTCAACTGCTGTTAAATGGGGATCAAATGGGTACAGTACACTAGTGTACTGGACTGTACTAAAGAGGTCTCATCTTTTTCTCCCTCTCTCTCCTTCCTCATCCCTTGTGTCTGCAGGTCCGGCTGTCCAGCGCCAGGTCCAGAATGGACCGACGTCAGATGAGATAGAGGCTCAGAGAGCCAGGTAAGAAAGCTGGGAGAGAAAAGTTTAAAGCCTCTGCAAAGTTCAAATATTTACTCTCTCCCCCGTGAACCCACTATAAGACACCTGTACTTAATAAACTGCCGGTAGATCGATTGTTTAAGTAGTATTGATGTTCTGTAGCTGGGTTTCTGTCCGCTTGACAAATGTGAGTCCGATATTCACTCTGTTTTCTCTCGTTGCCATCTCTTGCGGGAAACACAGAGGTCTTAAGGAGCTAAGTGCTTGAAATGAAATCTAACACTTCACTGGATTCTGACATAAGTCTGAGGCACCACTGCTCCCAGTAAAGCTGCAGTCTTTTCAAAACCGTGAGAGGGAAACACACATATACAGACGGTGTAGTTTGTCAAAGAGGGAAGCAGGGAAATGGGGTCCAACATGGCAACAAAGGCACAGGAAGTCACTGGCAGCGATCCTCCAAACACTGGAGTGTCACAAAACACTTGTTCGCTATATTTAGGCTGTACAACGGGTGACGTGACGCTCGCTGCTGCCACGGTGTTTACCGTAGAGACTTCCTGTATTCCAGAGCAGCTATGAAGGCTTGTCAGGGGAAAAAAAACTCAATGAATTACGTCCAGAAACCGGTGGATAAACTTGGAGTGAACTCAGGCCGCGTGTCTAACTAAGCTGTCACAAGGAGGAAAGTACAAACTCCGACCTGCGAGATAAGCAGCTGCCCTCAGTGACGTTTAGTCCTATTGTCTCTCTATCCCTCTCCTCCTCTTAATACCCTGTTGTCTCCTCTTATGGGACACACGGTCAGATAAAGACAGCGAGCTTTAGATAAAACCAAGACGTTCTGTTTTTTTCTCCGAATCGTGGAGGCGGTTTCAGCATTCATAATGACGCCCCGGGCCAGTTTCCATCGGGCCCGAAACGGCTGCTGTCACTGCGGCCACTGTGCCAGAGACGCACTCGGGCACAACTAGGTCTTTGTTGCCGTTTTTAAAACCTGTTTCGGCTCAGCCTGTTGGTTCATCCAAATGCCAAATGCCAGGGCTTAAGAGAACAAATATGATGGGAGTTACAGCTCTCTCTGATCCCACGTCTGATAAACCGTACCTCTGGCACAGGGGATTAGAACTCTGATTGTGAGGGGAGATTGTGTGCTTATACGCGTGGATTTTCGGGTTTGTGTGTGCGCGCCTGTGTGTGTGTGTGTGTGTGTGGGTGTGTGCACCTATGGATGGATTTGCCTGCGCTCTCTCTCTCTCTCTCTCTCTCCCCGTGGTGGTAGCTGGACAGAGTTGCTCAGCAGCTCCTGTCACATCCAAGCTTGTTGCTGGCTCAGCACTTCTGCTCCCCGGCACTCACGCACAGCTGGAAAATTCCACTTCCTCCTCCTCCTCCTCCTCCTACTCCTCCTCCTCCTCCTCCCCGTGAGCTGCGTCTCTTTTCCCTCCGTCTCTCCTCCTCTCCCGAGTCGTGACACACATATGCTCCTTGCATCAAAGGGCAAGGCGTGAGCAGGGATGATGAGGAGGTTTGACAGGAGCTGAGAGGAGGAGGAGGAGGAGAGGGAGGAGGAGAGAGTGGAGATGGACAAGTTTTGGCCGATCTGGAGAGAGATGTTTGCTTTTGCTGTTGTAATCGGCCGTGGAAGCTGTGCAGCAGTGGTAAAATGGTTGTTTGAAATGTGTTGACACAGTGAGTTTACTGGATACACAGATCAAACCGCGATGGTGGCACCAGAGAAAAATCATCCCATCTGTTCCCGAGCAGAAAATAATGAAGTCATGGAAACTGAAGTTGCTGTTGAATAGCACTAAGTTCAGAATTAGCCTATTTTCTCACCTGGTTTCTGAGAATAAAAGCACTGAACTCATACTGTGCTTTGTAATTTCTGCTTCCCATTTCACTTGGAGGAGATTGAACAATAGTCTGTGATGCATGTTCTTGATAGGGAAGGAAACGGGAGCCCCCTGAGGAAACCGGTGAAAATACAGGGATGAATTCAGACTCAAACTCTGTATCGATAGGGAATCAAACTCTAGGACACCACCATGTCAAGCATTTAGCTATTAGTGAGCCTGGAGGAATGAATGATTGCTGGTCTTACATCTCTTAGGTGGACCCCCAACTCTCACAGCAACTGTGTAAAAGCATAAAAATATGCCAGTTAAGCAAGTTCTTTGTTTATTGCTCAATGAATCCTGCAGTTTGAAGCCTTGTTGCTTTTACCCATTGAATCATTGAGGCTTTTATAATTCTAACCATATAATATTAGATAGATAGATTAAAGTTAAAGTCCACATTAGCAAAGGGGGACCAATTTAAAGTTTGAACAGTGTCTGTAGGTGAAAATCAGCCTGAGGTGTAGATGTAGGAATTTTTTTCGTGAATTATAACATTCATATTCGTTATGGATATAAAGCTGCACGTTTTGGTTTAAACTGGCCTCGGTGCTCTCAAGGATTGTTTCGTTATCAGTGTTTAAAAACACTGGAAGAAAAAGAAGAAACGAGCAATAAATATGAGTGATGCAGATAGAAAAGATGTGACCTTTGATATTTAGTGACCAGAGGTGGTTCCTCCGTGTCTCTGCAGGCAGATGATGGAGCAGCAGCAGCAGATGCAGGCGCACATGGAGCGGGAGCGACGGTCGTCCAACTCAGGTAAGTGCTGCCATTAAGTAGCACAGGTCAGCTGACATCTATGTAGTATCATTCTTCTCCTCGAGCCTCACCTGTCTCTTCTCTCCTCCAGGTTCTCCTTTCCAGAGCCACCCTGCTGTGCTCTCCGTGGCACCCCCCATAGTGCCTCCGCCGATGAACATGGGTGGTCCTCCTCCGCCTCCACCCCCGCCGGGACCTCCGCCGCCCTCGGCCGGGGCGCCCCCGCCTCCTCTCCCGCCTCCGCTGCCCCTGGGTGGGGGGAGCCACGGGGACGAGCCACCCGCCCAGACGGGGCTCGCCGCCATGATCGCCGGAGCCAAACTGCGCCGCGTTCAGAGAGTGAGGCTCCTCCTTTACCTCCCACCTTTGATGCTCTGCTGGATCCCCTCCACTACACCTGACTCAGACTTTGATTTATTTAGCCTGTATTTAGCCTTTCACAGAGACCTGACCAGGACAACTGCAACAGGGTAGAAGGGTCAGACAAACATGAACTAACTTAACTTTCACACATTCACGCTTCTGGTCTTAAGGCTGAATTCTGATATCTTGCTAAGATCAGACTTAGTTTTGCGTGTTCTCATTATAATATAAATGCATCTCTGGCAGCTGAAATGACTCTTCATGAGCAGTATAAAACGAAACGTCACAGTCTGTGTTTACGGACATAAATAAGGATGCTGCATGCACATGTCTGTTTTGAAGTTTTGCAGACAAAAAGAGAGTACAAATATTAACAGCCGTCTTTTGTGGATAAAGAGCTGAAGCCACAAAGTACGATGTAAAAGTCACATATGATTTGATTTGATATGGACCACATATGAAAGTGGCCTGAGTCAAAAAGCCACATTTGTGCTGTTCAGACAATAAAAACGTGAGATATGTCATATGCAGTGTGGGTAAAAAAATTTGAGACACTTTTTAGCTTGTGCTGTGAACGTTGCCTTACTTGCATACAGACAGCCTGGGTTCAGTTTTATTAGTGTCGTAAGCATTAGTGGCCCTAAAATAAAAAAAACCCAGGTCTTATAATGGGAAGAGCAAATCCCAAAAAGTGCCCAGAGTGGGGACTATGCTCTCCTTGTTTCCATTTTAAAAGAGAGGATAAAAGCGCATGTAAGGGTGACTTGACAAGTTTATTGCCCGTAAATGTCGGGGGGAGAGAGCACTAACTCTGGACTTGTCCTCTGCGCAGCCTGACGACAGCTCTTCAAGCGCCAAAAACGATGCCAACCGAACGAGTGGGGGGAGCGGAGGCCTGATGGAGGAGATGAACGCCCTGTTGGCACGGAGGTCAGAGCGCCGACTCGATCCATACATATCCCCAGTCTGTCGTCAATGAGTGATCAATATTAATAACTGCTGATGCTCTGTGGATGGGAGGGTGAGACACACGTTCTCACTCGAGGTTTCTTCTTCTCCTCCAGAAGGAAAGCAGCGTCGGAGAAGCCAGAGGACGGCCAAAACGTGAGTGAATGGAAAACGGGCGTCACACAAACCCCGGTGTGATTTATCACGGGCGATTAGGTCGATGAGTGAAGTTGGGAGGATGATAATATTAGCGGTTAATTAGATGAGTGGAGTAATGATTGTCGTTATTATGATGTGTCATAAATTGTGCTATTTGCATAGGGGTGTAAGCCAGAGGCTGTAATGATAATAATAACTGCCTCGGTGAAGAGATAATGAGTGAGATGAAGGTGATTTGCGCAGGTGGGACTAGTCGAGGCATGACAACAGCAGAGTCTGTAAAGAAGGTGATGCCCGTGTTGATTAATCCTGGTTTCTGTCTTCAGGACGACCCCAACTCTCCGTCACCCAGCACCCGGAGTGGACAGAACGCCACAGGTCAGAGCAGCGACAAACAACAGCCTCGCTACACTTTGCGCTTTGTGTGTTTTGTCACGACTTAGGAAAACACTTTAGATCCAGAGAAGTCGAATACGCCCTGTGCACATAGGTCACCAGCCCATCACAGCAAGTCTAAATTCACAGAAAGATTGAAAAGTGAAAGAGTGAAAGAACATTTAGAGAGCAGAACAGAATACACCTTTATTCCTCCCACAATGGGGAAATTTTAAAAGGTATGACAACCTGTAAGCAATACTGGGGGGTAACAGAATACATGTAGTGCATGTAGAGTTATGTATATAGAATACTGTATTCCCACATAGTTCAAGTTTAAACAGGCAGTCATCAGGTTTCACTGTCAGTGTAGGGTCTGGTGTGCTCGAGGCTTGAGGTGAAGGTTTGTTGTTTCAGCGACCACAGCTAAGTGAGATGTGGCAAGTGAGTGAGAAACCACCACAAACTTTTAACAGATACGATCAAGTCGCACCACACAACAACAACAGGGGAGCTCCAGAGGCTTCTCTTCAGAGGGAGTCAATCAGAGTCTATTGCCACATTGATACTGCTTTAAAATGTAAGATACGGATGAGATTAGATTCTCTTTTCTAGGTGCTACTCCATTCACCAAAAGTGTAATAGAGATACTTTTTTGCATTTACACATCACCATGTCTTTTAAGACCTTGAGATGTGTCATTGCCCCAGCGACTCAGCATTTATCAGCAACAGAAAACGTACAGAGACACATCATTGATCACTGCTGTTGACTGGGCAGGGAGTATTTGTCTTTGTCCTTTTGTCCGTCAGTGTCTGTCTTGCAAACTGTCAGTAATTCCCCCTCCACTGGTTTTTCCCTCTCTGGCTCTGTTCCTAGATGGTGCAAAGAAGCCGTGGGACCGAGCAAACTCTGCAGACAGGTCAATGGTTTCAAGGTGAGAGCTGAAGGCACGACATCTCAGTGTATGTGTGTGTGTGTGTGTGTGTGTGTGTGAGAGAGAGAAAGAGAGGCAGAACAACACCAGTGAATCTAACAGAGAATGATTGTTTTCCCAATTCGCAGGGTACGGCCCGGTGGGGGAGGCAGTGACACAGACTCGTTAGACCTTGACAGAATGAAGCAGGTAAAGAAAACATTAACCACCCCCAAAAAAAAGAAAAAAAGAGATTTGTTCTTTTAAATCCTCTGTTCTGGCTAAGAGAGGTGTATGTGATGTATTATGTATGCTAACATTATCCACTTGTTTGTTCAATCAGGAAATCTTGGACGAGGTGTTTCGTGAATTGCACAAAGTAAAGGATGAAATCATCGATGGTATGTTTGATTTCCTCCCTGAAATACTAAAAAATTGCTAATCAATAGACGTTAAGCCATTCTGACTCTTCTGACAAAGATTGACATATAATTGAAAAAGTCAGAGTTGTTATGTAGAGCTGTGGCCACTAGGTTGCACTTGAGATCCAGAAACCTGAAAATGTGTTCAGAGGCATTTCACTATTTCTGTACACAATGTGAACAAATGAAACAACTGAATAAACACTGTTGCGCATTATATTAAATATAGTGACTCATCATAAGAGGAATTACCCTTATAAATGCACCCATACTAGTGTAACAATAAAGTTGTTAATGAATAACCAAGTAATTCTGATCGTTTTTATATCAGTAGTAAAAACTGAAATATGCTACTCAACACCAAGTTAGACATATAACACCTGATATTCTAACAAATGGCATCATTGCATTGCCCCTTATTCAATGATGTGAATGTGAATGTGAATGTGACTATGACGTGAATAAAATAATTGACACTATCACACAATAATGAGAATATGTGTATTACATTGTCCTCATATATCACTGATAAAGTCGTTTACAGTCAATCAAATGCATCAATGCATGAACCTAACACATTTCCCATCATGTATTAATAGCATGTTTCACAATGGCACGATCGTTTTCACACTCTGGGAAGGTGCCAGCAGAGCTATATGACAAAACGGTCCTGTTCCAGAACTTCATGATGTGCCTCTTTTAGCCTGAGCCCCCCCCCCCCCCCCCCCCCGAGAGCAGCAGAGACACACTGTAACATAATTAGGATATATCATCCATCGAAACAGAACTATTAACCCAAATCCGTTCTTGTGTTTTCTCTCCTCTGCCCACAGCCATTAGACATGAACTCAGTCGAATTAGCACGACATAATCTCTCAGAGCCGCTCTCCGACATGAACCACCTTTTCGCGGCGGTTCCTTTTCCCCCTGCAGCAGCAGCTGCTGCTGTCGCCCTGAGGAGGAGGAGGAGGAGGAGGAGAAGTCAGGAACGGAGGCCCAAACTGTGACATCTTCTCATCATGTTCAGCTGTGGTGTTGCAGCAACGTGGCAGCGTTGCCCCAACATCTCAGACATGTCTGTGTAGCGTTTGTTTTGTTTGTTCGGACAGACGGACGTGAACGGGGCTCACTCTCGCACTGATTACTTCGATTTCGTAACAATTTTCTGTCTGTCTGTTTGCCCAGTTCACCCCTCTGTCCCCAGCCCAAAGGAAAATGGATAAAATTCATATATTTGTTTTTGTTTTTTTCACAAGTTTGTTTTAAATTTTGTTTTTTTTTTAGTATTATCACTATCATTTTCATTATTGTTACTATCATTTTATTATTGTCAATGTAATGTTTATATGAATAGTAGTAGAGTAGCGAGTGCAATGGTATTAATGAGGAAACGATAATGAGAACATGATAGTAATGATAATGATGACCTTTATTATTGCACATCATTTTATGTCAGCCTTTTGTATTTTATATTGGTTCTTTTCTTTCGTTTTTGTTTTAGATACAATTGCAAGCACATCCAAAAAAAAAGGTTTTCTCATCATCTGACCTCAAACATTTTTTAAAGGTTTTTTATCCTTTTTCGCCAACACAGATATGTGTGGAACCACGGCAGATTAAAAAAATAAAATAAAGAAAAACAGGCTCTGACCTGAGACCAAGGGTGGAATAAACTTCTTTGGATATTGCAATCTTATGAACAAACAAAAAAAAAAATTAAATAATACACCAGAGTATTTGTGATCATGTTGTTAATAAAATGTTTATTGGCTGCAAGGATATGGTGAAGTATTGTTCATTTTATTCTCTCCTTTTATGACAAAGTGCTACCGGGGGGGTTGATGATAACAACAAAAACGTGAAGAAACGCACTACGTTTAAAATGAATTGAAATAAAACTGTGAACAATGTCTTGGATAAACGAGGCTGTCTCTTTTCTCTCGTCTCTTGTCTTTGATTGGGTGCTATTTTGATGCCTGTCTGGCACATTTATCCGACTGTAATTTCTCTCCTTAATATAAATTTCCTTTTTACAACACAGAACAATGCTTGTTGAGGAGGTGCCATAAATGTCAGATGGCGAAGCACAAAAGAAGTGTGAAACATCTGAGCTTCTTCCGGGCAGCCTTATTGTGTTTTTTCCAGTGTTGCTCACACTGGAGGATGTTGTCAAACCGTCCTGCAAAGGCTAAGTCGACCCAGAAGACCCACATAATCAAATTATGTTGATGCACTGGGCTACTTATCAACAGGAGCATTCGTGAACATGTCTTTCATAATTTTCCAAGCCACTTAAGAGTCTCAACCATGCAGCTGAACTTTGCTCCTCAACTGATGCAGCTTCTCTTGGTTCACAACACATCAAACAAGTTAGTGTTTCAGCTCAAGCAGTGACTTGGATATTAATCCATGTTTTAGAATAACACCACATAAAACACCAGTGAGGCCTTATTCTGAGAGGGAAAATGTGACTTACACAATGCACAATGCCATGCAGCAGCAGTTTTCTCCTCTAATTGGCCGCCCACATGCAGTATGTCTAAGGACAGTGCAGCTATATTTGGTTCAGGTTTGATCATCACTGCACAGATCTAAAAATAGACGGTACACTGATGCTGCAAGGGCTGAATTGATTCATCTTCACAGTGTATTTCTTGTTTACGCACCTGATAATGAAAGATGAAAGGATAAACACAATCTGGAAGTTGTCCAGTTGTCCAAAGGAAAAGTAATCACTTCACTGGTGGGAAAATACATGGTGAATTTGCTGAACATACAAACTGTATTGTCCATTCATGTTGCTTTATTATTTTTTGTATTTAAATCATAGTTCAGTGTGGATAGATTGGACTTGATTTTGCCTTTCGTAGACATCGATCTTACAGGAACTTTTGCCTCTACAGTTAAGACACTTCAAAAGTTTGTCTGGTGTTCATGCATTTTATCGTCATTATGAAATGTATAAAATTAAATGCTTCATTGAATTTGTACAGTGTAAAACCAAAGGCTGATTGCATTTGTTTGTGGAAAGAGTGAATAGTGTATGTGCCCTGCAATAGTGACTTGTCCTCCAATGTGCCTCTTCACGATTGAAAACAAAGTAAGATAACGGATGGGCTATTATCAGATATTATCTGGAAACATTACGATCAACTAATGTCTACAACCATTACTATCAGTTATGTGTAATAACTATAAAATCTATCATAATATTGTCAATTATTATCAATATACATTATTAAACTAAGAATTATATACAAGGGGGGATTTGGGATTTCGTGTGTGGGATGATGTGTGATTGATATGTCGGATGGATAGACAGATTTTTTTTCTGGGTTCCTTTTTTATTGTTTTCTGCTTGTGCACAATGAATCCTGCAGCACTGACTGAGTTAGAAGTCTTCCTGTTTTTCTTTTTTTTGCCATTGAAGCTTTGGGGCAGGATGACTTTTCTCTGCTTGGCTGCTCTTATCCCGAAGGATGGATGCCAGTAGTTCCTGAGCTGTTGTCATCTGAGCAAGGAATGCATAGATAGATAGATAGATAGATAGATAGATAGATAGATAGATAGATAGATAGATAGATAGATAGATAGATAGATAGATAGATAGATAGATAGATAGATAGATAGATAGATAGATAGATAGATAGATAGATAGATAGATAGATAGATAGATAGATAGATAGATTGATAGATTGATAGATTGATAGATAGATTGATAGATATTGATTCCTCAGGGAGGAAAAAGGAAAATAAAATTCTAAAAAACAAAAAAGAAGAAAAAGTATTGGTTATCTGGGCAAAAATAGATTGAGAGTGTTTTGTGGCAAATATAACTAAACCTCGTGACAACTAAGTTTGGGAACCCCCTGGCACCACCACCACAACCACAACCAGCAATAGCAGCTGCATCCGTGTTGTTCTCGCCCAGCCACCCAAATCTCGCGATGTTCGCGCGCTGGCTAACATAGTGGCGACGAGATCTGGCGTGGGACGGAGTGGTGAGAGTTGTTATCGGAGGCAGAGACGGAGGCAGGAGCCGAGCAGAACCGAGCCGATCCGAGCCGAGCCGAGCTGGGGGTGTGTGTGTGAGAGTGTGTGTGAGAGTAAGTGTTTGTGGAGTCCCAACAAGCAGCACAACACGGCGTGAATGAGAGAGGCAAGCTGGCGGAATTCAACATGGCATCCGGAGATACGCTGTACATTGAGACAGACGGCTCGGAGATGCCGGCCGAGATCGTGGAGCTACACGAGATAGAGGTGGAGACCATCCCGGTGGAGACCATCGAGACCACGGTGGTCGGCGGGGACGACGACGATGAGGACGGACAGCCCATGATCGCCCTGCAGCCTCTGGTCACTGACGACCCCAGCTCCATCCACCACCACCACCACCACCAGGAGGTGATCCTGGTGCAGACCCGAGAGGAGGTGGTCGGCGGGGACGACTCGGACCTACACACGGACGGAGGCAGCGGCTTCGAGGACCAGATCCTGATCCCGGTACCGGCCCCGGGAGTGGAGGACGAGTATATCGAGCAGACTCTGGTGACTGTGGCCGGGAAGAGCGCGGTGGGGCGGGTGAAGCGAGCGGGCGGCCCCGGCGGCAAGAAAGCGGGCAAAAAGAGCTATTTAAGCGGCTCGGAGTCAGGAGGAAGAAAATGGGAACAGAAGCAGGTGCAGATAAAGACTCTGGAGGGGGAGTTTTCTGTTACGATGTGGGCATCGGGTAAGTACCGTCAACAAGCAGACCCGGGCTCCGTGTATGTTCTGCGGCTAAGGCCTCGGCTGTCGGGGCGTTGTCCTGCTGCACCAGGCTAGTTCCTGGATTGCTGTGCCGCAACCGCCACGAAAAGCGACAAATGTCACGAATGAACGACTCGCAGCCTCTTCGTGTCGCCTCGAAATGTTGTTGTTTTGAAGGGAGGCCATGTTTTAAGTGTTGCTGGGCGCCGCCATATTCCCCCACCGAAAAAAGATGGCGATGGTGTCGGTCAGGGCAGAGATGGCGGTGCAGCCTGGGGGAGGTGGAGGTGCAGGCGGGAGGTAGCCTGGAGGAGGAGGGGGGCGGACTAGGCCTCTGAAATATGTATTATACTATGCTCAAATAAAGCACCGAGGCGTTGCATGAAGCCTGTGGATGTTTCACGTACGCGAAATGTGCAAATGAAGCGTAAATAGATAGCTAGCAGTGTGTGGGGGTGTGCAACAGACAGTGTCTGGCTGCAGGCACCGTGTAACATCAACCAGGTGCTCAGACAGACAAGCCAGACCAGAAAGACTGCCACTGCTGGGAAATGGGATTATGAATGCACCTGCAGCTCCAATGTGTGTGTGTGCGTTTTAATTTAATGCACAGCCAAAAGGAAATGAACGTTTCCCCTTCCCTGATATTATGCATGTTCATATCGCAATTGAGGACACTGCAAGCTACTTTCCCTGACCTATTTATGTATGGTACACCCTGCTGGTTGGGGTTGGAGTTGATTCTGCTTCTTTTGCTGCAGAAAACATAGTGGGGTTCAATAATAACAACATTAATGATTAATAAACAGCAGAATACTTTTGATTGCATTGTTGTATTATCTCCTCCCAAAATAATACTGCTCTAAAATATAAATATTTAGTGCAAGATACAGACAACTATGAACACACAATGCAGACATGCTACTATATATGACTAAATTGGAATTGAAGAACTAATGGAAATATGAGGAATATGTAAAATGTGTAGAAATATGCACAGATAATGGTTACCAACGTAGGCTTTACATTTGGATTCTGCTGAAATTACTTTTACTTATCTTTATAATAAATGGATAAATACATTTATAATTATACTTATAATTTCATAATATCGGTTTCTCTTCATATAATAATATTGATACATTTGTGTTATTATTTTCAGGTGTGTGAGCAAATAACATTATTATTATTGTTATTGTTGAATCCTTTCTTTAAACTGTTTCATTGAGATTACAAGAGACCCGTGGACAAAAATAGACAAACACTAGTCAAACATAGATAGATGGGTATAAGCATTATCGATCCCTCGGGGAGGATCCCTTTGGGAAATTCAGGTTCCAGGGTACTGCACCACAAGCTGGAAAAAGCCCATCTGACAGAGAGGTGGAACTAAATGTCGATGAGGGATAGCAAATAATCATTGCAGGATTTTCCAGTTGTGGATGTGTACCAACGTCAGATATTCAAGTAATTAGACACACAGATGTGCTATTTCACATTAAGAGGTGCAAGGGTGTTGTGGAATGGATAAATGCAGGTTTTTTAAAATGTTTCAATGAAATGAAGGAATGCAGCTGCAAGATTGTCTGGAATCAATACATGCATCAAATGTAAATCAAAGAATGTGCCCCCTTACACATCTTGTGCAGATGCAGGTGTTAGTGCCCCCGCTCATGTCTGTAGCGAAGGAAAACCACGTATGTTATCGGTTCAGTCTCTGTAATGTGCTCCTAGATGACAATAAAGACATTGACCATGAGTCGGTGGTGGAGGAGCAGATCGTCGGGGAGAACTCCCCCCCGGATTACTCCGAGTACATGACGGGGAAGAAGCTGCCTCCTGGTGGCATCCCGGGGATCGACCTCTCTGACCCAAAACAGCTGGCAGAGTTCGCCAGGTGAGTGTGTCAACAGACACTTGTCTATGTCGATCCAAAGTCTTTGCTCCCGCCTTGTTTATTTTGTTCTTTGAAAGTTAAAAGTTAACAGTCGCCAGCATGAGATATCCCACCCCCACTGTGCTTTAAGACTAGTGCGAATAACTAGCAATTACAATTATGATTAAAAATCAAAGGTGATGGGGGGGAAAAAACACACACACATGAATTCAGAACAATATCACAAGATGTAAATGGCTGATTTTCAAGTATGTTTATGCAGTAAAATAATGTCCAATCAAAGTCAAATGCAGCAGGAGACCAAACACTCTAATCACATTGTTTATTCAGTTTTCAGATGGTGCAAACTGCTTTGCTGCTGCCATGTAATTATGTTACACAGGCATCTGAAGTGACAAGCTTTGTGACTTTTGTCAACTCGTCATGCAATCTGTGTAATATCAGAAAAGGTCAATGTAAACAGCATGCTTGAGTCCTAAGGAAGCCTGATATGCCCCATTTGTGTTTCTTGTTTTGCTTGACGAAGGTGGTTAAAAACATAAATATCCCTAGAGCGGCTGTAACCCTCTTGACACGTTTTCAAAACAAAAGGCCGGAGTCATTACTGAAATTGCTGCAGTGACAACCTGTGACAAACTGTCTCAACTCTTAATAGTTGTGGGAGTGAGAGCAGGGAATAGTCGCTGCGAGCAGCCGTGATGTCATTATTTACCCCAGTAACGTTCCTGTCAACATGTGGGCTTGTTACCACCGTCCCTTATTGATTCTGATACTGATCATCGATTGATCTGTCAAAACCACGTCCTTTATTCCTGTGCAGGATGAAGCCCAGGAAAGTCAAAGAAGACGATGCTCCCCGGACGATAGCTTGCCCGCATAAAGTAAGTGAATCCCTGTTGCTTTGTCCAATTTAACAGTTTACAGCCCGATAGTTTTCAATAATGGGCTCTGTCTAATTGGGGATTCCTGCAAAGCTTATTTATTTAACCACATTATTTGTTTTAGATGGTGGTGGTGGGGTGCTCTCTCAGGTGTATTGATTCTCATGTGCTCGCCGGAACAATCAAACCTCTTCCGAGCTCGACATGTTTTACTAATGCAAAGGCTTTTATTGGATCAATGTGCAGCCTGTCATTGGAGTGTCAAGTTGTCAGTGTGTGTTATCACTTCAGGGGAAGGCAGTCAGCACTGCTTGTTTTCAAGACGTAACCCTCGATTAAAGGCAACCTCACAAAACGCTGAGAATTCGAGTATATTTCTGGACAAAGAAACAAAAAAGAAACCTTTTTGGTGTTGCACATCTTCAGAATTTACAAGTGTGCCACTGCAAACAACCCTCCATTATTTGTTTGTGTGCTGTCTCCTTCTTCTTTTTTTTTTGTTTTTCCCAACGCTGTGTTGCACTTACTCTGCTCCCCAGGGCTGCACAAAGATGTTCAGGGACAACTCGGCCATGAGGAAGCATCTCCACACCCACGGCCCCCGCGTGCACGTCTGCGCCGAGTGTGGCAAGGCGTTCGTCGAGAGCTCCAAACTCAAACGCCACCAACTCGTCCACACGGGGGAGAAGCCCTTCCAGGTTAGCAGCTGGACCGCTTCACACCCCCCGACAAGCACCCATACACGCCTGTTTTACATTTCAAGGCTTCAGAAGAGCATCGAATAGAACATTTCAATCGTAATTACAAATATTGTGTTCTCGGACGTCCCCACTACATTGATCACTGGTCTGTGTTCTTAAACGTTATTTCGGAGCAGCGGATCTTTGTTCTCGCACAGTTGCAGACAAAAAGCCCACACAGCTGTCACAACCGCGGTTCTGAGACTGCAGCTGTCGCTCGCTCAGTCGACAGTAACAGCTGTATCGAGGTGGCCACTGCGCCTAATTAAAGCTTCACCGGCTCCTGAAAGCAACGCTCTCATCTCGCTCATGATGTAGAAGGAGAGCTCTGTAAAGAGAGCGTCAGACGGATTGTGTGTTTGATTGCTTCGCAACACGACGCCGCCCTGAAAATCTTCACTGACGCCACTTGCCGCCGGGGTTAAAGTCAGCTTAGAGAAAACGGGAACCGGTATTGTTTTGAGGTGCCGCATAGAGGTAATTAGCCTGAGGCGTAAAGTGATGATGGGAACGTTAACGAGTTAGGCTGCTAGATGAAACTGCACTGTACTGTTTGGTGTAGCTTTGGTTTAGTTTGGAAGCTCTTAAAACACAGTGTGTGGTCTGTATGTGGGTGCCATTTTCCATTACGGATTTTCGTACATTAAGGTGATGTTTTTAATATTTCAATTAAGTTGAAATATTAAAATCATAACCCCTATTTGAGAAAAATAGACACCTAAAACATTTTGCATTTCCATTTTTTGTTAGATAATTAAATTAGATTTAGAAAGAGTTCAGGCTCGCTCCATATTGGAGAAAGTATTTTTGAAATATTGGTGTTTCCATTACCAGCGTTTTATTGCGATATTTAGGTTTTACAGATTTCGACCTTGTGGCCTTACGCATGACCCCCTTTCCTCTTTTCTTCCAGTGCACCTTTGAAGGCTGTGGGAAACGGTTTTCTCTGGACTTCAACCTGCGCACGCACGTGCGAATCCACACTGGAGACCGGCCCTACGTCTGTCCCTTCGACGGCTGCAATAAGAAGTTTGCGCAGTCAACCAACCTAAAGTCTCACATCCTCACACACGCCAAAGCCAAAAATAACCAATGAGAGCCCATCCAAACCACAGTCAAGCCAGAGAGAAGAGCGTCCTAGCGGCACACGTGAAACACCTCTTTTAAAAAATGGAATGAAAAGCTTGAGACTTAATGATTTCTATGGGAAAAAAAACAAATCTGACAGATTAAAAGACTTCAAATTCAGCTAGTTTTCCTGCATCTACTTTCTTCCGTTGTCGTGTCGGACAAGGAACACAATCCGATGAATTCTCAGCGTCCAGGCCGGAGCGCCGCCTCCCTCGTTTCTCCAGTGGTGCACAGCTGCCAGAAGACGGAACTCACCAGAGACTTATTTTTACCAGAGTGGGGAGAGAAGCAGCGATCTATTAGTATTTTTATTTTCTCACATAGCTTTTATTTTCCTCGAGTGTGCATATTGTACACTTGACTCAGGCTATGTTTCGTAAAAATGTGATTATGCCCTTCCCCCAATCCTGCATTATGAGATCGTACCTATGATACAAAAAGGCCCCCCAGCCTTGTGCGACCCGTTTCACAGCTGTATGTCTGCATTTCCATACCTTTGGTTGTATTTTTCTCTAACCACAAAAATAACCTTGTATACTTGTATTGTATGGCTGTATTGAAATTATGTAGACATAGATAGAGGTGTGATTTAAAGTGTTAACCAATTAAACTTTTAGTCCTGAGTTGCTTTATATTTTCTATGAACCGTCTTTACACAGATAAATTGAGTAATATGTACTTACTCAGCGTGTCTCAGTGAAAGTAAATGGAGCATATATTGAATTGGCTGTGAGACCATCACTTCCTTTGTTAGAATGTAATGTACAGACGTCAACCATTAACTTCCTTTTGTTGATATTTACACCCATGTATCTCAGCTGCCCACAATAAAATGGGTCATTCCAACCCCAATGAAATGTAAACACGCCTCCATGAAGTGTATCCTTATGGTTGGACTATTATTTGGTATGTTTCCAGTTCTGGTGAATTGGTGGAGAGCGCAAAAAAAATAAGAAGGTTCCCGGTTCGAATCCCTTTGCAGTTTCCTCCCACGGTCCAGAAACAAGAATGTGTAGTTTGATTGTAGGCACTAGGGACAGTTGTTCGTTAAGTGGTCTGAATCACGAATGCCACCCTCGCTGGCCCACACTCACATTAACCCGAGCCCAACCGTGCTCCAGCCCGGTGGCTTACGTTTACATACGCCATCATACAGTGACGGTGGAGCGCGAGCCCAACAATACGGCCGCTAACAGGTGGCTAATCAACCAAAGTCGCCCCTTCGCCGCTACCGTTGCTGTTGTCGTCATGGTTACGCGAGCCATAGTAACGCGTACGTAAATGTTCGCGTGCGCGACCAGGTGTCTCGTGCCGGAGCGCACCTCTCCAACCGTCGCAGCTGCACTCTCGCGAGCCGTAGAACCCGAACTTTAGGGGGCAAACGTGCTCGGGGACGGTAGTATTTCGTAGGTTGTGATTGTGTGTGTCCTGGGATGGACCGACGGCCTGTCCAGGTTGTATTCCCCGTAGACGACACCGTTGGGTACAAAGCAAGGTAAGAAAATGAATGATTGTTTCCTGCTCCATCATTGTCACTACTGCTTCAACTTGGACCAAAGGGTATTATCATGTTTTACCCTGGAAATGTTAAAGATATCAAAAGTTTTTTAAACCCTAAACATGTAAAGAGTCAAATATTTTCATAGTAATTTCTTTATCATGAATTGGTGTCTAGAATCTGATAGAAGCTTTTTTTTCACTGTTTTTGATGTTTTATAATCAGCTGCAAAATGCTTCCAAATGTTCCCCTCTTGGAAAAGTCTTAGTGTGTTTTTTCACTGTGGTTATGTTGCCTGATTGTCATGTGTTACTCTTCACCTAAGGAGCTACTTTGCATAATAAAGGCCTCACATTTTCTCTATTGCCATAGATTTATAGAAAGCAGAAGAGTGAGTTCCAGCTCAATCAAGGCGTCTACAACATCAGAGTGCTGCTGACATGGTAATGTATCTGCAACAACAATCCAATAATATAATATAGCACTCAGGTCATTCTTCATATAGTGAGTGCTTTTTATTTAATATTTTCACTAACCATTTCTAATGCAGGGCTATAACTTGAAATGTATCTATATATAGATATACCTTGCTATTAGTAAGGGCTGAAAGCTGAATATATTCCCATTTCTTTTCTTTGAGGGTTCCTGTTGATTCAACATGCAGAAATATTAATGTAGGAATATCAGGCTGAGGTGATGGGACCCCGGCTGTGGCCCAAAGGCCTACTCAAAAATCTGTCAATGATCACACCACAGATATGAGAAAATATCAGCAGTCATGCGGGAATTAATTGTGTTGAATGTAAAAAAAAAAAGCACAATATTACATATTTCCAAACCATTCTCCATTTTGTTCCTTATGGATTTCTTTCAGGTAGGAAATAGTTAAATTGTCAAGCGCAGTTTCCCAGGATCTGTTTTGTTTTATGAATTTGATATTGATCTCTGAAGCCAGACTCCACCCTCACTGTACACCAGTAACAGCTTTGAGGGTCTCAGCTCTAACACATACGCCGCCTTAAGTCCGTGAACTGTCCTCTGAAATCCAGTGTCTCCACTTGCAAGTTGCGACTTAACGCATAAGTCTCCTTGCCTTTTCTGCTCGGGCAGCGGGATTAGCACAACTGTCCACCTCAGCTTCCTTAGATCCAGCTCTCTGGCCTGATCCTGGACATCCATCCATGCTTGCAGGCTGTCACGGCAGCTCTCCTTACTGCCCTCTTCTGGACTCAAACTACACTAGCCACCCCCACCCCCCCCACCCTCCCACCCTCCACTCACCCACAGCTGTCCATGGTGCTGATCCACAGTGCTGCACACTCCTGAAAACTCCTGTCCTCACTCTCTGTCTGCCACACAGAGAGTGAGGAGAGGGGGGAAAAAACAACAAACAAACAAGCATCTGATGTGTTACTTTCTGTTCCTGTCTGGGAAAGTACATTCATTTAACTCGTGAGCATACCTGACGTCTCATTGGATTTTCTTAGGTCTCGGACTCGCTTCAGATGCAGAACCAGGCATGTTTTGTGTCTACCTGGGACCGGCTTAGACTAGGGTGATGTCTGAGTACACTCTGTGTGTGTGTGTGTGTGTGTGTGTGTGTGTGTGTGAGAGAGAGAGAGAGAGAGAGAGAGAGAGAGAGAGAGAGAGAGAGAGAGAGAGAGAGAGAGAGAGAGAGAGAGAGAGAGAGAGTCAAAATATGTAAAGGCTGATTCAGACATGATTCCACTTGGGGGTCCCTGTCTCTCTCGCTCTCTTTTTTTTTTCCAAGGCAGCATTTATTCACAGGATTGGTTGTTTTGATTGACAAAGGCAGGGGAGAGTAAATGTGCTACTTGTTATGCAGCTGAAGTCTGTCAAGCCTCCAACACCTGCTCTCTTTCAGATGCTTATTTCATTATGGCTCCTCTCTCTCTCTCTCTCTCTCTCTCTCTCCCTCTCTCTCTCTCTGTTTCTCCCTGTCTCTCTCTCAGGAGCCAAGACACTTGTGTGTGGGTTCTCTTTTTTTTTTTCTATTTTTAATTCAATGCTGCATGCTTACCTGGATGTTAACCCCCTTTCCCTCCCTCCCCCTTTTCCTCCTCCATCTTGCTTTCTCTGCCCCAGCTCTGGCCAAGTCTTGGGTTATTTGTGACCGGGTGTGTTCTCTCCGACAATCTCGACATCCTGGATTTTCTTTCATTAGTCGAGCTCCCTCTCTGTTGCACTGGCGGCGAGCAAACAAAGGTTTATCACAGCGAAGCATGCCTGGCAGCTCCAGCAGCGAGGTACCCACAGTTGCTGCGCTAAACCCCTTCATCTGTGAGTGGAGACTAAATCACAAAATCCTTATAGATCTCCCCTCAGCCCTCTGCGCTTTATTATTTATTTTGTGTTTCTTAATAACACTTGTGCCGTTGCACTTCCTCTCCCTGCTCGTTAGGAGCTGAAACGCACAGTCACGTGTCGTTGGATGTACAGTAAAATAAACCCCAAAGGCAAACAACCAGCAGAGTAAACACTAAAGGCCCTGTTAATTTACTGCTTTCTCCTCAAGTCACAGTAACAACCCACAGACTTTTTTTTTTTGTTGAGCTTACGTTATCCTGCAGACTGACTTGTGCAAACGGACCAATTTGTAGATACGCCTTCCTCTACACCCCCAGTTACATATAGAGGAGAGCTGTCAGTGGCTATTACGCTTGACTCCTCCGCTGCTCCATCACACAGCCAATTTGACGGCAAGGCATGCAGAACAGCACAGCTCAATTCCATCCAATCTGTAGGTCACATCTCTGAACTTAAAGCTCTTGTGGACACGTTTAAAATCTCTCTAAGAGATTTCTGTTTTTTTTTTTTCCTGCGGTGGGCACAGCAAGAGATGCTATTTCCATGCAGAAAATATGTTGCCAAGGTAACAGAGGAGAGAGTGAGAGAGTGTGTGTGTGTGCATGTGAGAGAGAGAGAGAGAGAGAGAAAGAGAGAGAGAGGCTGAGATACACCCTGAATATCAGGACTGCAGACGTAGAGCACATCGCTCCACTCTGTCAGAGTCGCTACAGCGGGTTTGGGAGCCGGGTGCATCACTCGTCGCACGTCTGAAGGCTGTCGTGGAACCCTTTAAATGTCAAGGCAACCAAGGTTTTATTCCTGTCTCTATTTGCTCAAGTGTCACACCAAAGAACAGTACAGGTTGTGATTCATTTTTGCAGTTTCCCTGCTCTTTCTACACCTCACCCTCATTTTCACCTCTGGTCCCCTCATCAGCTTGCTTTTCCTCCCTTCTCCCCCAGAGTCTGCCTAAATATAGAACGCCTTCCTGTCTTCCCTCCACCTTGGTTTCCATCTCTCCATCTGCGTACACCTGTCCCCCCTTATCCCTCACTCTCTCTCTCTCTCCCTTTCTGTCCGTCAAATTCAAAACTGCTTTGTCGGCACAACCATAATTAACCACACTGTCGCTAAAGTAGGTTGCAGAAAGTCGAGTGATTCAGAGTGTAAAAGTGGCACCAGACGCTTGGAACATTTCAACACTTGGAGAATCACCAGGCTGTCATTAATGGATTCATCGCTGGTGTGACTGTGGATGAGTGGGCAATGCTGTTGCCTCAAGGTCCTGCGGGTTACTCCAGTTTCCTCCCACAGTCCAAACACATGCAAGTTTAGGTTGATGGAGACTTCAGAGTCAGTGGTATGTGTGTCCTGTCATGTGATGAATAGAGGCACCAGCAGACTTTAAAGGGTCCGTGAGGTATGAAGTGGATACAACTGTGGATGGGACCATCATCACTGAGCCACAAAATGCTGAGCCACAAATACTTTTCTACGTTTTTATCATTTTAAAATCAATAATGTTGTCTCCGACCTGTTGGTTCAACAAAACATTGGATGCCACTGGGTATATCAGGGTATTAACAAAATGATTTGCTTGTTTTTATGGCTGAATACAAGTAGGTATGTGTAAGTACATGTTTCTTTATCCTGTTTGTTTTGTCCCATTTTTTTTCCCTCCTGTGCATGTACCCGACAGCTGGAGTTTGAGGATGTTCAGTTCGTTGAGCAAAGCTGGAAATTTTACATTCAAGACCGAGTTTCTGCCATTTTTCAGTGGAAAAATCACTCAGCTGGATCATTGTCTGTTTGCTCACTAACTGATTAGTTGTTTGATCACTGCAGCTTAAGATTCAATCAGCAATTCCCTTGTTGCTTCTAACAATCAGCAGCGTCTTGCTGGGCTCCTTGTCACGTTTGTCAGGTTTTGTTTCACGATCAAAGATGTTAACGGTTTCTGATAATTCTCAAAATTAGCAAATATTATAGTAGCTTGTACACATTTGGTAGAAAGTTTGTATTCCTACCACCTGAAAGTGTCTGGATTTATCTTCGCCAGAGGCATTGGAGAGGACCAGGCTCTGGCTGTTATGACCTCTCACAATACTGCAGGTATTTTCTTGTATATTTTTTATGAATGATGTATAGGAAGCAAATGCACAGTTTTGACTTGAAATGGAATTATTTATCTAGATTGTACTTGTACCCCAGTAAGAGCCTCAAGCACTTCCTCCACCACTGACAGATAAAAGATTCAATTAATCCTCAACAGATTAATCAATTATGAAAATAAAGATTAGCTCCAGCCACACGTTGTACATTATAACAGGAGTGCTTTGAAGCCTCAGAGTGTGTTGAGATTTGTTTTGGTGGAGCGCTCGCCTCCGTCTTCAAACAGACTGCGGTCTATAACATTAAGAGTTGCTCCATCTCTTCTGCGGGCCAGCACTTCTCTGGGTTGCCAGGTTTGTCTGTGTCCACCTGTCTCAGTCAGGCTGAAACTGTCAAGCTGCTCAGGCTCAAGAAACTTGATTTTTGGTTTTGGTCTGTTCAGTGCTTGAAGGTGACCTCGGATGATTGAATGGAGAATTTATCCTTGATATCTGGCGCAAACATAAAAGTTGTGGAATAGTGCTTTCATCAGAAATCCCTCAGATGCTATTTTTACAGGGAATTTCATGGCCATGTTCTCAAAGCAACCAAATAAAAGCTTTACACTTGCTGGCATGACTTTACTGTCCTCTGCAAAACAACAGAGCTTAGCTCCTTTTGCCCAAATATGGAGCTGTAGGCAGGAGCATATAATGAGGAAGAACCATGAGAACATACATTGACATTTCATCACAAAATCACAATCAAGCTTCATTTTTGCAGTCATATAACTTCTAATACTTATGTATATGTTTGCACATACTAATCAATTTGGGGATGGGTGGGGCAGTATGGTTTACATCACTGTTTCTCACCTCTGTTCCTAGGAGACTACAGTGCTGCATGATTGTGGACCTGCTGTACCACTTTGGCCAGGGGTAGACTGTTAAAATTCAGCAAAGACGAGCTAAAAGCTTTTTTTTCGTTTTAGCTCCCCATTAATAGCTGGGAGCTCACTTTGTGTTTTTGTATCAGAGTCAATGCACCGTGGCTCTGTTTGACTTCTCCCCATTGTGTGAAGGTTGTACCGTTCTGCCTCTCCCTTTAGTTCAAAGCGATCTCTCTCTCTCGCTCTCCGCCCTCCTCTCTCCCCCCTGCCTCCACCCTCTATCAGCCACCAGGCGTCAATCACAAACCGACCTTTATTTGATTAATGCTTCATTTCAGGATCCTCCTCACGTCCTGGTGCTCCGCTGCACCCGGTCACTAAAGGTGAGCTCTCTTCAAAAGAGCAGAGCCATTGCATCTACATTTCAAATCTCTGACTGTATGCCAGTGCGGAGATGTTATCAGCCCACGGGTTCTAATCTACATCGTCAAGCATGGTCACAGTTAGATCAAAGGACCTTTAAAGCCTTGTTTATGAAGAGCTACCTGACATTCTCAATTTCACCCGCAGTGGCACTGTCCCATCAGCTGCAGCGGATGACAACTGATCAAACAATAGCCGAGGGGCCGCTGTACTGATACTCTCTGTCCATATCCCCGTGTGTGTTAGCGTGTACGCTTCGTATGCCCAATTAGTGTGAAATTCATGTTAAATGTGACGTGCTAGTTTGATATCTCAACTTAACAAGCACACTTAGATGAGATCGCTTTGAGCAATAAATAAGATTAGCACACAGAAACACAGACATCTTGTAATCCTGGTGTGAGCCTGTTGTGGAAGCCCAAAGCTATGTAAATGTAAAAGCCTCGTCTTAGCTGGTATTGTTTGTATGAATGAAAAACCTCATTTACCCTGGCTTTGTTGATTAAATACAGTCTATTCTTGACCAAATATGTCCAAAAACACCATTACATGAATTTCCAATATCAAAAAGGAGGTTAAAAAACAGAGTGAATCAGAACAGAAAGAGAGTGTACATTTGCATGTAAATCAACACACACAAGGCAGCAGTTTGCCATTCTGTTTCCAGTGAACTGGCAAACTCCTGGTTTTTCCTCAATATCTGATTCCTTCTCTAATTTTGGTTCAGATATTAAAGGTGCCCTTTGGACACGCATGTGTGAGGCAGGCAGGACAGCCAATAAGTGTAAAGTATGGTTGTAGTAATGTGTGGTTGCCAGATCTGGTCAGAAACAGACCATAACATTCCCAACACCAAACATACGATTTTAAAGGAGCTAATCCAAGACACAACAATGTGGATTTCTCTTTGGCAGCATTTTGCCGTTTAGACCGTTGTTCTTTTTTTGGTCGATGTAGTCTTTTGCATCTTTAGCTTCCATTAAGTCACATCTGTGACTTCTCTCGTGTAGTAGAGAAAAGAAATGTAGACTTGTTGTTTTCATCTATCTCAATAAGCCGCCCCCAAGCGCTGACTTAGCTGGTTCTCACTCCTGTGACAGCAAAGACGAGATGCTTCTCTAGAGCCTTTTTTTTCAGGGCCAGAGCCAGTTCTTTGGCAGTGGAAAAAGAAAAAATGTCTCCAAAGAGCCAGTTCAAGGAGAATGTGACATTTCTGATAAGACCGATTTCCACCACATCTATGTTGGCACCAGTGAGCAAAAAAAAAACTCCCTACTCCCATTTAAATCACTTTAAATACCCATCCTTTTGCTCTTTGCACCTGACACCAAGTCAAAGTCCTTGCAGTTAGAATGACTTCTCTGTCCTGTGATGGATTGGTGGTCTGTCACGGTGTATTTCCTGCCTGTCATCGTATGTATGCCGGGACAGGCTCCAACAGGGCGAGCGCGCTGTCATAAAAACGAATGAATGAATGATTCTGATTCCGATGTGTCAGCGCGCGGATGTTGAGCTCCTTCGACAGGCAGTTACACGGAACAGTTCGGGACGACTCGCTGCTTGTGCTACGGGTGAGCAAAATATTACGCCCCGCGACATCCCAACAGCTTCCTATCCTCTATTACCAGAGGCCTGAAGTGATAACAAGATTAGCATAAGCACTTTTAGTAAGTCACTGTGAATGGGATCCTTAAAGAGGCTTAAACTGTCCCCCCTTCGCCAGCCACTGATAGATAGTTGGGAGCTGACTGGCACATCTGCTTCGCTCGCTGCTGTTCTCTTAGCGATCTCCGACGCTCCGAATCAATGTGAGATCCATCACTGGCGACACTCAGTGCACAGAGACAGAGAGCAAATCACTTCTATAAGTGATAGCGGCTATCAGGCAAATGGGCAGAAAATGGTTCCTAATGGTGCCTGGTATGTCTGGTGTAAACTGCAGCCGGCCTCTTTGTCGTCCATCACCCCGGAGCATATGTAACTGGAGAGAGGAGAGGCAGCAGGAGAGGAGAGGATGAGGAGGAAGCATCTGTTCCTCCAGCGTGGGAACCCCTGGAGGAGGGGGCACCGGCGATAATCTGAGGTTCACGTCAAAGCAAATCTGGCCTCTGTGTGTGTGTGTGTGTGAGAGAGAGAGAGCTGCAGGATGACTCCATGTCACTTAGTAAGTCTGCTCGTCGAGGGGTGGAAGTCACTCAGTCAGCACCACCCGGTGTGTGACCTTCGCTCGGCCGACTCCTACACTTTCTAATGGGATTACAAAAACGCTCACTCGTTTTCTTTCTCGGCTTTGTCCCAAAAAATAAAAAAAACGATCCTGCTGGTAACCAAAGCGTAGTTGACTAAAAAGCTGAAATCATAAAAAATGAATGACTCCCTGACGCTTATCCGAAACCCCTCGAAGGGGTAAGGTCGGGCATGGGACTCCCCCTCCAACACCCCCCCACCCCTCCCCACCCCCTTAGTGTGTAACAGAGGAGTGTGTGTTTGTCAGCTCAAAGCGCAAACCTGACGCGACAGTAACAGTTGGCGCTGAGTAAACAACGAAGTCTTTACTTCAGATTTGACCATTTCAATTATCTTCCCTTTCGCCCCGACTGCTGTTTTCCCAGAAACAATAATCACATTCACTATTAATGAGCCATGATGCTCATCCCGGACCCATTTACGCCTCTCAATAATGCATACTCTGTGGAATTGCCTGTGCATATTTTAAAACTGTGCCGCCTCCCTTTCCCCTCTGCAGGCTCCTCCAAGAGGGGATATGAGTGGTGTTTTGGAAAGATTCACTATCTGTCCCCAGGCTCTCCCTCTTTCATGAACACCCTGGGATAATGCTTGCCAAAGGAACAGTGTCTCATGTGTGACTCTGACTAAGGCTGCCTGCTGCGTGCAGATAATGAAACACTGAGCTGGAGAGCAAAAAGGTCCTAACCCACTTGTTGACTGTTTAACACAGTCTTCTTCACACTGACTACCCTCTAACTGGAATCCTAATAGGCTCCTCGGTTTATAGAAACAGGCCCAAACTCTCTCTTTAAATAAGACAATTGACCACAAATTGGAGACATCGATGCTCCCAATGTGATTCTCCCCATCATCATCACTGTCATTAAAAGTGGACAATTGCGGCATCGGAGACCATGTTAAAGTGCTCCGCAAACGGACTCCTTCTGTCAGAGCGAGGACGAGTGAAGCTCGTGCGCAAAAGAATGAAAAGCCCATTAGCGGCGATGGCTGAAAATGAATTTAATCAGGGGAAGATTGACGCCATGATTGAGAGCAGGGTTGGGTGGAGGGGTGGTGGTGGAGTTAATCAAAACGCTTGTGAGGATCACTCTGACCCCCCCGAAGTATTTCTGCAGCTTATCAAACCACCGTGGGCCAAGCTGAGGACATAAAAAAAAAGGTTGTCTGAAAATGAGATAAAAAAAACTCAATACAAAAGTACTCAGACCAAATTACATTTTCTGTCCAGGCAACAAGATAATTTCACTTGACAAGATTTAAGAGGTAAAGTGATTGATTATAAATCATAGTGTAAAGTTGAACACACATATTAAGAAATTAACCCTTAAAAGAAGATCAATAATCTAATACTTGTAAATCTCCTTTTTTTAAATGTTGGTTAGAACCAAATAATTTGCAGTTCAATCTAGATGTTAAAAAGATCCTTGGGCAAGATACTGAAAACCAAACTGCCCGCAATGGATGAATAGGGTGAATGTGACTCGTGTCTGTACAGAGCTTTGAGTGATCATGAAGGCTAGAATAGCGCTTTATGAGAACCAGCCCATTTACCATTTACCAGTCTGTAGAAGACAGGTCAGGATCAGGGAGGGTAGCTGGCAGATAGGTGTGAGTGGGGCCGGTGGGGGGGTTGTTAGGAGTGGAGAGGTGTGAGTCAGCATGATGCAAGAGAGGAGGAAGGTGGTGGTGTTAGACAGTAGTGGGAGGAGGAGGAGGAGGAGGAAGACTAGACAAGGAGCCAGGAGACACATTAACAGGGGTCTGGAAAACGGGTCAGACTTGTGCAACGTTGTGAAAGGGGAACGCGTGGTTCTGATGTGGCCGTAGGGTTTTTTACTCTGCTCTGCTCTTTGCCAGACCTCCAGCCAAGGTCTATCATCCACAGTGCCCCCTCCTCCTCCTCCTCCTCCTCCTCCCCGTCCCCCTTTGTGAAGGTGCACTGAATACCACGGGGGCCAGAGGCTGCACGGCCTCCTTCTGAAAGATGCTCTTTTTTCCTTCCTTGCGTCTCCTCGTCCTGCTTCGCTCTGCATTCCTCCTTAACCTCAGCTTCCTGCGTCGTCGTCTCACTGCGCCGTCTCGCTTCTTCTCTATTTCTTCACCCTCCTCTGTGTATTTGTTTCACTAACCCCCCTCCTTCTTCTCCTCCTCCTCCTCCTCTCCCTCTCTCTCTCTCTCTCTCTCTCTCTCTATCATGCTCTCTCTCTTTCTTGCACTCCCCCCAAGAAATGCATCTATTATTAACACACACCTCTGGCTCTCGCCAAAAACTCAACCAAGGTTCAGGCCAAGCTCCTCGGCATTTTAATCACCCATAATGAGCAGGAAATAATAAATAAAGGAGCGTGAATCGAGCTTGTTTGGGGTGACAGCAATTAATTTGTGTTTTACATACACTATGTGCAGCTCATCCCTAATAGGTTTTTTTTTTACCCTGCACCCGGCTTTGTTTTTCCAACCCATATGCCGTGTCCCACGAGGCCTCATGCTGCGAGGGAGCGTACCAGTGCATGTGCTGTAGATAAAAATCAATCAGGCGACATCCGACCACCAGAACCCACGGTGAATCAGAGCTCGTATTCCAGCGCATAATGCATATCATGTCAGCCCCCGCTGTCAGGGACACATTACTGTAACTGTAGAATTAGTCGAGCACGGGTTCCCACTGCGGAGGCTGTGTTAAAAAACCCTCTCCTGCGGCAGGTTTCCGCAGTGGCTGCCGTCTGAGGCCTGTCAGACGAGCGGGGAGAGAGAGAGGCGCGTGCGGGCGCGAGGCGTCCCCGGTGACTTGCCGTGGCCTCTTTTCATCATCTGCTTCCCTCCTCTCTTTGAACAAACACAAGGGGGCTCAGGGCAGGGATCTGTCAGAGAGGTCCAGCACTCACAGTGGGGAATTACGTCGCTGCAAGACTGCTGAAACCACCGACTTCATTAGGGGCGCGCGCGCGCGTGCGACCGAGCCAGGCACGCGACTCCGTTTCAACGCCGCCGCTCTCCGTGCCGCTCTCCGCGAAAGAAAAAAAAAAACAAAAAAGTTGTCAGGATTATTAAAGCAAGCGGAAAATGAGATAAGTCTGGAGTGTGCGTGTCCCTTTTATCACTGGTTTATTTATACTGGTAAACATCAAACAGAAACAACAGCAAAAATCAAGAGCTGACGTCCTCCCATTCTCGTGATTATCGTTTCTCTTACATCGACAAGTTAATTTACAACGGTTGTCACCGGCGTGACGCGTTAACGTCAGCAAGTTAAAAAAAAACGTGGAAATGAAACTGGTCCTCTGGATCTCATCCACACGTAACATCTGATTACCTCCCACCACACCTGTCACGCCGTCGGTGTTGGCTCAATTGTCGATCAGTCACGACAGGGAGCCTATCAAGACTGGAGTCTTTATGTAATTATGTGCTAAAAATGTATCGATTCAAACCGGAGGGCAGTATTAGGCTGAGTCGACTTGTGCCACAGAAATACTGCATTGTGCTGTGTCTGGGAGTGTTGGGATGAGACATGGGAATCGTCTGGGTCTGTCTGTCTACTACATTCTGTTCCAACACCTCTGGGATGTAAAGCACATTCATAATCTCTCCAAACCGCCGGCAAGGTAATTAAGACATGTCACCGTCTGACTGTAGAGCTGGAGACAAGAATCATGTTCAGAGTCTACAGAGATTGTATCACTTTAAGTAACAGGCGATGAGACTGTGAGTATAATAACCCCACCCCCCCTGCATGTTTCTGTCTTTGATATAATACAGTATGTCCAGGTTACTGCATTCGATTTCACCACAGGAACACCTATGCTTGTAGTGAGATGTACAGTATCTCACATAACTAAACATTTTTGTACATGGAGTTGTTTTTTTTATACATTGTTGTGCCTTTCTTCATAGTTTGACCAAATGTTGTAATAAAGAAGACTTTGATAGGTTATAAGGTAGAAAACAAACGCGGAAACCGTTTCCCACAACCCTGTACGCCTGCCTTTCCAACCCCCCCCCCGCCCCACCAATATACGAGAAAGGCTCACGGGTCCCTCCGCAGAGAGTGCGAAAGCTCGGCACAAGGCATAAAAATCCCCCTGCCCCGTGTCACCACAAATCCAATCCAAGAAAACAGGAGAACGCGGGGTCATAAACTCCAAATCATAAAGTGCTCTCCAGAAGCCACTCAGACCTGGAGAGCTTGTCCCTGGCCCGGCGAATGTTTGTCGTGCCCTCCAGCTGTGGCAGCTCGCCGCTCATCGACAGGCTCCGCTTGGAGCGCAGGCTGGCCCCGGCTTTGGGGACGGCCACGTAGCAGCGCTCCCTGTACGAGTCCGCGTTGAGGGAGTGCCTGCGGTTCACCCTGGCGCCCCCCGCAGGCACAGTCATGTAATGTTGGGGCACCTGCTGGAGCCGGGGGCCCCGGGGGACAGTAGTCCACTTGGTGGGCTGGCCCGGAACAGACAGGGCGACGGCTGTGGCCATTTTGACCTCTGACGAGTTATTCCGGTTCATGTTGTCCAGCTCCACGTCCGCCTGGGCCTCGGCTCGGCGGGGCTCGGAGGGTTTCGGTGCGGCGCTGGACCGTTTGGGCCTCGGAGCGCCGGGGGAGGCCGGGTGCCAGCTGTGCGCGGCAGCGGAGGAGGAGACGGTGCAGTCAGGGACGGAGGGTTTGGTGGAGGCTACGACGACCGGGGGGCGCTGCTTGACCGGCTCCGGGGGCGGCAGAGCTACTCTGACCGTGTCCTTCTCGTTCTTCTCGGAGCGCAGGACCTGCTTGGAGAGGGATTTGGGAATCCCACAGCCCTGGAGCTGTCCGTCACTGCTCAGCGACCGGATATCCCCCATCTCCAGAGCCTGGCGAGACAGGAGAGAGGAGAGCAAAACAGACTTCTATTAGACGTAACTCTAACCGCATTCAAAATGATACAGTAATTTGATTTTGGTGTTTACATGGGTTTCTTCCATAATTTCCTTTCATATTGCTGTTTTCCTGCACAAAAGATGTAGGGTTAACAACTACTGACACAACCCCAATTGCATTCCATACAACACACATATCAATGACCAAAATGCAAAAATTCCTGAGTTTTTTAAGAAAACAATTCTTGCAGAAATATCAAGTGTTTCTAATGCATAATACATTGTTTTGGGCTATCTAACTAAATACAGCTCAGGAGCCACTTTACTCCTTTTCTTGAGTTTACTCAGCTAGTAGTTCTTTTCAGACTAATTTATTAACAATATAATTATTACTGTGTAATAGTTTACATTGCCACCTATACTGCTTCCCAGTATATCTCTGTCTTATTTGTCTACACTCTTGTCTATAATGTACTGTGTGTCTGAACCACCATATTGTTACAATGCACAGAAGAATAAGATTCCTATCGAATATATATTCTATGATGACAGTAATGCCTAAGTATCAGTGTATTAGATGTAGTGTATTTGGTATTAGGCGTTAGTTCTCATCCTCCACAAGTGAAATTCCCATCATTCCACCACTAACATCATTCTGCCTTCTTGCAACATAACAGATGCTTTTAAGAGTCTTCCAGCACTTTCTGTCTTGTTCACACAGTCGTTTGTGTCCTTCATTCCAACCTTAACCCAGGGCATGAAATCAATCAGTCAGCAAAACCAGCTCAGTGACTTATTGTGAATATGGTGTTTAAATGCTGAATGCACTGATTAAAGCCCATCCCAAATATGACCTTATTCGGATTATGGCAAACAGTGACAGTGAAGAATTGTTGTTTATGTGGAAGTGTTTTATTCATAACATTATCTGATTGCGGTTAAGATAACAGTATCGCTGTCCATGTAAATGTAACTGCTGTCAATAGAAATAATGAGCCGGCGCCGGCAAAAAGAGCAAAAACAAAGGGAAACCTGCCAAACTCACCTTATCTGTGTCTCCTTGGTTACACACCCGGTAGCGTACTATGAGGAAGATGATAAAAGCGAGTACCGAGGCCACGATAATGCCTCCGATGATCACCACGATGGTGCCGCCGAGAAACTGGGACTGCATGAAGTGGCACCTCAGGTACTGAGGCTCGGTGGTGAAGTGGATGCACCCGATCACCCTGGTGGCGGTCAGAGCGGTCACCTGGTCGTCGTAGATGGCCAGAACACACAGGTCGTAGTTGGTGCCGGCCGCCAGGTTGTTGACCAGGATGCTCTTGCTGGTCGGGGGGATCATTCTGCGAGGACAAGGGGAGTTTTCGGGTGAGTTCTGACACGTACCGGGGGAAGGCTTAATGAAAGGAGACGGAAGCAAATCAGATTATGCAGCTTATTGTTTTGCGGGGGGATGAAATGACACGACAATCATTTATCTCAGGGGGATATTTAAGATATGTTTTGGAATAATCTTTCCTGACATTTGGTTTATTCTCTCCAGCATCGTTACTGATGGAAAAAAAAGAGAAAGGGTTGCTTTCAGTCACCGGGGAGGCAGGAGGCCTCCGTCTGTACACAACATCAGGATTAAAGAGTCGATTCTCTAATGTCTCCTCAATTCGGTGGCCGCTGCAGAGCACCATATGCGTTGTTGACTTTGAAGTTCCTGTGGAAAACGGGGGCTGCGCGCTATGGTCCTACGTATCGTATCGCAGTGATTAGCACTAAATATGGAGGGGAGAGATGAAAGACTGTGGTGTGTGGCGGCTTCTCGGATGGGCCTGTGCGAGGCCTCTGATGATTTTTGTCAAACACCCTTTCATCTCTTATCAGCCGCGCTGACATTCACTTCTGATTGTGTTGATTAAGCATTATCGAGGTTTTGCACATAGTAAATAATACACTCCGGCGTCAGGGGGAGAGAGATTACGAGCGGAGGAATAAGAAGTCAGATACAGTGCAAATCTGTTTTCCCTCGTAGGATTAACAGGCACTGTTCATAATCATGAGGACAGGTGTTTAATGGCTTAATGAATTAAGCATTCATACAAGCCTAAGGTAAAACACAGGTCAGAGAATATTTTATCAGATGAATAAATGCGTATTAGATTGTTCATGGGCTAGTACTTGTTGTACCTGTACCTGTAAACCAGTGAATCATCGTAGGTGCCATTGTACTGGATCTGGAACATGCGTATCCCGGGAATACTCCTCTGGAAGTTGAACTTGACCACGGCGGAGGTAGACGTGGCCTCGGCGATCACAACTTTCTTCTCCTGGCTCGTCTTGGCGTTCCCCAGAGGCAGGCCTCCCGCCTCTGACCCGGTCTTGGTCACCGTGGCGATATCTGATGATCCGGGGTCGGGCTCCCGCTCCGCCACTGTGTTGTTGGTGAAATGTGGGAGTTTAGCGATGACCAGGTCCACTGTCTGCTGGGCCTCGCCTGCTGGGTTGGAGGCCACGCAGGTGAAGGATCCTGCAACACAGAGTAATGAGCTTATCGTCTCTCCTGGTATCTGGTGTGATACATGGATGAGCACGGAAAAAGTGCTGTTAGATGCAATAAAAGCACATCTGGTCTTATTTACTGAGGTTGTATGGGAAGATAATAGAGCCTTCGAAAGCCAGAAAGATCTTGTGTACACACATGGAAAGAGAAAATGTGATTATCTTTTGGGAACTCAGGGGTTCTTTCGGTAGTAACACACTTTTTCTTTTGCTTTCTTTGCAAAGCTTAGATGATAAGGCTGATACCAGGCCTGGTAAATGTACGGCTACAGCCGGTTATCTCAGCTGAGCACTTCGGATGAATGGTGGAATTACTGGGCCCTGCCCGCAGGTTGCTCACGGCCAAAAAAATAGGTTAGTCCAGCTCATCACACCGCCAACATTTTTACTTTCACAATGAAGGTTTTGCACCAAACCAATTATGATCATTGGTGAGTTTACAGCGGTACAGCGTTTCATTGCCCCAAGACAGGTTTTCTGTTTCGCCCATCCTAGCTTCCCGTAGTGTCTCACAAATTTTGTTTTACTTTAAATCATCAAAAACCTCTAAGGTCTGAGAAAGAAAAGTTCTAGGAAAGTGCAGAAACTTGTTCCACTAACAAGATGGGAGGAAAAGTCCTTTATCATCCCGCCGTGACTTTAATCAGCGTGCGAGCAGGCGCTCCCCCACACTCTCAACTTTATCGCTTGTTGTAGACAAATACTCAAGTCCTGTGGTCTTCTGTGTACACAAGCAAACAACTAATTTTGTTCGGTCAACAACACAAGCGCAGCCACCGGGGGTGTAAACAGACCGGAGTCCTTGACAGTGCTGATGAGGATGTCCAGCGTGCCGTCCGTGTGGACCGCCGCCCTGGAGGAGTTGGACATAAGGCGTCCATCAGGAGCGATCCAGTGGATAATGGGGTCGGGGTCGCCCCTGGCTTTGCAGCGCAGAGTCACACTCTGCCCCTCCAAAGCCCGTAGCTCCTGGTGCACAGAGAAGAGAGGCAATTAAGGGGAGCACATAAATTCGTTATATACAGCACAGAGATAATGCTTTTGGACCAGTAGTTATCTATTGTCTTCAAATTTTGGCTCAGAGTAAGTTAATGCCTGTATTAATGATGTTGTGATTTACAGCTTATATTTACCAGCCGTGAATATAATTAGTAGTTGGTCGTTGTCACACTACTGAATTGCCATGGTTATGAGGAAATGATCATCAATATGGTGCCTCGCGGAGTATGTGACAAAGTCCAAGTGAAAGATAATTTTCTCTGTAATTATGAAGAAGAGGTCTGCTGAATGTAAATAAGGGGTTTGTGGTTATTTGGTGAGGATTTTATCAGATCATTTTGTTTGGATGCAAGAAAAAAAAGGCTAAACCGCGGCAAGCTTTCAGTGTGTAATAAGAGCTTTGCTGCAGATCCATCATAAACCTGCAAATAGCTTTATTAAAACTGAAAATCCTGCTAAAGGACTTCTCTAAAAACTCTCTACAGGCCACGATTTGATTACATTTTTTAAATAAGTCCTATATATCTTACGATATTCGGTTAGCTGAGGGGCACCGATGAGTCCCACAAGTCTTGTAAGCCTCGTCTGGCTCACAAAGCTAATATTTGGCGTGACAGTCAAAAAAAAAAAAAGCACAAAGTGCCACCTTGCATTTCACTGAGACAGAACCTGGTCTCTTGCTCCCCGAGTGCTGCAGTGGTTATGTCTTAGAGCGCACACAGCTCTATTTGGAGTTTTTACCTGAGAGTGCCTGGTGATGAGAGGAGGCTCACACAGAAACTCCTCTTCAGAAACAGTCCAGAAGTAGCGTCCGGCGAGGTGTTGCGGCGAGGCACAGGTCTCCAGATCGTCCTCCCTCCTCAACCTCCTCAGCCAGAGCAGCTCACAGTTACACCTCAGAGGGTTCCCTCCGAAGCTCAGCGCGAACGAGGAGGGCCCCATTATCCCAGAGGTGGCCAGGACTCCCGCTCTTTGGAAAATAGGGTCAGGAGGAAGCTTCTGGAGCTTGTTGGAGGTGACGTCCAGCCTCTTGAGCTTCTGCAGCCCTGAGAAGGTTCCCTCTGGGATGTAGCTGAGCATGTTGTGGTCCAAATTGAGAGTGTGAAGACTGGACATCCGCTGAATGGCCACCCACGGCACGCTCTCCAAGTTGTTGTAGGACAAGTCCAGCTCCTCCAGCGCCGTCAGGTCGTTGAAGGCGCCGATCTGAATGTGCGTGAGCTGGTTGTTGTTGAGGATGAGGTGGTGCAGCTTGGACATGCCGCTGAAGGTGTCGTTGGTGATGCGGCTCAGCCGGTTGCTGTCCAGGTGGAGCGCCCGCAGGTTCTCCAGGTCTTTGAACGCGTGGGGCGTGATGGAGCCGATGGTGTTCCTAGAGAGGGTCAGGTCCACCAGCTTGGTCATGTTGGCAAAGTCTTTGCGTTTGATGCTGGTTACGAAGTTGTCCCCGAGGCGCATCTCCACCGTGTGCCTGTCGATGTTCGGGGGCACGAAGAGGAGCCCCTTCTTGTCGCACAGGGTTGCCAGGTTGGGGTTCAGCATCTGGCAGACGCAGCGTTTGGGGCAGACCTGGACTTTGTGGGCCTTCACAGCCACACCCAGCACGATCAGATACACCAGCAGAGACTCCATTTGGCTTTTCGGTCAGGTTGAAACACCTGTGAAAGATGACAGTGAAAAACAGAACGTGCTGGTTAGAAAGCAGTTAAAGAAGTAGCATGAGATCTGTAATTGTTGTATCACCTTTGTCAAACTGGCACTATTGAGGGTAGTCACACATGCACAATATGATAAATTGCAATCACTGTCTGATCACAGCTGAGATTTGCAGCCATTCCAAGACGCTACGCAAGGCAACGCCGGTACGAATAAAAATGTAGTGCAATTAAACAGGAAACTAATTAGTCACCTGCGAACCTGAGAGTGAAACATCCCGTGAAGTCTGGAGCGATTTTGGTGACTGCCCTCCTTTTTAGCTCTGGCTCCCCACAATCATTCTTTTTTGATATGATAATGCCAAGCCTTTTATGTTTGTGTACAGAGGGATGAAAGTCTAGACTGGCAGTCCTGGGCTTCATCAGAATTAGACTGATATCTCCCAGGATCATATCGCCAGTAGGAAGGGATGATTGGGCCCAGTGCCTCGGTGAGGATGTGCTATGCCTTGCTATTGATTTTCTCTCTGCTCTCTCCCTGCTGCTACTCTTACTTATGACACAACTGAGATGGGGGGATAAGGAGGGATCCATCTGATGAATCCTGAGACCTTGTCAGGGATATAGCATGTCATAAAACTAAGACAGCAGAGATCAGATCACAGCTCTGCAGGTGCACCTCGTGATCCACCCGAGCGAAGTGTGACTCCGGCTGTGATTATTTTTAGAACTGAAATTTAGTGTCATTTTGGTTGAACATGCAATATTCAAGCCTCTGGGTGTCCCATTACAGCAAGCAGAAAGGAACACCAATCAAACACAGTGAACAAGGGATCCAATCCCACAACTGTAGTAAAGATCTGAGGCTAACCTTTAAACACAGAGGAGAGTGGCTGATTTATGTATGTAGCTTTCTGTGGTTTGCTGGTAATGCCTACACTGTCGATGCTGCGTCTTGGAGAGTGCACACAAAAACCGTGCCTCAGCACAGGGCATGCTAGCTGAGTTTCCCTCTTCATGCTTAAAAAGCCTCTGTTGCGCCGATAACCTTGATGGGTTCAGGACTCCGAGGGAAGTATCGTTGCATCGAGAAAACATCACACAGGACGGGAGGGACACGCTCGCTATGTGCGGGCACGGATTTAATGTGAGGAGAGGAGAGGAGAGTGGAGGAAGCCTGCTGCTGGTGAGATTTGACAGCCTGGTAAAATGTATCACAGAGGAGGCAGGGAAAGAGGTCGACTTAAAACGGCCCATAATGGCAAAGGGAGGGAATGATATAATTGAAAAGAGCACACCGGGGTGTGACATTTTCACGAATACTGCTGATCAAGCAGCAATGAATCAATGTCTTGCTTGACCCAGTTTTACAAGGGACAACTTTACCAAGCCACACAAGAGCCCTGTTTTATGGATTGTAGTCTGGGGCTGAGAGCCGTGGACGTCTGAGCCGGTGATAAATGGACTGTGGAGTCATTACTAAATGTTGTCATGATTCTCCTTAAAGACGGCAGACGATCTCAATGTCACAGAGCCCTGCGGAGTCACGTTTAGGAGTGGCCAAGCACCTGCGTGGGGACTTTAAACCTGTTCTATAATGCATTTGTGTGTGTTTGTGTGTGTGCGTCACAGCGTAGTGAACACAAGTGTGCTGGTGTGCCAACCTTCTGCTCTGACTCTGAATGGCATGGCCTCTGGATGTGCAATGAGGCGCAGAGGACCTGCTACTTCCAGACTCGAATGGCGCTGAAGACGTGATATTGATTCACTCTGCGGAGACGGAGGAAGGGGGTGGAGGGGTGGGGGGGGGGGGGGGGGGGTGGGGGGGGGGGCTTTTTTTTTCGCTGCTGAAAACTCAGCCAAACGTGAAGAGAATGGTTGCAAGCGGTAATCCCTACAAAATTCGCTCTGCGAGGACAAAAAAAAGAGGACGGCCCCCGTCGCTGCTGAGGCCGGGCGGCGGGAAATATCCCGACGCCTGATGTCTCCCCCCTAATTTGCATTTAATTACGGTTGTTCCACAGAGATTTGCATAACAGGTTGCACTCATCACGTACGCGAACAAATAAGTAGATAATCAATCAATGCATTCATCAATCACGCACTTCATCTTTAAATGTCACACCCACAGAAAATCATTATCCCCCAGGTTGGGCTGTTCATTATAGTGGGGCGACTTGGGAGGGCCACAAATAAACAAGAAAACAGTTAATCTACTGATGCATTAACCATAATCTCCTCCTTAGTCAATCAAATGTTCGTTTACTACCTCTGAGCAGGTCTTTTCGCCCTCAGAGAACAGAACAGACTGACAGTACACACCCACACTCGCGCACCAGTGGGTGGATTTGTGCCTAATAGCAGTAGCTCACTACACAACAACCCCCAGCAATGGAGACAGACATTCATGCGCAGCAGCGGCAGTATACTGTAGGAGAGGATATCTATGGTCTCCCTGGGGCGGCGTTCGCCAAGAAAAGCCTTATGCAGCACGCTGCATGCCAATCGGCCGGTGAGGTCATGGGGGATATGTTTTCAGATGGTCTAACTTATGCCGGAGCTCATGTGAGAAAGCCTCTGCAATCCACGACTGGGCAGGGAATCAGGGAAAGCAGCCCTGCGAGAGGAAGTTAATGAGATGAGAGGTCTGCTTGGTATGCCTCCACGCAGCTCCGCACGATGGCACATGGCGGCCGTCTCGGCGGCAGCGTCTCACCTGGGTTACTCGGAGGGAGGAAGCAGCCGGGCGCCTCGCTCCTGCCAAAACTGAAGCTCTCTGTTGTGTCAAGGAGGCAAACTGAGACTGCGAAGCGATGGCAGGGCGGCATCGACATGGCAGTGAAACGGGTCCCCGGCCCGTCTGTTTTATGAGACCAAATGGAGTGGCTGCGTCTGCTGGAGTGGATCGCACTTTGACGAGGAACTGCTACAAATTCTATTTCAGCGGCTAAACGCTGGTCGCAGCCCGAGTCCAAACATCCTGACCAAACACTGATACTGTCATGGGCCGTCTAACTAACACATCTGTGTTTGTGAACGCGGCTATGTGCTGTGACACCCTTTTCCTACAGAATGTGCCAATGTTAGAGTGCGATAGCTCTTGGGTGACAGCCTCGATGCCATGGCAACACAGAAAACGTCAGTTTTGGGTGAGATGTAATCAGTGGCTCATTTTCGCATCACCTAATGATATTTAGAACAAAGAGTCCTCTCCGGAGGGAACGGCCTCGACAATTGGGGTCCTGTTTGCAGGCCAGAGCTGGCCCATTGTGACGGTTTATGATCCCGTCGTGCTGAGACAGAGGGGGATTGTACACTCAGACAATTTTGTATTTGATTCAATGTTTGGAGCGACTGAATCATGACTGTTTTCCTGTTTCGTGTGTAACAAAAAAAAGAAAAAAACGATCCCAAATGACTCTGATGGAATTTAAAGCATTTTTTTCTTTTCAGTCAGAAAAAAACTTGCGAGGAACTATTAGTGTCTGTGTTTGCCGGGGGGGGTGAGCATACTAAGCAGACCCCACTGCATCAATAGAAGTGCTGTTCATCAGCATTTACAGCTCAGCCTTGTAATTCCGAGTGTTTTCCTTCAAAGGCACCATAGCAGCGAATCCAGCAGTACCTTGATATGCCGACTAGCTCCTGACTGGAGCGTCGGCCCAGCCAATAAACAAACAAACACAGAAACTGCGCTTCACTACCTCCAGGAGGCTGTCATGCGTTCAAGCAGCAGAGCCTGGACTGGGCCGAATTGAAATGCTGATCACTGACTTTGGATCTTAATTCTCGCAACGTTGTGACGTGCCCTGATGTGAGGGGGGCTTATGACCGGGGATTTTCTTCCGGAAAGAGGAATGCAGAATCCGTGAACACCACCTCTGAATATCAATATGGCCTCCTCAAGTGCAAATTCTCCACGGTGTGGGCCCACGAGGATGGTGGAGACTTTGAAATATGTCAAATCCCTTTCAGGTACCGGAAGTGCAGAAGTCTAAATAGAAGAAGTCTATAGAGGAAGAAGTCTAAATACAGTCTCAGTTTGTGGCCAGACAAACATGAATCCACAACCACATTGCGTATCGACTACTTTTAAAGACCCTAAGGACCTGGTGTTTCCTACATCACCTCACTGCAACAAAAAGCCTAAATAATGCATCATCTCCCCTCGCCTTGTTGTGTTGTGTAATCAAAAAGCAACCACGGCCCAGGTGTTTGTGATGTGTTTTGTGTGTGTGTGTGTGTATCTGTGTCCAAGTTTGTGACCTCCTCAAGTGTGTTGCGTCTTAATGAATGTTAAGCAAGATCCAAAGCTTCTTTCTTGCGGTGAGTGAAAGAGAAATATGGGTCAGGGGATGCGGAGCCGGTCTGTGGAGCAGGAACCACATCTTTCGCTCCTCCACCCCCCCCCACCCACCCCCTCCACCCCACCCCACCCCACCCCCTGCTCTCTGAGCAGAGGTAAGCTCCATCTCTGAGTGCATTAACAGAGCAGTAAGAGCAAATAGGAGCAGCAAAATGAGGCGTGGGCCTGATTTCACTGGTGTAGCTGTTACAACGGTGCCTCGGGCTCTCATGAATAATAAGATACGTGATAAGCAACACTCGACAGGAGGCAAGACCATTACACCTCAGCCTTTATAGGAAACCATCAGGACCATGTTTTCACCTGTCTCCACCAGTCGCATGCAGCACGCCCCCCCCCCCCCACCACCCCCTTCCTCCCTCCTCCTCCTCCTCCTCCTACCCACACACTCCAGCCACCATCATTTTCTCTCACTGGGGCTAATTTAGACTTCATCACACCTCCTGTGAATGATGTGCAATTTGCACATCAGCCTATGCGTGTTCTTCAAACACACACACACACAGACACACAATGAAACATGTCAAATCAACCTCGTCCTGTTTCGCATTCTCGGTTTCACCTGTGGGGAGAGAAATGCCTGTGCTGGATGCAGCCAAGTGGATCTCAAGATGCCATCTGATGGCGTTCCCTTTTTTTTTGTTCTTTTTTTGACCTTGCGGTGCAGGTCCTGAGCCGGTGGGTTACACAGCCACAACCTCCCCCTGTCCTGTGGGAGCATCTGAAAGCCGCTTTAAAAAAAACCCTGAGAGAAGTGCTTCAAGTCAATACTGCGCCTCCCCACACACACACATACACACACACACATACACAGAGTTCCGAGACTGTGCATTTCGCCCTAATTACAGCTGATCAAATATTGCTTTTTTTTTTTCTTTTACCTTGCAGATGAAAACCTGAAGCCGAGTCAAAGGAGGGAGGGCTTGAGGTGCTGCTTTCCTCCCAGGGGGGCTGAGAGCATCCTGAGAGAGAAGGCTCGACCTAAAAAAAAAAAAAAAAAAAAAAAAAAAGGGACCGACGGCTGCCTCTCCGGAGATAATTCAGGTGTCCCAGGTTCTCCCACCCCCCCTTCCCGATCACATGTGGAGGCCCTCCAAACCGGCGATGCCCTTCAAGAAATCCATGACGGAGGAGATAAAGGACGGAGGAGTCCTGTGCGATGCCCCCTCGCACCGGAGAAATGTAACTCAGAGGGATGAAAAAGGGAAAGAGAGAGAGGAGAGACAGAGAGAGAGAGAGAGAGAGAGAGAGAGGGGGAAGAAAAAACAAGAAACAAAAAAAAGCAGTGGAAAACCTGCAGGGTCCCGGTGTGGCTTCGAGGCTGCAGCTGTGCAGGATCGCCTCTACTGCGCATCCGCCTGCCTGCACCTCCAGAGGAGAAAACGCCTTGTGTCGGAGCGACAGGGCTGCTGTGCAGCATCCAGCTGCCGCTGCTGCTCCTGACGCTCGATTCAGCCAGATGTTTCAGCGGCGACGCGAGGGGGGCTCTATGGCGAGTTAATCCAGATTGACTGAGAGGGTTGCTGCTGCCGCTGCCACCATCACATGCAGCCCTCCCCACCAGCCCTCCTTCCTGCGCCCCCTCCCACCCTACGGACTATACTGTCAGCCACCGACCCCGGCTCCATTTCTGACCAGAGGTGCTGTGCTCGGAATGGTAATCAGCGCCCCTGCGAGCTGCACAGAGACCATTTGTGTGCATAGACAGATGCAGTGCCTCCCAGCCTATCTCATAGGCAGGCGAGGCAAGGCAACATAATTTATTCATGTAGATTGAACTCCACCACTGCACGAAAATGGAGTTGGCTCGTGTTATTCTCTCTCTCTCTCTTTTAACCCCCCCCCCACCACACACACACACACATTTAATTAAACACACAGAAAAACACAAGGTCTTAAGAAGATAATAAATAAATGAAGTGTAAGATGTGAGTCATGTATATGAGTCACTATATATAAATATATATATACTTTTCTAGATTTCATAACCATTCAAAGAGCATTTCCGATTCAAGACTGATTCAACTATTCAGACTGATTACAGAGGCTGCCCTACACAGTCCATCTGATTCACACACATACACAAACTCTCACACTCTGATGCAGTTTAGGGGTTCAGCATCTCGCCCAAGGATCGGGATCAAACCAGCGATCCTGCCCCTGAGCCGCAGTCCATCCATCCATTCCTTTAGATAAAAGCTTTATGCGAGGCACCTCTAAGGCCAAACAGCAGCAGCATATACCCCTGCATGTATTACATAGATTATTGGCATGAAAGTGTTGAGTTGGCTGAAAGTGAAAAGGCCTGGCTCCCTGTGGGTCTGCTTGGCACCCGACCCATTACTATCTGATGCAGTGATCCCGTGGCCTTTTTGTGCAAGTTGGCAAAGTGGTCTATATGTAAGTAAGTGTGGTGCAGCACAGTGTCTTTTTTTCTTACATATATTTTCATATTCTCGAGAAGAATGACACGTGCTTTCTCTCAGGGGGGGTCTCCTGGCACTTTGAAAATAGGTGTACATTGTCATCCACAGAAATACCCCGAGGATTCCCACTCTGGGATCAATAGCTCCATCCAGTTACAACACATCCACTTGAGATCAATAGGAATAGCCTCAGTGTTTTCAGCATTTTTCCCGGACTGGAACAACCAGATTTATTCAAGCTGTTTATTATTCTGAGGGTGCTCTTCACAAAGTCATGGATATTGCATGCATGAACAAAGACAGCACTCAGTCTTTGTGATCACATTGTCGACGGGATTCATTTCAGACTGAGCAGCATGTGTTTGATACCTGCAGAATATCTTGGTGTTCAGCAGACACAGGAACTGACATCCAAGCATTTTGCTGGTGTGAAGTGTTACTGTCGAGGACTGCATTTGATCCAATGTGACTGTCTCATTTGAGTCACCATGAGCTTAACAGCTGCTAATATGAAATGACACTGACACCTTTTTTTTTTTCCAAACTGTGCTCCTTTACTGCTGCTATTCGTGCTTCACTTCAGCTCACAGATGCATGTCATCCAGGAAGCGCTGGTAGGTGAGGCTGTCGGCTCGCTCACCAGTCCTGATCTTTCTCTCCAAGAACAGGCCCATGTCGTCCCGGGGAGGGTCGGCGATGCTGCGACTCCACGGGCTCTCTGAGATCCCCAGCAGCTCACGCACACGAGCAGAGATGACCTGCAGGGGTGCACAGCAGGGCTGAGTCCTTTGATAAAGTATGTTTACAGTTTCTAACCTTTTATTTAATGAGGTAGTCGCACCGAGGGCGAGGACTTCCATTCTCTCAAGGTGATGTTGGGAGAAAAAGCACCAGGGTTACACTCCCAGAAACATATCAAAGGGTTTCAGGTTAGACCAATACAAATCTCGACTAAAGAGGACATACTGGTGATTCTTTACCCCATCTCTCTCTCTGTCTGAAGATATGTTATGATGCTTGCTTCTGCAGCAAAGTAGAGCTGAATACACACAGACGCCCTCAGCCAATTTAGTTCTGACCTCAGGGAGCGATAAGAAGAACAGATACTTTTATAGTACATAGCATATATGTGGTACGGCTGATCTGAGATGTCTGCTGGCAGTGATGCTGCTGTTGCAACATATAACTTTAATTGGATGTCACACTGTTCAAATCGTATCTTATCTTAAAGTGCCAAATGGGATGTGCAATTGACTTGGCACAGACTGCAACACAGTTTCCTGGTGTTGGCAGTCCACTTACAGCGTGCTGGATCGACATTTGGAAAAAGCATTTGTGGATACTGCCGAGAATTACGTTCACTATAAGTTCATCCTAATTGTCTTTCCTTCTTTTTTATCTAGTCTATTATTGTTCTGCAAAGTCTGACACGATGTTCAGTGACTGCCTGGTCCAGCGTATTACTGTGACTATATATAAGTATAGCAGGTTTTAACCCATCCATCTGACCTGCTTTGTGCCCAGTGGTGTCTGCTGGTGCCTATCTCTGGCGCACACCCTGGACAATCCTTCAGGCCACACACATTCACTCATTCGCTCTCTGATTCACACTCAGGGACAATTTAGAGCATCCAGTCGAGATTAATTCATGTTTTTGGACTGTGGGGGAGAAACCTGAGTACCAGGAGGAAACCTGGGAAAATCATGCAACCTGGATCAGGACCAGCAACCTTCTGGCTGTGAGGCAACAGCGCTAACCACATTTGTTCCCCGGTTTTAATTGTATTAATGCTTCTCAGCTCGATGAAATTACTGCTAGGTAAAAAAAAAGGAGGCTAAGATAATCATTGTATGCAAGTTGTGTACAGCAAGGCACTATTTTCTTTGTCTAAGGTTCACTTTAGGAAAGATCATAAAATTCAATTTTAAAAAAACATTTACAAGGTTTTCTCTGCTTTTAAAGACACATTTCTCACCCAAAGGCAACAGGAGGGTAACAACAGTCATCTGCACTTCTTTTTCCTCGTATCTCTTGGTCCTTGTTACCTCTTGTAGCCCTTCTGTATTTGACACGAGGACAAGCCCCCCAAATAATATCAGGTTGAGATCATAAGCAGTTGGAGCCTTTTAATACCTGCATGTCTTTAAAATCAGTGATTCCAAGTCTTGGCATGTAGGTACAGTTTACATATATTAGCTTTCTTCCAGTGATGAAGTTTTCTGTGAAACAGGCCTGCGACAGAAATGAATAAGTAGGTTAGAAAAGAGAAAGAAATGACTTGACAGCTGACAGGCTTACAGACAGTGTTATCCTCTGTTTGCTCTACAGCATGTTAACATACTTTGTACTGTGGAAATCCTAAAGACTCGATCCACCGTGCAACATCATCACAACTCCACTGCAGGAACTCCATGTTGTTGCCTCTAAGCAAGTTACCATGGAAACAGTTACCTGACAGTATCTGTTTTGAGCAGTTGCCGCATTTACATGCATATTTTTAGACTTTATTTAGAAATATATAAGCTATCAGGACATAAAAAACAAGCACTTTTTCGGAGAAAGCCGGAGTTTTGTCGTGGGCTTTAAAAGGCTCGATAAAGTCCCAGAGACGAGTTCACTGGGAGTTTTCAGCAACGACCAATCAACTTGTAGTAATTTTAGGGCGGCAGTGGATTGAGCGTTTTGATTGGCTTTTAAATCGTTTAATCCCGCCTACGTCTCACTCTGACAGCCAATGACGCTGAGCGCAATGTACGCAGATCGACAAATAACATGCTCCGCTATATGTCGGTTTATTTCATCTGCATGTGTTTTGTAGATCTGTGAAAGCGCAGCTAGCTCAAGTTCTCTGTGCTCTCCACGGTTTTTGTGGGTCGGCTGAAGGGCTTCGGTGCAGGGTTAAAGAGCAACCCGACTCTCCCCACAATGGCAGCAGTTCTCCTCCGCTCTCTCTTGAACAAGAAGGTACAACGTGTTCGTGCTCCGTTTCCGAAAACAATTGGTTTAATTTAACGCGCGTGCAACTCAAAACTAGCTAACAAGCAGGGCTGCTAGCTAGCGAAGTGGTTGCCTAACATGCACGTTGCACACAGTGTCAGTCCAGCACTCCTCCTTTTATAACAAACATTCAATATTTATGCGTAATAGAAGTTGGGTAACCGATGGGGGGGCTGTATGCGTGCCACCTGGACAAAAGTGTCAAGTGCTGGAGTGAGCTGCAATCAACTAATCGACTAATGCAATAATGGACAGCCGTTTTAATAACCTAGTGGTCGATTTAAACTCTTTAAAACATGTATGAGAACTATTTTAAGAAATAAAGTGAAACTCCCTGCCCTCAGCTACTTAAACAGCAACCTGTGGTCACTGAAGTCACCCAGTACAGAAAATTAAATGTAGTTGATGCAAAGACAAGTGGAACTTAAAGACTCGATTACGCAGATTATTCAGTTGCCGCAGCCCTGGCATTAAAGCAGTCCCACAGGGGTCCTGCTCGATAGAAACTGGATAATGGGGTTAAATAACATGAACTCAAGTGTGCGGTGTTCTTGCAGGTCCCCCTGCAGCTGGGTCGCTTCTACTCCGCCTCCTCAGCGGTAAGAGCCTCCACTCTCCAGCTTTCATAACTCAACAGTGAATGAATGAATGGATGTTACATGTGCACCGCAGCCTGGCGCAGTGATCAGTCTCCGTGCGTCTCATTTTGATGCATTATACATATGCCACTCGTGACTTGAGGAACTGATCAAAGACATGCACTCGTTCGTGTTCACATGCCATTAGACTGCAAATGGAGCCGAGACGCATGTTTTTTAGATGAGGTGAAATTGAACTTGATCAGTCCCCAGATGCAAAGTTTTGCTCCTGCTTTGCGCCTGCTAAACTTCTCAAAATGGCCCAGCTCACGTAAAATGAAGGCAGTGCATCCTGGATAGGTCACCAGTCCATCAACGGGCACTCTCACACACCTACACCTACTGTAGGGGCATTTTAGAGTCTCCAATTGACCTTAATTCACGTTTTTTGGGCTGGGGGAGGAAACCCACGCTGTCTCCGGGAGAAGATGCACACTCCACGTAGAAAGGCCTTTGTCTGACCAGGAACCAAATCCAGATCCTTTTTGTCGTTGATTTCTGCTGCACTGGACATGTGCTATGAACAACAAACCAGTGAATGATTATGATGTATGGTAGGATGGGGACAACCAGTACAACTGCGCTGAGAATCGGGGCTGTCGCATGTTCCGGAAACCCTGGTCAATTAGGTACCAATTGTGCAGTCATGGAAAATAATATGAAACCAAATTTCAAACAAATGGTGTCTCCTCTGTGCTTCTCTCTGCCCTGTGAGTAAACGCAGACGGCTCAGAAGGATATCATATGCATAGTCTGTAGATTTGTCATCATTTCTGAGCATGAAAGTGCATTTCATAGATTAGTTACGGCCATAGACTGCACATCTAGAGAATCAGACGTCTGGGGGTGGGAGAGGAATGAACATAAGAACATCTGCAGAAAATGACACAGCTCCAGAGCGTTCTGTTAGCGTATGGGGTGGCATGATGTCTGTCTATAGCAGCTGGAACAGTCCTGGAAAATGATATTGCACAGAAACCTTGTAGGTCCAAGAGTAGTAAGTCTTGACTGTGTAAAAAAAGCATGAAACGCAGTGAAACGGATGTGCCTCCAGGTGTGTAGACGTCCTTATCGAACCTGGTAATGCCGTAGCTGGACGGGCAATGATTTAATCCTGTGCTCCTGTGATCCTCCAGCCCACCACCAAGCTGTTTATTGATGGCAAGTTCGTAGAGTCCACCTCCTCTGAATGGCTTGACATTCACAACCCTGTAAGTATTCACAGATGATCTATATCCACCCTTCAAAGAGTTGGGCAGCGAGCAGCAAATCACCAGTGTTGCTTTGTTGTTGATGAGCATATGGACATTGGTGAGGAGGGGGGGGGGGGAAAAGTAATAATTTGCCATTTTATGGTTAAGTGAGATGTATCACCCCCATCCTCACAGCCAGACATATTTTTATCTTCCAAATGTCCGGCCTCTCTGCAGTTTGGCTCATCAAGTCTAAGCCTCTGGCACTCCTGTGATTGATGATTACTCAGTGCAGAAACAGCCTTCAACCGTAATTGGCCAAAATACCAAATGTGTAAAGGATAGAAAACAAACATTTGGTTATTAATATTAATGAATTTAATGTACACGCTAAATTGTAGCGTAATGACTGCCCCCCCCCCCCCCCCCCCCCCCCCCCCCCCCCCCCCCCCCCCCCCCCCTCCCTCCCTCCTGCTCTCAGTCAGTGTGTCTCATATGGACCGTCTCCTGTTTTCTCCAGGCCACTAATGAGGTGGTGGGACGTGTTCCCAAAGCCACCCAGGAGGAGATGCTGGCAGCCGTGGACTCCTGCTCCAGAGCCTTCCACTCCTGGTCCGAGACCTCCATCCTCAGCCGGCAGCAGATCTTCCTGCGCTACCAGCAGCTCATCAAGGATAACATCGTAGGTGGATTCATCACGCATGCCCTGGGCTCCTCCCTCTCTGGCACGCTTCCACTTAAGAATAAGCCTTTGTTTTTGGTGACATTTCAGAAAGAGCTGGCCAAAATGATCACCTTGGAGCAGGGCAAAACTCTGGCTGACGCGGAGGGAGACGTGTTCAGAGGACTGCGTAAGTGACGGGCGGACAGACTTCCCGGCGTGCCACGGGGTTTTGATATCCTGATTAGAGTGCCGGTGAAGATACGATAGCGCAGATCAAATTCCCCGGTTCCAACTATTGTCTGTAGTGTCTTTCCCCTGATGAAAGGTCTCGGCTCTTTCTGTGTGAGCCGAGGGGCTGCAGGGTGGTGGTTGGTGCAGGTAATGGGATACTCTGGGTGAAACTCACTTCATGCTTAAATTGATAATGGCGGCCAGATAGCGCCCAATGGTCCAGGTAAGCACATCCTGGGCAGCATCACGTGAACTTCCTGACGTTCTCGAGTGTTAGTTATTTTCATTAGACGAGTAGCACTCTGCAGATTCTGCTTTCAGTGGCTCGCGTCATGAAGATAATTACGCAGCTCCCCCTTGCACTCGCTGGCTCTGGCAGGCCCGCTTCGACGAGAGCCACGTGCAGAAATGAAGAGCTTTGCACACTTGCAAATAAAGGAAGATATATTTTAAGTTATTACAAGACGCAGTTGCCAAAGTCTTTTTTTTTTTTCTTTTTTCCATTTTGGTACAGTTCCCAGGGTTTTGGGATGCCCGAGTTATTCTGGCATGCTAACTCCCAACTTATCAGCTGAAAGCCAGGCTGCATGTGCAGGTGGGCTGCCAGCATTAGAGATTTCCCACAGCACTGGGACCAATGGTGCTTGAAGTTTTCACTAGTTTTCTATTACATTTTCCTCACTGGGAAAAGAATTCAATTAACAGTTTTTTTCTGTTGTTTTTCTTTTTTTGAAGTGGGATGATGATTTAATGCCAGCGTTGCTCCCACCCCATTCTTCTTTGTGCTTTGGCCAAACAACTTAAGTGAGTGAGATAAATGGATGGATCCGTATCAAGATACATCATCACGTGCGTTCATCTTAGGGATGCACCGTAGCCAGTTTTTCCTTTTGATACCAATAACTTCCTGCTTCTCGTCAGTAATACCGATAACTGATGCGTTTTTTAATAGTTTGTATACACACCTGAGGTAAATAAAGTTGAAGTGAGCTCTGCCCCAAATGCTAGGATAGTAACGACTCAAAGAAAGCAATTTCTATTGTTTCGCTCAGCTGCAGCAGTCGATGAAAAAACTGTTACAGAATGAAAAGCGATAGACAGAAAACCAACTCTGTACCTTAACATTAGCCCCAGCAGCTTTAGCATCTTAGTAATATTCCAAAGCCTGTTGTTTAGATGGTAACATCTATTCCATCCATCCATATGATTGTTTGAACCCCCTCTCAGAACCTGACAGATCTTTTTGACTCCGCAGTCAGGTTTTCGCTCTCAGAAACATTGATGAGCGACATCGTTTGGTCCAATATCAGGTCGGTGATTAGGGTGCATCCCGGGCTGTATTCTTCACTCTCGGTCTCCCTCCCTCTCGCCCCCTCCAGAGGTAGTGGAGCACGCCTGCAGCATCACGTCCCTCATGCTGGGCGAGACCCTGCCCTCCATCACCAAGGACATGGACACGTACACCTACCGCCTGCCCATCGGCGTGTGCGCCGGCATCGCCCCCTTCAACTTCCCCGCCATGATCCCCCTGTGGATGTTCCCCATCGGCATGGTGTGCGGCAACACCTACCTGATGAAGCCCTCGGAGCGCGTCCCGGGATGCACCATGCTCCTGGCCAAGATGCTGCAGGACGCTGGAGCCCCGGACGGCACACTCAACATCATCCACGGCCAGCACGACGGTGAGTGTTTACGTCTGTGTGTGTGTGTGAAGCAAGCGATGAGGAAAAGGTCCTGGCATGATTCACACGCTAATCACATACCCCGTGGCAATATGTAGATGGAACATTACCATAATGTGTGTAGCCTGTATCGGTAAGCAGTTCTGGAGAGCGAGTCCCCGCATAGGAGGCCTCTGCCGCTCTCAGATTGTGCCTGCAGGACTGCAGCTCAGATGAGGAGGAGATTTACAATATCTGTAATGATATCTGCATCTCTTTTCTTTTCTCCTCTCGCAGCGGTGAACTTCATCTGTGACCATCCGGCCATCAAAGCCATCAGCTTCGTGGGCTCCAACCCGGCCGGAGAGCACATATACGAGCGGGGATCCAGGAACGGCAAGAGGGTGCAGTCTAACATGGTGCGCCCGCCTCGCTCCCTCAGACCCACACCTCCGCTTTCAAACTGCTGCCACACCAGGTGGAGTCAGATCTGAAGTGCTGATGCGATGAACATGAGAAAAAGCCAGAGACGTTAGCTATTGTTGCCATGACAACGGCTCAGTGTGCAGCTGTCAATCCCTGGCAGCGGCCAGCGTGCGCCTGATGAGCACTCCGCTGCCTCCGTCTGATGTCTCGCGTCCGCTTTCTCTCTCGCTCCAGGGCGCCAAGAACCACGGCGTGGTGATGCCCGACGCCAACAAAGAGAACACCCTCAACCAGCTGGTGGGCGCCGCCTTCGGCGCGGCCGGCCAGCGCTGCATGGCGCTCTCCACCGCCATCTTCGTGGGGGAGTCCCGCCAGTGGCTCCCGGAGCTGGTGGAGCGCTCCAGGACGCTGCGCGTCAACGCAGGTGAGTGCGCTCGCACCTGCTACGCCACATCTGGGGGGGGGGGGGCGGGGGGGCGGGGACGCGTGACGTGGCAGATTTCTGAGAAGACGTCGTATCCTCTAGGCGACCAGCCCGGAGCAGACGTGGGGCCCCTGATCTCCCCGGAGGCCAAGGCTCGGGTGGAATCTCTGATCCAGAGCGGAGTGGATGAAGGCGCCAGGCTGCTGCTGGATGGGAGAAAGGTCAACGTGAAGGGATATGAGAATGGAAACTTCGTAGGGCCCACCATCCTGGGCAATGTTACGGTGAGGCGGCTTTCAAAACTGCACGTTTCAGGGAGAAGTAATTCCTTCTTTTACGACCAGGGATTCTGAAAAGACTAACCTTTTTAACAAGAACAAAACATGATTTTGCCATATTCTTGTTGAAATTCTGCTGAGCACTGGCTGGACCAGCTCTGCAGCTCTCATTCCATAGGTTCAGAAAACTGATAAACTACTTGTACTCCTCCTTGAATACAAGTTTGACTCTTTCACATAAGAATAGGAAACAAGTGTGGCTGGATCTGTTTCATGCTTGCTCTGCTGTTCTCTCCAGCCAAACATGACTTGTTACAAAGAGGAGATCTTTGGCCCGGTGCTCGTGGTCCTGGAGGCTGAGGATCTGGACGAGGCCATTTCTCTGATCAACAACAACCCGTACGGCAACGGCACCGCCATCTTCACCTCCAACGGAGCCACAGCACGCAAATACACCCACGAGGTGGACGTTGGCCAGGTGAGAGACTCTTCACCAATTCTCTGTAGCTTTGTAACATAGTCGCAGTTTTAACGATTCTTTATTAACGTGCATGTCCGTTTGTCCAGATCGGCGTCAACGTGCCCATCCCGGTCCCTCTGCCCATGTTCTCCTTCACTGGCTCCAGAGGCTCCTTCAGAGGAGACACCAACTTCTACGGCAAGCAGGTACAGGAGAGCCGCCCGCCCGGCACCCCGGCTCCCCGGCTCCGTTCAGCCGGCGCTCCGGCCTCATGTTGTGCCTGTGATTGCGGTTCCTTCTATTCAGGCCACAGTGTGTCGCAGATAGGACACGGCTGTCAACCTGCCCAGTCTGCTATTGACGGTCGACTCCAGCTGTATTCAGGGCAGACGACAGCTAGGCCGGGATCGACCAAAGGGGAGCTAGAATGGGGGGGAGAAAAACAACACTTTCATCACAGGCATGTTTCCTGACCTAAGATCCGAAAACATCATTTTCTATCATTCTGGCCAGAACAGAGACAAAATGGGACGTAAAATACATCCCGTAGCTTGTACTTCATTGAGCCAAGATAAACAATTCAATCGTCCTTTGTCCCAGTTTGATACGCCATAAACTAACAAAAATGCACCAAAATCAGGGAGGAGGGATCAGATTAACAATGTCCGTGCGGGTGAGCAAAGCCAGGCAGGCGACATGCCAAGCTGCAGATGATGTCAGAGGTGCGCCTAGTGCTTAAGAACGCTCAGCCGTGCCGCTTGCTCTTTGCAACCGACTCATGCGATGCGTCTCCACCTCCAGGGCATCCAGTTCTACACTCAGATCAAGACCGTGACCTCACAGTGGAAGGCGGAGGACGCCACCGTGACCAGCCCCGCCGTTACCATGCCAACCATGGGACGCTAAGCACATCCGACATAAGCTCCAACACCTTCTCATATGCCTTAAGAAGACGAAGAAGAAGAAGCCCAAGGAGGGGAACCCTGGGGGAATGTGGGTGGCGTGTCCTTAATGAGAAATATTCACACTCCGAGAGAGGATATTGGATGGTGATTGGTCTGAAGTCTTGCAAACAGTTTCCACCTCTTGTCAACTAGAAGATGTATGCAATGATGAGAATGGGAGGTTTGTAGGAGCCACCATTCTGGCCAGATGGACTGTGATCTGCTGGTGCCACTTTTGTTTTATTGTTGTGTTTAAAACCTACAGTAGTAGAAATGAAAAGGATCAGGGATTCAGCCTCTAAGGCAATGACCGTCTTCCACCATTATCCTCCGTGGTTGCTTAGCGTGTTCTGAGTATCAGGACGTGTAGTTACTTGAAAAGGAATAGAGCTATGAATCAGCTGTTACTTTAGCACTAGGACATGTCCATTATGTGTCACAATTTCAACTGAGATGGTTTCAGAGTTTTCCTCCTAAATGTATTTCCTGCTGTGTACGGTGCAGTGTTGGCATTTTACACGTGTCCTATGTGTTTGGTGTGGGGGTGGGGGGGGGGGGGGGTCGGGGTCACTGTGTTGTCTGTATTGTCAGAATGATATTTTTGTGGTTTAAAAAAGAAAAAGAAGACAAACTGCCATGATTATCATGACATGGACCTGGTTACTGGTATTGTTTATCAAGCGTTACCTCGAGTTCCTGTGATGATTTCACCCAAAGCATTGGAATATTTTCAACCTTTATACCTTTCACATCTCTCTTTGTGGCTGAGTAAGATGAAGAAGAGAGCCTGGAGTTCACTGTTTGAATAAAGGCACTGACTTGACTGCTGAAATGGTCCCACTGGTTGCCCTGGTTTGGATCCTGGTTGGGGTGTGTTCTCTGTTTCTGCCCTACAGGCCACTTCCACCTGATGAGCTTCCACTCATGGTTCTGGACCAGTGTTACTGGTGAATTAGGAAGCAGTTCTCCGAAAAGAAAGATCTATAATATCGATAGGGGGTCAACTCCCATTCATGGCAGTATCTGCTGCTTAAGATGGTGAAGAAATCCTCCCAACTCAGTCGATTTTTAAAGGAATCGGTGATGCTGGCCTTGTACCTCATCTCATTATTCTCAAAAAGGTTTCCAGAAATTTTTCAGTATGGCACATCTGTACAAAAGAGCTAGCTCTGGCTCGAGCAGTGGGAAAGCAGCTTGTTCTCATCTGGACTGGTTCACAAGTAGTCCGGGAGCTCTGGCTGGAGAGGGGGCTCTGCGTAATGCTCGGCCTCCTGCAGAGCCCCTGCTACACCATTGTGTACGACACAGGTGAGGTAATGGATGACCCTCTGATGCTGCTGCTGCTCATTTTACATATGCTGCATGCTGGCACAAAGGAGTCGAGTGCAGGTCCAAACAATGCCTGGCAGTGTTAGAACTCCAGGTCTTCTGATTCAGCAATCCACAGCCTGTAATTGTGCTGTTAGAGAACATCCCGCTGTCTTCACTGCCCTGTGAAGTGTACACAATAGAGAGAGCACGGCTTTCGCAACGCTAAGGTGGACATCTGGAAGCCTTAGCCATCGATGAAGGATGTATTTCATCGATTGCGGCCTCTTTGTTGTGTCCTCGGGCGTGCTGCACGCTGAGCCCTTTCCTTCTTAAGAAAACAAATTTCAAAGAACATTTTAAATTAAGCCAATAATTCAAAGTCATTTCATAAGGCTCCACTTTTCAAAGCTTCGAAGTTTGTGCAATATTGTCCAGATGTGATTTAAAGTAGGACATGAAGACAGATTGTTTTTTTTGTTTGTTTTGCAATTCTTCCTGGCGTGTATGTGTAATTTAGCAAATTAAGAAACAAGATTGATAACATACAACTTATTTTTAGAGTTTCCAACTGAAGGAATGATGCCAGAACAGGAGACTCAAAGGATTCATGTGTGTGATGACAAAAGGAACAGGCAGTCTTTATTTTACAACAGCTATACTAGCAGGATGACATCTGTGTAGTGTCTTCAGAGATCAGAGAAACTAAACATGTCCTGGGTAATAGTGGGGCAGCTCTGGCTTAGGGGCAGCATGGTCGGATGCTCGGCGGCCTGCATGTGAAAGTGTCCTCGGGCAAGGTACCAAACCCCGAACTGTGACATCAGTGTGTGAATGTGTGTGAATAGCTAAAGCCACTAGTTAGGCAAGTGGACTGTAGGGCATCCTCTACCACCAGTGAATGGGATGTGTGTGTGTGTGCACTTAGCAGGATATAAGAACCAGTCCAATAATAACCTAATTTTATCCTTTTTTGTTTATCAAATATAAAATGCTTTAAACTATCTCTTGTTTTTTTTATTTGAATCATTTATAATGTGATAACTAAAGTACTCCTCTTCAACAATGTCCTCTATAATAAACGGACTTTAGTTATGTGTCTAATCCTCAATCTAAATTATAATCTCAATGATTCTAAAACAAAGTCCTCATACTTTCTTTTTACTTTTATATTTTTATGTATTTTTTGAGTAGTTTAAAAACTAATTGGACTGGATCTGAAACTCGTCCCTTCACTTGTGCCTACACGGTATAAATACACTATATATACATGGTATTTAGGAAGGGGGAAGGGCCGTGTGACGTCACAGAATGTCAGCTGTTGGAGGTGGGAACATGGCAGACAGGAGGCACCACGGTAGGAGCTGCTACGCCTGACTACTCACAAACATCCTCAAAACAGCTCAACCACGGATTCTTTTCCTTGTCTGTTTCATCCTTCGACCCTCGTGGTATTTGTTATTTCCGTCGGTAACTGCAATAAACGACCGCTAGCCAGACTTGACTAAACTACTAACTGGACTTGTTCGCTGTCTGCGGGGCAGTAGCCGGTAGTAGCCGGAGGTGGTTTTAACCGTCACCACGAACCGAGCTTAAAACTCCCTTTAAACACGTAAAACCTGGTGGAGTTGCGTGTTAAGTTGTGTGGACACACTTTGGGTGAAAACACGTGGAGATTACCATCAGCGCTTCGAGGGATGCTGTCGCGGTGCACGTGCGCCCCAAACAACCCGCAGCGCTCTCTGGAAACGCACGGTCGCGGTGTGGAGTGGAGGATGAAGCGTGTCAGCTGGTTTTATTGTCTGCCTAATTCACAGATGAACAACAGCCCGCACCTGCTCCATGACTCCTCACTAGTTAAGATGCACAGCCCGCCCTGCATCGCAACCTCTATGAACACCGTAGCAGCGCTTTTATGCTAAACATGCTCCGTTTCTGCCAACGGAAATGTAAGTTTTTTTTTTACATGTATTTATTCATTTAAGTTGTGAGTTGTCCTCAACTGCCCTGAGGGATCCATCCCTCCATTCATCTATCTATCCACCCACCCATTTATATCCATTGCTGGACACGTTCACTTTCAACTCTCGACAAAACCAGTTTCATAAGCATGTTAAATCACCCCAAAGCAGTAACGCAGTGATGTAAACACATACACACGCACACACACACAACTAATGTAATTAACAGAGTAGAACTAAGTTCAAAGAAGTCTAAGGCCTCGGGGCTGCTGTTAGATTTGATCTAGTTGAAACAGCCAATAAAACATTCACAAAGAAAACGTGTGTTGACACAAACATGTTTTGTTTGTGTCCAGTCAACGAGGTGACGTGTCGATTAGTGCTGTTACTAAAACGTGCAGCAGGGGAAACAAGGTGTCAGATCAGGGTCCAGGTATGTATTATGACTTGAGGAGAGCTCAGAGTCTCAGCTGTACGCTCCAGCACTCTGAATTAAGCCTTTTTAAGAATTACAAGCAAGTTGCAAACACGGAATAGGATTATGAAGTGATTTGAGAGTATTCTTTTTTTTTTTTTCCAAGGCTGACACAGTTTTCCTTTTTTCTTTTTTTTTTTGCTTGCCTCTGAGCGAGCCGTCCCTTTCTGAGGCTCAGATGTATCGTAACCATAATTGCACCGATGCACACTTCTGTCTTTGCTCCTCAACACACCGCTGGGTTAGGAGACGCTCGAGGCCTTGCAAGTTCGCGATGGCACCGCTCTCTCCGAGGGCGTCTTCATTCAGATTCTCTTCTTTATTTCCAGCTGTGAGTTGCTCCAAATGAGCAAACATTAAGGCCTGAAATGAAAATGATCTCTTGATTTAAAACGGGGTCATAGACAGAAAGCGCTCTTTCACTCATAGCATAAAAAACAAAAAAACCTTGAGAAATTCATCTTTTAGTCATCGCTCTAAGCCACTTAGACTTTTTTAGAGTTCATTATTATCTAAGTACATTGCAGTTAAACACAGTACTTGGTGTCAGGGCACAGGGTGCCTCAACCTTAGTATTACCGTAGTAATGTAAAGCCTCCAAACGACCTAATGCATGATTTTGGACTGTAGGAGATATGTGGAGAAATCTTCCGTACTCATGTCTCTCTTGAAAAGTACCTGCTGAAATAAAGGGTTAGTTCTAATGGTGATAAAGTTAATAAAAGAGGGTCAAGCCCACACAGTGGATCAGTGGATAAGGCTTTTGCCTCAAAGCAGGAAAGCCACGGTTTGTTTCATGTGGAGTTTTTTCCAGGTATTCTGGCATCTTCTGGTGTTTAGGTCAGGTGGAGGCTCTTTAAGTTACCCTTAGGTATGAGTGTGAGAGACATTAATGTGCGTGTTTGTATCCTGTGATAGACCTTCCCACAATAACATAATCGATGGATGGAAAACTGAAAAGACTTGTCCTATCTTTCCAGTTGTAGCTTCTCTATTCATTTCTGTATTTTAGTCCAGACAATAGCGTGAGATAGATCCCTGCAATGTAAAAGCTCAGCTTTTTTTCTCTCCACACACACGAAAACATCTCCAGCGTACTAATTTCCTGAGTCAACAGGAGGCTAACTGTGTCCCTCCCTACAAAGGCTCTCAAAGAAATCATAATCCCTCCTGTTATACACACCAGAGTTTTGCAGAGGAATGCCGAGATGCGCCTGATTCTGTGTATCTATCAAAACATCCAGATCAACAGATCATCAGCGTTAAGCCTAACCCGACATGATGAAACTGCAGTGTTTTCTGACTCAGCAGGCAGAGGTGTTCATTTTGGGATCAGCCTCTGTGGTTGGTCTGAAAGTTGGACCGGGGGGGGAGTGGCTTAAAAACTCCACAGCTCGGTACCTCTCTGCTGCTTGTCATGCTGTAATTCAACAGTGACAGTTCTCCTTGTTGCAGATTCTCTGGGCTGAAGATGAAGACCTCCAGGCCTCCTCCTCCTCCTCGTCTCGTCCTCCTCCTGGTCTTGCTGGCTGTGGCCTCGGGGCGTCCGGTCCGGGCCCAGGTGGCGGGGGCTCTGCAGGAGCTGAGCGGCGGCCTGGCTGGCGTGCTGCCCGGCCTCAGCCGGCCCGCCAACCACAGCCGCATCTTCTACGCCGTCATGTTCGACGCGGGCAGCACGGGCACTCGCATCCACGTCTACACCTTCATCCACGGCCAACCAGGTAACCCCCCCCCAGCCTTCCCTCACCTGCTGATATCACACTCTCATGTGCTACTCAGCAGCCTCTGATCCTCTCCTTGGCTTCTCCCCGCATGTAAACCTGCCAGTTCACTCACTTTCCGTGCTTGACTTCATTAACTTTTTTTTTCTAAGTAATAATCCTATTTTGTCAGATTGGAGTCAACATGCCTCGCTTTACTTGAATAAGGGGGGGGATATATTCCGCATGCCGCATGCTAAGCAGATTAGGAGCGCCTTAATGCTTTTAATAGCTGCTGCATATTTGATGTGGGCGGGATCTTGTATCTCCTCAGCCGAGCTGCCTGTGTTGGACAATGAGATGTTCCACTCGGTGAAGCCCGGCTTGTCAGCGTACGCCGACTCCCCTGAAATGGTGAGTTCTTGTCGAATCCAATCGATTACGGCGAGCCCGACTGGAAGAGGTCCTGGGGCGGCGTGCTGCATTCACTGAGCGTGCCTGTCCTCCCACTGCCAGGGACTCGCTCCTCTAAACGCAGCGAGCGGGGAAGCAAAATGACACACGAGTGCGATTCAGCCCACCCCGAGATGTTTGCTCAAATCTCAGTCAAATCTGTCGTCAAAAGCCCAATTTGAGCAGAGCACTGTTTGTTTTTATTGACTTGGAACACAATGCTATGATTTCTCTTTGCTGTGGTTTTATCTCTTCAACATTTGAAGATTTACACATCCGTCCATCATCTTACCGGCGCAGGATGCTTCAGACTTGGCTTTCATTTAGATTCTCATTTATTTTAATCTTCATTCACTCTCACACCCACATCAAGAGGCAATTTAAGGTCTCCAAGTGACCTAAACATGTTTGAGAAAACCAGACTACCTGGAGAAACATCTACACACGTGACACCCACAAAAACATACAGCCTCCACCCTGAAAAGCCATGGGTCCGACTGGGACTGGGAAAAAGTCACTGTCTCACCTTTAGATTGATTAATTATAATTATTACTACTTGTTATTACCTTGCCTGCTTTATCTTACACTACTTATTATATATTCAACTTATTTACTATACTTTGTTGTTATTTCATGTGAAGATTCTGTGTGGACTGTTGTGTATTGTGAATGTGATGTGACATAATTTCCCCTATCTTATCTTCCCTTATTTAAATACCTCACAATATTTCTCCATCCATAATCTTCCTCCATGAAGGAGTGACGTAGCTTGGCGTCTTAACGTCCCCCTCTCTCTCCCACTTCTCTTTTCACAAACTTCCCTTTAGATTTTCCACTTTTGCACGTTCATTTGATTTACAAATCAAGGTCTTTCCCCCTGATTGATTCACTGTGTGTGTGTGCGTGTGTGCTGGCAGGCCGGCCACACGGTGCGGATGCTGCTGAAGGTGGCCAGGAAGACGGTCCCTCGTCTGGAGTGGAAGAGGACCCCGGTGGTGCTGCGGGCCACGGCCGGGCTGCGGCTGCTGCCCGGGGAGAAGGCGCGGGCCCTGCTGCAGCAGGTGACGTAGGGGCCGGGAGCGCGGGCTCGCTCCGGGGAGGGGAAGGAGGGCAGGTGGCTGCGGGTACGAGACGGGGAGAGTACTGTTATCGGAGCGCTGCTCGGAGCTCAGTGTGGAGGGGTTCTAGTGTGTGTGGGGGGGTGGGGTGGGGGGGGGGGGGGGGGGGGTATTAATGGAGGGCCCCCGGGGCACCTTGGGAGATAAGTGATACTTTATTAATCCCCCAGAGGGAATTAATTAATCCCTTCAAGTGTGGAGCACCTCTGGATGAGCTTCCATTACAGTAGATAACATTAAGGCCATTTCTCAGCTCCCCCGTGCTCTCCCTCCTCCTCCTTCTCCTCTTCTCTCACATTTTGTATCATTTCCTCTTCATTTCGTCCTCTGTTCTCTCGGCAGGTTCAACACGTGTTTGACGAGTCTCCCTTCCTGGTCCCGGACGACAGCGTCAGCATAATGAACGGCACCAACGAAGGTAACTGTCTGCCCGGCCCTGCCCGGCATCACCCGTCACCCCCCCGTCCTAATGTTAGTGACGTTTCCACTGAAATTGCAGCAGATTATGGCCGTCTGTTATGATGACGCCGAGCGAACTGGAAGCGCTCCTCGCCGCAGAAGTTGTTGTGACCTTTTTAAAAGAGGCTGCAAATTATACGGCCGTACCTTTCCCTTTTTGTCTGCAGCGCCACAGTGCAATTGATTTGTCAGCATTTCAGGCGTGTTGTTTTGTTTTTCTGTGCGAGTTGTGAGCTTGTTCCTCCGGGCACGCCTTTGTAATTCGGTGTTGTCAGCTTCTCTGAGATGAACTCGTTTGTTTGCGATTGTCTCCCATGCAGGAGTCCTGGCGTGGATCTCTCTGAACTTTCTGACAGGTGAGCTCTCTGAATCCACGTCTTACGTATCATGCTGCAGCCAAACACGCCGAGCATCGGCTCTGATGACAGTGTTTTCTCTGCTCAGCTTCTGTAAATCCAAATTTAACTCCATGACTGAAATAGTCTCGCCGTCTCTTAATATAGACCCTCGCTGATTCCACCGCCTGAAGGGGGATAGCTTCTCGCAGTGTGTGGACTCTGCTATGTCGGGGTCACGCGTTGTGTGTGTCAAACGGGCCTTTTGAAGATAGCATCTGAGGTACCACTGATTAGCATCTCTGCTGGAAATGTTTCCAGGTCACCTGAAAGCACAAACAAAGAAGACGGTGGGGATCTTGGATCTGGGAGGAGGGTCCACGCAGATCACTTTTCTGCCAGAACTCAGGGTTTGGACGTTTGTTTGGCACGCTTTTTGGCATCGTTTTAAGGCTGGAGTGATTAGTGAGTAACTCTCTGTGTTCTCTGGCAGAAAACCATCGAAGCTGCTCCCGTGGATGAGTACGTCGCCAGGTTTGAGATCTTCAACTCGACGTACGAGTTGTACACTCACAGGTAACAGATTCACGCACGTTTCTGATGTTTGAAGCATCAGATCGATTCGTCAGTTTTAATCCATCCATAATACCTTTGTACCTCCATCTGTGTGACTGTATCACAGATTCTGATTATCTCAGTTGTTCCTGTAGTTACTCATATTTTGTGTTCTCCTGTGAAGCTGTAGCCATTCATTTATCCTCCATAACTTTGGATCAAAACAGTGTTATGTCAACTAGTTGGAACACATATCGGTCAAGGTCTTCAATAATAAAACGTTTTTTTTTTTACCAAAATGACTGTGATCCTCATGCCATTTATATTTTATGCCGTCCTGGTGCTTTTTACTTTTGAAGTGATGATAAAACTATTCATGAAGAGCAAACTGAGATATTTTTGGGTCCAGTTCTTCCAATACCTAACTCCAAAACATGCCTCCAATTACTCACTCAAGTCGTGTGTGAACACATCTATTTACGCTTTCTTGAGGTTGCAAGAACAAGCAGAGATTTCATTATAACGAAGACATTTTTTCAAAATGACAAAAGTTTCCGCTTTGACCACACCTACTGATAATTTTGGACCAAATCGCACAATAGTTGTTGAGAACAAGCTACGAAAACTCTCAAACCATGCATGTGGGAAAGGAATCATTCTGCTCTCACAGAACATCAGGTCATTAGTGTAGGTTTCCCAATTGGCCTAGATGTGCATGTTGGTAAACTGCTTGAGGAAACCAGTGTAAAGACATATGGACGCCACACAGAAACGCCATAGATCTGATTGTGAGCGCTAACCTCAGTCGCCCATTCTCTCTCTATTCTCTCCCGTATTCGAAGACGGAATAATTAGGCCACAGCATCCAGCACTTTTCGTCCAATAGCGACTGACCGTGTTGTTGTGACTTCCCCTGATGTTTGCTTGTAATTAGGGGCTCTTGCATTGTTCAGTCATTAGCATGTGAATAATAGGCGGGCTGTTTGTCTGACCCATTTTGGGTACGCTTTGCTCGTCACGCGTTTGCAGGCGGTTTCGTAACTGACCGTGTCTGACCGTAACCTCTGGATGTCACCCAGTTACCTCGGAAATGGACTGATGGCGGCGAGACTGGCCACGCTGGGCGCTCTGGGCGCAGAAGGTATGTAAGATGGAGCAAGACTGAACTTTTTCTATTTGTTATTGAAATATCGAATGACTCTTTGGAAAGGCCAACAATGTCCGTCCAACGAGCAACTAAAATGGTTGTCAGATGTTTTTCTGCAACCAAGAACGTGTCAGAGTATGTATGTATGTATGTATGTATGTGAAAATATGTATGTATGTATGTATGTATGTGAAAATGTGTATGTATGTATGTATGTATGGAAAGTATGTATGTATGGAAAATATGTATGTATGTATGTATGCATGTATGGAAAATATGTATGGATGTATGGAAAATATGTATGGATGTATGGAAAATATGTATGTCTCTTTAAGGAGACACACAACAGCGAGTCAGTTCTCCAAGTGGTCTCCTGGAAGTTTTATTTTGTTGGCCGAGCTGTCTGTTCGAGTTAAAAAGGAGGTGCAGAGTGAGAGAGTGTTTTTGTGGCCGGCACGCCGTCTTTCTTTCTCACAAACAATTGGACTGAGACCTTGAGATGAATCACCAAAGGGCTTCAGAGAAAATTGAGCGAGTTCTCGAGTCAGTCTCCCAGGCCTGCGGACGACCGGGGCGTTGGGGCGGGCGAGCCAGTCGGGAGAATAAACGAGCTGTGTGTGCGCTCTCGCAGGCTTGGAGTGGCGCGTGTTTAAAAGTTCCTGCCTGCCAAAAAAGTTCACGGATGGATGGAGCTTCGGAGGCCTGACCTATCAAGTGAGCGGGGACCCAGATGGTAAGATGGTGTTTATTTTTTTCCCTACTGTGATGGAGTAATGAGAGCGTTAAGTCGAGTAAATCCAACTCCGCTGTATTTAAACACCCCTTTCAATCCCTTTGTTACGGGGTTTAACGCGGGATTTCTGCAGACTTTAGACGTCGTGAGTGTGAGATTTACAGATCTGCGAAAATCCCAAAGTGGGAAAAAAAAAAACATTTTCTGTGGGTCGGCGTCCAAAACGTCCCACAGGCAAATGTATCCAGAAACTCCTGCATCATTTCGGTATTGTTGCTCCAGCGCCGGATGCATAATTCTACCCGGGCGTCTCTGTTTCCTCTCCAGGTTATGCAGGATACAAGCTTTGTTATCAAGAAGTACTTAAGGTGGTGAAGGGGATTATTCATCAGCCGTACCAGCTCCAAGACGGCACTGTTTTCTATGCATTCTCCTATTACTTTGACAGAGCGGTGGATGCTGGCCTTATCGGTACGCAGGCACTCTCACACACACTCACATAATTATACGGGCCCAGCAGGATGTTATTACCTATTCCAGTGCAAGACGGCAGCAGCAGGACAGCGTGAGTCATCCGCACCTGTCTCTGTGGATTTTATACCCGCTATAGGTGTGTAGCTATTAGAGACGCCGCAGTCTGAGCTGAAAGGGCGCCGGCTCCGTTATTAGTATTATGGAAATGTGAAAATGAATTAAGTGCGGGGTGGAAGATGACCCTACCCCCCCCCTCCCCCTAATTATTCCCTTGTTGCAGACGGGGTCCACGGAGGGATGCTGCGGGTCAGAGACTTCAAGAAGAGAGCTAAAGAGGGTGAGACGGGGCGAAGCCCAAGCGCCGTCAGATGTGACAGATGTGCAGCCCGGCGTACTTGAGACGCAGAGCGCATCTCAATAGCCGCGTTCCAGCCGCTATCTCCCACCCCACCCCCCAACCCACCCCCCTCCTCAGGTCTGCAGAATACAGATCATCCAGGCTCACAGACGTGACTCCTCCCCCTCTCTTCTTGTGTCTGCCCAGTGTGTAACAAGATGACCACGCACCCTCCAGGCAGCGCGTTCCTGTGTCTGGACCTGACCTACATCACTTGTCTGCTCAGGGATGGCTTCGGCTTCAAGGAGAGCACCGTGCTGCAGGTGGGTGGATGGTGGTGGTGGTGGGGGGGGGGTGTCTCGGAGACACAGGAAGGAAGTCCTGGTTTCACTTTAAAAGGAGCGAGCGGGTTGAGTTTAAAGTAGACTCGGTTTAGTATTGGTCAGGATATTTTTAGTAGTTATTGTGCATCTCTAGCCTGAACTTTTTCTATATCTTATTGAAATATCGAATGACTCTTTGGAAAGGCCAGATATTCTAGACGTTCAGCTTCTTCAAAGTGGAGATGTTATGAAAATGACATGATGTCACTAGAGTTACAGCTCATACGCTAGTCACCCCGAAATGGAAACACCTACAAGCTGCAATGGCACTTTGTTCACATTTCTGCTTTTATTTAGTACAAAAACGCTCATATAAATGCAGCCAGCGATGGCAAAGCTGGTTGTCAGATGTTTTTCTGCAACCAAGTAGTTTTGGTAATTGAGTAACATGCTGTGAGCTGGTGGAAAAAAAACAATGAGTCACTGAAATGATCAGTTAATTTCTTTTTTATTTCAATAAATACAAAAGGCATTAGAGTGATTTGGTGTTTGTTTACCCCCCTCCCTCCCTCCCTCCCTAGTTAACCAAGAAAGTGAATAACGTGGAGTCCAGCTGGGCTTTGGGCGCCACACTGGACCATTTCCACAACCTGAAGATCCACTGAGGAAGAGGAGGAGGGAGAGGAGGAGGAGGAGGAGGAGGAGGGAACACTGCAGATTTAGGTGGTGTGGCGTGACACACACACACACAGGAGCAGACAGCTGCGGTTTGTTAGGTCGTAACTCATGACTAATTCAGTTTTTTTATTTGTATGAAAAAGCAAATCTGAAGTGTTAATATATTGAGCTGCGGGATGAGCAACGTGTGCCTTACTCAGAGACTCAGAGTGTGGCTCTGCAGGTCGGGAGGAAGAGCTACTGCAGCTCCGGGCATCACAGAGGAGACGAGGCGGCTTGTTTGAGACGCGTTGAGAATAAAGTAAAGTACAATGGGGCGGCCTGGCTCGCCAAGACTGGTTGTGCTGCGCAGGACCAGTGTTTACATGCAGCAAAGTGAGAAACTGTGCTTTAGCAATTCTAAAAAGAAAAAAAAAAGTCAAGTGTTTTGTTATTAGCAATGAGGAGAATGGTACACACACACACACACACATCTGGTGCATTTCTGTTTAGATCAGATCTATTTGCCACTGAATTAATGAATTCATTTGATTCTGAGAATCTGCTGATACTGACTCCCAATCCAATACTTTGGCAATGTAAGTCATTTAACAAACCACTGGCTCAACATTTGTCCAAAATCAGTCTCTTCGTTATTTTTTGTTAGAGGGGGGGGTGGGGGGTGCGCTGACACACGAGGTGCATTCAGGTACCATAGGAAATTTGAGAAGCTCAATGATTACGACAGTTTTAGACTAGGTTTCGGGAACTTTTTCCACCCGATTCCGGTCCTTTGAAAACGATGAGGTCGGATGGGTGACATCCCTACCGTTCACAATGATACTGCTCCGAACAATGCATGGTCTTTATATATTCATAGACTTTAAACCCGTCTCAGTATTTCTTTGGGAGTATTTGTTTTTATGTTTGTTTGTTTTTTTTCAAAAAACTTGAGAAAAAAAGAGGTTTCTTTTGTACAAACGTAACCATATTTTCACATTTTGTCAAAATAAGCCCATCGTCGCTAAATTACAAATATCTACAGGGGCTGAGAGTCGGGGGCTGACTTCTGTACAGGTTCCATTTAGTCCTCCCACACTGGAACTAGAGCAGCGCCACCACGTCGTCCTCCACGTACGCGTGGTCCTCACTCGACATGGCCACCAGCTCGTGATCCTCAGACAGGACGACCACGGAGTCATCAGAGCCTGGAGGAGGAGGAGGAGGAGGAGGAGGAGGAGGAGGAGGAGGAGGAGGAGGAGGAGGAGGAGGAGGAGGAGGAGGAGGAAGAGGAAGAGGAAGAAGAAGAGATGGAGGAGGAGGAGGAGGAGGAGGAGGAGGAGGAGGAAGAAGAAGAGATGGAGGAGGAGGAGGAGAAAGAAGAAGAGATGGAGGAGGAGGAGGAGAAAGAAGAAGAGATGGAGGAGGAAGAAGAAGAGATGGAGGAGGAGGAGGAAGAAGAAGAGATGGAGGAGGAGGAGGAAGAAGAAGAGATGGAGGAGGAGGAGGAGGAAGAAGAAGAGATGGAGGAGGAGGAGGAGGAAGAAGAAGAGATGGAGGAGGAGGAGGAGGAAGAAGAAGAGATGGAGGAGGAGGAAGAAGAAGAGATGGAGGAGGAGGAGGAGGAGGAAGAAGAAGAGATGGAGGAGGAGGAGGAAGAAGAAGAGATGGAGGAGGAGGAGGAGGAGGAAGAAGAAGAGATGGAGGAGGAGGAGGAGGAGGAAGAAGAAGAGATGATGGAGGAGGAGGAGGAAGAAGAAGAGATGGAGGAGGAGGAGGAAGAAGAAGAGATGGAGGAGGAGGAGGAGGAAGAAGAAGAGATGGAGGAGGAGGAGGAAGAAGAAGAGATGGAGGAGGAGGAGGAGGAAGAAGAGATGGAGGAGGAAGAAGAAGAGATGGAGGAGGAAGAAGAAGAGATGGAGATGGAGGAGGTGGAAGAAGAAGAGATGGAGATGGAGGAGGTGGAAGAAGAAGAGATGGAGATGGAGGAGGTGGAAGAAGAAGAGATGGAGATGGAGGAGGTGGAAGAAGAAGAGATGGAGATGGAGGAGGAGGAAGAAGAAGAGATGGAGGAGGAGGAAGAGAGGGAGAGGGAGGAGGAGGAGGAGGAGGAACAAGATCAGAGCAGGGAAACCGTTAGGAACACTGAGGTCAAGCTACAGGTTAAAGCATGGTTAACACGAGTGTTCTCGACCTTCTGAGGCTTTGAAAGGCGGATGGAGCGGTGTTCATATAGAAGCTACTGAACATTGGTTGCATGAGAAATGCCTTTTTTCATACATATCACCTCTGGTTTTTACGTCCCGTTCTGTCTTTGTCCAGACAGATTTACCTGTTTTTCCAATTTCTGTTTCAATATCACACCATGTAACACATGGATGAAGACATGGTGTTTTCAGGCCCGCCATACAGCTTTACCTGGCAACACACTGCAGTTATTCAACGAGACTGAGGTAATAATCATCTTTCCATTCACTTGGTCTTCTGTATCTACACGTCGATGTATCCTTTGCTGAGCCCCAAACTACCCCTGACGCTGTGCTAGAGAAAGGAAAAGCACTGGTTTTTCTCCACTAAATGCCAGCAGGCCAATTTAGGAGAAGCTGAAGGACACGAATACTTGTATTATAATAATAACAATAACAAAGTGAGCTGAGAAAGAGTATTCCAGAGTATCAACCTTGGGTGGCGGAGCATTATGTGCTCCTGACCTCAGGATAACGATGCTTGGCCGCATACAACACTCTCGACACCGTGATAAATAAACAGACGTGTGAAACTGAGCGCTGGGCTGCCACGGGGGCGGGCCAAACGACACACGAGGCAGAGCGGTGAGTAGCAGTTCAGAGAGGTACGGCTGGCTCAGGCTGTCAGGGGCGTCCACACCGATACCCTGTAATCTGACCTGCAGCACGGAGCAACAACAACAACATCAACCTGCACTGTGCTTTACCAGGAGCACCTCTCTGCTGCTGCTCCTGCTGCTGGATGAAGAGAGTTCAAACTAAATCAATGAAAGATCTTCATCTTCATCTTCATTTAGGAAGCACTGCCCGACTACTTATATCAACATATATGAGTGAGCCGGAGCCGGATGACTTGTACATTTACATACAGTCATCTGGTGACTTGTGTTGAGTATACACACACACACACATATGTGAGAGAACACCAAGAGCAAACAGCACTGCAGAGGTGTTCAGCAGATTGCCGAGAGCTGCTCTCAGGCTCTGGTGGTGCGTATGGCATCGATGTTGGTAAGTCATTGTCATTTCCAGCTCGGTTTATACAGTCAAGTCTAAAAATACACCGGAAACAAACAACAGTTACACTGTCATTGGAGCAGAATAATGTTCTTTATGTATGAATGCATATGTTGTATCAGGGTGTGAGTCTGGGCTTTTACCTCGGAATTGATAATTTTTACAACTTTCCAACACAGTGTTTTCATCTGGAAAAAAATCTCGATTGTCCATGAAAATGACTACAGCTGCTAATTATTGACATTGCAATAGGTCAATATGGAAATATTCACTTTGTATTTAGAAAGTAGTTAATTTCATCTGAAACATGAGAGAAATGTGGCATTCAAAAGGGTTAAAATCTCAAAAAATGCCTGAAAATTGAATGTCGACAGTTTGCCCAGATCTTTTTTTACAGCAACTTTGTGAAACGCAAATTCTGCTGAATTCCCCTGTAATCACCATTACAAAAGGAATAATAATAATAAAAAAAACAGACACAGGCTCAGCCTGAACTACCGGAGCTTCTCAGAGCTGCAGCTGTAGCTCCACTGCTGAGAAGATATCAGCGTAATAATAAACACCAGAGGCTGAGAGCCCATCAGGTCGATATGGAGCATGGCGTCTGTCCCCTGAGCCCCCCCCACACCCCCCACCACAGCAGCTCCTACCTGGAGATCTCAGCATGGCGTGGTGCAGGTTCATGGGCTCCACCGTGGTCGTCATGGTGACCATGCCGTCTCCGCTCTCACCGTCCGCCTCCAGCAGGCTGCTCTGGGTCAGAGCCTCTCCTGGCCGGCCCACCCACACACACACACACACACACACACACACACACACACACACACACACACACACACACACGATTAGTGACAATGGTAATAAGTGTTGTGAGGTAGGCCCATTACGAGAGGAGGTGAAGTGAGAGCGCTGCACGCGTTTTTAAACTTCCCATCTCCACAAATGTTTCGTTGCTTCAGATCCAGATCCAACACTAATAGAGGCGACTGCTTGTCAGCTTTACGGCATAATAAAAGCTATTCCTCCAGTGAGAACGCAACAACTTTTTGCCTTTCTAAATGAAGTTGCTGGCAACTTCAAGCGGACGTGTCAGCAGGTTCAAGAAAACAAAAACAAAAGAGACACAATAACGATTGTGTCACAAATGAAAGAGTGCAAATCATGCAGAGAACTGACTCGATTTAGCCGTGTTTCCTTCCTCCCCTCTGTCAGTTTTGGAGCGTTACAGGCGTTCTGGTTGGCTGAGGGGCTGTGCAGACATGCAGGGTGATGCAGCAGTGGTAGCAGAGTAGCGTCAGGCCAGTATCTCACAGCGGGTCAGACAGCTGTGCCATTACGCTGATGATCCATTAAGGCAGGGCGTGAGATTTACGCAGACCGGTTGTGCTTCTTCACCTGCACTGACGTCAGCTACTTTTTCACCTCTGTGCAGAGTTCACATTTACGCAGTTTTTCTTTTTGGACACCCAGAAGACTAAAAAAATGTCTTGGAATGATTAAGAACATGTACAGGTTCACATCATTATTACTATACAAAGGTCAAATCCAGAGTTCTTGTGCAGTAAGGGACGTCTGAGGATGCTTCTGAGGATACAGGATGGGGAAAATTCAAGCTGGGAAAACGGGGCCAAAGCACTCAGACACGGGGCCTTTTCTCTGCCTTTTACGGCCTTAATAACAAAATGATGATGATATTCGAGTCAGAGCAATGTAACCCGACTCTGAGCAGCTGCCTTTTGTGCCGCCCGGGTTATTGTTCCAACACGGTCGACTTCATAATTCATCCGGGGTGCACAGCAGAGCGAGCAGCCTCCGCTGTGATGCAGCGTCTTCCTCTCTCCTGTAGGAGAGAGGAAGACGCTGGCCCGGACGAACCCGCCGTTTAGCATCGGAGCAGTCGCTCTGTGGTGACTGAGCTGCCCGCGCCTCCCGCCGCTACGCCAGAGTGACGAGCAAACAACAACAAACAACAAACAAACAAGGATGCTTGAGGGCGATTCCCCCCAAAAATCGCCGTGGATGGAAGCGGCTCCATCCCGGGAGGAGGCGCGCGATGAGCGAGCGAGTGAGAGGCGCTCTGGCATCCTCGTTCGTCTCAGAAATTTGTGGGCGAGGAAAGAAAATGAATGAATGAATGAATGGGGGAGGAGGAGGAGGGAGGTGATTGGGAGTCTCCTCCGCTCTGGGGATGGATGCGAGGCCCCGGCGGGCCCCGCTGCCTGCAGACCAGCGTTGTGCTGCCTCGGCTTTTTCTTTTTCTGGAGATTTGTGTCTCGCCCTGGAAACCATCCGGCCGCCCGAAGAATGAAACGTTTGAGTGATAAATTTTTAAGCGCTAACGGGCGTCAATTATTCAAGAGATGTTCCTGAATGCAACTTAAACCAACACCATCTCCATGCACGTTAAAAAAGAAAAAAAAACGGATCTGCTGCTGGGAGCTACATCATCTGAAGGATTAGCACAACCTCCCACTGCAACACAGATAGACAGATGTGTGTGTGTGTGTGTGTGTGAGAGAGAGTGAGTGAGACGGACCTGTCTCTCTGCCTTCGCTGCTCAGGCCCTCCTCTCCGTGCCTCTTCCTCATGTGGACGTTCCTGCTTCCAGACTGGGAGAAGGTCTTCCCGCAGATCCCGCAGTGGTGCGGCTTCTCGCCTGCACACACAAGCAGAGTGGAAAAAGGTCATCACACCTTGCTGGAGTTAAGACGTGGTGTAGAGCTGAACACGCAAAATAAGGAGTTCACTTCTATGGCACTCCTAGAGTCTAAGAACCAAATCATTTTCAGTGCATTTGTCAGATTAACTGGTCTAATCATTTCATCTCGGCTCATATCATAGAGTATATCAATACTATGTAAACAAACAATCGTTAGACTTGGCAGAAACGCCCCATAGAAACCCATTCAGAATGGCTTAAGAGCCTCAGTCTAAACTGGAAACTCACTCATAATGCCTCTTAACATAAATTAACTTCTGCCTCTGAATAAAGGTTTTTGAGTGCACTGCAATAATCGACAGTTCACCTTTCCCAAAGGCCTTTTCCCCCTCTTCCTCTATTCATTAACAGAAGAAAATACATAAATAAGCAAAGAAATGAAAACGAGTCGAGGTTTCAGAGCCGTGCAGCGGTTAAAGGCTGGACTCCCTACTCACCAGAATGCACCAGCATGTGTTTCCTTAGACTGGAATACTCTGCGAAGGATCGCCCACAACCATCTGCCTCACAAAGGAAAGGCTTCTCCCCTGGAAGCAGCACCACCCACCACACACACACACACACACATACTCTTCAACTCCAACAATACAAAGACGTGCAGCATATTGAGGAGCGATCCTTGGCCACAGCCCTGATGTAATAACGCCTCCCATGGTGTGCCTGATGCATCTGAGTGGATACTGCAGCTCTGGGAGATGTGAAAGGCAGCGTGAACATGGAGATGGTGTGGCCGGAGCTGCTGGCAGGTCCCTGGGATGGGAGAGGCAGACTGTGGAACAGCCCCGGCCAAACTCTTAATGCCAGCCTGAATGAGCTGCGACAGAGCGGCCTGACTCATGGCGGCGCCCGGCTGACCCCCCACGCTGACTCCTCCAGGCCTGGACGGCCGGGGAGAGCAGAGCGCTGAATGACAAGGCTGAGACGGCCTGAGTCAGCACAGCCGCCTCAGGCCTGTTGGTAGGACGGAGCATCAGGGCCACGTGGAGGGGGAACACACAATCACTACTCTCAAGAATGAGGTCGCACATTACGGGAATACAGTCAGAGTATTACGGGAATTAAGTGAGAAATTATGAGAATAAAGTTGCAGATTTGAGTCCTAATGTTATGAGAATAAAGTGGTACTTTAGGCCGGCAGTAGGTCGAGATGAGGAAAGGTGAGCAGGTAAGATTGATGTGGACTACAAGTTAAACATTTATCAACAGCTTAATGAACGTTTAACGACCTACTTCATGACTTTCTCATAATATTTTGACTTTTTTCTTGTAATATTATGACTTGAATCTACGACTATTATTCTTATTGTATATATATATAGTATTGAATTATTATATATTATATTATCATCATGATACCAATATAATTATTAGTATTAAAACGACTTTGTTCTTATAATTTATGACCTTTACCCGAGTAATATTATGACTTTGTTGGAGTAATTTGTGATTTCTTTTCCCTTTTCCCTGATGCTCGGCCGTATGTTTGGGATTTCTTTTCTCCTCTCTCTCTCTCCCTCTCTCTCCCTCTCTCTCTCTCTCTCTCTCTCTCTCTCTCTCTCTCTCTCTCTCTGCCCCCCCCCGCCACCCCTCCCTCCCACCTGTGTGCGTGCGGCCGTGGTTCTTGAGGTTCCCGGCCGTGGTGAACTTCTTGCCGCAGTTCTTCTCCTTGCAGATGAAGGGCTTCTCGCCGTTGTGGGTCCTCATGTGGACCTGCAGCCGCTGCAGGACGTAGAAGCTCTTCCCACAGCCCTCGGCGCTGCACCTGAACATCCGGTCGTTCCTGGGGAGCCCAGAGAGAGAGACGAGTGAGAGAGGGAGAGAGAGAGGGAGACAGGGAGGGAGGGAGAGAGAGGGAGAGAGAGGGAGACAGGGAGGGAGGGAGAGAGAGGGAGAGAGAGGGAGAGCGAAAGGGAGAGAGAGAGAGAGAGGGAGACAGGGAGGGAGGGAGGGAGAGAGGGAGAGAGAGGGAGAGCGAAAGGGAGAGAGAGAGAGAGGGAGACAGGGAGGGAGAGAGATGAGAGAGAGTGAGAGAGAGAGAGGGAGAGAAAGGGAGAGAAAGAGAGAGGGAGAGAGAGAGAGAGAGGGAGAGAGAGAGAGAGAGAGAGAGAGAGAGAGAGGGAGAGAGAGGGAGAGAGGGAGAGAGAGAGAGAGGGAGTGAGACAGAGAGGGAGAGAGAGAGAGAGAGAGAGAGAGGGAGTCTGTCCAAACGCGAGTTCAAGTTTTAAAAAAATCCAAGACGACCCATTGCAAGTATGGTTTCCCTTTTTTTCCCCTCTCTCTCCGCCGCCTGATAAATGCTTTGTTAGACGTGCAACAAGTTTTACTGCAAGCAATAAAAGTCACTTAGAGAAATATGTCGAGTGAAACCGTTCTTTCTTGTAGACTCTTTGTAATATTTCTTGAAGACGTGAAAGCATCACTCATTCTCTCTCTCTGTCTCTCTCATATCATTTTCATCAGAAACGCCTCCAATAAGACGTGACTGACTGGCTTAAGCTGATGACACATGATGCATCCTATGAATTGTGATGGGAAGATTTTACCAGGTCTGGGGTCATTCTCTTAATCATATAAGAGAGGAATAGGAGCCTCGAACATGTGAGGGGAGGACGACTGTGTTTAATACTGGTGATTGAAGTCTTTAGGATAATGTTTCAGTTTAATGGAATAAAAACTTGTCATTGCTACTTCTCCCATTATTTTGGTATGATTTGGTTTGATTACTTCCTTGATAAATCAATGTTTAGAAAATTATGCGAGAACTGTAAAACCCGTTTATGGCCCAGATACGGTCTTCACATGACCTTTTAATGCGTCTTCACCTCAACGACGTTCCATTTTCTGCCACAGAAGATCCAAGAAACCAGAAAATATTCACATGTAAGAAGCTGAGATCGAAGAATTTTGAAGAGACTCCTTCTGTAAAAATGTTTTAAATTCTTAATCTGACTGATCCATTATTCATTATTACCTTCGAATTCCCGCGTTGTGGGATGAATAAAGTTATATTCTACTATATTCTTCAACAGTTGTTGATTATTTTATTCTTGATTAAAAGTCAATGAATCAATTAGTCAGCTTACAGCTCTACATGAGACAAAAGAGACTTAAAACTAGATATCGAGCCAGAGTCAGATAGTGAGTAAGGACCCACTTTGAGCACCTGAATGGAGGCGGGTTCATTCCAACTTTTAGTTTTACTTTTATCTCAATATCTGAAATGATGGTGATGCTGCTTTGGGACCTGACCAGGAACAGATTCTTGTTATACATCAAAGCCAAACTCGGAGGTGGTGGGGCTCCATCGCGGCTCCTCCTCGGAGCCCTCAGCTTCAGGACGTGGTTGCCGTGGCAGCAGGTGGGTTACCTGTGCGTTTTGAGGTGGTACTTGAGGTGCGCCGGCCACGTGAACGTCCTGCAGCAGCCCTCGAACGAGCAGCGCAGGATCTGCTTGGAGAGGGGCCGTCCATCTTGAGACGCCGCCACCTCCGCCTCTGTCTCCGCCTCCAGCGGGTCCTCCTCCGCCGTCCGGCTGTGTGTGTGGTCACCTAGGCAACCAGAGGAGGAGGAGGAGGAGGAGGAAGGGGAGGGGGAGGAGAGTGAGCTGGTGCAGCCAGGTGGCCGGGGCCCCTGGAGCCCGGCAGAATAAAAGCTAATCATCGGTGCTGCCTGAGACGGGCCGGACGGCTCCGGCCAGAGGGAGAAAAAAAACCGCCAACAACCCGCAGCTGAATGCAATCACTCCCTTTTCACCTGCTCCCGGCTCCCCCGCTCCGAAGGCCTTTGACGGGATCCATTTGGCTTGCAGCACGCCAGTAGTAATGCACCTAGAAACGAGCTCCCCGCTGGTGATGGAAACCAGTCTAATCTGAGGCGGGTTGGTGGGAGGGCAGCCATTACGGCCGGCTCAGATGACTTTCTCCACTGTGCCTCCATGTGTGAAAAACACAAAAAAAAAACCCCTCCACCTTCAGGGACCGCATCAAAGAGATCCCAGCCCAGACCCATGTGCCTCTAAATAGTTGCTTTTTGTTTTGTTTTTTTTCCGCTTTTCCAACTGTTCTTACTCGACCCCAATACGGGAGATAATGAGCTGGGGAGTGAACGGGGAGGCGGGGGAGAGAGCGAGCACCTGAGCATCCGAGAGCGTCCGTCTGAAGTTAGAAAGTGGGTCACATGATCACCTGAGGTTGGCCATGAAGCACGGCGCCTCGTAAAGGTCTGGGAGGCAATTAAGACGTCATGGGACACAGCCTCGCGCCGTAAAATCTACCGGCGGTTTCGAGCGAGTCAAATGCTGAGCGGTCCGTGTGAAATCCTCCGTCACTCACCAACTCGCACGAGAAAGACGATAAATCTTTAACAAGCCCTCTGCTGGGCCTTACAAAGTCACGACTTCATGAGGTATTACATTTTGTTAGTATTCAAGCGCTTTCCAAATATTCGGAAAAGACGGTTGGAAAGCAAGAGTGCAAAAAGTCTGGTGTATTTACGGCGAGTAGTCGAGAGTCAAACTTTGCCTGTGGTCTAACTTATTCTTTGAAGTCTTGTTCCTTCCCAGCTGATCTGAGGTCTGAGGTAAAAGTACAGAAAGTTAAAGACGTGTTGCTGATTACTGCTTGAAATGGCGATGGGGTCTTTAAGAAGTCTGGAAAAAAACATATTGACTTTGCTCAAGGGTTTCCTCAGATACCCAGTGTAAGTTCAAGACGCCTGAACGGGCAAATGTTGAAGACGTGATTTAACACCGGGTGTCGGGCCCTCGCAGCGTCAGATTATACGCTGCGAACGTGGATCGAGGTCAGGTCGAGAGGAAATAAACTCTCTTATCGCATTCTGGAACCAGGGCCTCAGGGCCCCAACTGGAGCTTAGAGGGTGTTCAAAGATCAGAGATGCGGCTGGGAGCAAACGGCCGCTCCAACGTCACGGGGGGGGGGGGCGGTCTACTACGGGCCGGGCTGGGCCTGCGGAGGGGAGTCCAATCGGGCTGTGATGCGGGCCCGACTGCTGGAGTGGGTGGACGGTTCGCTGAGGGTCTGTCTCAGAGATCAGAGCGCGGCTGAGACAAGAGATCAGGACTCAGACTTTCAGCTACGTGTCTGAGCTGAGCTCAGGAACTGAGGGGAAACGGAGGGCAAAAAGTTCTGAATGAACAGGGTTACTCGTTCTGGCACTAACGACTTTAAAGCGCTGATAAAACAGGGCCGATGAGAAGACTGAGAGACTCTGTTGTGAAGTTCAGATTGCACTCCTCGACACGATGAACTCTGACATGACCAGCAACACAAACACCCAGATGTAAGCACATACAGCAGTGGAGAAGCAGCTGGTTCTAATCTCAACTGGTAATGTGGTAAATAATCAAGGTGGCGTTTGGAAACTGTTTATAATGAGTCAGTTATGACTGTGTATTGATTTATTTGTGGCCTGTTATTTAAAGAACTAAAATCTGCGCTCTGAAAGGCTCCTGGACAACACGATGCGGGGCGCTCCTCTCACAGCTGTCTGATCCGAGCGTGTGCGGCCGGCTATTTAAAGCCATCATGGCTGCATCTCGGCTGGGAGCCGTCGCCTGGCAACCAGCGCAGACTCCAGGAAGTGGCTGGTCTCGAAGCGATCCTATTTCAAGTCTCAAATTGTCATTTTCCCACCCACCTGAACAGAACACAAAAAAAATCCTCTCTTTTTTTCCCTTCCTCAATTGAGGCAGGGCAGTGACAGGCAGTAAATGGACCACAGGTGTCCCCCCCCCCCCCCCCCCCCCCCCCAGATATACACTAATAATGTGGATTTTGGAGCTTTGGATCTTAGCTTTTCTCTGGACAGAGCTGACAGCTTTTTATCACATCTCTTGCCTTTGTACTCGGCTACAGTCAGACCTGCCCGGCTTGGAGTCGAGCCTCTCTGACGACAATGCAACAACACTGACGACTGTTCTGTAGAGGCTCCAGATTCGGTTTGATGGGGAGACTGAGCGTGTGTGTGTGTGTGTGTGTGTGTACGTGCGTGTTCATTTCCTCACTGACCTCATTTCTCTCCTGCCTCGTCTTTGATGCCTGCTGAAAGTAGACCGGCTGATGTTATCTCACTATAAATGAGCTGCCTCTCTTACACATGCCTACCTTCTTCTCCTTTTTTTCTCCCCTTTTCACTTCCAGCCTTTAACCTGACAAAGCATTTCAACGGCGCGCAGTCAGATCGCGGCTGTGGCGTTGCTCTGTGGAGATGAGCGGAACGCAGCCTTACCGTTGGTGACGCCGGCGGCTCGGGCGTCCTGGCTGGCCTTGGCGTCTCTGGCGAGCTGCGCCCGCGTGGCGGCGATCAGGCTGTCGTGGGCCAGCTCCTGCACGCGCAGGTACCAGGGGGCGCTGCCGTCCATCCCGTAGTCCCCCGACGAGACGCCCTCGTCCTCGTCCTCCCCGCCGCCATCCGCCGCGAAGATCAGCGACTCCGAGGAGGTTGTGATGCCTGCGGCGCGAGGGCGAGATGCCAGGGCTTGGGTGCTTTGGTTTCATTCAGCCAGATTAATCACCCCGACAAAGCAAACTCTCTTCACTCAAGATTCTAATTTCAGCTAACAATAGACGCAAGGCGACTCTGTCGACCGGAGCCTTTTGTAGGCTCCTCCTGAGAGAGAGCGAGGCACAAAGGGTGCATGTCAAGGGACAAGGGGTAATACTTCCCACTCTGCTGCCAGAGCCTGATGAACCGGAGGAACCTGGCTGCCAGGGATCATTTCTTACAGCCAAAATAATTCACACTTTCTGCTCAGGAGAGAAATGAGCAGAACGGGAGCGGGACACGAAACACGGCCACGAGATCCGATTAAGAGTTTCAAAGTTGAAGTTTCAGTTTAAAACGATGTGTGAGATCTATCTGCGGAGGCCATTCATCCTCCAGGATTAATGGATGCTACGCACTTCGGAGATTCCCCCCGGTGGCGCTCCGTTACCTTTGGCGAGGTTGAGCAGGACGTAGGAGGTGCTGTCCGACTGCTGCAGGTCGTGGAGGATGGCCGGCGGGCTGGGCGACGCCCGCGGGTGGGGGTGAGGGTGGGGGTGAGGGTGAGGGTGGGTCTGGACCACCAAGGGGCTTCGCTCCGACACGCCCCCGAACTCCGAGAGGGAGGGAGAGCTCTCTGGCTCGTGACTCAGGCCTCCATCTGAGGGGAGAGCAAACAAACTGCAGCTCACAGCGTTTGGCAGGCACATCAAGAGAGCCGCTCTGTGTGTGTGTGTGTGTGTGTGTGTGTGTGTGTGTGTGTGTGTGTGTGTGTGTGTGTGTGCGCGCTGGCTCGAGTGTGGAAGAGCAAACATCCACAGGCGCGGATGAAATGAAGATGTAAAAATAATTGTTTCAATGGCGTCACGCTACAGTGCAGCTCGGCCGGCCGGGCTGATAACACATCTGTGTTGGCTTACACGAGAACTCCACAGGACGCTTACGTAACACTCATTACACACTTTGGCTGCGGGTGACCTATGAAGAAAGCGCTCGTCCCAGGCGGCACGGCTTCTGTCCAGCTAAGCTGGGGAAATCGGGACCGCGCTACCAGAGCCACCTCATGACAATCGGTAAAGAAAATCTCCTGCAATGCAAACGTGTGGGTTGTTCAGGTTTCACTGGGACACCATAGAAACTAATGCAGTTCGTCCATCGTAATGGGAATCTGGGTGTGCAGGACATAGAGCGTCCAGTCGATCTAAATGCGTATGTTTTTGGACTGTGAGAACAGCTGAGTACCCAGACAACATGCAAACTCCACAGAAATACACCAGAGGGACAGGACCTTCTTGTTGTGAGACAACAGTGCTATCCATCATGCTTCCTGCACTGCCCTAACACTTTCCAAACATTGTAAAACTTGCAGTTTTGCATATTCTCAGCACGTCGGTACATATTCTGTTCACATTCGTCGAGGGCTGCTGCACACGAATTGAAAAGACTGTAGTGCTGAGCAGGTAGCGTGCTTCAGGAGTTTGGAACTTTTTCAACCTAAAACGTCTCGACAGATGGCAGTAAACAAATCACCTACACAGATTTGAGTCTTAGAGAAGTCTTGGATAATAGCGTCGTTACTAGACGCCGCTGCCCTGTATGTGCTGTGTCAGTTACAGGCAGCTAGACGTCAGGGATGATGGGTGGTGGGGGTGTCTGGGGAGGCTCTGGACGTGAAGCTGCTGACCTGTGAGCTCCAGCGGGCTGCACAGGGAGCTGTCAGCCGGGGTCAGCAGAGGCAGGCAGTGTTTGGACTCCGAGTCCTCCAGACCCCGCACCATGGGGATGGAGGCGTTCTGCACAAACTGCACCAGCAGCTAAAACAGGAGCAGAAAAGGAATGGGAGGAAGAGTGTCAGCTATCACAGCGGTTGCACTATGGACATTTCGGTAGATCTGGAGCATGAAAACTGTGAGATCTACCTCTGGCTTGGAGTCAAGCTCATCAGAAAGCATGGGTACAGCCTGGGGAGAGAGGATAAGACTCATCACGTCAAGCTGCGCTCGTTTTACCTCGAGATTAATGCGAGCTCCACTCACCTCAACTTTGACCTGTTAGATGCGGGATGTTGTGTCGGTCATTAGCTCGAGGCGCAGGTCATCATCTCTGCGTCAACACCATCACTGCGGAGGCTACGGTCACACACACAAAACGAGCCCTTACCGCGAGAAAGTGTGAGAAATTAACGACAGTAGGGGCTGAAAACATTACAAACATGGACCCAGCAGGTAGGGTAAAGCAGAGGCAGCGTCTGAACTTAGCAGCAGGGTTAGCACTTCACTCAGAGGCTGCGGGGCTATAAATACACAACCCCGCTAGCCGCCCGCAGGCCAACAGCTCAGGCTCCATATCGTGACAGTAAAGCTTTAATAAGACAAAACTGCGTCTTTTTACCTGGTAATACGTGGTGAGAAGGCGCTACAGAGTGACAACAGCTGGAGCTTTATTCCAACACACAGTAGCAGGGCAGTTCTACGGCGACTCCGAGGGAACAAGGTTGAACGCACTTCCGCGTTTGGCCTACCGGGATCCTGTAGTACCCGCGCCATCCAGCGGCCAGAGACGGGAACTGCACAGCTGCTTTAAAATTAACGGTATAAATAGACTTCCAATTATAGTTTTTTTCACGCACACACACACACACACATACACAGACACACACACACATATATATATATATATAAACCACCCAGTCACTCCTTTAAAACATACATAGCAACTTAGCTTTCCTTCAGAGATCTATCTATCTATCTATCTATCTATCTATCTATCTATCTATCTATCTATCTATCTATCTATCTATCTATCTATCTATCTATCTATCTATCTATCTATCTATCTATCTATCTATCTATCTATCTATCTATCTATCTATCTATCTATCTATCTATCCATCCATCCATCCATCCATCCATCCATCCATCCATCCATCCATCCATCCATCCATCCATCTATCTATCTATCTATCTATCTATCTATCTATCTATCTATCTATCTATCTATCTATCTATCTATCTATCTATCTATCTATCTATCTATCTATCTATCTATCTATCTATCTATCTATCGATCCATCTATCTATCTATCTATCTAAAGCCTTACTAAAGGCTGTGTCCATATTTAATTTGGAGCGTAACTTGTTGAGTTTCCCCCATGTGATCAGTACAGTTTTAACTCAAACTACGACACCGCAATCTGATTTGTGAGGTAGGTAATTTAGCTAAGTCTGTTAGGTAACGACCACAGTTGTCAAATAAACATGGAGGGGTGTGAAGTACATTTGCTGCTTAAATATTAAGAGTGTGGAGGTTTAACCCTCCTGTTGTGCTCATTTTAGGCTGCTGAACTGGGTGACCTTGTCAAAAATGTCTGCACTACTTTAGATAATTATAACTCTATAATGATACATATTCCGTCATTGATCCCTTAATTAATAGAGATAATTTTTAAGGTGATGTTTATGGTGAGTCGGCCTAAACGACCTGAGGCTGAACAAGTTGGATTTTCTAAAAAAAGAAACAAAAAACAAACTCCACCCATCTATTATCGTCCTCACTTTGTATATATGTTATTTTGACTATTGTAAATACTAAGACTAAACCTATTGCATCATTGCATCATCATCAGATACTGCATTAGAGTGAACAAGGTCATCCTTTTGGAAACAATTGGTATGGTATTGCAAGTTTGATACGACTATTATGTTATGGCCAACCCCACAACCAAGGAAGGTCAACGCGGTTACTTTAGGAAACTCAAACATTTTTATTAAGCCATCAACAAGAAACTCTGGTTTTGGTGGGGTGTTTAGTGGGTGAGGTATGCATTGAGCTTGGCTTTAGGTGCAGACATGTCCTAAGCAACACCTCCCTGGTTACCAGGAAACCAGCCAGGCCAAAACAGCAAGCAGCACGTCACAGGCTGGCATAGCACCTGCAACTGAGAGAGAGAGAGACAGAGAGAGAGAGAGAGAGAGAGAGAGAGAGAGAGAGAGAGAGAGAGAGAGAGAGAGAGAGAGAGAGAGAGAAAGAGCCTTGGAAAAACAAACGGCCAGGGCCATCTCCATTCCTAACAGTCAAAATAAAATAACAGATTAAATCAAGTGTTTTCTGAAGGAAAAACTTGTATGACCTCAGGTCACTGAGGGCCGCAGTACAGGCCATGAATACTAAATGGAGGTGGAAAACTTTTAATTTTAAAAGAGGTTGATCAAAGAAAAAAAGTGATAACATGGTAAACATATATATACATATACATACATATATCAAAATAAACACTAAAATATGATAATGTAATAAAAAGTGAGAATATTTATTACTTAAAAGTGATGTGTATTATTATAGATTTATAATCATATAAAAAGATGCATAAGCTTTGACTTGGAACACTTTTAGTGTGTTTAAGTTCAATAAAATGCACATTGATGGACGTGCAAACTGAACTTTGTTGAGACAACCGAAAAAACTTGTTTTCTTGCAGAACGCTATTTATCAAAGGTACATCAGGTACATAAGACAATGTTTTTATATTATGTTGACATATTATATGTTGGTTCTGAGGAGAGTGTGGCGTTATCTTTTTTTGTTCCATCAGCACAGATTTCTATTTATCTGCTCTCTCAACTAGTGTGATGACCAGAGTGTGTAAAACCCCAGAAATAAACTAATTACTCATCCGCTTTCTCATCCCGACCCACGATTGCAAACTCAAAGCAGCTCCTCGTGGCTGCCTGTCCTACAAATATAGATCTGAACCGAGCGGACATCCAGGAGAGACTCTACCGCCAACCTGAGCAGAGCACAAAACACACGGGGCGAGGGAGCGTCTTCTTTGGAATGACATTTATTACACAAGAAATGAGTCTTAACTTAAAAAGTACAAAAAAAAAGAGCCCTAAAGCATGTCACATCAAACTCTCTCAATATTAGTGTACAGATCTCTGATTGTTATGACTGCAGGATGATCATCGGTATGCAAAACTCACAGACTGGAAGATGAAAAGTTTCTCAGAAAACGCATCGTCAGCCAGCCAGCCTCGCTACATTCAGTCCACTAGGAGGAAAATGATTTGGGCTACTGATGGTTTTGTCCTTTGCTGCTGCAGCTGCTGGTGCATGAATGAAACATGTGGACGGAGATCGTCACGATCCTCTCCACGTTAATGTTTTCAGCATCACACGGTGAATGGAGGCCGGCCACGATGCACGGAGGAGACTGAGCTGCCAGCAAGTATGGAAAGAAAAGAAAGAGAAAACTCAAAAATCCAGTGTTGGAGAACGTACAGATGTTCTGCCACTGCGATCTCTACGTATGTACATGGAGCTGGCGCTCCCTGGCGGCGGCGGCGGCAGAGGCTAAATGCTGTTCAGTCCAAAGTCGAGTCACACGGACAGGATACAGAAACGGGTCCATGCAAAAAAAGAGACAAACGTGGAGATACGGCGAGCTGCAGGAAGCAGCTCTGGAACAGATAACCGCGTGGTGGAGAAACCCAACGGCTGCAAAGATAACTCTGAAAGTAGAAAAAAAGCTGGGCTCGACTGTTGCTTTTTTTTGTGCCGTTTAGAGCAAAACATCGACTCTCTCTTGTGAGGAGTCTCAGAATCTACTTTGACTGATTGGGACCAATATCAACACAGACGGTTTCACTATTCGACTAGTAAAACTGTCTGTGTGCATGATTCATTTGAACATTGTCACTGGAAGGAATTGTGGTGTTGGTAAACGGGTCAGAGAAAAGGAATCTATTTGCTTTGTTAGTGGCAGAGGTCGCCCTGATGTCCTGGTCTGAGCGTCTCCATAAGGCCTCGGTTAAGGACGGCCGGTTCCTATCACAGCACACGCTACAGCCGTGTGAACACGTTCCATCATTGCGTGAAATGAGACGACTGCGGCCTTTAAACAGTTCACAGTGCGTTGCAATGTCGATTATTATTGCAAAATACCACTTCCGACGTTTGGAAAACAAGACAAAACAAACAAACGTGCATTCGTTATTAACAGGACGAGAACAGAGAAACGGAAACACATTCAGGTTGCTCCACAGCGGAACTTCTGAGCGTTTCGTACAAAAAAATAGAAAAGAAAAGTACATTCAGCTTGTGCTGAGTTCACTGGCGAGACGCGGCAAATATTTATACAACAGTGGACTCCGAGGGTCAGGAGATCTAAGATGCTCCGGGCCGACTGACTCAGCCGTAATCTGATATCCGAGCGTCTATGAAGTGAATCATGCGAATCGGGGAGAATGTATTGTTGAGAGACAGAGAGAGAGAGAGAGACAGAGAGAGACAGAGAGACAGAGAGAGAGAGAGAGACGTGGCTGTCGCTCTCCACTCCAGAGCTGTGAAAACAAGAGCTAGGCAGCGCTGCAGATGTCTCCCAAGTCCACGTGACGATACGAGACCTTCACAATGAGACAAACACTTCTGTTTGTTTTTGTGTTTTCTTTTTTTTTTTTTGTTAAACTAAACCGTATTCATGTTCACATGGACCGAGACGTATGAACAGTCTCACTGGAAGATGTTCTTCATGAGCCACTTTGAGTCAAAAAGAAAAAAAAACGACAAGTACGTTATCACGTCGCATATTATTACATAGTTAGAGACAGAATCTGCAAAAAAAAATGTGAAAAAAAGAATAAAAACTGCAAGCCGTAAAAGCACAGCAGTGGTTCTCAAACCTTCGGCTGAAAGGAAGTGACACGAGACTTTGGGGTGCACGCTCATTTTCCAGCAACACTTCAGCATTATCAGAGTGAGCTGCATGCAGAGACGCACTGATGGAACCCCCCTCTCCTCCGGCCCTGCTGCCACCCACCACTTTAGGAGCCTTTAGGGGCGCTGTGGGGAACTCGTATGCAAACACTGGCACTGTGCTTATGTTGAACCACGATGCACTTCAAGTACGGTAACTTCAACCAGAAAAAAAAAAAAACAGGAAAAAGTCTTTTTGCAGCTCGTCTCGCGTGAGCCGTGGTAGCTGTCATTGAACTCCAGCCCTGAACTCGCTTCAGATTATTTTTAGTGCAAATGCAAAGCTCTGCGACACACACTGGATTTCGATGATAAGGCCATAATTTATAAAACATTACAAAAAAATAAAAACAAAATACAAATCAAAGTACAAGTCTGGACCCAAACATGATGCACGACAGTCGTCTAGAACACGCACAATGTTACCGTCATTTACACAGAACGGAAAAGTTAGAAAGCAACTAAATAAAAAAAACTCAGTTAAGTTAGATAACATTACCACATTAAATTACATCCACGTGCGTAGAAAAAACAAAGAAATCATGGAGCTCCGCACAACAGTAAGCGGTAAACAACAGGAAGTAGAGGAAGCACTGCTGATGCTGGGACTGGACCGCGGAAGCATCTGATGGGCTGCTGAGAGCTCCTCCAATCACAGCCTGTTGGCTCTGGACCGTAGCTGCCATCGACGCCATGGGAACGCCGGCCTGGGGGGGGGGGGGTGCCGAGGACGTCCCAAAAAACAAAAAAAGACACTTCAGGTTTACAGCGTGTTTCTGCTTTTCTCAGGTGTGCTTCTGTAAACCCAGGCGGCCGCCCGTCCCACGTGAAGCGCGACAGACAAGTGCTTCACGCGTCGACCGGACGCCTCACTAGTGGATTGCAACCCTCGGGGGGGGACGGGGGGGGGGACACTTCAAACAAACTGGGATATCGACCCAATTCAGCCCATTCTGTCGTTGGCGGCGCAAAACGCGTCGTCCTCGTGATGTTCGGGTTCCGCATCGTGCGTCAGGTGCATCAAAATGTCTTTGTTCTTCAGGTCAGAATCTCTCGGGGTGGGGTCATGATTGCCAATGAGCGATGAGCGATGAGCAGCGGCATGGGGGGCTGGGGGGGTGTGGTGGGTTGTTTGGGGGGCTGTGGCTCCGTGTCCCTGACACCCCCGGGCAGCACTTGAAGGACGAGGCCGCCAGTCTGCAGAGCGTCCTTCAGCGTTGGCACTGGTCCGACCTTATCTGAGGCCGTTTGATAAGGGGAATAAAACCATGTCGTATGAGCGCTGGAGGATATCAATCAACTGTGACGGAGCCGGCTAACCGAGCTATGGTTTATAGAATTTTCCACCAAATTAAGACGCGAGTTTACAACGCCCACTATTTTGTTCTGCTTTGTTTATTTAAGTTCTCTGGCCCTAGAATTGGAGTGTGGTCTACTTTGCGTGTCTTTCTGGGACGTTTCTCCGGATTAGAAGAACAGACTGCTGACTGGTTTCCCCTCGCGCAGGTGGACAACATATGTCAGTGGCCACCAGATTTAGTATCGTGGTGAACACACACACACACACACACACACACACACACAGACAGACAGTCTTGCGTGTGTGTCGAGGAACGAGAAAGTCTTTATCTGCTCTAAATCTTTGAGGGTGGGTTGGTGTGTCAGAACCCTAAAGGCAGCCGGCAGCCAAAAATCTAGGACACTGCGCTCTGTCTGTGTGTGTGTGTGTGTCAGACACAGTTTGGGGGAGGGTATGTATTGTGGAGGACATTACTTTCGGTCCATCTGTCTGTATGTTTCACCCCCCCCCCCCAACCTCGACTCCCATCCTCCCTTTCCCCACCTCAGCCCACTCTCCGGGATTACCCAGGCGCTGGGTGGACTGGTGGGCCTAATCTGCCTTTAAGCCGTTGTGCTGGGCCGCTCTCTCCTTGTCTTTCTCCTCCTCCTGGAGCCGCGCCTGCAGCTTGAGGCAGACGCCGGCGTCGCCGCTCCACACGGCCTGCAGGAACAGGTCCGTGTGCTCCTTGAGCTGGTCCAGGTCGCTCTGCGTGCGCCGGTTCTGCCGGTGCAGCTCCTTGGTGCGCAGCGCGATGTCCAGCAGGCCCGACTTGCTCAGGATGTTGTAGGTGTTGCAGAAGCGCTTCCTGCGGGTGTCGGCGTCGCTGTCGCTGGGGTCCGGGGAGCTGCTGTCCTGGCCGGCGGGGGGCTGGCTCCGGGGGTTGCTGCTGCTGATGCTGGTGGCCATGGTGGGGGTGAGGGAGGCAGAGCTGGGGAGCTCCGGCAGGCTGATGGTGGAGGACGGCCTCTCCCGGGCTGGACTGCTGCTGGCGCTGCTCTCGGCCGTGTGGACTGAGAGTCTGCTCTGAAGAAGAGGAGACATGGTGCAGGGACTCGGAGGAAGGCTGGGGGCGGATGAGGAGGGCGTCCCCCCGCCACCTCCACCTCCACACGCATTTCTCTGCTGCTTCTCTTTTTGCCAGTGTTCACGGTGACTGGACGTCACGCTGCAGCCTCTGTCCGACCCGGGAGAAGAAGAGGAAGATGAAGAAGAAGAGTGGGAGGAGGTGGTGGAGGACGAAGAAGAAGTTGAGGAGGCGGTTCCTCTCCCCGAGGAGCTGGAGCTGTCTCCAGGGTGTGGGGCGATCTTGGGGTAGGACTTCAGGATGGGAAGGTAGTTCTTGGGGCGCCTGTGCCTGGACGAGGCGTCTTTGGAGGCGGGGGCGGCTTGGCGGGAGACCACAGGCTGAATGAAGACCACCTGGGGCTGCTGGACCACAGGCTGGACCACCTCCACTGTGGGGCTGAACCCCCAGGGCTTCAGAGCAGGAGGATTATCTCCAGGCTGAAAAGGCAACACAGTCAAAATGAGAGAGCTTTGAAAGCACGGGACGTTTGTGTTGGCTTTTCATTGTTTACAAAGGGAAACGACAGACATAACTGCAGCGATGTTTACTGTCAGGGCTGACCAGGAGCGTCATCACGCCGTACCAAATCATCATGAAGCGTGACGAAACGTAAATACATACAAGCACCCATCACACTGTTACACAAAACCAGATTTCACCAGCGCTTTCTTCCAAACACACTCACAGAGGAGAAAACCATTCAAGCTACGTCACAGTTATAAAACTTCTCCAATGTAGGACAAATAAAGGAATATTCACTGTAATGACACAAGGCTGACAGCACAAGAGAGATGAGAACAATAAGAGGACGATGCAGTCCCCGGTTTGACTGCTGCTCAGTACAAGGCGGCAGTGATAATGGACAGAGGGAGAATAATAAGAAGTAATTACAGTGACTAGACCGATAACACCACGGCCATGTCAACAAACGGTGAGAACAGAAATAAACTGCAAGAGAGCGCAGAGACAGGCTGAATCACTTTTGATTTTCACTTTTCAATGAGTTATTTATTGCAGGCCTGATTTAACTTTGAGATTAAGGTTAATGAATAAGCGGGTCTCTGTCCATCTCTGGAGCACGGACACATCATTTGTATTGTCATTTCAAGGCCTGGGGCTCGGGCTCGGACTCGGCTGAACGGAGCTATAGGCTGGTACCTGCTTGAGGAGCACGTTGTTCATGATGATCATGGGGGACAGGTTGGAGTAGGAGCCTCCCACCACAGCCAGCTGGGAGGCCTGGCTCCCGGTGCCGGGAGTCTGCGCTCCCTTCCGCACAACGGGGCGAGGCGAGTCCTCCGAGTCTGTGGTGTCCATCGCGCTCATGTGCTCCGAGCTTGCATCTGTGCGCCCAGATATAAAGAGCAAGTCTATCACCTGATACCTCATCAAAGAAAGAAAAGAAAAAAACTAAACTGGAGCAAGAGCGAACCTGAGAATCCAGAGTCTCGCTCCGAGTCGGCCCGGGACTCTCCAGACTTCATGATGCGTGGTCGGCCGGCCATCCTCAGGTGGCTCTCTGCCTTCCTCTTGGTGCTCATGTCCTCTCCTGCTGCACTGACAATGTCCTTGGCAAGACAAGCTCTCACAGCAACTACATCAAGTCACAGGCTGCGAATCAAACAACACTTTGTAGAACATAACCTATTCTTGAGTCATTTGACCAGTTATTTCCCTCCCCTGTTTTTCCTCCAAAGCATGGCGCTGTAATAACCTGAAACCTACATTTCCAGAAGGGGATTTTACCCATGGGATCGATAAAGTTTCCACTTATCTATCCGTTCTATTTTTCTATCTTTCTTGCTTTGATTTGTGCCACAATAGGGACGTTTCAAATGTCATTTGTTTACTTTCTATGCATCTACTTTTGTCTTACTTTCTATCCGCTTCCAAGCTTTCTATCAATCTATCTGGTTTTGCATCTATTTATATATCTTGCTTTCTATTAATACATCTACTGTTTGCTCTTAGTCCCTATCTGTCAGTCTTTTTATTATCTATCTAGCTATTTACCCAGCTTGCTATTTGACTATCTTAATATTGATTTACCTATCTATCTGATTTACCTGCCTTCTATCTCTGTTTCTAGCTCTCCATCTTGCGTTGTATCTAAATATCTCTCTTGCTTTCAGTTCACCATGCTTTTTATCCATCCCAACTCATTACATGCAACCCAAAGTACAACATGCGAGTATGGTACTAGTGCAAAACACAACTTCAACTTCGCTACGCACACTGCAGAGCTAATTCAACATTGAATTGTCACCATTGGCAGTTATCAAGTCATTAACTTAGCATTCGAAGCTAACGTGCAGCCGTTGGCTGCTGCAAACACTAACTTCGCATTACAGCAGTCACTATCGCGTCGTTAGCACTGTGTTCGCTACACTGTCGTTAACTGACACTAAGTTAGACACAATAACCGATCGATAAAACACTTCAAAAAATTAAGAGTGCCTACTGTTGTTCCTGGTGGCGTCCAAAAGGCGTTATCTGTCCGGATGACAGGACGGGGGGGTTGGTGTAGACGTGCGTGGCCGGCTGTCTGAGCTCCTCGTTGTGTCTCTCCTCCTGGTTCAGCCACGGATCCACGATGCCTAGAACTCGGTGTTCCACGGTACGGTACACGGGACAGCCCGCCCCTCCCCTGTCTGCTCGGTCACATGCCGAGCACCGTGGTTCCAGCTGTGCCTCAATCCTCCCCCGTCAGCATCAAAACACACCGCTGGGTGTCCGCCAGCCGAGGGGCTTCACCCATCTATCGATACTGGTGTTGAAAAATCACAAAGAAACAGGATATTCGTTAGAAATACCCTGCCATTTTTGGTAGCGAAGGGTGTATCCGTGTCTGGAGTAGCCGTGACGTCAGGTTCGCTCTGCGCCCACGTGGTGGATTCCCTGCGCTCTGATTGGTCGGAGGAACCAGCAGCTGAAAAACGTGACCACGGCCAAATGTGTGGCAAGTTAAGGACATTGTGTTCGCCTTGTGTGTGTGTGTAGTTAGGGGAGGTGTACTGTACAGTGCAGTGCAGGCATGCTCGCATGTACTGTCAGGAAACCCGGTGACGTGAGGCTCCGAGCGTAATGTTCTGGTGTATTACATAACAGGCCAGTTTGGCCCGCAGCTAACCTCAGCGGAGTAACTCGTCACTGCGGCATGTTTGAGGACGTAAACACAACACCGGCCGTCAGAACAACGCGTCCTCACGTGTAGACGTGCTGCGCTCATGTATACTACTATAAAAGTCTCATAAAGAGCACGGTGGAGTGTGGAGTGTGTGTACACATGTGCTGACGATAGTAGAAGACAAATACAAAATGTTAACAACACCAAGAAACAAGTCCTGTATGACTTGCACAAGAGTTCTTGCTCATAAATTACATTGTTACAGTAGTAACACTCATTTTCAGACCAGCTTCACAAGTCCTTTATATGACTCAGTCCTGCATTTTGAAAAAAAATACTCCTGCCATTATTCCTCCATATTTTCCAGAGAAAATACCAATTAGATTCAATTAATCTTAATCTACTTGTGTATGCATGCATGCATGTATGGAGGTATGTACGTTTGTAAGAAGTTAGGTCGATAGGTAGTCAAATGTGCAGGTATGTATGTATGTGTCTATTTGTACTTGTGTAAAAACTGGTTGTTATATTTTTATTCCTCTTTTAACTCTTCAACTGTTGTTGATAAGAATGGGTCAATGTGCCTTGAATTGATGTCCAAGTAGAAATAAAGTTCTTTGAATTGAATGGAATGCTATGATGATATGAATTTAGCTGTTTAATCTAACCACACCACCACGATCTCACATGTCTCCAAACGGCTGTGAATGCAGTACAAATACGGAGATAACAGCAGCCTTATGTGCTTTGTTTACTATGTGCTTACTGCAGAGCCTTGCAAGATAAAGAGCTCACATTATCCTCACATGTTAGCTATCCCAGTGGTCTATCGCTGTGAAGGTAGACAACACACAAGTCCATGTGTCTGGAATAAATTTTATTTTTAATGAACTTAAATGTCCCTTGAGGGCATAAACAACACTTTTCAGAATGCCACATGGATAATGTTTCTGTAACTGTACACCAGCAAGAAACTGGTATCATAAGAGTCTGTAAAATTCAGGGATAAACTGGAGATGATGTCATGGAGAGAGCCCCTGGCCTCACTGCGAGTGTTGCCATCGATCTGACAGACAATCAGTGAACACCTCAGGATGGATGGATGGAGACCTTGATCCTCTCCCATGCAGCATTCCTCCCATTGTCTCACTTATTCTCAGTCTGTTGTATATTCTGCCTATTTTAACGACCGCAGACAAAAGCAGCTTGGTCTTTCCAAATCAGACAAACTGACATTGACTTTGGCCTTTTGTAACCAGCCGTTTAGGAGTTTGCAGATACCACTGTTTGCTTTGATGAGGAATCAAAGAAGAAAAGAATGTCATGGATAAAACGAAGGTCTGTTGTTTGATGGATGCACTGGATGTGGAAAATCTAAGGACAGAGGGTAAAAAATCAGGTAGGACCAGTCCACAGCGGCTCCCCCAAATTCAGCTTTGGATAGAGGTGGAAATCAGGGAAGATTTATCTTGTTTTGAGGGACTTGGCACCTGCGAAAACAGAAATAAACAATGGAAGAAATTCAAAGCTTTACAGTCGATCAAACACATCTGTGTCTATTTTGCAACCTGTGATATTTGACCTCTGAGACTCGTTTGAATTTCAGATCTCCCCCAGCCAGCTCTAAAGCAGCTGAACATTTGTTGTTAATTATTACATAATATTCATACATTATTCATAAGATAGGATTGCTTTTAGCTCGAGTCATTGCCGTTTGTTTTCACACTATCAGTTCCGCTGTAGCTGTTCAAGAACATAATAGCAAAGCTGATTTGAAAGCCAAATTGGAAGAACCGGTTATTGAATATCATTTGCTCTCTTTGAACAAAGTGCCCACTTCTTGTTTTGTGACACTTACAAAAACAGGCTGAAAGAGCTGAAACCTCAAAAAGCTTGAATTACCACACTTAGTTTTGTGCTGCTGTGTCTGTGGAGATAATAAACACAGTAACGACTTGGAAGGAATTAAAAGGCATTAAATGTGTTATGAACAATGGCGTTCATGCAGAAAGGAGGGACGGAAAGATGGAAATCCCCTTCCAAAAGAGCCAAAAGCTGTTGCTGTGCAAAAGCAGGAAAAAAAGAGATAAAATCTTCAGTTTCCATTGTACTGTGAAACTTGTTACTTCTCTCTTCAAAAATCTTAGGACAACATCTGGGAAGTCATTAACCTCATCTGTGACATTAGCACCTTACATCCAAGTCAGGTTAAGAGCCATTTGGACAGCAAATCTTCACCCAAATGTGTAATTTTGACACATGCATGAAAGGGTTACAGCACAGAGGTCTGTGGGGTCACAGGTCCCTACTGCTGGGTGAAAAGGCAAAATGGCCTCCAGGGCAGCCCAAGTCCCATCCATATCCAAAACAATTACCCTTGAGGTTGTCACAATGATTTAGCCACCACAAAACCATCAAAGCGAGCTGTTTATTCCTTCTGGTTTTATGTAGGAAGTTATACTTTAGTTTATGTCCATCATACAATTTCAGACTCCTGGAATCTGCTGGAAGACATTAAAAAAAAACTGCCAGTGTGTGGTCCTGTCACCACTAAAGATGAGGTGGAAGATCCCGTGCTATGGTTTTGCAAAGGACCTGGAGCCGAATCAAGTCACGGTTTGTTTGATCGCACAACAGTCACGACAACACGGCCACACAGGTTGCTCCACAGTCAATAGAAATCCTAAATGTGGGGAAATCTTCAGACCACCTCCTAACTCCACACTATCCCACTGGGACAGTGAGATCAGACGCTGGACTGTTGGGTGGACACCAGTGTGCGCTCCAGCACGGCTGATTCGGAGGATGGATTTTTTATTTCTTTCAACTCCTTCAGGGCTGAGTTGGCTACCTAACAGATGAAGCGTTGAAAGCCCACTGCTCCCTGTTCTTGCAAAAGTTTATGCGACCTAATGATCGGACAAGGAGCGATGCCTTGCACTGATCATGCACTGCAAAAAAGGGGCATCTTAAAAGAAGATAGGAGGACTAAATATGTGGAAAAAGGTACTGAAAAAAAACAAGTGACTTAACAAGATTTCTTGAAATAAGATGTGAAGTGTTTGAGTCAAGATTACAGTGTAAATTTAAACACGTAAAACTCTTAAAACAAGATAAATTATCAAACATAAGAACCAAATAATTTGCAGTGTGAAGATCATTACTGACTGTTTTAACTTAAAACTATACTTATATGCCTATACATACAGTATGTACAGAATAATACATTTCCTGTTAACTGGTGCTCATGGTATTAAAGTTCGCATCTCACTGGTCTGAGTGTTTTTGTCCTATCAACTCTACTCAATACGTTTTACACTCTGAGTAGTGCTTCATATTGATAGGTTATCTATAAAACCCATTGAACAGAACCACTTCACAACACTCCACGGCTAGAAAACTTCGTAATGTTGTTTCAAGCCTTTGTTTACGCACGCACACGTCTCAATCCGTAGTGACGCCATCGACGTATTCTAATTCTGAACAGGTCATAGAACAATATCCTTTGTCAAACACAAGAGCAGGGAAAGGGCAGAGAGGCACAGAGAGATTACCTTTGATGCACACTGGCCTTTTCATCTTCGTGTGAAAAGAGTTGAAGCGCAGCCAGACAAAATATTAAACTCAGTGCACATAAAAAAAAAAACAACTCTTGGGTTAGACGGAAAAATAACAGCTCTAATAAGACTCAGTTCATTCGACTCGACCTCAAAAAGATGTTTGGCTGATCCCTTGGGTAAACTCATTTTTTACGGCTAAGCCGATCCCCGCTTTATCTCCACGGCGGTGATGAACTACTGACTACTCTACCATTGTAGATAAAATTATCTCTGTTACCGATTCCTTTCTTTTACCTCTCTCTGATAACAGAATATCTGTCTCCTCTCAGACTAAACATTTACACTGGCGGGCCTTGGTTGCGCAGCCAGTAGCCTTGGATCATTGTGTCACAGACTCTCAGTCTGCCTGGCCTGCCACAGAGGAGCATCACACCAGACAATATATTGTGATAACGTCTAATCTCATCTGTCCTTGGTCGTCTTGACAGTGTGAGGAAACGGTGATGAATGCAGCCATAAATGTCCAAACACTCTGTGGCCGTGTTTGTGTGTGTGACAGGAGGGGGGGGGGGTAATCCGTCTCTTACTTGCCGCAGCCGTTTGCTGTCTTCTTGGGTTTCCTCCTGCGTGCTCTGTTCTTCAGAGACTCGACGCTGCAGCACAAGAAGAGCAAAGTGCGATGAGGATATTGATGCGCTCGTGTCTGACAGATAAAACGTCTATCTACTGACCTTTTATTATTTGGGAGACTCGGACGGGCTCTGCAGCAGAGGGCACAGGGTTTGGGCACAGGAGAAAATCACACCATAAGAAGTTAGCTCTCTCAATCTGTATACAGGGTTCATGACTGTGGTTTCATTCCTCTTTTTGATTTGTACTCTTTGATTCCTGTTTATCCTTATATTCCTTGCTTTGAACACCAATAGTGTCACGGGGTTCACAGTATCTCGAGTGCATGCAGAAAACAAGAAATACACCCTGGACAAGTCACCAGTCCTTCACAAGACACACACACACACACACACACACACACACACACACATATACACACCGTTCACTCCCACACTTACACCTAAGGGCAATTTTAGAGTGTTCAAATGACGTAAATATCATTTTTGTGGACTGTGGGAAGAAACCGATGCAGACACATGCTCTCAGTCCTTCTTGCTGTGGGGCATCAGTGCAAACCACTCAAGCGCAGTGTCGCCCCGCCTTCATATCTAATAATCAATTATTTTTGATGACTGTAATTCCCCAGTCTTCTCACGTTTTTCTCCTAATTTGTCATATCCTGTTTTATTATTGAGATATGATTATTGCTACTGGAAGAAGTGACTCACCTGCATTCACACTTCTGATGCTCCACAAATGTGAGCTCCACGTGGTGCATAGATATCATGGGATGTATCCTCATCACCTGAGAAACGAGAGGAAGGAAAAGCTCTTATTTCCTTTGTTTCGTCCCCCTTCCGGTATTTCCTGCTACGTCGTTCCAGACCATCTCACCACACCTGCATGGTGACGTTGCGCTCGAGGGTGGGCTGGCAGTCCAGGTAGTCGTCCCCGCAGCAGCCCGAGCACCGCCAAAGTGGGACACAGGCGGGCATGTAGATGTACTCCACCTCTCCAGGGTACTCCTGCTCCACATCCACCAGCTGCTCCATGGGCCGACACAAGCTCTTGGCCCACACCTCCTGGAACGTCATGACTGCAAGACACGACGCATCTTCACCTTTTTCAAATCAACTGCAAGAGCTGGAAATGCCTTGCTCAGTGGGATGTGATCACGAGCGCGGCCCCTACCTGTGGAGTTGACCTCCTCCGGAGAGTTCAACATCTGCAGGGTTCATTAAGAGAACATAGGTCAAATGACTGAGGTATTGATTTTTAAGCTTAGCATAGTTCCAATAGAGCAGAGCAGGGAACTGTCTAAGGTGACATTGAACAGTTGCATGGCGCCCTCTCGTGGCAGAGAGCAAGTACTGCGTGTACAACCATCCTGCACAACACTGAGGTGGCCTGATTTCATGAGTTGTACCACTGCGCCTGTGCTCGCAAAATCAGCAAGAAAAAAAGCGGTAAACCGAGCCAACCAACAACAACAACAAAAAAAAGAGAAAAAAAACCTTACTCGATTTCTCAATTTGTTGTAACACTAAGGGGTTTTGTTATCACAAGAAGCGAAAACCTCCAAAGTATGCGAAGAATAACAGCAAAGAATAGCTGCTCGGCCTCCTCTGGGGAGTTTAACACACAAAAGAAACACAGTTAAGACAATGGCAGCTCTGAGAGGTACCGTGACACAGCGTGGACCGGTGCTCAGTTCTCACAGCCCGGCCTCCATGCTCACTGTGGCACCGCTCCTGACTTCTGAGCGCCAAATTGAGAAGACACACACACACACATGCAGAGTTGATCTTGGCCCTCTTCTTCTTTTCAATATCAACAATCCCTCTCTGACTCATCACCTCTCCGCCGCTTCCCTCTGACTGATGGGAACACTGTCTTCCAGACGTCGAAAGCCAGATGTGTTACAACAGCTGTAATTACCATAAAACGCACCGACCCGTGTTAACAACGCAGGGCTGGTGCTGAAGTGGCTCCACGCTGACAACATGCTGTATACACACAGGATGACAGTATGGGAGATGGTTCAACATTTTGTTCTCCTTCGATTGTTTCCCCTCCTCTGTGATGTTGCAACTTAAACGAAGCCTCCATGCAAATGCGCGATGCTGGGAGAAAGATTGATTTCACATGTCACGCTCTATTGTTTCCCCACCCTTCCTTCTATTTCACTCCGGTTTTAAATTCCACATGTTTGTTCTGGTTCAGTGCCGGACAATGAATATCCTTTGATTTTCCAACTGGAGTTTTTGACACATTTTGGGGAAGAAAAAAAAAGAAAGAAAAAAGGTTTTCTCGTTCATAAATGTGTTCTCGCTCTCAGGCAGTGGATTCCACTATGTCTGCATCACATGGTTGTTGTACAAGAGCACAAACACAAACAGCTGGACATATACTGTGATGGAAAAGTTGGCTTTTAGTGTGCATATGGATAATCTACTGAAAATGCTCCGGCCCAAACCGGGCCTTTATCCAACAAAAACAAAAGTTGCTTTGAATCTGACGCCAAGAGAGAAAATGTTGCAAAGCTCATTTCTGTCTGCGAGGTGGGAGAGATGCATGCAACCTCATCCTTACATAAAAGAGGGTTTTGTCCTTCCTGCAGGTCTGCGCACTAAGCCATATGAAGCTGTAGGATATTCCTCTCTGTACCTAAAAAACACACACATGTTGCTTATTGCTGAGGGACCACTGGAGCGTTAAACTGACCTCTCGCGGCCTTTTATCCTTTCATAGCAGCAACTCACACTAGATCCACATCTACGGTATTAATCAGATCCCTTGAGGTGCCCCAGGGGTGCTAGTCAGAGCTTGGTAAAACTTTCATGTAGGGAACAGCAAAATACCGTTACCTCCTGAGCGCTCCTTGCTCAAGTACCTTTAAAGGTCTTGTACAAACTGCCCTGAAGCCAACATGCTGCTGTTTTGCATAATCCTTCACTAAGAGGAATGTATTATAGACTGCACTGCTTCAACCTGCATGCCTCTTGTCTGCTTTCAGACCTTTATTCGCTATTGTGCAGTGTTGGTGCTGCATGGACAAATACTCCCATGAGACGGGATTTTTGTATCTTCCTGGCTAAATAAACAGGAAACAAATACATGCCAACGTTATTTGGACTTTTTGTAATAGCAGCCAAAAGACATTTAGAATATTCATGATTCCAGATGCATTTTGCCCTGGATGTGGTTATTCACTCAGAATTACAAGCGTGAACGTGAAAACACAGTTCATTTCTGTCATTTTCATGCATACTTTTTCTTGTGACGGCCTCTACAGAGCTCCTCGCTGGTTTTACCACTGATTCGCTACACCCAGAAACATTCACACGATTTCACAGGCTCATCACTTTATATTAATTCTGACCAGCTGCACTTGAATGCCCTTTCCATTCTTACCACCACGCCGGGTATTAAATGTTTTACGCCGCCATGTCAAACATCTGTAAAACACAACTACAGTACGTGGATGGGAGGCACGTCTGAGTAAAAACATTTCACAATGTTGTGCAACATTTCACTTGTTTTTTATGTTTTTTCCAACAATGTCACATCGGTAGTGCCTTGAGGATCCTTCAGGACGCCGCCTTTATCGATTTACACTTGCTTTCCAATCCAAGTCCATTTCATAACCGTGATGTAACAGTGATCGGGAATTCAGGATAGAGGAAAGGAAGCATTCCAGGCCCATCGCATCCACCACTGGAGCAGTATATTAAAATGATGTATCTAACACACTTAATGCACTTGCACTCTGAAAACATATGTGTTTATGTGATTTATCTGTCCACGTTTAACCCGTTTATGTCTATTTTTGCACACAGGTCTACAGATCTCAACGACACCACCTGTTCAAATAAAGGACTTAGTGATAATAATAATCTTAACTGTCTCCAGAGTGCTGCAGCATCTCTCTCTCCCTCTCTCGCTGGACTGTTCCAGTGCAACAAGCAGCAGCTGCACCTACTCCAGGCTCAGTCAACATGTGTACATACGGCTGTAAACACGGCCATTCCCATGCCCCCTGGATGCAGATCTACATGGTTGGCCACAGCCAGCACAAATACAGACTGTGCTCCTGCTCTTTTAAGCACTTTCTCTCCACTTTCTGTCTAGTTCATTTTACCAGTCCAATATTATTACACATAACAGCAATGGATTAAATAATAAGATGGTTTCCCATGCAACAGGTGCAATAGGCTGAGCTGTAGGCTAAACTGTAAAGGCATTCACATCTGTGGCTGGACGCCTAAGCAGCTGGACGAGAAAGGTTAAAAATAAATAAATAAGTCGATAAATTACACAGATAGTGTGTGGAAAATGGCTGCAGCGCGGAGCAGGTGGCTGGCAAACTTACTGCTGTCCTTTTCAGTGGTAACACCGACAGAGTTTCAAAATAAACGTCACAAATGAACGTCTCACACAGCAAACAAAGTTGAACAGCCATTACCAAAAGCAGAACAAAAAAAACAAGCAATAAAAACTGTGTGAGCTAATGAGGTGTGACCGCGTCGTGGGATTACCTGCGCAGGTACGAGCTGCAGCAGCAGAGCCAATAAGAAGTGCGGGAGCCCGGGCAAAGTTTGCATGGCGGTGGCGGCGACCAGTTTGGTTACCTCCCCTCGTCTGCAGCCTGTGCGCAGCAGCTGGGACTGCGGCGTGGCGACGCGCACCCGCTTTTGATTGGTGCGCGTCCCGCTGCGCGAGACCTGCGATACAAAGAGAGAGCGAGAGAGAGAGAGAGAGAGAAAGAGAGAGAGAGAGAGGGAGAGAGCAACAAAGCCTAGAAATACTGTATACTCACTTCATAGCCAATAGGAAACAGTCTCGACTTCACACACACACACATACACACACATACACACACTCATACACACAAGCACATACTCTCTCTCTCTCTCTCTCTCTCTCTCACACACACACACACACAAACACACGCATCTCTCTCACTCTCTCTCTCTCTCACACACATACACACACACACACACACAAATTATGTTTTGACATCAATGGCTATGGCTAAAATCAGCCCCAATAAGTTATGTAAGCATGATGCCTCTGAATGGTTAGATGCGTCCTAGTATGCAGTATAACGGCTGAGAAAAATTGCAAATTGTATTTCAAAAAAGAGCTGAATTTCTGTGATTTCTCTTCGTTACCTGCCTCTCTAAACTGTCTACAACTGGTTCTGGATGCTGTCCACCAAATCTAGCCGGCTGACACACACCACACACCTTTTTTTTACACTTATTACCTTGGTTTTTCAGCTAATTCTAGGTCCATTTTTAGGTATAACATATAGTGCCCTCCAATGTCAGGCACCTGAGAATATCTGTGATCTTCACCATCCCTGTAACACCAGTAGGTCTCTGAAGTCCTTAGACCACGACCTATTGGTTGCTGTATTGGATTTAAGTCTTAACCTCTGCATTACATAATATATTAAACTGTGAAGCTACAAAAATGAAGTGACCATAAAGAATCATGTCAGGCACGCTTTTGCTTCTTGTAGGTTTTGGCCAATTTGCAACAAATAACTTTTGCACAATCTGCAAACCGTGCAAATGTGGTTTTCTTCTCTTTTTTTTTCTTTCTTTCCTTTTTTTTGTGCGTGTGCCACCATTGGCTTCCATTCATCTTGATTACAATGTGTAAACCCATTAGCAAACTCTGGAAACTTGCTCAAGTTGCAAAATCGGGTCCCGTGAAGCAAGTGAGGCAAAGTTTCACGGATCTCATGACTCTTCAAATCAATCCACACTACAGACCACACACGCCAAGCGTTCAATTCATGCGAAGGGTACGGACTTTTCAGCTTCTGTGTCTCCGGCTCAGATGAACTCATTGTGGGGTCAAGACGAACACACGTCGTGCGCGTGCGTGCGTGTGCGTGTGTATCTCAAAACTCATGAACTGTCGCCATGCTGGAGATACCGTGTACGGAGCCGAATGAAAACACAAAGTTTTCCTGTTTTGTCGCGAAGCAGCTGGAAGACAGAAACAAACTGATATGCTGCCCCCCCATCCACCCCCGCCATCCTAGCTCTTTGTCCTTGCCTGATTATGATAATGAAATACAGTGAGGCCGCAGCCCGAGGAGCTGCACGCTTGACACACCAAACACAAACGCTGCATGAATGAGCAAAAAAAAAAAAAAACTCTCAGAGGAACCCCTCCTCGTTCCCAACTCTGGCCCATCTATCTGCCATGGAGCGCCGAGTCCAGACAGTCTCTTATCCTCAGCGTCCGTCCCAAAACCTTCCAATTGCAACCACCTCTCGCATCCGACTCCTGTGCGATTCATAATATGTGTTTACTTCCTGAAGTGACTCCCAGGTGCAGCCGGAGCAGCCACGACCCTTGTTTGCTCGTTCGGCAGGCGAGACTGACAAGCACCGAGGTGCCCCGGCATTTAATAGCGGGGCCTCGGTTGTGTTTTCGCAGCCACTGTGATTTATGGGGTAATTGGACCAGCGTATCTCCCTCTCTCTTTCTCCATGTTGAACAGAAGCCTCTGCGGAGATGGAGATAACCAAGATCGATGATGCCTCTCCTCTCAACGCATTTGCCTCCAACTTCCTGGCAGGCGGTGGTAGTGGAGGTGGTGGAGGAGCTACACACAACAGTAACACATTCATCCATGAACGGAGCATTTATCAGGGGTGGAGGAAACAAGAGATGAAAGGCCCGGTTCTCCCTATGTGTGCCTGGCTGTACTCCGGGTACCGCGCTTTCCTTTCACGGTCCAGAATCATGCATGTTGAGGTTGAGTGGAGACTCTGAATTGCCCCTGGGTGTGAGGGTGAGAGTGAAAGATTTTGTGTGTTTGTGTGAACTGAAGATGAGGTAGAAAGTGGGTAAGACAAAGGATGAAAGGACTGAAAGAGATTGAACTCGAATGTCAGAGAGATATCCTCTCTTTACGTGTCTTCAAGTGTCGGGACGGGCCGTGTGAACCGTCTTCCAGCATCCCGGTCTAACGACGAAGGCTTTTGCCAAGACTGCGTACGGGCCGGGCTCGCCCACGTTCCGGTGTGGGGGGGTAAGGGGGGGGTTTCCCTCCTTTTTCGCTCAGACGGTCAGAGGTCAGTCGGACAGCTGCTGCTTCCTGTCTCTGGGAACCGCACGGATGCTCCAGTCCCAGTCCTCCATCCAGGGAGGATGGGGTTTCCCTCAGCTGCAGCCCAGGCAGCAGGTGGGAGTCCGCGTCCTCGGGCAGCGTGGGCCGGACCCGGCCCAGCCTGCGATTGTCCTCCAGTCATCTGGTTCGGAGAGAGAGAGGATCATCCAAGTCCAAGCTCCGGCCTCCGCCCACAGGTAGGAGGTCTGAGCCTCTTTCCTGCTTCTCGGGTCTAAAATATCAACTATAATAAAGCAACAAAGCTCCTTCTCTGCTCTCCAGAATCCCCTCTGGAGATGAAATGATCTTAAGGCTTTCTTTATTTTTGAGTCTACATCAAAAGGAAAGAGATTAAACTGAAATGCTGCCAATTATTCATCTATAAATCATCAAAAATCCCCCCCCTCCTCCGTTTTTTTCCAGCTAGGAAATGAACAGTGGACGTTCGTCTCGAGCTCGATCTGGAGCCTTCCGCCCAATAAGCCTATTTTTATGACTGTGATCGCGATCCAAACTCCATCTGATTTCCCACAGTAATTTCTCTATCTTTTTTTTTTTTTTTAACCCGCCCTGAGCTGCAGGTGCATTGTGGGTAAATGCTCCTGGTTCCCAAGCCCACAGTAGCCAGATGGACCAACAGTGAGTGATGAATGTGACCCTGAAGGCCAAACAGATGTGACTCCTCTCTGGGACTCGGGGGGGGGTTCTTGACGAAGTCAAGACGAGCTGGGGAGTAACACGCAGGCACGCTGGATGTCACCAGGATTACAAACCCGCACCAACAAAAACACAGACACGCCGAGCCAGGGAGGCACAGACGTTTGGCCGGCAGGTGCAGCTTTCCAGGTGAAGCAGACGGAGATGAATGAATCCTGAGAGATGATTGCATTTATTGTCTAGAAACGCATTTACAGCCGGAGGGAGGCTGGCAGGCATTCTTCCGTTTCCAGAAGGAGGTGAGGGCTCGAAAACTCAAGGCTTCACGTTGAAAATTTACAGCCCCGGACTCGAGTGGAACAAAAAAACACAGCGGAGGGAGACGGGTGCTTTTTCTGCTGCGGGCTTGACCCAAAGCGCCCAGAAAATCTAGACGTGGCTCGAACTGGACAAATGAACATCTCTGCAGTTTATTTCTACAGGCTCTGTGGCAGCGAGCTCTGTCGAAACAAAGACGTGGATTTGGGAGGAGGTTTGCGGTGGCTTATGAAATGTGAATGCTGGGAACAGAAATATCTGCATTGCAAAAACGTGCGTTTCTACTTTTTCTCTGTGACTCTTTTTATAGGAAGGAAGGAAGGAAGGGAGGGAGGGAGGCAGTGAAGGAAATAAGGACTGACAGAGCATGTATGACTGAAATTGAAATATTTATTAGTCGTCATAGCTGGAGTTTAAGGTTACAGAGAGGTGGGTATGTGGTTTACAGTCTGTAAGTGACCACTATGGTGGATTCACACAGGTGATTTTTCATTTCCGTCTTTCTATTCTGCCTGATCAAAACGTGACCATGCGGTCGTAGTGTGGGAGGACCTCATTGATCCATTCCACCCCGCTTCAGTGCGAGCAGCCCCAAACGTAGCTTAAAGAGCCTCGATCACATCCCAGCAATAAATACGTTCATTTTCTTTGAGGGCCACGCGGGACACATGGGATGTTCCGAGTGCACAGTCGGCTTCCCGCCCGTCCTCGTGCGTCACGCTGCCTCTGTGCAGGAAGTCGCGTGACGAGAGCACGGACGGCCGACTGTGGGAGACACCTCCGCTGTGGAGCGACGGCGGGGCACGAGAACGATTTGAAATCCTAACGCTGCGAATCCTGCCAATGAGACCCGACCTCTGTCGAGCTCAGCTCAACCCGATGGTCAGACAGTCCACAATGGAGAGCATACAAAACAACGACAACAAACATACGGTAGGTGTGACTAACGGGACGTTACAAATGGCCGGAGCCGTACAGATGCTCTTCATCCTCTGTCAGCCTAACGCGTGGATTACATGGCCGCAGGTGACGTGGTCTACTTCTCTGTGGAGAAGGCCCTCTTCATGAGAGGGGGGGGCGTCTTCCCGGCTTCGTACAGAGACTCCGGAGGAGGCGAGCTCAGGCAGCACCAGTCTGGGATGCGTCCCGTCTGGTTGTAGTAGTCCCGAGACACCGAGCGGCTGCCCAGGATGTCCTGCAGCGCCCCGAAGATGGCACCTGAGGGGCAGAGAATAGCATAGATAACAGTAAGGGCTTTCCAAATGATAAAAGAGGGGGGGCAGTAAAACTGCTCTCCTAAAGTCTCCTAAAAACGGCAGACACACACACACACACACACACACACACACACACACACACACACACACACACACACACACACACACACACAGTTTGTCTACAGTGCTGTATTTATTTTGCCCACTCAGAGGCCTCGGGGCCTGCAGGGAGTGCTAAATATTTTAGGAGAGCCTGGAGTCTGACCTCCCAGCCAGGCGGTGCAGTTGGGCTTGGCAGGTGGAGCGTGAATGCGCAGGCTCCTGCTGGCCAGCACCTCGCTGTACTTGGGCTTCTCCACCAGGAGGCGCATCTCTGCCAGCAGCCGGTGCTGGAAGCCCGGGAGCATGGCCGTGCCCCCGATCACCACCAGGTTCTCAGACAGCACCTTACGGGCATCGATGGGGCACTGGGGGGGGTGAAGAGGGGACAAGGACGAGTAAGAGACATCAGATTGCTGGAACATAAATAGAAATCTAGTCACCATTATGACTGGAAACGCATATGAAAAGTCATCTCGCTTTACAAGCACTTTAAAAGCTGCATAACAGTTAAAATGAAATGAAAAGAGCAGTGAATGAGTTAAAATCCTTATCCTGATAAACTTTGGCTGTGCTTTGTGCAATTCCATTACGGATTTTGTTTCATAACGACGTTCGCGGTTTCACTTTCACTTTTGCCCAAATCTCGGAATATACAAGACATGGCGGCTCTCCACTTGGGTCATCGTAAAGACGAGAAAAGAGTTCAAACGTAATGGGACAGCCTGCCTGCCCGTCAGTGGCCCCGGGGCCACACCTCCCACCACACCAGCTCAGAAGCAGAGGTGGCCAGGCGGCAGGGAGAGTGATGGATGGAGACGGGTGAGCTGGGAGCGGCTGCTGGGGCGCCCCCCCCCTCTCACTCATCCATATCCATATAACCTGAGCAGGCCGCGGCACAGGCCGAGCTTCAACCCTCTGTCTGAGAGAGGTGGGAGCGACTGCAGAGGACAACAACAGGCCTGGATGTCCCCTGCAGGGACGATGAGCCTCTGCGCTGCTCCTGAGACGCCCAGGCTTTACAGCAGGATGATGAGGATCACATATCCACCAAAGAGGGAAGATTAGCGAGCTAAGGCACAGCAGATGGCCGAGAAGAAGGAGGAGGAGGAGGAGGAGGAGGAGGAGGAGGAGGAGGAGGGGGGCCAGGAAGAGTGTTGCCCGTGCTGAAACAGGTTCAACATCCAAATATTTCAACAAATTGAGAACAGAGAGAATACGTCGCTCTAGATTGTGCGCTGTTAGTGTGACAGGAGCAGGACTCTGGTCCAAGGCCAGACTCAGAGGAGCTGCATCGACCACTGATGTTCATTTTAGGCTAGAGAACAGACGGGACGGTGTCTGGGTGAGATAGCAGGATGAACTTGAACCTCTGTCTCACACACCCTATTTTTTCCTCCTTTTCACCACTTTCTAAAAATCTGCGACACTTTGGAAGGTTTCCACGCACACAAAGCGGCAAAGCGGGACATGTAAATAAAGGGCGTAGAGATAAGACGTTTCTGTTTCCTATCGGGACGCTGTGACAGAGAAAGACCTTGGTCTGATCCCTGCGCGCGTGCTCCTGCTCTCATTCACACCTTCAGCGCAGAGGGAATAATGGTTCGTCTACCTTGACCAGAGCGTCCAGTATCAGGGTGGCCACGCTCTTCTCCTCGTTGTCCTGTTCAAACAGGATCTCCATCACAGAGTCTCTGCAGGGGACAGGCGAGAGGCCACATTCAGACAGAGCCAGTCAGACAAACACACAGCAGATACATCCATCTGTACTGATATATCAATTGGGAGATGTGGAGTGGAGACATCGATATGTAATCGCTTTTAAGACGTGCTTTTATTTTGAAATTCCTCCAGCCCGTCTTTTGCCACCTCCACACAAAAATGCAAGCGGAGTCATTAGGACGTAACTCGTCTCTCCTCTGGGAAGGAAATTAGATTTGAGAGGTTTTTTGGATTGGAAAAAAGATGGCTCAACTGACCAGTCTCACGCTATGCGTAAGTGAAGTCACTTGGAGGTAAAACACTCAGGCCACAAATCTTGTGATCGGCAGACTGCGGTCCTTTAGTTACTGAAAACATCTAGTTTACCAAGCTGAAAAATGACGTCCAAAGCATGTCTCGATATGAGACGGATCAACAGAAAAACGAACCTGATCGATCCTTTGATGTGCAGGATCTTCTCACCATCCAGGGGATACTCAACATCTGGAGGAGGATCCGGACGCTGCAAACGCAGTCACAGAGTGAGAACAACTCAACTTACCATCACCGCAGGGAGATTTAGAAAGGAGGACTGTGACGAAGGAACCAGGGAGCGAGGCCTGGGGCTGGAGTTCACCTACCTCGGCCGTGCCGTCCAGGTTGAACTTGGCCTCCTGGATCTTGAGGCCTCTCTGCAGACCGCTGACGAAACACGTCCTGACTGCACGGAAGCAAACACAAAACACACCAGACAAGATGGCTGCAGTCAGACTGCAGAGCAGGAGTTGCAGGAAAAGACTTGACAACATGCAAATCAGCACTAAATGGACGCTTTAATTACAACACTGGGTTTAAAAGGTCCAGACGGGGGGTGGTAAAGAGGACACAGTCACAGTCTCAGTATAAAAGGTTTTTTTTTTGCATTGGTGTTTTGTTTTGGGGGAACGTCGCACTTGAAGAAAATAAATAATGTTCACGATCCATTACCACCCCCACGGGAGGCGAGCGGCTCTGTACGTCATAAAAGCTAATCAGTCAGACGCACCCTTGATATCCTCCACGGTTTCCTCCGGGATGGTCCCTGGAGGGCAGAAGATGAAGAGGAGACAGAAACAAAGTGAAACTTCATTTTCTGCCGGTTACTTTCTGCATGAGTCGCCGTTTCTGGCACTTGGGTTCAGAGTAAGATTTATGATGAAACTGGTTAAGCCTTAAGGGGGGAGGGGCACACTGCAGCAGAGGAATGAGAACAAAACTTTTGTTGTGGCGTTTAGTTTCTACACATTATCAACGCTATGTTTTGGGCCAGACAGGCTCTCACACAGACACACACACACACACACACACACACACACACACACACACACACACACACACACACAGACACACACGCACACACACACACGTACAAATGACCTCAGCAGTTCCGCATTTACAGAAGAGACAAGTCAAAGTTTGTCTTAATTATTGATGCATATGTACAGAGCTCCCCTCTCTCTCTCTCTCTCTCTCTCTCTCTCTCTCTCTCTACTGCTGTAGATGTGAAAGCTTAATGCAAGGACTTGGGAGTGTGGGAGGAAAACTCTAAAATAGACATTCTGCGTACGTATGTATAATTCACAAATTGGGAGAGAAACTTGTTCTTTTCATGAATAGCAAATGATGCGCAACGGGTCAAAGGCATTATAGTTTCTTCCTGCTCTCTGCGCTTTGTATAATGCAATCGGCTGTTCGTGCCAGGACTGACTTTTAATAAGAGTGACTGTGTGTTTCTAATGTGCGTGTAATTACCAATGGCAGCTGGCACACTCTGTCCGGTGGTGGAGTCTGTGTCCACGGTGCACTGCTCCACAAGGAGTCCGTCTAATTCTCTGCAGGAAATGCACACACACACACACACACACACGCACACACACACACGTGTGGGTTTTTATTAAGTGGGGGCAGAGATGCGAGCATATCTTAAAGAGAGACAGAAAGAGAAAGTTTCCAGTTCTCAATCACAAAGGAACAAATAGGAGGGGTTTCTTTTTATAGCACACCTACATGCAGAGTCACACACTCCTGGGTAAATCTGTTAGAGCTACTTACTTATGGATGGCTTTCCCTCCCAGAGGCAGGGCCTCCCAGGCCGGCAGGATAGGAGTGCACTCATAAACCTGATTCCACAGTCAAGGTGGCAACACACAGAGAGCAGCCCAACTCAAGGCGTTTCACACGCTGAAAGCCTCCATCCCTGGAGCCTCCGCCCGGCATTCACACGCTCAGGAAAGAAACATGAATGAGCTGTTGGTGCTGATGAGCCCGGAGCTGTGCTGCTTTCCATTAGTCAGTCGGTGGGTGTTAATCTACTGTACAGCTGCTGTAGCATGAAATTCACGGCTGGAGCAATTTCACGGCATTAACCCAGAGGAAGTGGTCAGTATAGCGCACACAGTGATAAAATGGAGTGATTCACACATGAAGACCAAAAAAACCCCCCCAAAAAACAAGAAACTGTGGCCTAAGAATACCACATCCACTGTTTCCATACGATTGTGACCTTTTGTTGTTGTCGACGGCTCAGCTGCTGTTTTGAATGCATTTGATTGGATAGTAAGATCATTACGGGCTTCTGCAGGTTCTGAACTGTGAGCGAAACCCAGCTGACTCTCGCATGTATGACTAACTGGCGTGCCACAGCACAATCTGCAGTGACGGTGTTAGATCAGTTGTGAAACAGATGGAGACATCTGAATCCTCATCTCCACGACCGACTACAGCTGCAGTGGCTAATCGATTGATCGACTAATAAAACAGTTATATAACTGATATAACTGATACATGCGACTCATTTCTGCTCCATTCCCGGTACTTCCAAGGGTCAAACACTGGACGATGGGGAAAGGATACAGGCAGCGCCAGTGTCTCCGTGTAGCCACAGTCCATCACCAGGGCAGAGTTGATGCCCAGAGTCATGATGGCCATGAGGTGACTCGGGGCAAACAGCACAGAGGGCACCTGGACAACCACCACCACAGGGTTAAATCTAACGAGCACACGTAAGCCAAACTGGATCTTAGGCTTACTATTAAGACTGTTCGTAAGTTAAAGAGGAATCTGTTACGGCCAGACTATCTAATCTCAATGGAAGAGGATTGTGGAAATCAAATTGCGGCTGGCACATGTGTGCGGGGGAATTTCCTACCTCAAACTGCTTGAAGAAAACCTTGGTGAGTGTCTCCCTGAAGTGAGAGGGGCAGAGGATGGACTCGATGATGACCACTCTTCTGTCGCGAGGGTTGACCAGAAGATGCCTGAGCGACATGAAAGGGAGAACGTTTGATTTGATGTAATTGAACAGCTTAAATCTTCAGATAACCGCGGTTTTAAAACAAAAGCTCCTTTCGTGAAAAGTCATTTCTTACCTGAAGTACAGTATATGGATAAACTCTTTGAGGATGACATAGAGCTCTTCTGTGTTGATGTTGTATTGGACTACTTTGATGGCCTGAAAAGAGAGACATTGAATGTTGCATTTACATTTTGTTTTCCATGAATAAACAGCCTCTTTCTATGGAAGGACTCAAAATCTCACCTGCTGCTGGCCCGGTTTCCGGATCTCGCTCGGTATTATGAACCTGGGCCCCGTTTCCCCTGCAAAGCCACATCTGGAAGAACACAAAAACCATCAGCTGACTGGGGACACGCGAGAAGATAGTAGATACTACAAAAACCGAAATATAATGACTAAAAGCACTGACGCCCCTTGTCTTTGCCCTTTACAAGGCTGGGTACAAAGTGAGTGTGTATGCGTGCATGCATACCACAACAAACGATCAGTGAGCAATCAGTGAACATGATGCTTATCAACATGGTGATCTAATTTTAATGGGAAACTTCACACCACATCAACATTTTATGATAAACCTTTTGTGTAAGCGGCTTATGCGTAGGATTTGTTGGGCTCTGTTTGTTTATTCATGTGCCTTGAGAGAACACGGTTGTGACTTGGCATTTTAAATGAAGACGAATTTTACTAGAACAACAGTGCGGCTCTGTGTCTGAGTGGAGCTGGAGACAAAGACATCGTTTGAGACAGGACAAGTGCTCCTGATCTTCATGTGACTTCCCTCAAGCCAGTAGCCCGTCCTCATTGTATCTGGGACTAACATTTCAGCAAGAAGACAAACGTCATGTAGCATCTTTGCCGTATATACAACCAGTGCTGTGTTGTGTGTGGCATTTCTGATAAATCACCAACAAAAGAGAAACACAGTAAATACATTACGGTCACAATATAGATTGAAAGGCGAGATGACTTATGTTTTTGCAGGTTTCAGACTATCAACAACTATTGAGGTCGCTCAACAGTCAACACAGAGGAGACCTCAACAAGATCATCAGATCTCATCGCCTCCCACTGAATTCTAGCAAAACATCTGTCACTCGGTTCAACTTTTGAGAAACTAGAGGCCTGAAATTTACCTTAATTACAATACGAAGGGCGTACACAACCTCTCATGTGGCAAAACAGCTCGCAGCGATGTCGGTGTGTTTGAGTGCAGGTGTTTTTCTTTACTTATTGGATTTGATCTCAGCTCTAAATTGGCATTAGCAGTGCCTGAAACGACTGGGCGGCTAATAAGCAAACTAAAGCATTTACTGTGCACATATAGTCAAATAGAGAACTGTGCATCATGTGTTAAAGGAGATTTATCTCAGTGTTACACTTGACGTTCCAGAATAGTCAATAAAAGACATTTATAACGCTACGCTAGCATGAGATGCTAACCGACAGGCTAACGCCCAAGACTCACTTTGTGTACGCTGCTCCGAGGTCAATGACGATGGCAGTCTTCTCTCCTCCACTTCCCAACCCATCAAATAAGGGCATTTTATTACCGTGGTCGCCGTCGGGCGCAGTTAACGTTTGTATTTAACGTTAACAGTCAATTAGCATCGTCTCAAAAAAGGATGAGAGAACAATCTGTTGTCTTCCGGTTGGACAGGGTGGCAGCGTCAGAAACGTGATGTCGTCAGAAACGCGATGACGTCACGCCGGACTGCCGTTCAAAGTTGTGTGATTGACGCAAACTTTCTGTTCGACCAATTGCAGAATGAACGCCGACATAAGGTACAAATAAGGACACTTAGCTCCAATACAAGTCCTTTGACAAAATAACGAATCTAAGTTTCTTCAGTTTACAGATTGCAATACATTGACAGTTTTCCTGTATTCCTGTGATATATTAAATGAAAATTAGTCCCAATAAATGAGACAGAAAACAGGGTGATAAATTGATTCAAATTTATACATTGTATTAAATAAAAATAGCTTTTGCATCTGTAGTGAGGCCATTATGCAGCATACAAAATACAAAAGGCTAACATGAGTAAATGTATTATGAATGTTACAATTTAAATAGATAGAAATCAGATTTCAGACACATTTTGGAAATCAATGGATTTCCTCAAGGGACTCATTTGATTTACAAGTTTATTAACTCTGCTCAAGACGACATATTGACCCTCTGGGTTACTGCCTTGTGTGGTCGACTGTTTCCAGTACAGGTTTTAGAGATTTACTGAGAATAGAGAGTATGAGTGTCGCATTCAAAGTGAATTAAGATTTGAAGTGCTTTATTCATGCCCAAAGAGAAAGTATTCTGTCTAACAGTACATAAAACAATATCCCATTCACAATACACAACAGTCCAAATTGAATATTTACAGTAAATAATAAATAATTAACATTTTGAAATAAATAAGTTGAATTGAGATGAAAAAATATATAACATTAATAACAACAATATGTAAGTAATAATAAAATAGTAATGATGAAGACAGCAGAAATAAAAATCGCATTATTACGCGTTAACAGAATGTATTACAAATTAGATTTTAAGGGATGTAAAACATGTGTAAGCACAGATTAAAGCATTGATAGTGTTTACTGATAAGTGACATTTATTGAACTAAAAGTACTTTAACTTCACCAGCAATTCGTGGCAGACTTTCACTTAACAAATGCACTAAGGCTATTTTAAGTCCCACAGTTGCCCCTCTTGTTTTTAACCTAAATCTTTTTGCAAATTTAAAGCTTCATAAATATTAATCTTGCAGCATAAGAGACAGAGAGACGCTGCCACAGCCCCCTGAGGTGTCCCTGAGCAGCAGGTGACCCCTCGCATTAGGTGATGGAGCCTCTGCCCATGCAGCGCCACTAGGAGCCTCGCATGACCTTAAAGTGGTGGAGGGGGAAAACAACAAAAAAAAAAACAACAAACTAACAAACAGGGAGAACAGATCTGCTGCGCCTGGAGACAGCCGCACAGCTGATGCTAATAGTCTGCTTTGAATGGTTCCTCCAGAAGCATCTGGTGGCAGCACTTGTGAAGACATGCAGCTCAGACGTAGAGGAGCCTGAGAGTCAGTGACGCCGAGCTGCACAACAACAAGCCTCTCCTCCAGTCTGCTCCTCCACGCCAGACTCTCCTCACTTTGTATCGGCGCGCACTGCATTATTCATTCAACATCTCGTTGATACAACCGCGTATCCGTTTCCCACACTGCGAGAGAAGATCTGCGTCCTCCAGGCAACAGCGATCCGACATGAACTCTGGAAGGTAAAGGCAGCTTTACGTTAGCGGTGCTCTCAACATGTAACGATGCGATGTAAAGAGCGGGGGATGCATCCTTATGTGAGTGTCTATGTGTGTGTGTGCGCGCGCGCGTGTGTGAGAGAGAGGTTCTGGTTAGCTCTGGTATAAAGATGTTATTGATGATGATGTGGAGGTTGATGATGATGATGATGTTGTGAACGGTGAAGATGCGGAGAAATGTGATCCGACTCCGCAATTTGTTGTTGAGGAGAGGAGACGCCAGTGTTGCTGCCAGGTGGAGGCTGCACGGTGCTGCAAGGCAGAGAAGTGTCTCCTGCCGTGACATTGCTGGACCGTGCATCATCACGCCTGGGTGATGATTTCTCCCAGACGTCTTGTCTGACTCGGCATGAAAGGGTGTCACCGCGTTAACACCACACATGTCGATTTTCACGCTTCTCTCTCTCTCTGTTTTTTTTCCTTCCACAGCTTGGTTGTTATTGCTGCTGCCCTGCACAGTTCTATGCTTTGCTTTATAATCCAGTTCAGCTATGGATATTGTGCTGTATGTCCTTTTTTTGTTGTTTTCTTTGAGACATGCAGGTGCATGTGAGAGGTGAAAATGCCACATTCAGGGATCCATCTGTAGAGGATCCTGGAGGATAGAAAACCTAGAGCTATTTATAGGTGAAGCATGGAGGGGTGCTAAGGATTGCTGTGTCAGATTCTCCCTCTCTCTCTCTCTCGTCTCTCATTCTCTCTCTCTCTCTGTGCCCAGCTTTTCCCTCTATTTATATAAACCGAACAGAGGAGTCTGAGATGAAAAGGATTCTCATCCAAATTATTCAGAGCGTTGCAACCGCGGCATCAAAGCGGAGGCAGGCAGGGCTGGGGAGTTAATCCTGTTCTCTGTGGTTGTCACAGCCTATATGAAGTCCTCATTCTGCATCCTGACCTCTCTAATCTGCCACCGCGCACCTCAGTTAACGTGGCCGTGTCACCTCGCTGTCACTCTCCCCTCCCTCTCATACACACCTCTCACCCCCCGCCTCTGTCTCTCTATCTGAAGTTGCCGTTCACACTTCTGCTATAAGCCTGTAAGCATCTGTCACTTTCTGCCTCCGCTCTCCACAGGCACTGAGAGGAGACAGAGATGCTGGTGTTTGGGACGCTCCACCGCCTCCTTGTCCTGGCTGGGACCTGTCTCTGTGTCTGCGGGACCCCTGTCCGCCTCTCATCGACAGCTCTGGAGTCAGCAAACGCCCCCGCAGATGTGAAGTCTGGAGTCTCAGACGCAGAGCATGTGATGCTGGATGTGGGTGTAGGAGAAGGAGGAGGAGGAGGGGCCGGCCCACACGGACGACCTGAGGGGACAGCTCAGACGGAAAACGGGGACAGGCTCGATGGAAGATCTGGGCCGAGCGAGGCGGTTGGAGAGGCACAGAGCCAAAGCGACGAAGAAAAGAAGGTCGGGAGCACATCTGAGATGGGAGACGCTGAGAGACGGTCGGAGGCAGCTTGGCTGCAGCCTGTTGATCCCGAGGAGGATGCACCTGTCACAGGTGAGCCTGTTTCAGGTCCTGCAGGTGGGAGGAAGCACTGGGACGTAGCCCAGATTACCACACACTGGGCTGAAGACGGATTTAAAGGCTTCTTAACCACAGTACCGCCACAGCAGCATCGCAGCATCCCTGCCAGAGATCAAGGTGATTCTTTCATGGACCTTGAAACGAGCGTTTCATCCTCTACAAGAGCTCCACACCCAAAAGAAGGCATCCAGAGCTTGACTTCAGACAGCCCTTCACCTCTGGCGCTCTTCGTCTCCCCTCTGACCTCCACATCTTTGTCTGTTTGGGGCCACGATGGGGCGACGACTTCGTCCCTCCCAGACCCTCTGTTACCTGAAATGGGACCAAACCTGATGCCCAGAGAGGACGGGCCAGAGAGCCTGTGGACTGAGGCTGCGAGGCCTGGTGGGGGTAAGTCAGAGCAGCATCACAACAGACGCAATCGTCTTCTCGTTTGGGGTCAAATGTTGCGTAATCCTTTTTACCAGTCACTGAATACAACAGCGATCAAACTTGAAGAATGCAAAATACACTCTGGGGTGGTGTAAAGCAAAGCTCTGCAGTCGCCGTCAACCCAAAGAGAATCAGCCTCACACACTTCTTTTTTTTTTCTTTTCAAGCTCGCTGGAGTTTGCAAGGTTTCAGGAGACTTCATTTATAAAAAAAAAAAGGGAAGAGGAAATGAAAGCGATGCGTCTAGTGGCAGAGATTTCCTTTGATGATTGGCAAAGAAGGCCCCCGCTTTTCCACGCTCCACTTTGAACCCCAGCTGGGACCCATGGCAGTCTAATTACTTTCTATTCCTGACTGGAGCCTGTAAAAAAAAAAAAAAAAAAGAGAGAACACACGCACGTACAAGTGCCTGCAAAAGGCTGGTGGCATGGTGTGCTACAGAAGCCTTTTGAGGATTAAAACTATCTTCTATATATCTTCCATCCACACACATAAACCACACACACACACAACCTATTCTCTTTCTTTCCCACCCTTCACACACACACACCCCTATTATAAAGATGCAGGCAGGTTATTATTCAGTCAGGCAGGAGAGGGAAATGGATTAAAGGAGTGTGTCTGAGCCAATATGTGTTCCTGCCGTCCATTTGAGGTTTCTCTGTTTGATGAAGCGTCCTCCCAACAAAAAGGAAGCTGACAAAAAGAGAAAAAAAGATAGCGAAATCCCAAACCGGCATTATGTAAAGGGATTGCGGTCTTTATAAGCATTTTTTTCAGCCTACTTTAGAAGTGCTCCGGACTAAAAGGAAAGCCTGAGAGACACGCAGTTATAGTTTCATTCCTGTCCCTGTGTCTCATCTGAAAAATATCTCTCAAACAATTCCCCTGTCACAGGAGCTCAGCTCGCCCCTCTGAGACAATTCAAGTGCTCCCCAGGAGAGAAAAGCACATGTCCACATTAAGAAGCACCCACAGAGGTGCTACGAGATGTCTGCAGTCGCCGTCTCGTGCGAAGGCTCCTCATTCGCTTGCCCCACTTTACTCTCTGAATCACGGCGGAGCGTTTCCAAAGTGCACAGTCTCTCTGTGACTCCTTAACAACCCTGCCCTTTGGAAATGAGACGGCCCACCGCTCCTGACCCCCTCTCTGTGCTTCCTCTGACATGTTTACAGAGGACACCGTGGGCCCGCTGTCCCAGGATGAGGCCACGGAGGGCACCATGTCGTCAGAGGCCCTTCCTCTCATCTTTGAGCCCTTTGAAGATGTCACGCCAGAGGGGCCGCCGGCCGAGGCGGCGGTCACGGCGGCGCCCGGCGGCGCTCGGCCTCCTGCTTCCATGGCGACGGGAGGAGCGGCTCTGTCGGAGGCGGACCTGGAGCAGCTGGTCACCGTGGAGACAGACAGCGACGGTCCCTCTCGCGCTCCGCCCCTGCTGATGCCAGACTGGACGTCACCTTGGCAGACATCTGGCGCTGAGCTGCTGGAGCCAATCAGCTCCTCGGGTCCGTCCGTGTCACCGCGGCGATCCGGGAGTGAGCTGGAGGATCACTCCGAGAGAGGTGAGAGGGGTGATGTGGCAGTGTCAACATAACCCTCCACAATGCTGTTTTTGTTTTTGGGATTTAAGATGCGTCTAATTTTACAAATCACATGCAGGCCTACTTATAACACATATAACACATGGTGATTTACTTTTGATTCAGCTTTGCAAGATAAAAGGTCCCTGGTTTAGATAGATGTCACTTAAGCAGAAAGTTAATACTGACAGTGTATCCCTGGTCCACATACATCATCACGTCCTCTACGATATATTTTTCAGATGTTGAAATGGAAGTTTAATCAATGGGTGAATGTGAGCAGAGACAGAATGTGCCGTTTCCAGTGAAACTGGTCCTTCCTCAGTGTCTGTGTCCCCTTCTCAGTCAGGTGGTCATTCATGTGAGTGGGAGGCAAGAATGCCAGTTAGCATTAAGTCTATGTGTGGTTGGCAGGTAAGCATGAAATTAATCTGTGCAGAATATTGCCACAACTTAAATTAGGGTTTTAAATTGCTTTTATGTTAACAAGGATAAATAAAGCATCAAACCACTCTGTCTCCTTTGAATAGGTTTCTTAACAGTTTCTTAATAGCACTTAAGTTCATCGGAGAGATGATACATTTGATTTGAAAATTGTGAATTATTTCCAGATTTATTTGCACATAACTGATGTGAAGTGGCACCAGTGATGGCACAAACCAATGCTCCCTCAGACTCTGTAACTTGTTGTTTTTATTAAACACACAGCATGTGACAGCCTCTTCTTCCCTTGTCCTCGTACGATTTATGACGCAAAGGTGCCGTGAGGACACTGGACCTGCAGGAGAACCAGCCCACCACGGGCCCCTCCTCCTCATCCTCATCATCCTTGGAGCATGCTATGACAACCGTTACCATGGCAACCCATCGGCTGGCACATAAATCCAGATCAGGGTTAGAGGAGATGGAGTCTGAGGGTAAGTAAACACGATTTCATTATCGTTGGAATATTTTCACTTTCAATTATAAACGTGACCTTTCCTTGAAGTGCTTTAGCATGGATGATTTTCATTCCCCTCCACAGAGGAGACTGACGAAGATGAGGACGATGAGAACTCTGAGGAATCGTTGGAGGATGAGAGCGAGGAGGATCTGACAGAGACACCTAAAATGTCCTCAACGCAGCCACCGTACAGCCTGATCCCTCCGCCTCCAGTCTGGGTGCAACGTAACCAGGGGCTGAGTAAGACCACGTCTTTGCAGATGCCTGCACACTCGATTGCAGCGAGAGGAAATCATTTATAGAGGTGTTGCTCTGCCTCTTTCCTTCCAGTGAGGAGCTGGGTCGAGCTGATCAGAGAAAAGGTAAGACTGCCCCCTACTGTCCTTGAAAAGGCTCGGTTGTCCTTCACAAGTTGAATTTTCTTCTTCTCCTTCGGTAAAATAAATACTTCATATGACCCTGATACTTTTATCCCTAAGTGACTTAAATAGGAGAAAAATATTCAAGATACTTCACAAAAGAGATCATAGTGAGACAATAGCTGCTGCTTGTGGGTGCAGTGGTGTAAGTACGAAGTACGAGTGCAGAGTTACACAGAGTTAACGCACTGTTGAAGAGGAGATAGCAGTAGGAGATAGGTAAGGAGAGGGAAGCACAAGTGCTCTGCTAGCTGTGTGCACATAAGTAGGAGAGAGACTCGCATGGAGGCCGCAAAGTGTCGAAAAAAACATACGAGCACGCTGTTGCACTGGGCTACATCTCATTATCTTACACATTTGCATTGCAGTTTATTTTAATAAAGTTATCTCACATTCAGGCAACACTTTGGGTCAGGCCTTGCAACAAGGTCATTCTATGTGGAGTTGTCTCCATACTCATCATGATTACTCCATGCAGTTTCCTCTAAAACACCAAAAACGTCCATATCCATTTTTAATAAATGGGGAATACTACGACATCAGGCAACCTGGCGTCTTGTCAAAAGGGGCTGTCACTACAACTTCGGGGTTGGACCGAGGGCTTTTCTGTATGGAGTGTGAATGTTTACAAAACATGCATGTTTAGGGCAGCTGGAGACTCAAAATCACCCATAGGTGTATGTGAGAATGAAACTAAGTGTGTATCCTATACTGTATTTGACTGGAGCCTATACAGGGTTTGTTCACTGGCTTTGCCTTATGTGTGCTGTAAACAGGCTCCAACACTACTGGGTACAGAGCAGGTATGGATGGATGGATCTGACACGCACACTGTCCTGAAAACTGAAGATTACAAACTCTCTCTGGAACATTTTCCTCCTGTCAGAATAATAGTTGAAAAATAAATAAATAAATACAGATAACTTTATTGGGTACAAGGGAGATTGAGTGGATTTACCTGGATTATACATGTTCATGACTCCGCTCCGTTTCGACCTCTGTGCAGGCGGGGTATGTGTCTGGGATGTTGGCCCCCGTCGGCATCGGCATCACCGGGGCCCTGCTGATTGTCGGCGCCCTCTACAGCATCAGGATGATTCACCGCAAACGGAGGAACAGCTTCAAGCACCAGAGGAGGAAGGTCAGACAGCCAGAGGTCAATACCCCCGACTTATATTCATCTCTTACTCCTTCTCTCCTCCGTTATCGAGGTCTTATCAGTCTGTCTGTTCGTATCTCACTTTTCGATCCTCCCCCAGCAACCCAGAGAGCCCGGCACCAGCCGCCAGGACCAGGCCATGCTGCTGGCCGACAGCTCCGAGGACGAATTCTGATCAGGCCCAGTCCGGGCTCCCATTTGTCTGTGACCACTTGTTGATGCTACCTGTGAAGGAGGCCCGTTGCTATGACAACCGCATCCTTAATCTCCCCGGGCTGTTTGGCAATGACTCATCTGATCCGCAGAGTGAGGCAGAGTGTAGGGAACAATGTGCACGAAAAAACTGCACAAAAGTCAGCTTTGTAGACCCCCCCCCCCCCCCCCCCCCCCCCCCCCCCACCACCACCTTTCCCCCCTTTACCCTCCCCTACCCCCCTTTCCTTTCTAAAAGTACCAGTGTGAGCACTTTTCTGGTGTTGTCAGGTGACTCTAATGGCTTGGCAGGGCTGGCGTGATGCACTTTGACATTAAAAATATATATATATATATAGCTGCTTGTGAAGACAAAATATAATAAGCAGGGTATTGGCAGGATAAAAGTGTTGCTGGTGATTTGTGGAGCTGAGAGTGGAAAGTGTGGACCAGCAGGTTTTTTTTTTGTTAAGTAATTAAAAAAAAGGGCTGTAAATATGTCTACAGTATATGTAGCTGACCTGGGGTCAGTCGTGTGTGTGTAAATATAATGTTTCAACTCACACCAAGCATCTAAGATAATCAGCATTTTTATAAATAATTTGTTCACGTGTTGGGAATATCAGTACCCTTACAATGTGTGTCTGTTAGCTGGAGCTAGCAGCCTGTTAGCTTATTTAGCATAAAGCAAGCAAGCATAGCTCTGTGCTCAAGGTGCCAAAACCTACCTAATAAAACCAATTAATTTGTATAAAAAGTGTAATATGACCACTACCTTCTGTGCCAAACTGTTGTGGTGGGGTTAGCAGAGGTTAGCGCAACTAATATCAACTAAAATATTCATAAAATGAAATGAAACAGGTGGAAGTGGGCAGGTTTTGACACTGGGATGGAGCCAGGTTAGCCTATTGTTAGCTTCTCTTGCAAATTGAGCATTTCCACAAGGCTAAACTTTTCCTCACTTTTACATTCAACTCATTCCAATTACTGCTTTCTGTGTGGATTTTGTGGAAATGTGGTTGTTTTCTTCATAAGTTACTGTGAGACGCACATACAAAATACAATAATCCTGCAAAAGTATGTAGCATAAGACAGATTTTCATGTACAATTTAAGCTAACTCCAATACCTTGATTTTACCACTTGCCATTTCTCATATATATAAGTGCATGATAATATTTCATTCTACTCATACACAGACATGTTCTAGAGACTTCTCTTTAATAAGAGGAGTTTCCCATTGGCTGGAGAAGCACAAACACTGAGGTCAGAAGTTAGTTTTCTTTTGCGTGATTATGACTAGCTCATTTTGCGTACCGAGTGTTTTTTCCTGTATTTATCTGGCTTGGAGACGAATAGAAAATTCAATGGCACAATCAGCTACCATGTTACATTTTAGAAGAAAATAAGATCAATCTTTTATTAATAAAGACTTCTCTGTTGCATTTCAGACATGAAACCACTCATTTGTAAAACCAATAGCGATGACGCAAGGTCTCGTCTTGTTTCAAGGAAATATATTTTCTGTAACTTCACGCGTCACTTGGTATGCTTCAACATACAACCGCCTGTTTATTTGCAATAATACTGTTTTAGGGTCAGTGTGATGTAAGATAATGGACACTTTTTGTCTCTTTATGTAGATAATCAAAACCCAGATGTGACGAAATAAACGATTCTGTAAGAAGTCTCACTGTGTCCAATGTTTTGAAGCAGCAGCAGCAGGAGACAAGATAACCCAGTTTACAGCATTAAAAAAATCAAATAATTTATTTCTGTGTTCTTTTTCCACATTAAATAAAAGATATCGGACATTTCCAGATCAAAATCAAGAGAGGGGGATGGGGGAAAGAGGAACAGGGGGGGGGAAACAGAACTCTGACATGCAAAAAAAACCCCAAAAAACCTTTTGCTCTCCCCTTTCGCACACTTGGTGGATGGTGGTGGATGCAGGAGGCCTGCAACAACCTGGAGGAGGAGGGGGGAAGGGGGGGGGGGGTCATGATTGTAACACTTGTATTATGTAGGATGGTAGATGTCGTCCCAGGTCCCAGGTGTGGGCACAGACATGGGGGGGGTTGTGATTGTTAGAATGAGCCACCTGGACTGAGCAGGACGTCCAGCATAGGGAGGAGGAGGGGAAGGAGGAGGAGGAGGAGGGTTTGGGGGGGGGGGACACTGCATCCGACATCTGTGAACACTGAACGGGCATGTCGAGACAAAATGAGTCCAAATGCATTGTCAGGGAAAAGCTGAGTAGAACTATTCAACACCACAAGCCCCTCGGCTACAAACTGATATTGATGACAAAGCCCTTCAGTCTGTAATGCCCTTAACACCTCAGGAGACTGCCGCCGCTTTACACTTTCCTTTCTCCTTCAAAATCTAAAACACTCCTCCTCAAACCGACGACTGGTGGGGAAAGACTGGGATGTCATTTTTCGTCCATCAGTAGTCACCGTGTCAGAAAGAAAAAACAGCCTGGACACTGAGGAACAGGGAGGGGGGGGCACAGAACAGGTGAAACAGGTCTGTCCAACACAGGGACTGAAGTTTTAAACCTCCAAAATGAACCCAGAGGAGTTCAAACATCATGAGCAGTAAAGTTGCTGTTTTGGGGGGGGAGGAGGAAGGTCTAGAGTGTTTCTATACGCCCACTCACTACGAACTGCTAGGAGTTCCTCATTACGACCTTGTGACGGGCTAAAGTAGCACAGAAATTAAAAATAAAAATCATATCTGTTAAAATCAACCCAAAAACCACCCCCTTCCCAACAGATGATTCAACCCAAAAAAAAAGACATGCTCTCAATATATAGAACAACACTCTTATACAAATCTGGGAAAAAAAACAAAGAAATATAGTTCATCTGATCCATTGCTCCAAATGCACACAGACACAAACTTACATACACAGGCTGTTATGTGGGTGGAAAGTCTGTAAACATCTACTCTCCCTTTCAGTCCTGCGCTCCTGGGATGAAATACCTCGACTGAAATTAAGGGGAAATAAATCCAAAACACGTTCGCGGTCCTGTAGACACTAACCAGAGACTGGGTTATCGGCGCTTCAATCGGCTTACTGCATAAGTGTTTCCTGTAGACTTTGCTTTGTTCTGCAGTCAGTATTTTAGGGCAGATGTCAATGTTCAGCCGCGCCTCATCTGGCAGTGTCTTGCGTTGCTTTCTACTCCAAATAACAAGAGATTTGGTTAAAGTCCACGCACACTTTCTACTGCATAAGTTAAGGTGCTACAGGGAAAGCGAAAATTTGCATTTGGAAAGTCATACATAGTCGTTTTTGATTCTTTTGTGATTTATTTCCCCTTCGTCTGTCTCCTGCTCTAGCTCGAAACGCACACACTGAATCCTGGAACACGGAGCGTGTGATTTGTTCCTTCCCGCTGTCCTCATGAGGCCGGAGCAAACACCACATCACCCACCCCCCCCAAAAAGGCTCTGACTTTATCCTGTGCAGGGGGGGGGGGCTCAGAAAGCTGAGAAATTAAAAGTCTAACAGAACAGATCCACACCGCTGTCAAAATAACGAGACACATTCATACAAAACACACACACACACACACACACACACACATACACACACTGCAGCAATATCCAAAGAAGTGCATCCGACCTTTGTTCGTTTTCTTTCTTTCTTTCTTTTTTTTTTTTAAGGAGAAAACAAAAGCGGCTGAAGCGAACTTCCTTTGCCGTAATTAGTGTGGCGTGGGGCGTCCGGGTGCGTCCGAGACGTCCTCCAGGCTGGAGATCTCCAGACGTGAGCGAGGTTGCTTGTGCATTGAGTTGAGGGCACCTGGGAAGTGCATGGTGGACTGGGCCGCCCCGGCAGCAGCCGGAGGTCAGACAGGCGCAAAGCAAAGTCAAGCCATCTGCATGAACTGAAAGCCAACGCAAGAGGAAAAGAACAATCCGCTAAGAATATTCTGCTATTTTTTTTCCTTCTTCTTCTTCTTCTTTTCAAACCGAGAGAGAAAAACACGCGGACACTCGGGGTAAAGCGGGGGGAAACGGGGGGGGGGGGATCCAGCATGCGCTGACACTTCCAAGCCGGCTGCGGAGCCAGAGTCGGGCCTGGCGCCCGTCAGCGGGCAGGACGGGAGCGCTGCTGGACCGAGTGGCACTTGCAATGAGGAGAAACGGCGGAGAGATAGTCTAACAAACCGAAAAACAAACAAAACAAACAAACAAACAAAAAAAAGGAGCGAAAGGGCGACGGCCTGGACGCGTGGGCCGCCCGTGGTCATTGGCGTGGAGCCTCCGTCGACAGAGGCTCCGGTTTCTCCTTTTTGGGTTTTTTTATCTTTTGTTTTCTTTTTTGCAGCAGCTGGCAGTGCATTTCCAGGGGACAGACAGAAGACGAGTAGTGACGGGCAGCTCCTCGCCTGTGCCGTCGACGACCAGTGACTGAGTGAAGGACACTGAAGCGATACAAGGCGGCAAATGGACCAGGTCGGCAAAGCTCCAGGTGCTAGTGGAGTGAACGGCTGTCCGATCGACTGCTCTGCGCCCACGCGCTCCCGACGAGCAGGGGGAGGGTCATTCCACACACACGCACATTCTCTCCTCACACTTTTCTCCATAAAACAATAAACGCATGCATATCTTTACAGTCGTCCGTCCCAGAGGCTGAGGCAGAGAGCGGCTGCGGGAGACAAAAAACACACACGCGCACACACACACACACACACCGAACACAAACACGCACTCCTTTCCGAAAGAAAAGAAAAAAAGTGTGTGTAGGGGGGGGGGTGGCACGGACACACAGTCATACCATAGCTTCTCCATCCACTGTCCAACTCACAAGGTTAAAAAAGAAACACAAAAATAAACTCCACAAGTATTTCTTCCCAGTCCGTTTTGTTTTTGTTTTGTTTTTTTTACCACTCTGCTTCCTCGTGTCTTTCGCGTGGTGCTGTTCCGCGTTTTGTCCCCCCCCCCCCCCCCCCTCCCCACCCCCAACCCTCACACTCCCCTGTGTCTCTGCAGGAGAATTCGGTGTGGTGCCGTGTCCTTGCTCAAGTCGTCCCAGTCACTGATGCCAACTCGGAGGTCACGAAAAGAAAAAGGAAAAATGAATGTCACCTAGTCCCCGGTCGAGGAGGGCCGCCCTCACTCGACCTCAACCTTGTCACGGGAAGTGCGAGTTATGGGGAGGGGGGGGGGGGCGGGGTTAGAAAACATCAGGTGGGCTGTCAGTCTGCCTAAACATGTTGGTCAGAGGGCAAAAACAGGGTGTGTCTGCATGTCTATGCATACCTATGTGCATACTCCTGTGTGTATGGTATGTGTGTGTGTGTGTGTGTGTGTTAGAGTGAAATGACCAGGGCAGAGCTGAGGCTGTCGAGCTGAGAGTGTAACGAGGGTGAACAGCACCCGCTGCCCCCCCCCCCCCCCCCCTCCCCCCCACTACGTCCCCTCTTCTTTCCTCTAGCGGAGCCACAGTTTGAGCCGCAGCGCGTCCACTCCGTTCAGGTAGTATCTGAACAGCCGCTTGTCTCTGACAAAACCCAAGTTCTCGTACAGCTTCAGGGCTGATTTGTTGGTGATTTCGGTCTCCAGAACAACCTGGGGAGGGGAGGGGAGGGGAGGACAAAACCGGAGATCACGTCAGCACCTTGTGGTTCATACATGAAAGAAAGAAATTGGATAATTCGCCGCCCATGAGATAAACAACGGTGTAGGCCCTGCTTGTTCGGTCCAAGGCGACGTTAAAGACACACGGAGCTGTCAAACAGCTCACAGTCACGGATAGGTGCACTGGTCAGCTGAGTTAACAGACAGACTGGCTAAAAGGCATAAACGCTGTGTGCAACTTGTGGGTGAGGGCTGTTAATGGTCCAGAATAACCTCACAGAGTAAAACAGCTGCTCAATGTGCAATATCTCAAGTTGTTTGCCTTCCATCCATCCATGATCTTACCTGCTGTGGACCTAAACACACATTCACAGTGTAGAGCGTCCAGTTGACCCAAAGACATGTTTGTAGACTGTGGGAGAAAACCAGTAAAAGCGAGTACCCAGACAAAAGACATGCAACCGAGGACCTTCATTTTATTGACAGTGTGTGTCCAGAATATGCACATCTGAAGAGTGCCAGATGTTAATAAGTGTCACAACATTCGGGCTAGGACCTGTGTTGTGTTATTGTGAATGTACGTAACAATAAGGGCATGTGCCTCTGGTACAGCATGGTGCACAGCCAAAACATTAGTTTTAAACATGTTTCTGAGAGACACATGATCACTCTGACATAAGGGACTGAAACACTCAGCCCTTTTGTGTTCCTTCAAACCCATTACTGTCATCTTGGGCAACGGGAGGGGGGGGGGGGCAAGAGAGCATAGAAGAGAGGAGACCGCCCGCTGACAGGCTTGTTAGGACCTCTCGCCGCCAGTTCAGTGGACACAGATGTTTGCAGCGTCAGGCAGCAAGACGCAGCCGATGGAGACTTTGAACATGGTAGCGCTCGTGACGCACATGGATCCACCGCTGGCTTCCTAAAATAGGCTTAGACCCACAGGTGTGTGGTGAGTCAGAGGGAAGTAACATTAATGATGTCCCTCTCAGCCACAGAGGTAGAAGACTGGGAGCCCGCACCCAGGCACAGCACCCTGAACCCCAGCTGAAAACCCTCAAACATACTGATGAGGATTAAGTCCAAGTACTAAGAGAGGTCGATGCCAAGAGAGGACATACTATCCCTTATTGTTTATCATCTAAAGGACTAGTTTCAGCCTCTTCCAGTCACTGTCCTAAAGATCTGGGCACTTTTTTTCCCGGACACAGATTATCTTTTTGTTTTATGTCTAGGGCAGCTGAGAGAAGTGCCAGTTTGGCAAACCTTTGTGATTTCATGGGTGGCTGGATATTGGAGTTCTGCTGTGGACGGGCGGTGCATTTACGAGCAAAGCATTTGGGGAAATTAAACTTTAAATAAAAAGTATTCGGTCGCCAGGCACGTTTTTCTCCACAGTGTTCTCAGGGGCAGCAGCAAAAGCCATAAACCAAGGCTGCCTGCGAGATGAAATAAGTCACTTTACAATCTTATGGTAGGCTGTGGCGACGCGGTCTGGCTGTGGTGTGAACTGATACATTTTAATGAGGTTAGAAAATCTGCAACAGCGCTCGGTGGCCCTGTGCATTTTCAAGTCCTCGGATCCAAGTAATAACGAGGTTTTGTTGGCTCCCATGCAGAAAAAAAAACGATTTCAGGCTGTTGGACAGAAAAAACAAATGCATGTTTCTATAAGAATGTGCTACATGGCCTTTGCTAGGTGGCACATGCAGAATATTTGCACCGGAAAAGTCCACAGATTTCTAAATATTTAAGCTCCAAAATGTGTGTGGAGGAAGCAGGTGTGCGAGCGTGGAAGTGGCGAGGTAGTTTGCAGACGCTGCGAGGCTGGCGGCGGCTGACAGCCGAACAAGGCTAGAGGCGAGCGGAGACGAGGGAAGGACGCACGGAGACGAGTTCATCCTGGCTCAGGGGACAAACCCACGACTTCAACAGAAAGAAGCACAAAACACACACCAGGTCTAATTCAGTCGCTCCCAACGGCTTTGTTTTCATGTCTCCACTGTTCTGTCAGCTCGCTTGACTCCTCGGGCGAGTCTGGTAAACGCAGGCCGTGATCTTATCTCCGTTTCAACACTGTGAGCGAACACTGGCAAATCTGCGCCGATGGTGTCACTTCACAGCAAGAAGGTCCCGGGTTCGAATCCCGGTCAACACTAATGGACTATTTGTGTGGAGTCTGCATGTTCTTCTCATCCCCAGTCCAAAAACAAACGTGTTCAGGGCGATTGGAAACTCTAAGTGGCCGTTTGGTGTGAGTGTGAGTTACAGGTGTGTGTCTGCGGGGTCATATTATGAACTGGTATCACCCTATGAGCACTGGAGACCCTCCTCACAGTTTGATACAAAGTGAGTAAGATAACCGATGGATGGATGTAAGCAGCTTCTGGATAAACACAGTAAAAATGCCAAAACTGATAAATATGAATAAAGAAAAATCACAGGGCTGACTATTGAGCGACCGTCCCAAAGTTTTAGCGTCTTACCTCGTCACAGTCCCCCTCCACCATGGCATAGATGGCCTTCTTCACCAGATTTGTACCTGACACACAGGAGAGGAAGTCAGTCGAGAACATTTTGGGTTTCTTTTTCTGCGCTTTTCTGAGGCTTAGCTGCAATCAAATGTAAAACGTGGCACTGCTGCAGTTTAGATTCTGCGTGTTCAGATCAGGTCAGAGTCAACAACGTGAGGGGATATAGACTCCCAGCTGATGACCCTTTGTTGTCGTCTCACCGATGCTTTTCCTTCTGTGTTTCGAGTCCACGGCCAGCATGGCGATGTAGCCGCGACGGAACATCTTCTTGTGCATGTCAAGCTTACAAACTATGGCTCCGACACACTCCTGCTCCACCATGGCCTGCGACACACACACACACACAGAGTTAAATCCACCGAGCGACTGCTGAATGGCCTCGCAACAATACCCCTACAGTCGCTGTCATGCTGCCAGCCGCGCTCGCTCTCTCAGAGCTTGACCTGTGACCTTTAGTTCAAGGCACTTCCTCTCTTGGCGTCATTTGTGCCCCCCTTTCCCAAAGACAAACTGGAACTGGAAGTTTGTGACCTTGGAGCTCGGCGGATAAACAAAAGGAAAGGACAGCATCTTTTCAACAGAGAAAACACTGAGCGGACACTATGGATGGAAGGCATTACACTGCAGTAACAGTGGGGAAACTGCTGGTCCTTTGGTTTCTGGACACGACGCCCATACATCAGGACACAGTGTCACGTCAGCAGAAATCCTCTCGACTCGACGGCTTTTAATTAGAATCAGAATCAGATTGAATGCCAGGTAATTACACAACTTGGCGATACAGCCACGAGTGATTTGCTTTTGTGATTGTTTAAAAAAAAAACAAAAAAAAAACAGGCAGGTTAACACAAGTTAGCAGCACATTCATACACAGAATGTACCATTGTATGATATAAACAAATGTGTGTAGCTGAGACTGATCTTCAGGACAGCAGGACACAAAGACTGTCCCCACTGTGAGACTAGCCGTCTCCTATTTGACAACCTACTGGAAACACGCTGACATGTGACAGCTAATAAGGGCATGCCACGACTAGACTTCTCCCAACTTCTCGCTCCCAGTGGTGGGATGAGCTACCAGACACCACCAGAGCAGTTCCAACCCTCTCTCCATCTTCTAGAAGTCCCAACTCTTCCCTCTCTTCTCACTTGACATTCTTCCCTCTGCTAGACGTCGAGTTTGATTTTTAGCACCTTCAGACTACTATGACCTTGGGGACAGAAATCTTTCCTAGAGATAGGTGGCTAGATGGACAGATACTTCATTGGTGGCTTGGTGGCTTGGTGGTTTGGTGGTTTGGTGGTTTGGTGCCCCCCCCCCCCCAGGTTCCCTGTTACACAACCAAAAACACACTTCCATAGGAGGACAGTGAGTACTCCTCACTGGAGTACAAATCTAACATAACTGGGATCTATATGAGCTAGAACAACTAAGTTCCAGACTATGCTGAAGAGGTAACGGGAAGTTGTGACAGCAGAGGGCAAAAAAACCTACAGTTTACAGAGTGTGTATTGTCAGAATACTGTAGTAAAAGTAAAGCAAATGACTTTCACGTAGTTTTCAGGTGCAAAATACAAAACGATGGCGACTGGATTTCTGTCAGGTTCTTAAGTCTTGACCTTTGCCACTTCAAAGACCACTGGAGGGCAAGAAATGACAGCTGCCTATCAGGTGAAACATCTCATCGAGGTGGTTTCTCTGCGGTTTGTACTCACCAGGAAGCAGAGCTGCGGCCAGTTGTGGATGAAGTACCTGTAGGTGTAAATGGAATAAGGCTCAGACAAGTCCTTGGTGATCAGTCTCATGATCCACGGCATCTGCAGCTCGGACTCGTAGCGGACGTAGCGGATGCTGCCATGGTGGCTCTCCTGGCCCAGGTCGAGCCGGGCCAGCTCCTCGGTGGGCGGCTGCGGCATTAGCAGCTGCTGGGGCCCGGCTGGACCAGGACCAACCTCCTCCTCCCCTCCTCCTCCTCCTCCTCCTCCACCACCACCACCACCACCTCCTCCTCCACCTCTGCTGCGGTCCGGCTCAGTCCTAGTGAAGCCCGGGCCCCCGTTCATGCTGCTGCTCCCCCGGGGGGAGTGCGTCCCGTTCTTGGAGAAGGGGCCTTCGTGTTGGCAGTGCTCGGTATTGTTCCTATCGGCCGGACCCTCCTCGCTGCTGCCGCCGCTGCTGCTGTCACAGTTGTCCCGGGACGGTGTGGGGGTGTCGGGGTGCTGGTGTCCGTCCTCCGGGGGGGTCCCCAGCCCGTTAAGCAACTGCTGCTCCCGGGCTGCTTTCAGGTGCAGCCCTGCCGGGCTAGCTCTAGCTAGCATGGTTTTCTGCTTGTTCTTAATGTTCACTTCGATCCCCGGCGGCGACGACGACAACTTGGGCTCCTCGCTGGGGCAGGCCGGCTCTCCGTCCTCGCTGCCCGGCTCCAGGCTCCCAGCCCCGGGGAGAGGAAGACTCTGCGCCGGGGATCCGGGTAGTGCGCTACTAGGCCCAGGCGGCACTGTGGCCATCCCACCGCATTAAGGTGGAGATTCACGCTTGGGGAAACGCTGAACGCAATCTCATCCACGAAGCGACAGGATATACAACCTGTATGTAGGTCAAATCACCGAATATTACATAAATCCTCCGGTTTCAGTGCTGATATCGTGTCCGCTGGCGACGTTTGTCGCTGCTTTCTCCTCGGTTTCCCTGCTGCCGTAAAGTGCTGTCGCAGCAAACGCCATTGGAACAGCAAGCAGAGGCGTTTTACGACAGTAGTGTAACGCATGACAGGTGCAGTACCCTCGCTTGGCCGCCATGTTCACCCAGTAGTTACTTTACTGAAGTAGTCTTTATTGACTTACATTGACATGTATCCCTGGATTACAATAGCAGAGTAAACGTTTGAGTTGGCTACATATTTTGCCTGTTAGTTTTACTTTTTCAAAAAAATTATTACCCTTTTTTCTGTCTCATATTTAATAATTATTACTACTGTTTTATTATTTTGTGTGTTGTTTTTGTTGTTCTTAATTTTTCATTACCTACTTATTACGTATTGTTTCTTAGACTTTGTACTACTACTACAACGTAATATTTTTTTTCTTTCTTTTTTTCTTCTTCCCCAATTTACCTTTGGGGATATATAAAAGTAAAAAAAACAAACTTATCCTACTTTATCTTATCTTGTTTATAGCTTTTCTTGGTTAGAAAATCATAAACTTTAAAAAAACATAGAATTTAACTTTTACCTTTATCATTCTGTTTCCTTATTTTGAATCCATTGCAATACATTTCACTTACAGTGTTTTGTACATTTGCACAAGAGTCGAAGACATTAATTAGTAATATCAACTGTTCTGTTATCTTCTCCTACTTGTATTATTTTGCCCACTTTCGTCATGTATAGAAGCTTTCTTGCATTTCGTGTTTATACTTGTTTTTGTCTTTCACTGTATATTTATACTTGTGTGCTGTCTCGTTGTTCTTGATCTCTCGTGTTTAACAAGCTTATGGAACAAACTCAATGTTCCTCCTTAGATCATAAAGTCGTGATTCTGTTTTGGATAATCACTGATAAATATCAAATGCGAGTCCGAAAGATGGTACGCTTCTTCCAACTTCTTTACCAGCAGAGGGCAATGTATTCCTGATTTTACGAAGTAGGTTTTTCGTTTGATTTTGCAATACCGCAGTTATTCCGGCAGGTGTCGCCAGTGGATCAATTTGTTGGCTGATCCTCAAGTAAGGCCCTCATAACTAATTAATGAAAAACGTTTGCGCATTTATTAGGAGGAATATCCAGGCTGTGAGATTCTTTATTGATAATGCACTTCTCATTTCACCACTCACAGAGTAACTGAGCATCCCACAGCCACGCTAAGTCTCTAGTTGTCGTAGAGATGACTTAGAACTTCCGAAAGGGGAAATAATCTTTTATTGAAAGATCATATCATTATTTCCATAACCACCATAGCCTGCCACTATGATGCTGCAGGGAGATATTGTCTATGATCAAGCTGGTTTCAGCAAAATCCAAATATTAATTTATGCCAAAAACTTCAATAACTGTTGAAGTAAAAAAAAGCATGAGTGAGTTATTTAGTATCTTGCAATTTAAAAAAAACCCATCTTCCTCAAGCCTCAGTTCCACTTACATGAGACTCACATGTGACTCAGTGCTGGCATTCATCTACATATGAAAACAGATGGAAAAAGAAGCGTAATAAGAGGAAACATGCAAAAATATTAACAGAAGCAAACAAATAAACGGAGCAAAACAAATATTTATTTATCAGTGTGGCAGACAAGAATCTTGTCCAGTTGCCACCGCTCTACAACCCAATGGATGACAATGACCCAAACAAATCTCCACAGACATTTGACAGGGATATCTTGTTTTTAGCTTCACAGTTTCTCCCCAGAGTCAGAACCAGTCCAGCTTTCTCTGCAGGGCACTGGAGTCCATCCTGGGTGGCTATGTTGCTCCGTTGTGTTCATCTGCTGAGAGCTGGGTCAACACCATCTTAATATCTATTATATCATTATTCCTATATGTATAGATAGATAGATAGATAGATAGATAGATAGATAGATAGATAGATAGATAGATAGATAGATAGATAGATAGATAGATAGATAGATAGATAGATAGATAGATAGATAGATAGATAGATAGATAGATAGATAGATAGATAGATAGATAGATAGATAAACATTATCTTCTGACCTACAAAAAAAACATTGAAAACATACGCTTGATTTGTGGAAAGTCACATTTAGTTTGTAGATATATGTTTCAGGGAGAGAGACGGAGAGATAGATGGGGAGAGAGACGGCCCTTTGAAAGCTAAGCCTTGGGGCTGAGAACTCTCTGAAGAGCTGGAATCAGACATGCACAATCAGTTCCCCCTCTTCAAATCTCCTTTACGGGCCTATCTACTTGAACAGGCTTCTCTTAATTACTTTCTCTATCACTTAGCGAGCTGCCTGGGACTAGGAGCGGCAGCATCTTGCCAGAGACACTTGGCTGGTTTGAACCCATATTTATATATCTTCTTCTTCACAATCCTGTCCTGTACCTTCCCTTTTTTCTTTCTCCTCCTCCTCCTCCTCCTCGTCCTCCTCCTAAATCCCCCGCCGCCACCACCACCACCTCCATCTCCCCTCCACCCGCTTTCATTCCACGCTGCTCTTGTCTTTGCGTGGCTCTCCCCATCCTGTCTCTCTCTACCCTCTTCCAAATATCTCCAGGGCGTCAGTTGCATCATGTGACTGGTGCGCCTGTGATTACAGCAGTTGGCAACCGCGCTCATCTATGAGGAAGAGCCCAAAATACCTTGAAAAAATGACAGCATGTGAAGAAGGTCAGCGTGAGAGAGGCAGCATGCTCGGGACATCCCCAACTACTACGCCCAACCACCCTCCTCCTCCTCCTCCTGCTCCTCCTGCCACTCACTCTCTCACCCTCACGTCTCTGTCGGTCTGAACTGGTCTCAGGGGCTGGAGGCCAACCTTTGCACCCCGCACGCCCCCCCCCCTACTCCTGCCTGTCATGTTGGCTTGCTCCCCTCACTCTGCTCACTTCCCTATGTCCTCCTCCTCCTCCTCCTCCTCCTCCTCCTGCCTCTTCTTCTGTTTTTTTTTTCTACATTTTTTTTGTCCCCCTGTCTGGCGTCTGGTCCTCTAGAGCTGTATTTAATTAGTTTCTGTTGGGTTAATTAGGGGCTAAAGTTAGGGGGTCGGACCAGAACAAAAGCGGGTCAGGCTGGACGGATGCAGGTGCTCTTACGCGGATGCCAGATTCCACCGTTCAGATTAAGATGGCTGCAAATTGTCTGGAGTATTTGGTGAGAGAGAGAGAAAGAGAGAGAGAGAGAGAGAGAGGGGGAAAGCCATGAATCGCAGGGGAGGTTTTCCACCACATATGGGATGGCAGCTCTATGATGGCAAGACCACGCTCATTATTTGATGCATTTCAACATCTTTTCTTTGCCTTTTTTCACATGAAACCACCTTGCCTTCTCCGCATTTCAGCTCACGGTCACTCAGTTCCTATATATCACAATGACACACATCAAAGAGAGCTGATCTGATGTATATGGTTTGTGCAAGTGATGTATTTGCCAGCCTGTTTTCCCAACGGCATACAAGCTGCTGTGTTGTATGTTCTTATTCATATCGCTCCCAGGCACTCAAGTCTCGTTTTTCATCTGCGTGTGGCAGCTATACCCTCTCTTTGGCTTTGTCCCTTGGCTGCGAAGAAGGCAGAAACATGCAAGGGGGACATCAAATGACCGATCCAGACCAGTGAAGTATACATAAAATGGCCAATTTAAGCCCGTGAAACACACATCACTTGTGTAAATGCAGTGATCATGTGAATGAAACAACAGCATATGTGGGTGTGGGAAAGCTTCGGCCTGCTGCACCCTCAAGGTTACCTGTCTACCTTCTCTTCATTTGACATGGACCGTTTTTAAAACGCTATGAACGCTTCTGTAATTTGGACTTAGCATATAGGCACTTACAGACTTATGTGTGTAACTTTGATTGTTAAGAAGAGCGAGAAGAGCCGAAAGAGACTCAGTTTGACCTTTTCTTCTATCCCGTGGAGATGAAGAGGGGCCAGATGAACCGATATGAGGGGAGAGAAGGCGAGAAGAGAGGAGGAGAGGAGAGGAGAGGAGAGGAGAGGAGAGAGAGGGTATCTCTGGCATGGCTGGAGACCCTCAGTGTGTGAGGGTCCTGGGGCCCTTTAGACAGGCGCCAGCCCAGCAGGGAGGCAGAGACAATCACGCAGCACCAGATTCAATGCACAGAGATGGAGGGATGGAGAGAGAAACAGAGGGGAGATTTGGGGAGGAGGAGAAGGAGGAGGGGGGTGGGGGTGGGGGGACACAAAGAGCACCGTGGAGAAAGGTGGCGGACACGACAAGGGGAATGGTCGACAGGTGAAGGTAGAGATGGAAGCAGCTGGAGAATCTGGGAGGAGTTGAAAAGAGATGATGAAGAAGTAGGAAACGACAGATCAAGAGGAGGTGAGACGAGGAGCGAAAGGAAGAAAGAGCGAGCCGAAGAGCGATAGCATATATTCCCTCTGTAACAGTCTTTATCACCAGCCCAGATCGTGGCGTATGAACAGTGATCCAAGTCAACCATCTGCTGAGGCTAGATAAGCCTGGGAGAGCTGGGTATTGAGCTGTCACTCAGGGAGGAGCGCAGAAAAAGAAAGGAGAGGAGGGGAGAGAGGAACAGAGGAGAAATAAAGACAGACCGGGAGAGAGATGGCGAGGCAGGGAGGCAGGCAGGCAGGCAGGCAGGGAGGGAAGGAGGGAATGAAGGAGGGAGGGAGGGGTCTGCGTAAGGTAGGAAAATTCAAAGGCGAAGATTTGTGCAGGCTGGAGAGCATCCGTCTCGTTACAGAAAGACTTAACGTCAAATAGACGTCCGGCGCTGTCCTGCCTAATCTTGAAATAATCCTCCAGCTAATGAGACGAACAATAAAACAGGGCTATTTATTGGATTTTTTTTTATTTTTGTCAACCCACACACACATACTCTCTCTCTCTCTCTCAAACATGGAAGTGCACTGGCTTCATCACTGCTAATCACTCTAATGATGACAGGAGGCTGTTTGTTGTTGGTATTCTGTCATTAAGACACATCTTCATTCACGTCACTGGTTGGAAGTACAAAATCGGGCTGTTTTTGGTTTCTTCAAATAACCCAACAACTCACATTTGAGTGGCAAAGAAAAGTGTGAGTTGGCGTGCGGAGTGGGGGGGGTGTCTCACATCATTAGACTCCTCTTCTGTCGCTGAGGATCCCCAGAGTGGAAGACGGGTTACTAGTTGATTAAGCCAATGTGTAGGTGATTAAGTTAAATCCCACTTAAACATACACCCCTAAACCACTTACTGCATAACTATGAATGACATTATTATCCTGTATGTGTGAGAGAAAGTGGGAAAACAAAGTTAAACGCTCAATATTGGGAAACCGCCGTTGTCAATCACTTGATTTTTGTGTTTTAAAGCTCCACATCCAATCCCGGGCTTACATTTTGGGATACGTGTTTGTGTTTATGGTGTGATACTGTGATAGTGGGGGCATGAATTAAGGCCGGGAGGGGGTCAGGCCCAGGAGTGGGGGTTAGGAGGGGATTAGCCGAGGCCAGTTGGATCATTTTACAGCCGGAGGACCCCCCCCTCACCCTCTGCAGTCTCCTGGACAATGAGGATTAAACTCCTCTTGTTCCTCAACTCCGAAAAACGGCAGGACGACAAAGACACTATTCCTCCTGGGTCCCCTGGCTGTGGCCGGGAGCTGAGCTGAGCAGAAGAGGGAGGGAGGGAAGGAGTAAAGAGGAGGAGGAGGAGGAGGAGGAGGAGGAGGGAGGCAGGAGGAGGCAGGGGGTCCATCATAAAATTAATCCCTTCACAGTTTCCTCTGGGTGCAAAGTGAGATATGAGGCAGACATGTCTAATGAAACGCTACAGTCATCTAAGGGCACAGCGATAAAAGCATATATTAAACTAATGGGGCTCATCATTAGTGCCTCTATTAAGCAGATCGAGAGGGTTGTGCTCTCCTTTGGTGATCGGTGAGGAAGATTAATCAATACCAATAAAACTGCACCCTCATATATTCTCCTAATTCAGTGGTTATGTAGTAATAGCATTGCAATATATAAGCTCATTTACCCATTGTCCTCTGGGACTGTATGTGCTTTATATTAAAGCAAGAGTTGACATTTACGAAATAAAACTCTTGACAGTCTTGCCAAGAGTTATGTGCGGAGACTGATAGCGCCCTGGAGATACCAGCTTAGTTTAGCATAATGGCCAGAAACAAGAGGCTGACTCTGTGTAAAGACAAAGAAGAAAAAAAACATGTCTCCAAAGCTTGAATCAGTGCTTTCCAAATTCACTATAGTCTGAAGAGTTAAGCACAACATTTTGGTTATATAAAAATAGTTTCATGTCATTATTCAGAGATTTTTGTCTATCTGTGTCCCCATGTATTGGTCTTGATGCTAAGCTAAGCTAACTAGCTACTGGCTGAGCTTGTTTTGCTTTCTTCTGACGGAGCCAGGCAAGCTGTTACTCTTTGTCGTCAATTTTAATGCGAAACTAAGATAGCCGTCACCTGGCTATTTCCCAAAACTGGCAATTATTCCTTCAAGAAAATCACACTGTTTGACACAAATAGATGCCACAATATGTGTTCACTATGCGGACAAAATGCTCCTCAAGCTTAGGAAATTGAAAAACGAAATCCTGTGTAAAAGCCCAGTGTTGAGAAGAGGGTGATCATAGCCTGAGGCACGGTGATTAAGGATCCCTATGTGGCAAAGCGTCCACACTAGGACTTACCAGTGGGCTCAGTATGTGGCAGGTTAAGGAAAGAAGACAGATTTGGTTGCTCCCAGTGTGTTGCTGCTACAACTAGTTGCTTGTGGTGATAGACGACAAAAGTAATTTTTTGATGTTGTGATGCCGAGGATCAAATTTACTGGTCAACGTCCAAGGGAGAGGCACAATAAAAGAGGAAGACAAAAGTAAAAGAGGTCGGCTGGCGTTAATCTGAGAAAAAAAAAGTGAGGGAGTCAATATAGGAGCATAAAGAGAAGGAGGAGTGAAAGACAGAACCGAGGAGGAGGACGAGAAGCACAACAGAACCGGGGGGACTTAGCGCAGAGAGGAGAGCAGAGGAGGGGCCTTTCATACAAAAAAAAGACTCTCTTTTACTTATAAAAGACGGGGGTAAAAAAAAAAAGCGCAAAAAGAAAAGCTTCTTCTCGCCTCCTGGACGCAGTGTCAAACCCAATCAGTGTCTGTTCTGGCAGCGCTGCTCGTCTCCCAGGCACCGGCTCACAATGGAGGCGAGCCTCGGCCGCCACACCTCTCACTTCCAATCTGCATCCTCCAGGATGGGCCTGAGAGCAAGGGGGCCGCGGCGAGGGCCAACAAAGCGCCCCAAATGTTCAAATTCTCCTCAAAAATCTCTGTGTGGTGAGAATTGGATTAACTAGTAAAAGTAAGAAAGAGAAACACAACTCTTCAAGTAGCTTTTGGAATCGGCTCGTTGTTGATCTGGGCAGCTAATATCAGTTTTTATTGTGAGGGAGCGCGGCGTAACGGCGGCTTAGGATAAACGGCCGGGGTGTAGGTAGTTATTGTTCTTAAGAGATTTTCAATACAGGTGGAAAAGAATGGGACTTAGTGTCAGGGGTGCACATGTGTAAAGCCAAACACAAACATGGATAAACTGCTCTGCGATTAACGGCGACCAACAATCCCTGAGTTGTGCAGTCCCGCGCTAATAAACGTGAGCAACAAGGCTTGATCCCTAAAAACCTCGCCACTCAAAAAAAAAAAATGTCTATCATGAATAGACACCACCCCCCCACCCCACCCCCCCTTCCAAAAAAAAAAAACGCATTGTTGAGCAAATCCCGTATTAAAAGGAAAGAGTTACTCTGCATTTACACTCCTGAAGACTTTACTTAAGCCAGTGCCTCTGCCACTTTGCGGCGCGGGCTCCATCGAGCCCCAGTAAATCCGTGTCTCAATGGCGATTGGCTGAGGCTGAAGGGGCCATCTTTTTCACACGCTTCCTCACTCGCCAACCCCCCCCCTCCACACACCCCCACCCCATCCCGGCTAGTGCTTACCCGTCACCAAACAATGGCTGGTTACTGGCAATTAAACAGCATTTTCCGAGGAATCCGTGGCACTGGTCTAATGGCATTACTGTTGGATGATTCAATCCTTGAATAGTCAACAGGATTTTGCCTCTCACCAGGAAAATACTGCTTCATCGAATTACCCGTATTACATAGATTTACCCAAAGCTTATGATTCAGGGTTCACAGATTACTGCTCTTCTAAAGATGGCGGGAGAATGGAGCGATAGGCCAGGGAGAGCAGGGCGATGACTCCGACGCCTCGGAGCCGGGCGCTGCTGTCACTGCCACACTCCTCGCCTCTCGACAGGCTGAAAGCAGAGCGAGGATCTGTTTTTAGAAACCTGCCGTAGATCTGTGGAGTTTCTTCATTCACCTGCTTGCCTTTGATTGCTTCGTTTTGTTTTTCATTCTCAGCTGGTGGCTCGGACTTCCATATCAGATGATGCAGGTCTTGAAAGATGGTTTACACTACAACATTTACAGTCCACACGCACACACACACACACACATTCACGCACACACAAGTACGTAGGAGCCAAACTGCACATTGTGCCCTTTGACCTTCCATGGGTCGAGTCGGGCTGGGCAGCTCGGGGAACCAGGAAGACCGGCCAAGTCCATTATCTCACAATGAAGGGCTAATTACTGGGCCTGCAAGCCTCAAATCACACGGCAGCAGACCGCCTGTCTCTGTCCTCCGCTCACCCAACATCTTAATTGCTCTTTTATTCTCTCTCTGTTTTTTACTGTGCCTCTCTCCTCCACTCGCTCCGTCTCTCGCCTCAGCCATTTCACACATAAAAGCAAGATGCTAATTGCCTGCTATGGAAATATTGGGCCTGTGATTAGCCAGGCGGAGGCTTTGGCTGGCCTGTGTTTTTTTTTTTTGTTTTTTTTTTCCCCTCCCAGCCCGTACCGAGCCAGCGTCGAGCCAGCGCGCAGAAATAGGAAAGTGCAGTCGTGGACGGCGGCGCTGAAAGGAAATTTGTTTCTCCGCCGCTCGTGTGCGCTGCGGCGGGGTTGAAAGCGCGAGGATTGTCATTGTGCTCCGGAGGCAATTTGTCAGACTGCTGTGTTGGCGAAATGTCGATAGAAAATCAGCTTGAGCGAAATTACAGGAAAATTTGTTCAGTTGCGTTTTTTGAGCAGAGTTGGAGAATTATTATGGCAGACGTCATAATGCGGCTAATTATTTTGCCTCCCTGTATAGTTTAGATATCCGGACTCAGGTCTGAATGTAGCAGGGGCTCACTTAATAAAATCAATGTAATCAAATTGAGTTTTTAACTATTTTTTTTTTATCCCTGATGGGAGATCGTCCGTCATTGTGTCCGCCTCCCCCTTCGGCCTAACTTATTATCTCAATCTGTAGGTAATTTACTAATAATGGCCACACACAATCATCTAACAAGACAACAAGGGTTTGCCTTAATAGACTCCATCTTGAGATGCACATACATATGGAAATGAGACCCAGTGGGGGAATTTGCTTCAGTTTCTCCTTTAAATAATGCTGCCATCAAACCTGTGCTTGAATTTTTTTTCTCCTTTTACAAAACATATTGAAATTGAAATAATACGTTTGTCTCGCAATACCTCAGCTGCTACTGTTCAAGAGATAATACTATAAGCATCTAAGAATTGCTTTATTATTTCTATAGCACTTTGCAGAATGTTTAACGTAGGCAACCAGGGAGATGTAAAAGAAAGACCAATTAACAAGGAAGAATAAGTGAAGAACTGACAAAGACAAAGAAAATCATGGAGCAGCCACAAAAGTAAACAAATGTAGTATGAACTGACTCTTTAGAGATGTGCTAATCTGGCTCCTCTGACACTGTGCAGGTGCAGTCTTCCCCTCTCTACTTCGTATGTTACTACAATACCTCCTTGGTAATCTTAAGCTCCCTTCCATGCATGTCAGATGTTAGCACGTTATTTTAGTAACTTTTCCACATTCAGAGTCACCTGCCATTTGACCTCAGCCTTGTCCCGGTACCAAACCAAAGCTTTTTGAGAGCTCGAGGCGGATATTGAAACGTGCTTTCAGATGCTTTCTCTCTTGCAGCGGTCCCCCAAGTGCTTTGTCCGAGATGTTGGAAGAGATGGAGAAGAGGGAGAGTCCGTTTTTTTCCCAACGATGGGAGTTTTTGGGCAGCGTGGTGATTGGGGGTATAGGTGGTGGGGGGGCGGTTCGGGGGCCGAGAGGGGAGCAGGTCGGCTGTTCAAAGGCTGGCTTTTTGCATTGTTGGTCAGTTGGGGATTAAGGTCCTCTGTGCAGCAGAATAGCCCCTCTAATTAAAAAGGATAAGACGGCAGAAAAATAGTGAGAGGCACGGGAGGAAGCAAAGAAGAGAGGGAGAGAGGAGAGCAAATTTGCAGAGAAAAGAAAGAAAAGAAAAACTGTTTTCAGTGTCACTCTTGCAGCCGGGCCTGTCGATTCAGACTGGATTAACTTTACACTCCTCCTCCCTGTTTCTCCCTGTCACTCTCTCCCCCCAAATCTCTTGCTGTCATTCTTTTAATCTCGCAGTTTCCAAACTTTGTTCCCCACATGCAATTCTTCTTCTTTTTACTTTAAAGTACAGTTAAATAAAGGTTCCAATCCATTAAATTTGGACCCCCAACAGTTACATCTCACAAAAACATGACTGGTTATAGCTAAATAGTCATAAAAAATAGTCAAGAAAAAAAAACTTTCTAAGCCACATTCAAGAACTGGAATCAGAGATTTTATGTTTAATGGTATGGATGTTGTGACAATGTGTGTGTGTGTGTGTGTGTGTGTGTGTGTGTGTGTGTGTGTGTGTGTGTGTGTGTGTGTGTGTGTGTGTGTGTGTGTGTCTGTTTGCAGTCATCAGAATGAGAATAGAGGGGCTGTGTGCTGTGGCCCAGATGCTGGCTGACAGTAGGTGGGCTGTTTGCCGTGGGGATGCCAGGTTGTGTTTTTGTTTGGCCCTCCTCTGTCCCGCCTGCCTCCCTCCCCTCACCTGGTGGGGGGTCCTGGGCTCCCGGGGCCAGTCCCTGCTGACCAATACCTAGGTATGAGGTCTGCGGGTTTGGCTTACACTAGCCGCAGGCTGTGGGAGGTTAACGAGGTACCAGCAGGGACAAGACATTCAACCCTCCCACGGGCAAACCACAAGTGGTGGATGTAGTTCAGCGAAGGGCATGAATATGGTATGATGTCGGCCACGGTTTAACGTAATAATGCTCGAGGTGCAACAGAAAAAAAAAAGCTAACATCTTCTCCACTGGGTCAATTCATGAACGAATGTCCTAGAGAGCCTGGAAAATTAGCGACCAATATGGGGAGCATGTAGAAAATGAAGGGGGAGAAAAAGATAGTATCCTGGAAAAATGATTTCCTCTGTCTCTGCTCTTCTCTACAAGCTGATAAACAGATGGACGGACGCACTGTCTCTAAATTTGTCCTAATTTTAAAGCATGCTAAAGATGATTGCATATATATGTAAAGCCATAGACCGCACTTCGTTTACACATCGCTTTTGTTGGAAATAACAAACTCTGAGGTGTGAGACAGTGTCATACTGTAGCAACTGAAAATGTCCTGGAAAATGATTTAGTGTCCCCAGGATGTTTGTATTTGATTATTGAGGGTGAATTTTAGGACTTGCAATGTGTTGAGTGTCATCTTGACAGTGTTGAGAGCCTGAAAGTGCCAAATTAAGGCAAGTACCATGACTTGTTCCAGCTGGTTTTATTAAACCTTCTTCCTTGGGAAAATAAAACATGTTTACAGAAAAATAGCTCCATGGTCCTTGAATAGTGTTAAAGTATCTTGGAGATTTTTATGTGCTCTTTAGGGAATTAAAGGACACTCAATTCTGAGTATAATTGCAAAATAAAAGGTGCTTTAAATTGACTGTGGGTGGTGTTCCTGTGTTTTTAAGGGTAATGAATGATTTTTCTTTCTTCTCAAAAAAGAAAAAAACAGTCTGTTGTTTTGCTCGGTAACACCTGCTGTCCAAAGCTCATTTCGACTCCACAGATCACACATTTATTGAACATCCGAGGACGCTCACTTCGGTCTGTTGTGGAGTCACGTCGATGTGCACATCGCTAGCTCCGCCATGCCTATCAATAAATCTATCAGTGTGAGTTTTGCCGTGCAGATGGCAAAAAGCAAGCAGTCATAAACGTCCACTACAGGTCTGAGTGTGTAACAGATGGGGCCGGCTGAGTGGGCCAAGACATTGATTTGACCTTGAGATGGACAGATGAAGGGAACTGAAATAGTCATGATCAGCTCTGATATTCAGACTGAGTCTATACAAAGGACCTTGTACCTAATAATAAATGTTGTATGACGTGAATGACAAATAAATGATCATATGATGATCTACCATCTAGAAATCAATCAAACCTTATATTGTTAAAATGATTTTTTTGAACAATTACATCTTGAATTTACCATATTTTCTGCTTCAATCATTCTTCATCTGAAGGACCAGCTTGAATATAAATAATCTGCATTTATTTGATTTCTAGATGATGTATCATCATACCTCATTCTGCATATCATTTGAATAGATAGATAGATAGATAGATAGATAGATAGATAGATAGATAGATAGATAGATAGATAGATAGATAGATAGATAGATAGATAGATAGATAGATAGATAGATAGATAGATAGATAGATAGATAGATAGATAGATAGATAGATAGATAGATAGATAGATAGATAGATAGATAGATAGATAATGACATTTTTAATGCAAAATCAAACCCAACTTGTGATATAGGACATAGATATAGACCAACACAGAGTGCTGTCTGTAACCACATTATCCAGGCGCGGAGAGCAAACAAAAGGCTGCTGGAGCAGAGAGGAGGCAGTGCATCATCCTCTGCCCATGCCAGCCTCTATTATCCAGGACTGTGTGACAGTGGTATCTCAGTCCCACGATTCTTAGCCTTCAATTCGTCTCCCTAACAGCAGGAGAAACCGTGACTTCGTCAATTGGCCCGGAGACAGGGGGAGGGCATATTGCCACAGACATTAACAAGCGACTTCACCTTTTTTACAACCGCGGCCCCGTTTAGCTGAAACGCTCCCCAGGGCCATTAGATATTTTCCGATGAATTATATATCAGAGCAGGAGATGAAAGGACTCGGCGTGAGCCAAGAACATAGCTGTGGGACAACAGGGGGAGCACACACTAGAGCCCGCTTAGGCTGTTTGTTTTTGTGTGATCGCAGAGGGAGAAAAAGGGAGGAAACTCCACTTACTGTAAAACAGTGCAGGGAGGATATTAAACAACTATTTAATGAACAAAATCTGAAGAAACACTTACGTGTTTTCCTCCCCTATTCTCAGTCTGAATCATCCCACCACACATTACCATGAGCAGAGACTTCATATTAATGCATGGAACCACTGACAATGAGGTGCTGCACAAACTGTCCACTGCAAATGATTTCTGATATTATGGAGTGCAAAGGAGGTCGTATTGATTTTTGTCTTGCCTAAGAACCCAGCAGCCTCACAGTCTGTTCATCTGGCATGTAGACTCCTAATTAGTTCTCTAACCTGCTGCTTGTTTGGGAGCATCAATCAAAACCTTCATGCGGGGACTGCTGGGGCCAAACTTTTGTCAACATGCACTGAAACGTTTTTTTTTGTTTGTTTGTTTTAGTGACAGCAACGATAAGAGCGAGAAAATTAACCTTTGCCACCGCTACTGAGGGGAGGTTTGCATGATTGCAGAAGCAAGACAACGGAAGATTGAGAAACAATATAATGTATGTGCATGTACAAAAAATAATAGAAAATGTACACGTAGGAGTGAATTTCTGTTTTGCACAGTAGTAAGAATAAAGCGTACTGAGATATTCAGCTCAGAAAATCTGATTAAGATCGCATAATGTAGCTGCAGCCTTTCTCTCCTTTTAATTATCAGTATATAACACCCCCCCTCGCCTTTTTGTTTCTCTTCTTCCCAGTATACCTAAAGTGGTGAGGGTGCACAGCGTCACGGGTCAAATCTCCTCTACAGGGTTACACAGACTCAAACCGTGACAGATTCACCAAGAGAAGTTGTTTCCACCTCTCTGCAAAAAAAAAATGCTTTCAGCTTGTGCTTGCTCAGCTCATTTACACAATTAGAAGCTGCAGCTCGAAAGTTGAAATCATTGCCACAACGGCCAGTGTGAACATGCTGTGTCCCTGTGCACTTTGACTTGGCATCTGGAAACACATTTAGATACATTTAGACAAGCAAAAGACATTAAATGCATGCATTCATCCGACTAATGAGGGGCGAGAGTGCAGTAGCACTGTTGAAGAGGGAAGGTGGAGGACCTAGAGGAGTGAAACTGTGTCTCCACTGAACCTGTGTGTTTCACTGATGGTGTCGCCTCCACCTTCTTCCAGCTGCTGCCTCCTCTCACACAACTCATGCCCATCACATCCCCTCTCGGTTGCCATTGGCTGCCATGCTGCTCCCAGTCTCTCTCCCTCTCCATAAATACCCAGCATCTCTTACTATTATCCGCATCCAACAAGCTTAACCCGGGAGGAAACTAATCACAGCTGCACCGGAGAGGAAGGAGACGAAGAAGAAGAAGAAAAGAGGGAGAGACGTATTAAACAAATACTCTGACCAGGCAAGTGATTTGTGAGACCGTTGAGTTTTGCTGTACCTGTGTGTGTGTGTGTGTGTGTGTGTGTGTGTGTGTGTGTGTGTGTGTGTGTGTGTGTGTGTGTGTGTGTGTGTGTGTGGCTGTGCGGTTGGTAAAGGAGGGAGAGGGACAGCAGCGGGGGGATAATTGGGGAGGCGTGTTGGAGAAACTTCAGCCTCTCCGGGCAGAGGAGCCACTCAGGCGATGAATGGCGCAAACTTCAGACAGCGCAGTCTGAAGACGAGGCGCAGTCTGAGGGTGCGTTCAGGCGCGGAGAGCAAGGGGCGGAGGGGGGGGGGGGGACCAGTGCCGGACCAGTCAAGTGGTTCTTTCTGACAGGCTTCACTGTGTGTCCAGTGGGAGGGAAGCCTGCTCTGATATGTTATTATGACAGAAGATGTGAGTTAGATTACATAAAAATACTGGTTAAATATGGAATAATCCATAGGGGCTCTGTTTGTTTATTTATTTATGTTTATGTAAGAGTCCGGTGCAGACCGAACTATATATATCATATCTATAATATAAGGAGTCCCGAGACACCATTATTATACATGGACTGAATTGAACCAAATCTGCAGCCTATATCTGAATTCTTGATCTATGTAAATTAACCTAAAGAATGAAAGCTTTAGCATTAACATGCATTAACATTAGCATGCATATTTATATATGTGTACAGTATAACAATATAATTGTTACTCGCCAGAAATCAGAATAGGTATATATATATATATATATATATATATATATATATATATATATATATATATATATATATATATATATATATGTACACATTCCAGTATTTTCCTGAAATTAGGTCATATAATTAGAACAAATATCATACATCGCACGTTTACATGTCATCTGTGACTTAGACAATGATAATTGCCATGGATAAATTATCATTTGTATTTTACTCACCTTTTTCCTAATACACACATTCAATTTTACAATTTACTCAACTCCCAAAAGATATATGAGATATAAATGTGTTACGGCTGTGACCAGCTCTGAGGTAATTTTTTCTCCGCCCCATGCAAGAAAAATGGTTGAAAACCGGTCATTTTATTAATTAACTGGTCAACGCATCAAAGTGTGAGGTTGGGTTGGTGTATTAAATAGATAAAGCAAAAAATAAACGGAAGCTCTCTGATGAGGCGCACTTAAGTATGTGGGGTGGAAAGTGAGTTGCATATTGCTGGGGTTTTGGGTCGAGATGGTGTATGTGCGTGTGTGTGTGTGTGTGCGTGTGTGTGTGTGTGTATGGGGGGGGGTGTTAGATTGGGGTTGGTTAGGGCTGGGGGGGCGGTTGTCTGGCAGTCAGCTGGTCTGATAAACACAATGCCAGGCTTTGTTTTATTTTCCTGACGCAGAAAATGAAGGAGGCCTGAATGCGGAGTCGAGGCTGGCGTCCTGTAATCAGGCCAACGCGTGCCGTCCGGATTATCTCGTTAATTTCTTACAGAAGAGGAAGATGAAGAAGAGGAGGAGGAGAGGGACGAGAGAGAGAGAGAGAAAAAAACTGCGGCCAATAATAATTAATGGCCCAGGCAGCCAGGCAGGGTATTTATTATTGAACGGATGTGGAACAAAAAAAAAGTGACAGATTGAGTTGAGGAGTGTCCGTTATTGGCTGGATGAGGATAGAGGAGGAGAGGAGGAGCACCCCGGGGTGCTGATGCTGGGAACCTTACTCTACAGGTAGGTGTCAGAGCAAACGTTAGGAGAGGCCCTCAGACTGCAGCATATGTTGCGCAGACTAATTAGCCGGCACTAAAAATATATATAATAAGGCCTATTAAACACTTTGTGTCTGTGCACTGGAGACCATGTCTCCTATTAGGCCCTAACAAAGGCCTCACACCCTCTGAAAATACCACAGAATACGGTTAAAGCTGCTTTACTGACGTCTCATGTTTTTTTTTTATAGCTGCTAAGTATGTACTGTATTTTCTCTATCTCTTATCATCACATATTTTCACAACAGCATTATTAATGTTTAATAAAGAGTTCGGTGCAAACCAGGTTTCTTAAAGTATATCGAGATAAGAATGCTACGAAATGGCACTTGTTATACTTGTTATGAAGCTGAATAATTAAGAATCTGTAGTGTGATATAAATATATACTGTAGGTTAACATGCAAATTTCTCACAATGAGTGAACCTATATATTAGTATCTATGTACTGATATAATATAGAGATGCGTGCACACACACGTACACACACATAATATATCATATACTGCATACATACACAATATTGAAATGCTATATTCAATTCTCATCTATCTTATTCTATTCTATTCTATTCTATTCTAACATCAACCGTATATATACATTATGATCCCAATCATTAATTCTATGTTTATTATTTTATTTGAGGGGGTGGGAATAAAAAAATGGAGGCTGTAATCAACTATTTCCCCACCTGAATCATGTGGTTGGTCGTGGGGCCAACACCTGGACACCAGAGTAGTTGTGGCCCATCTCCTTGTTTGTTTAGATGGAGGTGAAGTGCTCCTCTCTAATCAACACCTTCCAGCACAGTCTCACCTTCCAAATCTAATTACCCAGAGAGGCCAGTCATTAGCAGAGGAGGGGGAACCCTGTCCGCTAAAATGTCGGAATTCACCTCCGTGCTTCTAATCACTTGCTAAAGTTGTTCCCTGGCATTTAAATATCGTTACATGTGAATGCGGCAGGGCCCGCAGTGGAAACTAACAATGGGCCGCAGATATAGAAATGGGAATGAGCGCGCAGTTTGCTGTATTGGCTTCTTTGTTAGTTCCCCCGAGTCTTTTGTTATCAGCATTACTTATCGGTCAACAGTGGGCTTTGTCTCTGCAAATGGCCCCCCAATCAGCTGTCTATTTAGTTTCGCCTAACCTGTGGGTATATGCTAATGCAGGGCCCCGGCTGGGGCCCAGCCAGTGTGCGCATTTTAACGACAATGTTTTGTTTTGGTGAAGAGGAGAGGAGCGGAGAGGAGTGTGTTAGGGGGAGGAGAAGGTGGAGGAGGAGGAGGAGGAGGAGTTATGTGTGTGTCAGACAGAGCATCCTCAGTGCCGCAGGGACAGCTGGGGGTCTCCTCTCTCTTTTAAGAGCCCCTCCAGCCTCAGGACGCACACTCCCGTTCAATGCGCCGCGGTGCGTAAAAGGCTGCGCGTAAAAAATACCCAACGGAGAAGCAACCGGCCCTGACGCCTATCTCTACCTTTCTCTGCCACGATTCAGGCTTTATTTCCCCTCAGCCAGACACCGAACAACGGAGCCGAAAGAGGATTAAAAAGAGAAGAAAAACTGTTTTTCTGCGCCAATTTTTCGTCCTTTTTTGCCTCCTCCTCATCCGGCACCAGCATGATGTCCTATCTGAAGCAGCCGCCGTACACGGTGAACGGACTGAGCCTTTCTACCTCAGGAGTGGACCTGCTGCATCCCTCTGTGGGATACCAAGGTAAGATGAAAAAAAATGCCATGCATTACCTCTGATTTGATATCAGAGTCCTAATATTTTAGGACTGGACAAACTTTCAGCGCTTCAAATTGTACTTGAAAATGTTAAAATATAGGGAAAAATGACTGGATAGTCCCTTCTCTCCTTGCCATGAGCACTTGGGATAAGTTAAATAGGAATTTCCCTCCATTTGTGTTTGTATGAGATTTGTATTTGCCAGGTGAAACGCTTTATTTTATTTCCCGTTTAAATTAACGCCGTTTCCCCAATTTCCTTGTTCTCTCCAGCGACTCCTCGCAAGCAGAGGAGGGAGAGGACCACCTTCACCCGGGCCCAGCTCGACGTGCTGGAGAATCTGTTCGGGAAAACCCGGTACCCGGACATCTTCATGCGGGAGGAGGTGGCTCTGAAAATCAACCTGCCCGAGTCCAGAGTACAGGTGAGCCCCCCTTCCCGGAACCGCACAGAGGATTTATTTGGAGAAACCCTTCAGGGCATAGTCACTTTTAATGTCTCCTGCAACTGCGATATAAAAAAAACGCTCTAAATTAAATGTGTATAAAAAAACGTAGGATTAAGTCATAATAAAGCAGGAAATATATGCTGCATTAAGGACGTGTGAAAATAACACAAGCGTCCAATACTCAGGTGCCATAACTGTCCTAAATACTGCTTCTTTCAAAGAGAACATGGAGTGAAAAAATAGCATCTTTTTATGTTATTGAAGGATGTGCTCTTTAAAGTTTGAGATTTTTTAGAGTATGTAGTGTTTATTTCTATTTTTGCAAGCAGATGTTGCCTGAGGCTTGCATCCAATTTTGTTGCGTTTTTCTCAACTATTATTTTTTAGAGACCAATGCAAATTTGCATCTTGAATATTATTCACACTGATTCTATTCTATTCAGTTCTATAATTGTATTTTTAACCAGTCCTTTGTCTGTGGGATCACCTAAGAAGGCCTGTTTTATCAAATATATTCACTTGTATCATGCTGAGTGTGTGGAATAACCCCGGAAGAAAAATAAAGATTTTCCTCCTCTTTTTACAGTTGAAATAAATCTATACCCCCCCCTCCTTTTATTTCTCACAGGTCTGGTTCAAGAACAGGCGGGCCAAGCACAGGCAGCAGGCCCAGCAGACACAGACGGGCTCTCAGACCAAGCCTGTGAGCAGGCCGGTCAAGAAGAAGGGCTCCCCGGTCAGAGAGGCCGGCTCGGAGACCAGCGTGGCCAGCGGACAGTTCACGCCGCCCTGCACCACCTCCCTCCCGGTGGTGAGCAGCAGCACGGCCCCGGTGTCCATCTGGAGCCCAGCCTCCATCTCCCCCCTGTCCGACCCTCTGTCCTCCACCTCCTCCGCCTCCTCCTGCATGCAGAGGTCGTACCCCATGACCTACAGCCAGGCCTCGGGCTACAACCAGTCCTACACCGGCTCTTCCTCCTACTTCCCTGGGATGGACTGCGGCTCCTACCTGTCCCACCACCAGCTCTCCGGCCCCGCCATGAGCCCCATGGGCAGCACGGGGGTGTCGGGACACCTGGGCCCGGCCTCCTCGCTCTCCTCGTCGGCGTACGGAGCCGCAGCGGGGCTGGGCTTCAGCGGAGCGGACTGCCTGGACTATAAGGAGCAGACAGCCTCCTCCTGGAAGCTCAATTTCAACACGGACTGTTTGGATTACAAAGACCAGGCGGCGTGGAAGTTTCAGGTGTTGTGAGAGGACAGATTACAGAGGGACGAAAAAAAAGAAAAAGAAAAAAAACACTGTCCCCTCCCAGGCCCCAACTTCTACCTCGGGCAGAGCAGATCAGGACTGTCTCCCTTGTTGGGTTAATTTATTGAACATTCAGACTGATTCTTCCCCCTTTTACCCAACTTTGATCAAGGACACGGAACAAATGTGATGACCAAATGGAGAAAAAAAGGATCAAAAGAGAGAAAGATCCAAGCCTAACTTGGTTGAGTTTGAGGAATAGGTCAGGTTTTCCTCTAAGCTCCTTAAAGACTCCCCTCTCTTGTCTTTTTTTATTTTGTTGGCACGCTGAAGGGCCCCTTTGATCAAAGCCTTGTGCATGTGTGTGTGTGTGTGTGAGAGAGAGAGAGACAGAAAGAGCAGCTCTGATATGAACCTGGATGCACTATTAATTTATGAGAAATATGTTTAAGACTAGAGACAATCAGTCCGTGCGTGTGTGTGTGTGCTCATAAATGTCCCTTATGTGTTTTTTGAATTATCTTCCCTTCCCTGTGTTAGATTTCTTTTTTTTTTAAATAAAAAAAAAACTGTGATTCTTTGTACTACCTGTATGCGACTTTTCCTGGCTGTGAATTTGATAGATTTATTTCCACGGTAAATTATTCGAAAGGATACGTTTTTAGCTTGGATGAACCAAGGGTTCAACGGAGCTGAGAAAGGCCACAAACACAGTGAATAACAATAAAGACCACTTGACCTGACCCAACACTGTGGCTGCATGTGTGCATGTGTCCGTCACCTCTTCCTGCACACACACACACACACATACACACATATTCCCCACATTTTAATTTGGGCTTTACACCCTTTACTTAAATATCCCCTTTCCTCGTCTTTTCTTTCCCCCCGACACCAGCATGGACCAGGGTCCGTGCTTTCTGCTCCGGGCTGGGAGGAATGTGAATTATGGGAGAGCTATGTTAATCCCGTCTCATAAAGAGGATAATCCAACATTTTTATTGACGGCTGCTCTCTGGCCGGTTCACACGGACGGAAAGATGTGAAACGAGCTCTGCTGGGTGGAAGGAAGGTTATTATATAAGAAACCAGGAGACGAAGGAGAGGCTACATCTAGACTCAACCATATTTATCCCTCTGGTTGTCTTCACCTCACTTTATTTGCCTTGGTACACCTGGTCAAAAATAACAATCATATATATATATTTTACCTTATGTTGCATTTTATCTTTTCATCTATTCCATCTTTGTGGGTAGGAAATTTTTGAAGTTTTATTTGATCTTTCATTTGATCTTTATGTAGAAAAAACGTTATATTGGCACTATTTTGACTAAAGGCTATTTAGATGAAACATGTTGCATGTTTTATTTACCACATTTTAGTGTTTGGCACCCACTGGGAAAACATATACTATTTATATTTTCTTAACAGTGGCAAAATGAAGTAGTAAATAACACAGGATGTTCGACATGAGGATTTCTAATAGTCAAAATAACATCTAAATAATGTGTTCATAAAGACAAGGAAGGAACTAATAATCTGAGGTCATTGAGGCCTACAGGCCATAAATACTAAATATGAGTTCAATATGTTCACAAAATATTCAATTGTGTAGCATTACCTGTGTATGATTGTAGATTTTAAACTAAGAGGAGAGTTCAAACAAACTTATTTAATTTAATGGATATACAGATTATTGATAATCACATTTGTGAACATAATCATGGAACTTATTGACAGTGAAATGCATTTTTACACAGTAAAAACATATAAATTGGATTCAGGACCAAACATCAGTGCTAAAAACTTTACCAGACTCAACAGCAGTCACAGTAATATTGGATCAGCGATTGGTAATAAAGTCTCTCTCCAGCTCCTCCAGCTCCTCCAGTGTCTTCTCAAGGATCCATGGCAAGACAAACAATGATCCCGATCGGCATCGGCGGATGCAGAAATGTGTTTCCGAGAGGCGCAGGGAGTGTGACAGAGGCCGGATTAAAGAGCAGCCCGGCCCCAGAGATCTCTCTAATTAGGATGTGACAGGAGACGTCAGAGAGGCTGCTCACAACTCTGCCCTGACTTTCTGCTGCCGCTCATCTGCTTTGTTGTCCATCTGACCTCCAATTAGCACCGACTGACACACGCGATCACACAGGGAAGAGGGGACGCACGCACACACACTGCAGACTGAGCTATACAGTCTGAGCTTGGCCTGTTGACTCTTTATTATCGACACTCAAGTCACTATCACAATCGTTTGCCATTTGTGCACAAGCTGAATTCTTGTGCTGTGTTTCGGGTGTCCATAAATGAGCAAATCTGAATAAGGAGAGCACAACAAATCAGTGTCCTCAATAAGACAGAAAAACACCATAGAAAGCTTTAAAAAATACATTCAGAAAACTGTGAAGGCTTGGGTCGCAAGACACAAATATATAAGAGGTGTATCAAGGGCTGTGATATGTTGTAGCCTTTATATGAGCTTTTGTTACTGTTTGAGCAACTTTCATATGTGAGGGACAAGGTACTACACTTGTGCACAGTTTATTGCACCTGAGGGAGGAAGTACAAGATTAATAAATCTAAATTAATATTTCATTGGATCATATACGGAAAACATCAGATAGTAATATGGTTTTAATTTGCAATCCTGATAAACAATTTGGATCTGGTGCATACTTCAACCACAGTATTGGCAAAAATCAAAGATTTTTCATCTGATTATAGCATAAACTATACAGAATATAGTACATAGACTAGAGTCAAACTAACTCAAAACATCTGAATGAATGAAGATAGCTACAAAAGAAACTGATGTGGAGTGGAGGAGGGAAAAATAACAGAAAATTCAAATATAATGTATATTTGACATGATTGGATCTCATTTATGGGGAAAATGGTGAAGTTTGGCGGTTTTATATACTGTAATGAGATGTCATGAAAAAGTCTAACACCCACACATTTTTCATAGCTTTTTCCTGTTATAAACCAGTCTTATCCAGAGTTTCTGCAGGTTCAGTAATAGATATGAGTGGATGAGTCTCAGGCAGCAGGAAGTCAGAGGCTCCTCTAGCAGCAGCAGCAGCAGCAGCAGCACCGGGGGCCCCGCAGGCTCCATGCGCTTTTAATTAAGTACAAGCGGCACTAAAGGGGACATATGGGTCCGGCAGACGCGCTTCATTAATCCCCTCATCGAGTTTGACGATGTTAGACAATCAGAAAGGGAGCCTCGGAAGACTCGTCCGGGACGGGTACACCGGGCTGCGTGTCTCTCCGGGGCTCCAGGACTTCCCCACCGGCGGAGGGGAGACCCGGACCCCCCCCACACCATTCCCGGAGGGCCCAGGGCGATCGCCATTACTTCTGCTACTACTGCTCAGTTTTGAAATATACTGAAATACGTTATTCTGTTAAATAATACGTAACTGTGAACTAACTCCACGTTTCCTATCTGTTACTCTTACATTTTACTCGTCTGTCTGTACTTTAATCTCCACTTCACTCAACGACATCGCGCTATTCACACAGGAACCTTCAAAATAAAAGTCGACCGCAACTCCAAGTGGAATAACAAGAGTGACGTCACTGGGCTGTTTATCATATTTATAACATTAAATGAATTATTGTTGTTTTTGGGTGAACAATCTGAAAGGAAAACTGCATCTTACTAAAAAGGGTGCAGACTTTTTTTTCAATACTCAACATGAGAGCATTGTCTTACTTTTACTTAAGTCATTTGGGTATGGTATCTCTTCTTTTACTAGTCAGTTTTCAATTTTGCCTGTGTTGTTTACACTTTTTATCAAGAAATGAATCTGAATACTTACTAATATGACTGCAGCTGCTACACAATTATAGTTTTCATGACAGTTTTATTTATTTATTGTTATTTTATTCTTGCCCCCATAACTCATAATGGTCATATAGTGCTATAGAGCGTAATAATATTAATGTTCAACTACATCCATGACCAGCTATTAAGACAAAAACAGTAAAAACTGTCACGAAATGAATGTATGAGCATATCTTTAATTACGTTTAGTTAAAACATAAGCTTGTGTCGGTACCCTGGCTGATTTTGAGGTGACATTCAGCTATGGGTTTCCCATGACCTAAAATGCTGTAAATACAACACAAGAGTACATCTTTGCATATTTCTAAACCCAATAGTGACACCCATGTTCACAATGAAGTTACAGGGTTTGCACTGTAATTGTGTTTTTGTGACTCTTCAGACTCCACCTCATCACTGAATTGTAGTTAAATCAATATAAGACTGATTTACATGTGAAAATGCATGATTCCACACAGAGTCAATCAATGCATGATTCCACACAGAGAGTGTGGCAACGACTGACCAATGCAGAGACATCAAACCAATATGCCAGTTATTGTCTGCAAGGATGAGACACATGGCATGAAAGATCAAGAAATGCTCTAAACGGCCTATCAGAGTTAAACATAAATAGGCTAATGCTATTATCAGCGGCATAATGTCGCTGCCGGGCATATGACTTTGTTTTGTTTTTTTTTTTCTTACAAGAAAGAATTAGTGAAAGTGAGGCGACAGGGCAACAGGCCTGCATATCTCAACACACTAACCGCCATTTGGTGAGGCGGGATACGGACCCCTGATTTCTCCACAGCAGTTGCATGATAAAAGATGGACAAGATGAACTGAATATAGTTTCTTTAATGAAGTAAAGAACATGGGAGATAAACGGCCACTTTGTTGGTGAGAATACAACCGAAAGCCATTGTTATGCATAAGCATGTGTCCTACATTCCCCGAGAGACCACGTCTATCACATATCAACACAGCAACACATACATAATTCATCCGCAACAACAACAGTCATGGAATCTCATTTGGATGAATGAGACAATAGTGGTTCTGTACTGGTGTCAGACTGGCCGTTGAGGAATATGGTAAATGGTTAAAAAGTGTACGCAGCTTTAACTCTTCCTGACCCGCTCTATCTGTGTTAAGCCACGCAGTGTTTAGAGTGATTTCGTCTCTTGGATTACACAATTTGATGAGATTAAACTCAATTCTATCAGATGCACACGCTAAACGTTGCCATGTGATGTTTTAATGGGACTTAAAGCATGGCAAAATGTTCCCTTAATTGCTCCAAACACACACACACACTCTCTCTCTTTCCCTCTAACACACACACACACACACACATACATACTGGGGTTAACTTTAAAGTAGGTGAACTCCTCCTCATTTACAGCTGCCAACTCTGCGCTGGGAGTTCAGTGAAATTAACCAGAGGACACAGGTCATCTCACAGATGAAGTTTGCACGCATACTGTTTCCATGTCTGTGTGAACCTGGTTTCCTCCCACAGTCAAAAACATGCATGTGAAAGTGGATTTGTGACCATAACTTACATCTTAGGTGTGAGTGAGGAAGTGAATGGTAAAATGACGAATGGGTGACAAGCACTGGTTTGATGTTGGGGGGGAAAGAAACAATGTATTGCTGGGCACAGAGATTAAAGTATTTTAATGATACATTTTCTTGTTGTTTCTCATTTCCTCTACCTGAAGTAGAGGAAGAACAATAAGAACCCTCAAGATTATTCCACAGGAAAAAATGTCTCTTTGACTATATATCAAATGGATATCTGTTTATCTTGATGTGTTAATGCATAACCAGCATTGTTTGGTTCACGTGGTTTGTCATGAAACGATGAAACGATCGAAGGGCCAAAAACAAGACAATAAATGAATCCAGTGACCCCTGCGACACCACTGGGTGCAAAGCAGCAAGTGTAACCACTGACAACTTGTGAGAGTCGACAAGGGGCCCCTTACTCTGCTTTTTCACAGGGGTCACGAGGTTCAGATCCTGGGAACACATGGTGAGAAATTCTGCATTGGAGGAGTGTTTTCTCAGTTGATACGATACCATCATCTGGACAAGAGGCAGAAGTGTTCAAGTAATCAAAGCTTTTGAGTGCAAATAAGTGTATTTCAGGCATAAACACTTAGGAAACAAATGAGATTATTTGTGGAATTATTCTCAGTTCGATTGACAGTTTTTGTATCGGGACAAGGCCCATTGCGAATCCCAAAATGCCATCAGAGTTTTCCACATGTAGCAAAACCCATATGCGGGCGCCAGGTAAAAACTGCGCCGGCTGTGCCAGGTTTCGTCAGGTGTCCGTGGTGAGTTTGCTGATTGCTGAATAAAATTAGGAGGCGCTGTAACGTGTTTGTTTGGACCTTCTCCAGGTTTAGGATGGAAACTGCTGCAGAAAAAGCATCGTGACCGGACCACCCCAGCGTTTCCCTAATAATAAAGGCAGGTTTCGCCTTCTGTCGATGCTATTTTAGTGCGGAAACCGCGGCACGCTTTTTAATTTCCTTGCGAGGAGGGGGACACCCCGCTGAAGATTTTAGATGAGATACAATTATCGCACATTTATAGCTCTTAAGCGAGGGCCAATGGAAAACATGTGCATACGTGCATATGTGGTACTTCCATGTTTTCCCTTGTTGCGTTGTGTCTTGTTTCGTAATCTGCCAATGGAGAAAATCTCTTCTATAGATTCCATGCACAGTCCAGCTCTAAATTCATAAGGATGCATCTGATTTGTATTATAATCTGTACATTAATCTCACCCGATGAGAACGTAATTTAAAGAGAATTAACTGATTTTCCCCACTTGAGCCTGTTACGAATGTATGCAAACCTCTTAAAAATAAAACATTAGTCAAATGTTGAACTCAATGACATTGGAGAGGCAATAGGATCTGAGCTGGGTCCAGTCACAACATTGGGCCTGGAGTTACACATCTGAGCCTGAACACAGCAATAATACCTAGATGCCATTGTCATTTGAGGAAACAGCGCACACACATATGTTGCATGCATACAGACATAAAGCAGAAAGCTGATTACAGGTTTAAAGAAAATCCAGCATATGTAAAAAAAAAAAAATCAATTGCCATTAGAGAATTAGTGTTTTTCATGAAGTTAATGCCTAGTTAATGTTTCTTTCTTTCTTTTTTTTTTTTTTTCAAAGCATCCATTTAACAGCAGGACCTGCCCTGGATTATGTCGACAGTGGACATTCAGCCAACAAAGCACTCTGACCCCTGTGATAACAGACCATTAGCGGGAGAAAAAAAAAGGATAAATCTCCTTATAAGAGCAAGAGGGAGATGTTGTAATAACAGATTACATGCATTTAATGGCCAAATTTACATCCATAAGCCAGAGCTGAAAGCATTTGACGCAAACAGATGATGAAACATAGCTTCGTCGAGGAAGCTATAGGACGGAGAGGTGCATTGTGGGTAGAGGTGGACATAATAAAACCAGAACCACAGCCGCATGGACTCCCTGGGTCTGGGTTTTCCTCCCTCTGTCGGAAAGCATGCATGTTTAAGTTAATTGGAGACTTTAAACTGCCCTTGGGTGTGAGTGAGAGAGTTAATAGTGTGTGTGTGTGTGTGTCCTGCTAAGGTCTGAGACCTGTCCAGGCTGTATTACCTGCTCACACTCAATGTGGGTTGGACTACAAAGTGGGTAAGTAATCAGACTGACTCTTGGTCACATGGAAACTCTGTTATAAAGGGAATTTGAAGGACTATAGAACATAAACTGGACTTTACCAGGTGATCACAAAAGTTGGGTAAAACTTCGACTAGAAACAAACTTCAATCCACACATTGTTTGCATTGATTGTGTTTGTCATATCAAGGGCTGAACCAGGAACCAGGCAGATCATGTTTATTTGGAAAAATGCAGCACCACAAACTAACTTTGTGAGAGCGTTTCCTGTCCTTCTGAAATACATGGACTTTCAACTAATTTCACAGACTTTGACTCAAAAAATATGCAACAGGCTCACAGAAACGGGAAGTAAATTGTCAATCTCGCCACCAACAGTTCTTCAAAGTAAATGCACGAACCTGTTGTGGCTATCTGCTGCAAATGATACACATAAAATCAATAAATAGGTCACATCAGTCACAGCTCAGTTACTTAAAAACTCGTTTGACACGCAGAGACCTCAACTGTCAGACCTCTCCTGTATTGGTTACAATACAGAGGTCAAAGGTCAAGGGGCCTCCCATGGCTTGTCAGGAAACCGCACAATATCGACCACCCCATTAAAGGCCATTCATGTCACTCTGAAGAGCAGTTAGAGACAAAAGATTTATCATAGAGGAGAAAAAAAACAACATAAACACAACAGGTGATCAACAGGAGTTACATTGTCCTCATTTCCATCGCAGCTCTGACCTTCCTCCTCACGCCGAGCCTCTGCGGGCAGATGGAGAGGTCGTACAGTGGAGGACGATGGACGGATGGATGGATGGATGGATGGATGGATGGATGGATGAATGGACGGATGGAGGCGGCGTGTGTTGACAGATGCCTCGTGCGGGCCCACCTGTTTCACTGAGCTCCTGGAGGCGAGCGTGTCTGTCGTGGTCACACAGTGGGAGGAGTAGGAGGAGGAGGAGGCGGAGGAGGAGGAGGAGGCCGGGGATGGAGGGATGGACTGGAAGCACTGGCACGTGCTTCCCTGCAGAGATCTTTCTCCAGTTACACATCTTGTAGCAGGCTGTGTGTGTGTGTGTGTGTATGTGTGATTGTGCGTATGTGTGTGATTGTGGTCATTAGGTGTTTGTGTGTGTGTGTATGTGTGTGTCTATGAGGGCGTCCAGGTGTACGTCTCCACGGGCTTCCTCTCCCCTGTGCTAATGTGAGGTACGAGGGCGTGGTGTAAACACTGGTGTGTTTATGGGTTTATGGATCAATCTCATGTGCACGTGTGCTAGCGTGTGTGCGTGTGTGCGTGTGTGAGCGTGTGTGTGTGTTTAGGGGAGCAGGAGGAGTGTGCCCTCTCTGCACCCCCACAGCCGCCACACGCCTGGCCACCTGCTCTGGGATTAGAGAGCATGCGGATTACACGCGTCACAATGGAGATACACAAACACAAATATGGCCTTGGCCAACAAAGGAAACACACGCACACACACACACGCAGGCACGCCGGAAAAGCCTCACCGCTAATCGCTTGTAGCATCTTCAATATTTTCATAGTTTAGGGGGAATAATGACGCGGCGGCCAGATGATGTTTGTCTCGGTGTTGACCGATGCTGCGAGGAAGCAGCAGCAGCTTCCTGAGAGTGTTTGCCGAGGGAGGCTTACCTCGCCCTTCGCTTTGACCAGCTATTTGAGTGGGTTTCCTCATAAAATGTGTGTGTGTGTTGGATGGGATGGAGGGGGGGGGGGGGGGGGCGGGGGGGGGGGGGGGGTAGGGAGGTGTTTTTGCCCTGCCTGCTCCACAGTGACCCACAACAGATCCTGCTGGCCTACTTTTCAACGAGGCGAAAACAAGGGTACGTCAGGCAGCGGTGTCGACCGTCACCCAGGAAAAGGTCGTCCCCTACGTGATGTCACCAGTGACAACAACGGCACAGACAGGAAAACAGCAGTTATTACTGGGATGTTGTTTACAACATGGCACAGCAAGGGTCACGATTAATCATTTGTTTTGTTTCAGCTAAAGTGGGATCTAATTTTATGAGGTCATTTCATTACATTTTGTGAAAAAACAACATCTTCGTTTGAACGTTTTCACAGCCCAGATCCATTTAAAAAATGTGATTCTTGCGTTTTTATCTTCCAGAGGTAATTTAACCTTCAAGCTTTCTCACTTTTATTATGTTTTTCATGATTTTTAGAAACTTCAAGGAAGAACGTTTTCGCAAGACCGACTAACTTCAAGCCCGTTGATAAATGTTATGTAATAGTGTAATGACGAAAAAGCATCACATGCAATGAGAACAAGTATACCCTGTGTTTAAATTGCTGGGGTCGTGACTACATTAACCATGTTACAGTTGTCTTGGCCAAACTACAAAACAACACACTTAAAATTCATCCAGATACAATTTATGAAGATGTTTTCAAATTTGCTCCAAGTAAAGTTCAGTTGTAATCTCAGGTGATTTGCAATTTTGTGGTCTTCAGGGTGTAATCTGTCACATACAGTACGAGAGTGGGACACAAACAAAAAACATTTCAAGTGGTGGAAACAAAGGACGAAGATACGACAGGCTGGATGGAGAGTCGCCGTCAGCTGCCTGCATCTAAAATTTTGTAGTCATCTCTGTAACGCTTGCTTTTGTATGCATGATGTAATCCGGCGCCTCGCTGTCACCTAAAACATTTTGATGACACGTCTGAACTGAGGCGACTGCAGACAGTGAGGTGATGTAAAGGGAAGCCAAGACCCCCTGACACCCGGCCAGGAAAACCAACCCCCGGCGCTCCACGTGTTTCACCACGTCTCTAAACACTTGTTGGTTGACGGCGAAACCAGAGAGGCCTCAGAACAGAGGCCTGCTCTCTGTATGTGTGTGTGTGTGTGTGTGTGTTTGAGTACAGTGGTGGTGTGGGAGACTGGGGGAGAAATCTTAAGGCCAGCACCCCCCCCCCCCCCACCCCCCCCCCCCCCCCCCCCTTACCCCTCGCCCCTGCCTCCTTTTGCCCCATGGGGGTCGGTGGGTTTGTTTTGCTAATGACCCCATCCCGTTATGACCTCATTCAGTTTGCGCTCGGTAATTGGTGGCACACTGACACACTGCAGTGCCCGAGGGAGGGGCTCACACGCCTCGGGGTGGGGGGGTGGGGTCATCCCATTGTAAACATTCCTCCCTGACAAATAAGGTATTGTTATTGATGATTAACGGCAATGAGGCGCACTGTGTGTGTGTGTGTGTGTGCGTGTGTGTGTGCATGTGTGTGTGTGTGGGCAGGGAAAAGGATAATGAGGATAATGTAGGTGATGAATGATGATGACAGGTGAGGTGTTACCACAGATTAACCTCAGCATGGAGTGATAACAGTATATTTTTGTTGCGGATAATGATCCTCCAGGCACTCCTCCAGGTACAAACAGGCCCCATGGTGCAGTCCTAAGTAGGGAGGACGGGGAAAAGTAATTTCTCACCGTTTCCTTGTGAGTTCTTGTTCAATTAGGCCAGTTTGTGAGGAAATCCACAGTTTTGAGCCGTTCTTTCTATTTCCAATGGCTCTGGCTATGGAAAAAAGGCTCCTGATTAGCGTCACTTCTTTGGTGGGCCAGGAGTTAGGACCAAACAGTCAGAGACTGGGGGCCTGGTTATTGAGACCAGTGAAAACAGTAAGTTGGGCATGTTTGTTCTTGGTTAATGAGAGATGCCACAGTCACATGATGAAATGACAGCAAAACGAGCTACAGGAAAATGAATGGCTCTCGAGCAGTGGAAAACAGTGGAACAGTGGAAAACCAACTGGTTCTTTGCAGCCGGCTTCAAACCAACACTGTTTTTATTCTCAGCTTTTGGTGCTAGTGCGTGTTCCTATTTGAATACATTTTTTTAGTATTTTGGGGAGTCTCTTTTCCCTTCGTTTGAGAGGATAGCTTGAAAGAGACAGGAGGGAGGGCGAGATGACACCCAAACTGGATTTTCACCTAGTTTGTCATCAACTGGATTTGAACCCGAGCATGGGGTGCCTTCTTACTTTTTTACCGTGCTGAATCACAGCTTGAACATGCTACTTGACAGGTGTGGCTGCGTTTACTCAGAGGAAACATGGGTAAAGAGAGTCTGAGAGCCGTGAACGCATGCTGCTGCAGGTGGTTTAGGGATGCATTTGCATCTTCAGCCGCCTCCTTGAGAAGCCTCTTCATACACTTGAGCTCTCATGTTGCGCTTGTAGGTGTTTTTCTGACCTCCAATCTGGAAGAGACTTCCCTCCATTTTTGGTATCAAACCAAGGAGCCTGTAAGTGCAACATTGCATTGCAAGTAGAAAAACACATTGACGTGGGTATCATTTTTCTGATGACAATTGTGGAGGAAAATATTGACATCAAGCCATCACTTTGTTAATGAGAAAAAAAAAGCTCCCAGTGCCACCAGAGGACACAGGTGACGTGTAAATATGCAGCACTAATGCGGAGGATATTGTTATTATCTACGGCAGAAGTCTCTAAGCGTGTGTCTCATCCTCCGTCTCTTCTCCCAAAACTTTCATTTGACTCACAGACGGAGGTCTCTCTTTCACGGATGGATATTCATTTCATAATATGGCACAAAATTATACCCTCAAGGCCTGGGTGTGAGTGTGCTTGTGAGTGAGTGAGAGAGAGAGAGAGAGAGAGAGAGAGAGAGAGAGAGAGAGTATGTGGTTGTGTGCTTAAGTGTTAAGTGGCTGCATGTCTCCTGTGAGAAATGCCTGGAGGTCATTCATGGCTTTCTCTAATGTGTCTTTCTACATGCCATTATTCAAATGAATTCAAGGGGAAGAGCATTGTGTGTGTGTGTGTGTGTGTGTGTGTGTGTGTGTGTGTGTGTGTGTGTGTGTGTGTGTGTGTGTGTGTGTGTGTGTGTGTGTGTGTGTGTGTGTGTGTGCACATTCCACTGACGCAATGCACCATCGATTATACATCAAAAAAATAAAAGTGATTGCTATCGGTTGTAATTATCACCTACTGAGCGTAATGTGTAATCACACAGACATTATTACCATTAATTATAAATCATTACAAATTAATTAGCATGGATTATGTCGTCGATGGGTGTGTGTGTGTGTTTGCTAGGAGGCAATGGGTTTGTCAGGTTGTGGAAATGCTCCGCTCTGTGAGAGATGGCAAAAAAAAAAAGACGCGGGATGAAAGAGCTTCCCGCCCAAACTACACGTGTGCCCATGTCGCCGCAAATAGCATCCAACGTAAACACACACACACACACACACATCTTTTACTTTTTGGTGGGTGGCAGCAAAAGTCATCCCTGCATCCCCAGCAACCCCCCACCCCCTTTCCTCTCCTCTCTCCCCTCTCCTCATCCCGCTATCACATCGGACAGGGTCTACTTATAGTAGCACGCCAGAGAGCGGAGAATGGGGAGAGAAAGGGTATTATGACAGTGAGAGGAGAAAAGAGAGGGAGCGAGAGAAAAGAAGGGCAGACAGGGTATTATGAGAGAGAGGATGAGAGCAGTGAAGGCATTTGGAGTCTTTATTCGCCTTCCTAAGCCACGGGCTGCGCTCCCAATCCGATTGGTCGATACGGCCAGCCATGTAAATGAAATGCAAAGCGGAGAGACCCTGACTTCCCTTTGCCAATTTGTGGGGCCTTTTCTCTCTTCCTCCGCCGATGGCTCCGTTCTTTTATCATGTCTGTCTTCCGCGCAACGTGACGCCTTTCTTCCTCACTATCGCAGCCCTGCCGCCTTCAACCTCTGATTCTTCTCTACTCACTTTCTCTCTCACTCTCTCATTCTCTCTCTCTCTCTCTCTCTGTGGAAGATAATGATTTGCCTTTTTTTCCCCTGTAAGAGCTGAACTCTGCACTTCTCTAATGTTCAGCTCCAAGGACTTAATCCACAGAGGCTTTTTTTTTATTTCCTGGGAAACTCCAGAGGTGATTAAGCATATGCTCTTTTGCATGCGTGCTGCTCTGTTTGTGTGTGTGTGTGTGTATGTGCAGATGCATATACAGCATCTGCCCTTGCTCTCTTTCATACTGGATTTGAGGCCATTTTAGGTTGTGTTTTTAGTCCGTTTTCTCAGGGTTCATCACCACTGGCCCGGCCCTGACTTCTCTACATCTCTGACTTTGTTGGGATGTGTCTGTGCTGGTCTGTGCTGCAAACCCTCCTCCACCCCTGCAGAAGGAGGGTCTATTGACACTAAACTCCTCGCAGGGGGTAGAGTGCCAGTAATGGGGGCTCTGGCTGCGTAAACCCCTGGCTGTGAGATTTAGGTTGCAGTTTATTTATTTTATTTATTTATTTTGAAGAGTCTAATCAGCTCCAGCAGTGTTTTATGTGTTTTCACCCCTTTTTTTTAACAGGATGGGATGTGGTGACAGGCTGATAGACAGGGCAGGGCTGATGACAGTTTTAAGTGCAGACAAATGCCACAGTCTGTCCCAGATTAAAAATGCCCACGACCACGGTAATCCCTGTAGCAATGCCAAATTGGTATTTCCTTCCCTGAACCGAGCGTCACTGAATGAGACAGAAAGACACCCACTGAACCTTGTGGCCTGGTATTTGGATTTGGACTGAATGTCAGATACCAAAGTTCAGTGTCAGGAAAAAAAAACATTTTTCACACATCTTCAAATTCTCTGAGGTGCGCAGACAGCTGTGGGGACACACGTATGTGAACTGTGTTGGGTATCACATATTAATATAAAAACAACTGAGATTAATTAAAGAGGGTTTGATCTGAGAGATACACATGCAGAAGTAGTGCGAAGTTCAGGGAGCAGAACCAGAGGTCAGCAGCTCCGGTCTTGCCAAGTGTTCGTCGTGCAAACACTGCCACCTGCAGGCTGAGGGTCAAACTACAACTACTTCCTAATCAGAAGTCAAAACGTGCAAAATTACTCATCAGTGTTTGATTACCCTAGTTTCGTTACTATTTCTGCAGATGATATACAACAACATAAAATAACTACCAAAACAAAGCCCTGTCTATGGCAGGGTCCAAATACAGGGTACAATAGTGTTTAGAAGAATACACTTTGTGACATTGCATGTATAATATAGAAATGCTTGAAATGAACCATGGAAATCGATATTTAAAATAATCACAAAAAAAAAAAAGAAATCAACATGAATCATGAATGCCATTGAGAACTCCTACAGTGCACCTCGTCAGCCAGTTGCTGCTCCTACATACAGTGAAAACCAGGGCAGTGGCTCAGTCATTTGTGCTGGTTACAATTAGAGACACACATCAGCTAATATCGACCTATGGATGATGTGTTACTTGGCTTATGTCATTTCAACAGAAATGTTGACTGGGTTAAAACTTGGCAAATTGATTCAACTGCAATGATGTATCCTATCTAACAGCAGCTCGTTGAGGACAAGTTTTGTTATAAGAGACAATGACCAAATTAGCTAACTCCTATGAACACTGTTGACACCTTAACCTGGACACAGCTACATAGCTACACACATTGATTGAAGATGACCATGACAATGGTTGAATGGAATATTTATCCTTGATTTCTTTACCCTTTATCCATTTATCCTGGTGTTAACATCAAAGCAATGGTTTCATCAGAAATGACTGATTACTATGCTATTTTAGAATCTTTGATTTCAGTGTGGAAACGCATATGTTATGCACTGATCTGGCACCCGTTCATGCTTATCTGGCAACCACACAGAGGCTTTTTGTTGATTGACTGTTTTTGCCTGCCTCTCATTTATGTTCCATGTTCCTCCAACAGAGCTCTGCAGTTCTTTCCCCCCAAACAAAGTGGTAGTTGGAGTGATGCACGATGTGTGCCTCACTCAGCCTGATATGTTTGAGCCAGAACCAGAGGAGGAATCAGAAACTAAGGAACAACCAGGTGTCTATGTCTATTGTCACATCACCAGGAACATCACCAAACTGCAGTTTCACAATTAAGTGACCACATTCACTCACATATTTGACTGGCTGAAGGTGTAAGTATTTCAGAGACTGGTGGTAGTGTCGTTTGTGTCTCCTCGTGTACTGTACAGATTAACGCTGTTTGTTTCACACTCATTTCAAACACCCAGATCTATAAACGATGATGTTTATGAACCTGCCGTAAATGTTTGACCACGATTGACTATTGAACAAACCCAAGGCCAAAGTGCCAAAGTGGCTTTTCATTCTGGCTCCCCTCAAAAAGGAGGATATATATGTATATATATATATATATATATATATATATATATATATATATATATATATATATATATGTAGGCTATCTGTATGTGATGCTACAGCTCCTTGACAAGTGGGGAGGAGGCCCTTTAGCGTCACACACATCAGACAGGCAGATACACACAAACACGAGCTCGCACACACCCTCCTCATCAGCAGCTCCTTCCTCGTCCTCCCATCAACCCTCTCTCCTCCTCCCCTCCTCCTCTCCCTCCTACTCCTCTTCCTCCCAACAGTCCTGCCAAGCTGACAGCTCCAAGCTCCGTGGAAAATGAGTCTCGCTCGCATTACAATCGCGCAGGACAGATTCCATTAGTGCTATCTGAAATTGAGCGCGAGGAGCAGGGAGAGGGAGGCAGCGGCGCGTGGCCTTATCACAGGGAGAGGGTGAGTTCCGCCGACGTCACTAATCCACCAGGCAGGATTGAGCAGGCACACACACACACACACACGCAGAGGAAGACAACTTGAAGGAAGAGCAAGATGAACACACACACACTCTTTCATATGCTCAAGACAACAGGGACAAACTGAAAAAACACACACACACACACTGAGAGAGACACTTTTGGACATTTAGACAGAAAATGAAAGGCTCATGAACACAAACACACACACACACACACACATACATATGCTACAGCCACAGTGAACTGCAAAGGACCAACAACATTTGCATGCATTCAACTAAAGGACATGATGAAAGTGTTGGAAAACAGGCAACAGATCAGCTCTCACACTGCCTGTGTGTGTGTTTATGTGCGCATACTGTGTGTGTGTGTGTGTGTGTGTGTGTGTGTGTGTGTGTGTGTGTGTGTATGTGTCTTGGGGAGTCTTTTTCCTGAGGACTGCTGGCAGGTCTGTTGAGTGCTGCTGCTGCTGGGATTTGTAACTTGTCAGTCTGTCGGTTTGAGATGAAACTGAGCTTCCTGCACACTCACTGTGTGATCTACACCTCCCTGCTGGTCTGCACCCCCTCACACACACAGACACACACACACACACACACACACACACACATACAGATTCTCATATGCACATATGCAAAAATACATTTTGCATATACGTGCTGACACTGGCACCCAATTTTAGTTTCAGGAACACCCCACATGAATACCCCGGTGTCCTCATCCCTATAGTTATTAACCCCTGACACTTAAATCCAAGGGTATGTGAGTGTGTGATATTAGCCCTGTGTGTGGGGGTGGAGGGAGGATGGGGTTAATCATTATGTAGCGGGGATCTTTCACACAAGATCACTCAATTTAAATAGAGTGGGAACACTTTGATGTCTCCAGCTTCCCCCTTTTCTCCTCTGCTCCCCGTCTCTCATTCAAGCCTCTAATTTGCTTCATGTCGCTCCTCCGCCCCCCCTCTACCCCCCCTGTGCTCCAGTGATAAGGTGTAATGAGAAATGTTTTCGAAATGGCTCTCACCTTGCAACACTGCACTAATTGAGCGTGCGTGTGTTGACACCCTTGGCCTCTCCTCCTCCCGGAGCAGACGACGAGAGGCCTGGAGTGGGGAGCAGAGGGCAAAGCGAGGACAGTAACACATGCTCCACGGCGTCCGCCATCACGGGGCCCCACAGCCTCCAAGACACAAAGTAATGAGGGGGAAATACCATCTTCATTAGTTGTCATTTACAGGGAATTACGACGCTGCCTCCTCGGGGCTGTTATTGGTCACGCTGAGAGCGAGCAGCCGGAGCGACGGCGGGGATGAAAAGGAGAAAGTTTGGGAAGACGTGGGAACAGAGGAGCGCTTGGCCTACATTCGTCTCCGCAGCGGAGGGACGCCACTGCAGGGGCCGCGTCCCTCATCAAAACATGAAAGACAAATTAGCGGGCTGATAGAAAGCGAGGCGGAAATTGAAGGCGCCGTTTAATGTACAAATATAAACAAGCAGGGAGCGGACTTGATATCACAGAGACTGGAAACAGAAATGACAAGCAGTGGCGAAAGGTGAGTTGCAGTGCGGGGAATTTAAAATAAACACAATTTTCTCAGCTCTGCTTGAATCAACACTGTAATGTGTGCAAATAATGAGAACCAAAAAGGTGCTAATACTAACTAGCACTATCTTGGTATCTGTGGTCACTTTAGTTGGTTTGGTGTGATATGGCAAATCGTAGTAGTCACAATGAAAACAATTGCTAAAAAAAACAAACTGTCCAAATAGCTCGTTAGGAAAAGCTCAGAGCTCCTCCATGTTAAACAAAATGGCAGGGTCTTTATTTAGAGCAGGTGGGCGTGGCTTCACATGTAGTTTCAAGGGTCCATTTTTGTCACTATGTTGTACAGTTGGGAGCTAACTTAGTCAGGTCCAGTGTTGCTTTCCTTTGCATGAGGACGTGAACTCATGTATTAACATACCTCTTCTACATATTCAATAAACAAAAGAATAACATTCAGCTCAACAGTAGAAGCTTATATCCAGGGCGACTTACAATAGTCTACACAGTGTAATAGTCTAAAATGGTCTACATTTTTCAGAGTGTCGAGGGATGAGTGAGGGTGCAAAAGTACTTGTATAATCACTAATTAAGAGTAAACAGTAGGAGAAGTGCATGGAAAAGTAAGGGCAAAAGGTTGAAATGATACGTGTGCCATAATAAGCAAGGATGATCATTGTGCCAGAGACGGACAATGGACGAATGATGCCTTATTCCCTCCTCCATCATTCCCTTGTCCACCTCACACCCAGGTCCGGGGCCTTCCCTTCCCAAACAGTGACGCAGAGCGTCAGGGTGGGACGCACAAGACAGTCGGGATTAACCAAGACACAACATCACCTCCCTAACAGGATAACACAGCATAATAAACTCCTTAAAATAATCAAACTTATTACAACTCTTAACCCCAGTTTAATACACTCTGCTCAGCTTACGTGTGCCGGCATTCACCGCCACATTCACCCCCACAATAGAGAATAGTCTTAGTAGACTGGAGAACACAGGCCAGCAGCTTGTGATGCCTTAATATTGCCTTTAATTGGATTTGTAAATTATGTGGCTAAATTAACACTTTCTACGGCTCGGTGACTTAGTGAAATGTGAAGAAGGGAAGAAAAAAGGAATGAAAGTCTTAAAGTTAATTAATGGTCTGTGGCCCCGGCTTAATTAAAGTTTCCCACTGTTTGTAGTTAATGGGCTGATTGATGGAACAATGGTTTCAACGCCCCCCTGGTACCTCCAGAGAGTTTACAGAGAGCAAGAGTTCTGAGTGAGTCTCTGATAAACACACACACACACACACACACAAGCACACACTAACACAGATGCCTTCACATGCTTCTCTAGTGTACTGTGCATGGACGCACATAGACATATACAACAAAACGCAATCATACACACCCAAACATACACGCCCAAACACACACACACACACACACACACACACACACACACACACACACACACACACACACAGTCCCCTTCAAACTTCCCAGTCACAGATACCCACTACTCCCAGTGAGGGTTTCACATTAATTAGCTAGGATCAAAACCTACAAATCCCTCCACCGAGGATTGAACTGTACTGCTAAACCCAGCCTCCATCATCTATGCAAGGTCCCATGACACACTCTCTCTCTCTCTCTCTCTCTCTCACACACACACACACACACACACACACACACACACACACACACACACACACTTTAAGTGTGGCCGGTTAAACCTGCAGGGAAGCCTGAGGGTAAGAAAGAGCACTCTGTTTAGGATGTAGGCTACTGTATTTCCTGGAATATTTCCGCTATGAAAATGATGATGATGATGACACACCTCTCATTTTTGTTTTTATCTAAAATATAAGACGCATAAAAATGAAAGTAAAGACCTAAAAACAAACTCTCTATGTTCGTCGAGTTTTATTTATTTGAGGATTTCAGCGAATTGCAATGAAACCAGTTGTCTAGCCAACATGTGAATCATATAAGAAGATTATGTATAAGCATATAGGGTAGAACAGCGTGTGGCACTTGAAATAAGGTATCAGATGAACATATCAACACCAGAACTGACTTTATTCATCTCGCCTTTTCTGTAGTTGGGGCAGGATTTCTGATTTTCTCTGTCCTATACGACTGGAAGATATTTAATGTAGCGCGGCATCGAGATCTCCATGAAATAGGCTTCACAATCTGTGAAAGTTAAAAAAAGGAGCCTCCTCATGGTGCGAGAGTGATCTCATTTCTGCACAAACTTCTGAATGCCACCACTCTCAGCAGGCCTTTCAGCAGACACCCGTAATTCTTCGCAGAGGAGTGAACTTAAGTCTCTCACTGTGCTATTTTAAATCGAGCCGTTTCTGTGATTTTGCAGACATTCGCGTCGTCTTATCACATTTGCGTGGCGATGAACATAACTGCCAAGACTGCTCATTAAAACGGTCGATTATTTTAAAGAGGTGATGCAAGGCAGTGCAACTGCCAGCCGCAGAGCTGGTGGAGAGCGACCTCTGCTGGCCACAGAGCAGGTGACACACTTTGTGCTCCATTTAAATACTATGTGGTTTCTCACCATTTACATGCACCATACAAAAAAACATTCATTATTCATAAACAGCACATCTTCAACTTGCAAAACAGCTGTAATTTGTAATGAAATCTCAGATCAGCTGGGAAGAAAATTCAAATCACTCTCAGTTACTTCTAATAATTATACCATACCTCTTGCAAATTATTTAGAGACATCTTGAATACAAACAAAACCTCCTAAAACCACTCACGTCATCTTAAACGCCTCAATTTTCCCCAAATCGATTAATCGACTTGTATTGAGACACCACATTGAGGGCAAAAAAATGAGAAAAGAGCAAATTCAACTTTTTAAACAGGTTTATTGACATGTGTATAGCGATTGTCTGTGCACCGGACGATTACAGAAGAATATGATATAAAATAATACAAAATAGCTGTACAGAAACACAGATGTATCTTAAAGGAATGCATTATTGACTGTGAGGTTTTTGCGCTGTGTAAATACGTGTCAGCTACTCACTCACCCACAGGAGGATGAGTTCATAAGTTGAGGTTTTGCCATCTGGAACAAAAAGGTCGATTGATAAATATAATAAAAATAATAATAATAAAAAAAAGGACAAAGTTAAGGAAGAGCTAAGGATGTTATTGGTGGCACTAAACAACCTGATGCCACATGATAATACTGTCTTTGAAGGACTAACGACTAAAACAAAACAGAAGGAAAGGAAATTGCATATGGTTATCTATAATCCAAGGCGGGCTCAAACGAAGGGAAAGAGAAAGAAAACCAGGATAAAATAAATACATCAGGTCATAAACTAGAAGCCAATATGAAGGTGCTGCAACGGTTCTTCCATCCACATGCCAATGGCGTTACACTGATCATTGTACATAATACCTTTACAAGCTGAATTCACTGGATTTTGGCGTGTTTAGTGACCGAGATGTTTCCAGCTTCGCCAGAACACTTTTCATTATTGACCCGTATTGTGACTGATCCTAGACCTGCGCTGACCTATATCCTACTGTGGGACCCGGCCGGGACGTGAAGTCACGCCTCTGGACGTCCTCAGCCTCGTCTCTGCGGCTGGAGAGCGTCTCCCCGCCAGCTGTCAATCTGAAACCTGCTAATCCTGAGCTACAGTAAGTCTCAACGCTGCGTCGAGTATCCGCCACGCTGTGCCGGGTTTCCTCTCGTGAGCTGGACTTCCCACGGCTCGGTGGCGCCCGAGGGGCGAGAAGGAGCCCGGCGTAGACGTGGGAGTTTGGTGGAAAACATTAGCATAGTAGTAACAAAGTGGGACTGGATAGGTCTCATTCACAAACGTTACGCATCGATCAAGTATGAGGATTTTTTTTTTTTTGTTTGTTACTTTTGGAGAGGTCTTCCACATTAAAAAAATAGAAGAAAGAAGGAAAAGCTGCAGTTTTCACAGCCCAGCACTCGGAAGACATCTTCGTCTGCGGCAGCAACAAAACAAAAGAGGAAGAAAATGCTCTGAGCATGAGTGACAGGTCGCCTGTCAACCGTGCAAAGTTTCCAGTAAGTGTGTGTGTGTGTAGTGTACATACTGTATGTGTACGTTCAGCACATGCAAGCTAGACACAATTCCCGTGTGAGTGTGTATTATCAATTATACGTCTTCCACACTTGAGGCTATTATTGAAACCATCTGACGTTTTCCAAGCTAGTTCACCAAGCTACACCATAATATTCGGTTACAAAAATAGTATCACAATATAGACCATTCAATATGAGCACCAGGGAAGGCTAAACATAGCCCGAGTATTTGGCTACATTCATTGTCTGGGCAATGTTATTTTCCAACGGTAGCAGTTGTGTGAAGTGTGTGTTTGTTGGGACACAGTGTTGGCAACGTTTTCTCACTCACAAGCTCTCCTAGATCTACCACACGATAATACTCGGAAACATACAGTTGGAGTTTTGCTTACACTGAGTAACAACAGTCAACTAAAACCAATCATCAGTTAGAAAAATAGTTCTCGCTTTGCTTTTTTGTTTTCTCTTTTAACACTGAACATCTAAAAGATCCCGCCCGACCCCCCCATCCCAGAGTAAACCCCGCTCCCGCCCCCGCCCAACCCAACCCCCAGATTTCCTAACAAAATAGTTTTCTTTGAAACAAAAAAACATCTTCTTTTGAGGTTATACAAGGTCAAACCTTTTTGACACGCCGTCATACACCAACATGGACCCTGTTTAGCTTGACTCTGCAACCAGAAGTGTGTTCAAATGTACAGCGATGCTCTTTCTCCCACAGCTTCTATGTATCTGGTATCTGTGGGGCATGCACTCTCACTTTACACTTGGGGGCAATTCAGAGTCTCCAAATGACCTAAACACGCTTGTTTCTGGACCCCTCTCTGGTCTTGTATCAGCAGCTGTGTGCCAGTTCAGGGTCTGCATCTTTTCAAGCACTTCCTGCTACTTTCTAGAGGAGGAATATAGCCCATGATTCAATATCAGGTGAACAATCTGATGATATGCTAGGTGGCTGATAACCAATGAATTACAATGCATTATTAATAAACATCAGATTTCAACTGAGGTTCTATTCTATTAGTGAAATAGATGATTCATCCTGTAAAAACAGATTGCCATTTCTGTGTGAATGCATGATTTCTACGTTTCTGCCATTTTTAAAACTTCATTGTACATGTTACAATAACTACTAAAATATTCTACCCTGTTTACATTGTTAAAATGGAGTGGAAAAAAAGTACTTCTTCATAAGTCTGTCCTGGACTTTCTCCACCTTCAGCACTGAAAGATGAATCTGTGAAGGTGCTCGGGTTAATGCTTGGCTTGTGACGTCTGAACACACCTCTGGTTGAGCCTTTAGCCCGGAAACCATCTCAACCACGTTTTGTAGTGACCGCAACACTTGGCTAAACATAGCACAACATCTAGCTTATCTGGGGAGTGCCGTTATTGCTGTAGAGAGTTATGAAGTGGATTGTAGCCGGTTAACCCCTCCCCCTCCCCCCCTTGCTCATCCTTGGTGGGTGCGTGGTGTGACCAGGTGAAGCCTTTTGGTGTGTATGTGTGTGTGTGTGTGTGAGGAGGGACACAGCGTGTCGTCTTCCCCCGGGTGCTTCAAGATAAATCAAAGAGTCTGCAGAATTTCATTCCACCCTAATAATACATGAGGGGACTCAATTATGGGGCCTCTCTGCATAGATTTCCCACTAAAAGGATACATGAGGACCACAGATAAAAAAAAAAAAAAAACCTGCATATACTCAGAAAAACAGCCTGATCTGAACTGTGCTGGACACGTTTCCCATCATGACTCACTCAGAAGCTGAAACGCTGGATAGAGGCACACGCACGCCTCTGGTCTCACCTCCGGAGGTGAGGGCGGCGTTTTTTGTTTTTGCGGTGGGTAGAGAGTACATTTGGTGATCAGAGTCACAGAGTGGCAGCATTTCACAATTAAAGGAAACATGCTTTAGAAAACTGAGGAGGTGGTCGCATATCAGGCCTGGAAGTGCAAGAGGTGGCGTTTCACCCGGTTTAAGGACACATGGACGCCGCGGACGTGTCGCACACCGCAGGCGGGCTAAGCAGAGAAGAAGAAGGCCATTCCTTTCATTTTATGTGCAAAAAGCGACGTTGGTACATGGCTTGTGAAACAGAGGCATTTCCATCTGTTGGTTCAGCGAGACGTTACAGTACATTATTAGGAAGGAGCCGGGTCTGAGAATACTGGAATGGGTCAAGCAGCATCGTTTGAGCTCCTGTGCAGGTTGGGGTTTAAAGTAGAGCCGCAACAACAAATCAACTAACAAAATAATGATCACCTATTGAAAGAACTGACGAGTTGATTTCAGCACGAAACAAATTCAGAAGGACTTAAAAGAAATTAAGCCGTACATTTTCTGATCTTGGCTTCTTAATGTAAATATTTCCTGGTTTCTTTAGACAAAACGACACAAAAAAAATATCGCCGAGATGAGGATGAGGCCTTTGTGAAACAGGCATCGACAACTTTCCTTCCTGTGAAATCAGCTCAGGTGGAGTTTGGTTGGAATGAAACACTGCAGACTGCTCCATGATGGTAGACTACAGTAAACTGTCTACATGACAGCATCCTTGTTTTGTTTTCACCCCCCTCCATCAATTCACCTCTGATCAAAACGCACTGAAGGATGACCAAGGGGGAGGACTTCTCGGCCTTGAGCCGCCCTGGGCCAAAGTTTTTGTTACACGCTCAGAATGTGTACAGAACACACAAGCTTCACACGTCAATAACCTACTCACACACACACGCGCACACACACACACACACACAGAGCGATGAGGGGTCGAGGACAGGGCTGAGGCCGAGGCCTCCTCCTGCGTACTGTGGTAGTGGTCTGCTGAGGGGGTGGTGGTGGGGGGGTCTAGTCGATGGGGCCCTGGAAGATGAGCCGGGTCCAGCCGGGGGTGCTCAGGGCGCTGGAGCAGAAGGGGCAGATGGGTCTGAAGGCGTGCGTGCCGTGGGGCAGCGGCGTCTCGGCCCAGTACCGGGCTGTCCTCTCCGAGCACACGTGGCCGCACGGCACAAAACTGTGCGTGGGCGCCCCGGCGTCCACGTACACGGCCGGCTCGCAGCCCAGCCACAGGGGCACGTAGGGGCCCACGCTCCGGCACAGCGGGCACTCCCGCCGCACGCCGGGGCCGTCGCCCTCGCCGGGCTCCTGCACGCCCTCCGACCGCTGGCCCCAGTCGTGGCGTCCGTGGACGTGGCCGCAGGTGAGGTAGACCCAGGGCTGACGCTCCTCCAGGCTGCAGGGGAGCACAGGCACAGGGTACGGTTAGTGGCTGTGGTCAGGGGACATATGCAAAACTGACCTTTATTGCTTTTTCAATTCATTCTGCCCCCTTTCAGTTTTCAAGTGCCAGCTTCGACCACTAAGTCAATGTTTAGTTGACGTAGATGAAAAATGTGTCTGAACGAGCTGTTTAGAGCTCTGTCTTCTTACACTTAAGGCAAGGCTATGCAAATCAGACTCGTTACAAGTTTGATGTTGAATAATGTTGTTATAATGTGGTTAAGACTGATCTATTATAGCTCAGGTTAAAGGTGAATTGGTTTCTTTTTATCCTTTCCTCAACGGTATTTAATTTTCAGTCACAGACACCAGAAAATATTCACATTTAAGAATCTTAGATCAGAGAGTTCTGACTTCAATTCCTTCCTTCAATTATTCTCTAAAAAAGGATGAACTTACTAAAAAACTTGGTGAGTAACAGTCAAATGATAGACTGCTTGTTGCAGCCTTAGTTTCTACATGATCAAACTACAGTACAAGCAAGCCACAGCATTTCATTTTTTGCATATCAACAGCGACGTATCTTCATAGTTATCTCGGTCACATCACTTCCTAGAACGGCCTCCAGACAGCACAACAACAAAATAGTCCATTGTTTTGTTTTTTTTTGCCTTGTTGGCTGCGTGACCGGATGTCACACCCAGTAACACAACAGGGCTTCTTTTCCCATGATTCAAAGCAACTCCCCTCTGTCTTAGTTACTGTGTGGGTTTAACACACTGCTCAGGTTGATGGAAACATCTCTGTGTATCTCTGTCTGTTCTTCCCAGCCAGGCCTGCGTCAGATGAGCCCGGGCCTGGACCAGGGCTGGCTCCTACCTGTGGCTGCGTGGCAGGCTGGGGAAGGCCAGGGTGCTGAGGCCTACGGGACACTGAGGCCGGGACGCGTTCAGCTCCTGCCGCAGCGCCTCCAGGTGGCGCAGGGTGGGGGCGCGCATCAGCCCCTCGCCCGTACGCCACAGCAGGGTGGCGCCGCACAGGTCCACCAGGGAGCCGTCACGCAGGGCGCTGCTCTCTCCCTCCGCCTGCACACAGTCACACACACACAGTCAAACCATCAATAATCACTTCACACACGTTGGAAAACTCTTCTCGACTTGAGGCTGAAATCACAATTCTTTTCCCCCATCAAATGCAGATACTGAGCGTATGCTATGATTTTCAAAAAGGTGAGTGGAGGCCGGGGGAAGGACTGACCAGCTTTCCTCGGCTGGGGCCGGAGCGCGTCTCCCTCAGGGCGTAGACGTCTCCGCAGACGGAGATCTCCCTCCACAGACCCTGCTTGGGCTCCTCTGGGAAGCCCTCCGGGTGCATCACCAGCACCCCGTTGGTGGTCAGGCCGTCCATGTGGCCGTCTGGGTTTTTCCATTTGGTTGCTTTCTCCTGTGGTGGAGCACATGCAATCGAATTAGGACTCTCTTAGTCTAAAGAGCTGATTGCTTATTCATGAGAATTACGAGCATCTCGACTGGAGTCTGGACCGAACTCTGCGTTCCAGGCCTTTGATGGCGCCCCGTCTGCTCACCCCTAGGAAGATATTTTTGGAGGAGTCGAAGCCGGCGGCGTAGATGCGTGCGGTGTAGGGCGGGTTGCGCTCGCACACCACCCTGCAGGCGAAGCGGGAGATGGTGCTGGGAGCGATGGAGGGGTCCTCCCCTTCTTTCCCTCCCCCGGACGTGTCCGTCACCACAAAGTCGATGGGGCTCTCCGTGGAGCGTCCGATCTGCAGGGCACGGCACGGAAAGATGCTTGACGGGCACAAACTCAAAAATAGACTTTTTCTTACTCTTTCTAGTCAATGGCTTCAGCTCGGAACCAAAATAATCCACCTCCCTTTGATGGCGTTACGCAACGGCGCAGTGTGAGCGAGACGGAGCTTTTGAAGGTTATTTTTGCCGCTGTGAGACTGGCGTGCCAGTCGTTCGAGCCTCACCTGGAACATGTCCGTGTTGTTGTCGTGGCAGTACTCCACCACCACCGTCTGGTTGCGGGACAGAGTGAAAGAGATGCTGTGCTGCCCCCTGCTGTGCACCGCCTGCAACGACACAAGGCCACGAGTGAGAGCTGAAGGAAACAAACTTTTGTGAGGGGAAAATAAAAAGTCTTTGATTTTATTCTAGCGCTCATTCATCTGGCTAAATGCTACAGACGCTAGAGAGCAGACTGACTGAATCCATGCGAATTAGCACGGAAAGATTCCTGCTGAAGAGCAAGCTCTGAAACGATGAGCTGATTGCTACTGAAGAGTTTTGCATCATCGCTGTCACTCATCACACGCTTATGCATCTGTGCGAAGGCGCGCGCGCACACACACACACACACACACACACACACACACACACACACACACACACACACACACACACACACACACACACACACACACACACACACACACACACACACACACACACACACACACACACACACACACACACACACACACAAATAAGAAGGTGCAGCTCTCATGTGCCAATCATCACTTTTAGTCGTCCTTCCTCTGACTCATTTCCAAGTCTAAAGGGAGCTAGAGGAAGGAAACCACCACACTCTGACAAAACACGCAAACACACACACACACACACACACACACACACACCTTGCTATCCTGTGGTGTGTTGAGGATGTGCACCGTGCTGGGTTTGACGCCGTTGGCTTTGGCCCTGCGGTACAGAGCGAACCGGCTCTTCCTCCTCCCACGGTCTCCGCTCGGGAGAGAGCCATTGTACCTGGACGAGCAAAAACAAAACACACACACACACACGGTCACACTCAGGGATACAAACGAACACATGGTGAGAAACACAGTTATCTCACAGTTTGGCATCACGGGATGCGATCCGTCGCCACTTGTGGCAACGGCACGGCTTTAAATAACATGTCACGGAGGATGCCAAGACGTCTGAGGGAATGACTGCAATTACAACACACGCTCCAGTGAAGCCGTGTGTTTTCCTCTAAACCCGGACGCTTCAGAAATGAGCAGCACACGCAGCCCACTCGTGATTCATATTAAACAGCGTCACCTCGACTAATGTTTGACCCCGCTCACTCAGCCTGTGCTAGAGGATCCAACTGACTGAAGAGGAGGCCCAATGCAGCTTCAACCAGGATGAACTCATTTTTACAACAGTATTCAACATCAAAATGAAAATAGTGCTCATACAGATGTAAGCATTTGGCTGGTCCTTTTGAAAGTGCCATTCATCATGTAGATAATGAGTGACTTAGAATTTAAATATGAACTTTTCTTTGAGAGGGAATGAGCGAGACGTGATGTTGAGACTGTTCTGTTGTTGGTCCTGACTAATGAAACAGCCTCTGAAGTGAAACTGAGCTGGACACGAGATGGGTCCGTGCAGAGGAAGGTTTTGGGCTTTTAGCTAATCAGCAGGGCGAGGTCCTCATTAAAAAAAGATTCAGAGGATACCCAGTAGGCAAGAAGAAGACTTTGTGAGCGATGCTATCCGTCTTTGCCGGGCCCTCAGATCACAGATCAGATCAGATGATGTCTGGTCTGACTCGGTTCTGGGCGGACCGTGGCCTCGCAGCATTGTTTGTACAACAAAGCTAAAACTATGATTGATTTAGTCTTTTACAGGGAAAACAATCAATGTCAGATTTGGACAAATGATTAATGAATTACCACATAAAAGGGAAATGCCAGGGACCAGCTGGTCACAGCGCTTACATCTTAATATCGTACATATTGAATGTGGATGCATGAATCACTTGTGATATCGCACAGTTACAGATAAAACAGAATAAACAGTGGTAATAGTATTAATACTCAGCTGGAGTCCAAACACTATGACACAGCTAGGAACAGACAGGAAGAAGAAGTGTCACTGTCAGCTGCACAGTGATAGCGTATTGTCATTGACTGAATACGAAAACAGAAAGTGTCTGGGTATTCTGACATTCTGACAATTTCTACTGCAGATTTGTGGTAGAGAAGAGTTGTTGGATCTTTTGACCTAGCTCTACATTAAAGCCTTAATGCATGATGACAGTTCAAATTTCCATCTATATGCCATCTGTAGTTTCAGTTAAAACAGACTGAAAGAAATCAGTTCTAAAAAGATGCTACAAGTCCATCAAAACACCCCAAGCTGTAACTGTACTGAACACTGACCACTATATTTAGATGCAATAACTTGCTATTATTTACAAAAACACTCGAGTTTATCTAAAGGACAAACAGACCCTTAAGCATGATTTTATTGCAAAATGTGTTGTCTGGGTGTATCGTCTGCAGGTTTTTCTGGTTTAGACATTTTTTAACTTTCATATATATACATATATATATTTACACACATGTATACATACATACATTTAGGTGTATTAAGTATTTTAGGTATAGGTATTTTAGCTTTGGTCTTAATTGCACATAATTTCATGGTATCTTTTTGAACAATAACAATGAAGAACCATGAATCCTTTAAAGTGTTAAAATGTGAGTGTGTCTGAGGAAAATTTGCTGACATCATATATCTTTACTGATCTATATTTCCACGAATCCCAGGAGCAAAATTCATTTTCTGTGGTTAGCAGCTCATAGGCCAGAGCAGGGCAGCATGTCAGCAGCAAATTTGTGAGGACGGGATCGGTCATGTTGCCTGGAAAAATCTTCAAACGGATCACATTTACTAGTGATACTTTTGTGGATTCAGATCACAGGGACCTGTTCCTTCCAACGGTCCTGACTGTCAGCTCTAACGGGACTCTGGCTTGACAAGAAACACACTGGGTCGAAAAGGAGAAGGAAAGGAGGAGGACACCCGAGGACAGGCCTCTGAGGGGCAAGAGATGTGAAAGTGCACAGGAGAGAAAATCAGCTTATGGAGAGAGAAAAGGTAGCCTGGGCAGGAACAGTCAGAAGCTTAAAGCAGGGCAGGGTGCATGGAGACAGGAAGGACAGAGGAAGCCGAGGCCCAGAAGAAGGTCGAGGAGAGAGGGCAGTGGAGGAGTAGGAGGAGGAGCAGCTCTAGGAAGCACAGTTTCTCCTGGGCTGCATCACGCATGTGCGTGCCTCGTAAAGCGCAATATAAAATATTCACTCCTTCTGCCCCTCGACACGGGGTTTATTTTCGTTGAGGGCAATCCACCGAGGAGGGCTGCTTCGGTGAAAGTCAGCACTCAGCAAAACACCAGGAGGATGGCTGGCTGGCTGGGTGAGAACTGGAGGAATGCGACAGATATGGTGTGAAGAGACGGGTTGAGATTAAACAAAGAAAAAAAAGAAGAAAGGTGTGTGGGAGAGATAAATATGGAGAACAAGAGGGGTGTGTGCATAGTGATGGGAGCGGGTCATGAGTGAGTTGATCTTTTCGCCCGGGCTGCTTGGACAGGCTGTGCACAGTGTCCAGGCTAACTAAGGCAATGAGCGATGGCAGGCAGCCACTGCAAAGATCACATGGCCTGCAGTGAAGCAAGCATCGACCACACAAGGCATGTGATCATCAGGGGCCGAGACAGACGCAAACTTAAAACCACACTGGCCGAAAAAACAGGGCCAGGAAAATGTGATATCTGACAGGAAGCGCGGGGAGAGAACAGCTTGTTCTGACAGCCAGGTGTCTACAGAGGAGCTGGTCACCTATGAATCCAACTAACCTGGATGCATAGTAATGTTAAAAGGGGACCTAGATCCTTGTTCTCTGGCGCCAACATAGAAGCTATGGGACGTTCAAAATCCGGTTTTTGGTGTGGCAATATTACCCATTTCCCCTTTATCTGGCAGTTGAACAGGAGTTTAGATGATCGGCTATCGTGCCAGCCTCAATAGGCACGTGACTGTAAGTTCCTTCCAAGCTCAGCAGCTTTTTATCCGAACTATGCAGCACATCCAGCCTTATATGTCTGAGCCAGAGTCAGATATTGAACAAAAACCAGAAGACACTGACACTTGCCCATAAACTTCTCACTCTAAACTGTTTTGAAGGTGTGAGGTGGCATATTTTTTCTTTACATTTGTATTCAGTGTCACGTTTTGTCTTGTTTTTTAATTTGCCATCAGTCTCTCATCTAGGTCCAGGTTGCAAGGACAAGAGTCTCACGAGAGAAGATCAGACACCGCCCTCCAGCAAATGCTGCCTCAGGTCTCCTACAACATACATGCCCGATGCACAAACCACCTCAGTTGGTTCCTCTCAGTGCAAAGGAGCAGCGGCTCTACTTTGAGACCCTCCTGAAGGGCTAATTTCTTCACCTCCTCCAAGGTCAAGCTCAGCCACCCTGCTGAGGAAACTCATTTCAGCTGCTTATATTCAGCATCTCGTTCTTTTGGTCACTGTAGCACATACCTCATGACCACATGAGAGTATGGGAGAATGAAGACAGACCATTAACCCGAGTGCCCAGTGACACAGCTCGGTCTTCACCACCAAGGACAGTTACAGCATCTGAATTACTTGAAGTGGTGCCCTGAACAACACCTAGAGATATGTAACCTCTCTTCTTGGAGGCTGGAACTCCACCCGATTCAGATCCGGATCCAGCTTTCTGGTTTTTAAACTCACATTTCAATATTCCTCAATGTTCCATCCCAGAGTCAAAAAAACAAGCAAGTCTGCAGTGACTGGAGGCTTTAAACTGCCTCTAGGTGTGAGTGAATGGTGTGTGTGTGTCCTGTCATGGCCTGGAGATGTGTCCAGGGTCTGCATTCTCTGCCTTCACCTTACATGCGGTCTTTCCTCCCATTTAATGCTGTATTAAGAGTGTATCATCTACCACATCATCTAGCAACCAGATTGTGACACTCCTAGTATGCAGTAAATCCCTTTGCATTACACAATAATGGCAATAACGCTTCCTCTTGCCATTCTTGCCGCAACCAGTTTTCACAGATCACTCATCTTTGTTGAAAACCACAGAGTTGATGCTCGTATTAGCCTGCAACCCTCTGGCCATCTCTCTGGCAGGGCAAACCACACCTAGACCGCCACTGTTTCAAAGTGAATGCGCTCGGCAAAAGCACATTATACACTGTGGTATGCCCCACAGAGCAGGCTTGTTGTTTAGGTTGCAATCCCACCCAAAACAACCTCGGAACATGAATTAACTCGATGACTTCCTGACTGATCAGAGGGGTGCTGTAAAGGCCTGCTCTGTTCAAACAGTCAGATGACGAGCAGGGCGGCTGATCAGTATTCAGATGGCTCCAGCCTCCTCGCTCCATGTTCAGCCGGAGGGGGGGAAGAGATAGGCCATTAGGTCAGTTATCTTTGGCATACACAGGAAGCTCTGCAGGGCAGGAGGGAGGCCTGTGGAAGCCGGGATATGACTCTTTCTCTATGTGTGTGTGCGTATGTGAGTCTGAGTCTGCGTGTGTGTGTGTGTGTGTGTGTGTGTGGTGGCATTTCTGGTCCCTGCAGACCCTGCACAGTGTGGAGGAGCTGCAGGGGTGGAAATGCTGTGGAAGCTGGTAGCTGTCATCAGCACATCCTGCCTACTGTGTGGTGTTGGTGATGTAGACTGGGCTTTTCTCCGCCTCCTCCTCCTCCTTCTTCCTTGGCATGGATGGTCATCTGGCTGCGACGTTTATTAATTAGTAACACAAGAGGCTTTATGACTTAGTAATAAGAGCATTCATCTTGCCACAGACAATGATATCACCCCCACAGTCCTACTTTAAGCAACCTCAGTTTCAGCATAGTATGACATCATTGGGATTTTCAGCCTGAGCAATCCAGCGGTGCTCACCCCCTCACTACAACCATTGATGAAAAAGCGGCTACATCCGTAGTAGCCTCCTGTGCTATGAACCACAGCACATTTTTAAGGCTTATTTCACACTCAAACGTGACTCGGAATCATCTCCAGCAGCCTAGCTTCGGACAATAGGATTGGATTTGGATCATAAAGTTAGTTTGTGAGATTACAGCGCAGTCACACACTGATGCTATGTCCACGGCAGTGTGGTATTCATGCAAGACGAGCCCAAATGTGTTACTACGAAGGCTTTCCAGGGTTAAACACGATGCGAAATGTGGGATATTTGACAAAAAAAAACAGTGGTTTACAGCTGCACTCGCACGTAAACTGTGGGTTTATTGTGCGGATGCTACAGATTGATTTCACCACTGGAGCGTTTCTCCGTCCTACACATTTTCTTTTTACTACTGCTCCAGGGTTTCCACAGACTTACCCCAAAATGACCAATTCGCCGTATTTCACCGGGTCTTTAACGGGCACATCATCATCTCCTCCGTCTTTTTTCGGTGAATTCATCAGACTGGGCTGATCCAGAAGAAGAAGGAAAAAACGCGTCCAAACGGCAAAGTGCTGGGAGAATAAAACAATGCTAACACACTCGAAAGTGCGGGGAAGTGATTTGCGTCGTAGCCTATCAAAGTTTGGCCACAGTTGGGTAAAGTTTTTCCGGACTTTTCCTGGTTTGTTTTATCGTTTTAATCCCCCGAATGAGCATCTTTTCGAGGCTTTAACGCCGGCGTGATGCTAGTTAGTATCTCATCATATCTGTTCAGTAGCATCGGGTACAACAACGGCTAACGGCAGAGAGTGGGTCATACCAACTCGCACAGGTGTACATTCATTGAAAACGCATCTCAATGTAACCAACGGTATTACCCTCACAAAGATAGATATAATTTATTTCGTTTAATATGTACTAGTAATACATTTCTACAGTCGGATATTAGAAATAAAGTCACAATAAAAATACACAAAGTATCCCCCAAAAGGATCCCCCCTCATAAAATACAATAGGCGCAACCGTGATGAGACTCCTGCTCCCACTGACAGAATAAAACGAGGCGTTTCGACATCCACATCCCCCTGGCACGTAGAGGTGCGCCGACACATTTAAAGTGAAGACTACATCTTTGAATGTTATGCATGGAGGTATATATCTCCGATCTGGTGGGTGATTATGGAGTCTGACGTAATGAGATGCTCCAGGGGGAGGGGGGTGTGGTGTAAACGAGGATGTGGGTCACCATTGAGCCCTAGACCAGACACCTTTCCCCTGCTGTATGGGTTCCCAAGTGGGAACTGGGAGACAGATATAGGTCGACTCGAGCCCACACTTTCCCTTTCTCTTCCCCACTCTCTCTCTCTCTCCATCACTTGACATCTCACACACACAGACACAAAGAGTCGTGTCTATGTAGTTGTTGTGCTGCGACCACATGAGGGCAGTGCATTGCAGTTGCTCAGCAACTTTTCCACTCCATGGAGGCAGTCAAGTGTAGCTATTTTACTAACCTTTATGTTTAAACATAAATCTCATATATGCATTGGTCATTAATATATTCTACTACATGCACAGTGTTGGAGTTTACCACGTCTTTTTCTGTAATACAGCCAAACATTAATGCTTTCTGTATGTATGAACGTGTCTTGTTTTGTTTTCAACAATTTAGTTACCTTCACTTGTTTTCCACTCTATTTTCCATACCTGTACCTTTTTCTTCTTGTTTGAGGTAAGGGATTTTAGTTTTTGTTATAATGTGATAGTCAGTATTTGTACTATGCATTCATTTTCTAGACTCTTCAGTGTTTGGATCAACGAGCACACCTCAGTCTAAAAGATCCTGTCTTTGCTTGTTTACAATGGCATGAATGAATGACTGAATCATTGAATACGATGGAGACTTACAGTTGGGTCACACTGCTGGCTTGTCACATACCTGGCACATTTTTGACGTGCAATACTTCTTCGTGTTCATTGTTATTTGATGAGACAGAAAGCCAAAGCCTTTGCTGCAGGCTTTTTTGGCCAGAGCACAGAGCTGCGGTGTCAGTAACAGAATCTGCTCGGTCTCCACCACGTCACGGCTGCCTTCAACCGGGACAGTAGCCTGGTTTGTGCTCAGGAGGGGTGGAAGTACATGTAGTGGCTTGCACACAACCTAAGGTACAGGCACCATGTAGTATATTGCAGGTTGATCTGCGGCCTATCACAATGCTGGCCCCCTCTTAGAAGTATGTCAGCGTCGTTGTAACATTTGCTTGTGCAAATGTTCACATATTCCCTCCCAGATATGGCAGCAATGTCAAAATGGAAATGCTCATAGCCTGCCTTATTGCAACTACAGGGAGACAACAGATGACTCATGTATGACTAGAGCACTCAAGATGAATCAAACAACCACACCCTGAGGTTTGAAGTACTTTTTTAAAAATGTAGATATCACTTCCAACCTGAAACATGAAACACTGGTGATCAGAGTGGCAGCTGCATACTGCCTACGCTGTCCTGTTTTTGCTCAATATGACTTCAGGTGCACAAAAGTTAACTGTGTCAATAACAGTGTGTGTGTGTTTCATAATGTTTTAAACTGTGCAGGCGGGTCAGTCTAAAACCTGTATTTACCTACTACAAAGACTTACTGTTGTAACATGTACAGAACAGGATGGGACTTTTTCTGTTTGCAATAAGACGACTGAAAGATGGATTTTCAGCATTAACAGTGCTGATGTGCAAGTTCCCATACTGCTGGCACTAACACACGCCCATACCATCACAGATGCTGACTTTTGAACTTTGAGCACAGACCATTTCCATGTTATCCTAAAGAACACAGTGTTCATTATTGACACATTCGATATTAGCTCTCAGCCTTGCCTCTTGCATGCAGAGGTTTTTCCAGATTTGTTGGTTATATCAGAGATTGTATCTGGTGAAATCTTTTTGCAGATGCATCTCTCACAGATATGATACAAACCTGTTTGTAATGCTCACAACAAAGTCACAAGTTTCCCATCACAAATTTCTTTTTGTTGCCCTTGTATTACTGTCATTTAATTCAGAATAGGCCTTTGTTTACAAAGTCATGGATCGTGACCATTTATTGCCTTCATTGTCTTTATTGTCTTTTTGCAGTTCGTAGCTCAAAAGGGATTTCCAAAGAATTCCATTTGCATGTTTCTATTTACTTTTCACACAGTGTAGCAGCGTTTTTGGCACCAGAGTTGTAGGTGGGATTTTTCACTGCAGCTGCAGAGAAATTAATCAACCAAGTGGAGTGCTGATTTCTCTAACGCGGGTAAATATTACTGCACAGTTTTACTGTGTATATCAGAAGTTTAACCTTCAACATACTTTTCTTGTGAGATACAAAGTAGAAACTGGATAGACCAGATGTGTGTGTGTGTGTGTGTGTGTGTGTGTGTGTGTGTGTGTGTGTGTGTGTGTGTGTGTGTGTGTGCACGCATGTGTGTGCATGCTTGTGTGAGTGTGACTTTCTTTATTTTCCACTCTGGGATTAAGGTCACACCCTCCTCACTCTGTCTGTCTTCCTCCCAATTCTTCTGTTCTTCTATGTCTCTCTATCTCTTTCCTCCACTTCCTTTTTGCTCTGGCTGCCTCTGTCCTCTTTGGGCTGAAGTACAGCATTAAACTAAAAAAATATGTCCGTCCTCCATCATGCAGAAAGAATCCTCATTGGTCCCCTTCATTTTCTTGTTTATGGCCGTAATAATCAGACAGCAGCAGGGCAAGGATATGGTTTGTGCTGTAGGGATTATTTACTAAGTCTCGTCAAACTAGAAATTTATAATGTAAGGAAGGTTCCGGATAAAATCCACCCCGAGTCATTTAATCAACTGTATCTGATGCAAAATGTTCAGTGATTATGTTGTGCTCTGTAAAAGCCCAGAGGAGCGTTTCAGCAACAGAACAGTGGGAGGGATTTATCAACCTACTCCAGAATACTTAGCAGGGCAGATGCAGATGTATTACAGCACTGACTTTTGCTTATAAACTGTATTTTACCACAGACAAAAACTTCACCCCTGCTCCAAGATTTCAAGAAAACACATGCAGATATTTTCCATTAACTTATCATTCTCTTATCTTGATCCTCTTAAAGCTCAAATGATGGCAGGAGAAACTGATAAAGATGTACAAATGGCCACATCGCTTTTTGCTTTCATTGTATTGTGAATCATATTGCACATCGTTTCACGATACGTATCGCATCGCATCTTGTGTATCGCGATATGTATCGTACCGCATAATGCAATATGTGCAACACCATTTGAAAAATACCGCAATACACAATATGAGATATGATACATACCATATTGTATTGCATTGTATCATAGTATCACTGTACACATCGTAATGTGTATGAACCATAAACGACCCTGTTGTTTTTGCTCAAATTTCAAGCTATTTTTCCAACGTTTTACCATTCTCTTACCTTCATCCCCTCAAAGTTAAAGTGATAAGAAAAAAAAACAGTTGCGACTGATGTCTTTCTCAGGAGTGTGAAGTATCAGCTGTTTTGCACCTCTGGCTGATGCTAATGAGTGGCGTTCCCATTCACAGTTCAGAAAATACACAGGAGTGTTGACAAATGAATGCCATACTGTGGTTCAATCAGTGAGTCAGCAGCACATAACAATTTAATATCTCCATTTATGGCTGCTTGCTTTGACATTTATGTCACCACATGATTATAATGGATCTAGCCAGCCAAATTGGAGAGGAATTTTTAGTTCACTTGTGTGTAGTAGCATGAAACCTTGTTGCATCACACGAGTCATCGCAAAACCATATTTGGTGAACAAATCACAGATCAGATTGTATGTCTAATTGTGAACATGTGGAATGCATTACCTCTGCTATCATTAGGCAGCTCTTGGCAGGCTGCTTTTCAAGTCAAGCGAAACATAGAAGAAGTAGCCACTGATAATTTGCAAGTGAATGCTTATGCACAATATAGAACCAGACAAAGTAGAGCCTTGCTGCAGCTGCTGCCGTTGCAGCAGCTCTACTACACGTTATAAAAGCAGCAGATCCCCTCATGTACAAAACTGCCACTTGTTCACTGAGGATAATGTATAGATGTAATAACAACAAAATGAGAACATAAATATCTGAAAAGTGCCCAAATAAATCACCACCCTAAAAACACAAGGCAAGTGAATCTGAAAGCTGTTTTTCGGACACAGCTATGTACACATTACTCTTAGATATTGCTGGTGCTTTTGGCTGAAGAGTATGTTTTGCATACTGCACGGCATCAGGCATGAGTTCCTCCATGACGGATGTGACTTCTGGATTGCTTCTGGGTTGTTGTCAGTGATTTACGCTTGGGACGTCAGAGCACCAGTCACGTTAAAACGCCTCTGGGCCAAATGACCTCAGTCTGGGTTTTCAATTGGCGCTGATTTAGGAGACGGAAGCAGATATTTGCTTTAACAATCATAAGTAAGAGATGAGAGTGATACTCAGTTTAAGGCCCTTTAGAGGTGCTACAGCCATCTGCCACTGAGCCTTTGTAAGTGTTGCCATAGAGACAAGAGCAAACAAAGAAAAGGTATGTCTGTCATTCAGCAACCCCGGATCCGTTGTCTGTAGTTGCGGCTTAGATGGGCTGGAGAGGAACAACCTCCTCCTCCAACGTTTGGATACAAAGCACACCGAAAGGGAGTGCCGAAGCGTCATCCTGATATGATGAAATGCAACAAAAACGGCAGGCACACATGCCTAGTGGGCATATGTGTGTGTGAGAGAGAGTCGATGTGGCGGCAGACTACATAGGCCACACCACACTGCAGATGGCTCAGCATATTCCCTTTCTCTATGTGCACTGGGACACAACAGGCACACTAGTGGTTTTTGGCGCCCTACAGGGCAAACTAATTGCATACACAAGGGGGTTTGTTGCAAAACACTGAAACTGAGTGGCATTATAATATGAAGTAGTTGGTTATATATATACTTTAGGTAACTTTAATGGGCAAGTTCACTCAGGGCTACGCACAGATTTATTTCAGTTCTACAATAAAATGTGCTCATTTTGGGTGCATACTCGATTGCGCATAATGGTGTTTTTAGATGTAGCAAACTGTTGCACAAGACATGAAAAGATGATGTGAGATCATGTGAGAAGCAGGAGATGGGGAAGTAATTTGAGGACTTCATTGGAGCAACTTCTGAGCCAACTCACAAACAGAAAAAGAGATCAAATAAAGCTGCTGCCCATGGGAATCAAACTCAACTTTTGCCATCACTTGGTCAGATAAAACCATTTATGCATTCCACTGTTTCACTTTGAATGAACTGTCACTCGTTCTCTGTCTTAAAATACAAAAGCGAGAGAGCTGCAAGGAGGCATTATTTGCACTTGTGATTTTGCATTTGACAACCTAATTTCTTAAGCAATGTTTAACAACTATAAATTGACGCTCTACGCAGAAATACGACACGTCCCAGTGTGGGATCTGGGACTGCACTCGTACATCATCAGGCCCTTTACTTGGACGACTGCAGCCCAGATGAAGTACTGACTACTGAGCTGGGATGTCCTTTCACAAATCACTGAGCTCCACAGAGCACCTGTCGTACTCGCACATGTATGAACACACATGCACACGGGCTGTGTCTGGCCTGAGAGCCTGCTACAAGAAAGCAGATGGCTCCTCAGACGGGTCATTAATAAGGGCCCATGAGGGAGGCTGTGCGTGGCGGGTTATTTTTGGATCCAGTGTTGTGTGTTATTTAGGGATGAAAGTTGTACCGGCGACTCTATTTCTGTGTTTGTGGAAGTGGGAGGTTGCCAACAGGCACCGAAGACAGCGCGACATTTAGAGTAATTGGCTCCCTGTTCGGCCTGACAGAGCTCCAGAGCAGAACCATTAATAATTACACAATGTGCGAGCCTTTGACCTGGCTTCCACAGGTTTTATCAGTGGGTTTGAAAGGACGAGCGAAAGCGTCGTCACACCTGTCGATTGTTCTGCTAATACTCGGGATGCGGTGCCTGAGAAATAGATGACACATAAACAACGCCACGCCACGCCCCTCAGCCAAACTTATATTTAAAGCCTTGTATGGAGCTGTGTATGGTGGCACAGAGTCAGTCCGGCTAATTACAGCCCTGCTTAATAGACACATAATTTACTGGAGAATAACAGTACTTTAGCTCTGCTCCGACTCTTTTACGCTAAACTCAGAGAGGCACGGGTGTCATAGTTCTCGCTACCACCCTTTTAATAGTTTTTTTTTATCTCAGTGTGTCCATCTGCTGCTACGCCGCGTGCCATGTGTCACACAGGAAGGTTGCAGCATATGTCACTTCCTGTGACAAACCAGCGCTTACTCTTCAGTTCAGGTTTTTATCTACAGAGGGAAATCATGCAGCTTCCTGTTATTTATTTCAGATCAGTTTTATGTGCTGAGGCGACAGAGGTAGAATTAATCCCCTCGAGGTTTCTATACCAAAGTTTGGTTTTGAACACAACTGCAACACAACACAACTCTCTGAATTAAAAAGCAAAGCAAAGTAACAAACCAGTGGTGTGAGGACGTTCGTTCACGGTTTTGTGCCGGAATATTTAACCACCTGCTCTCATTATGCACTTTTCAAGGCAGCGATAACAGAGAAGAGTCCGTCACAACCGTGCATTTCCGACAGGATGTGAAAAAGCGATACTCCTCAGCCTCCATTAATTACATGTGCTGAGTCTGAATCATAGCCGCTGCACACATCCCACCCCTCTGCACAACTAACTCTGCCAAATGCAAACACAGGCCTCGGGCTCCCCATAATTATTAGCACATTGTCCAAGGCGGAGGGAAACGCAATGTGTGACAGATTCTGAGGAGCTTACAAACTGCCTGGAAGCTGAATGTCACCCCGCACGCTGCTTTTATGACGCTGTTTAAACGGGGGCCCCATGACAACCGAGACACTGAGATTTTCTGGGCTGCTCCCATGATCCCTTTGTGCATGTCCCCAGTTGCAGGACAGAAAAAGCCTGCGAAGACAATATATATATCGCAGATAATTGTTGAATTGAAAAGCGAAGGAATGGCCTGAAGAACAATGATAGGTATTAGGAAGAGGAGCTCAGTGTTGTTTTTTTTTTTGCAGTTGCCCATAGCAACTGAAAGGTGCAGTGTCCTGGGTTAGAAAGCCCCCTGCGGTGTGGGTTGAGGGTTGTAACAGCTGAGGGAATGCCTGTGATCTACTACGAATGTCAGGTCTGCAGGTGATGAACTTTACGTGAGATTACATGTTCAGGTTTTTTTCAATTAACTATATAATGATTCTTTAGGTGTGACCTTGAAAGATGCTGAGTTGCTATAATTCACAAGGTTTGCTCAAAGCTCCTGTGGCTTGATCTAACACTTCTTTAACAATAAAAAACTTAGAAAGAAAGCTTTATATTATTCTTTTCTTTTGGAATAAAGGGAGTGAAAGACTTTTATAACACAAGCCATCCCAGGACACACACCATTCACTCACAATCAACCTAATCAACCTCTCCAATGAACCTAAACATACATGGTTTTGGACTGGGGGAGGAAACTGGAGTACTTATGGAGAAAAGGAGGATAAGATGCAAACTCAGAGAGGCCCTCAGTCTAACTGGGATTCGATCTGGGGACCTTCCACCGTGTCACCAAGAGAGTTTCGCCAAATTCTTCTTAGAATAAAGCGACTGAGTGACTTTTCAACATAACTCAGTGTTAAACTGTTCTAGCTTTGAAAGAGTTAAATGTCAAAGAAATCAAGTACTATTAGTCTTAAATTAAATAATAAATTGAGTCACCATGACATTAATAGCCGGTTTTGTTGCCAACATCTGTCTGAGCTTCTCCGTAGGTGGTCCGCATGCTGCAATTATTGGTTTCTGAGTGTTATCTAAACTTCTGTCTGGTTCACTCTTCATTCCACAAATTGCGTACATATCTACCGCCGACGGCCAAACTAACATTTGAACACACATACACATTTGTACAAACACGAAGAGAGGGAGAGGGCGAGGGAGAGGGAGAGCTCGAGGGGGGAAAACTCTGGCTGAGCGCTTGACTTGGCCCCTGACTCTCGGAGGAGAGCGAGCGTGCCATCTCCAAACTTCCCGACTCCGTGGAAACAACTGTGGGCAGACGCAGACAGCGACCGCCTGAGGTGTCTATTCAGCTCACACACTACATGAGTGTGGGTGTGTGAAACTGTAGATAACGTAAACACGGTTGGTGCGTGTAGCGATAGCGGTCGAGCAAGAGCTGCTGTGGCTCGACGTGACACATGCCATCAACAGGCGGCTCCGCACAGGGCAAACAGGCGAATAATCCCTCGAAAGCAAACGTCTAAAGGTTCTCAAAATGTGAGCGCGATGAAACGCGCGCACACGTTGTGCCTGTGCGTCTCCCTCGCTCGACCGAATGAAGATCTGCGCGCGAGATTAGAATCAAAGAGGGACGCCCGGGCAAACAAACGGCGGGGAATTGCCAACGAGCTCCGTTGAAAAAGGTATTGTTTCGAAACCGACCCCTTCAAAGAGGCGTACAATGGCGCGGCCCGCCCCCACCCAGGGACACACAATGGCAGTGCTGCGGGGCTGAACCCGAATGCCACAGAAAAAATCATAGCTCGGGCTTTTTCATTCAAAATCCGACACTTCCGCGGAGGCTCTCGCTCAGAGGCCGTTTACAGGAAGCACGTCGACCGGCTGTGTCAGGAGAGGTCGTAACTTCAGGACAGAGGCGACTTCTTGAAACGTTTATTCCGTCATCTTATCTCGGAGGCCGCGCGCTTTCACTTATCGGTGGGAGTAGCAGTGAGAGCAGCAGGCCCGCTCCACCGCGCCGTGGCCTTTGACTGAGGGCCACAGGTGAGGCTGACAGCCTCTGACAACGGGCCCTGTGTGTGGCGCATCTGCTGCTGAGCGCGCTGACAGCTGGACAAAAGGTCTGCGGCGGCATGGGCCGCGTGAATCAGCCAGCTTCAGCTTCAGCTTCAGGTTCAGCGCTGATGTAACAGCAAACCGCTCTCCTCCCTTTCCACATTTCCTGTGCCGCAAAAAAAGGTGACACTTCTGTGTCGTATCGCTTCGGGATTACGACATCCAGGCTGGAAATGGCCACTGCCCTCCGCTGTTCAAATAAAGGCATTTTATCAAGCAAAAGAGCGGAGGGAAAAAAAATTCAGCGGGTTTGGACAGGGAGAGATAACAGGCTGTAGCATTTGAGTAGCTATCTCCTGCGTCCTTCAGGACGGCAACAGGTCGAACTCCAACATCAGCAGCCACAGAACAAACAGTCAAACAGAGCAAATACAGAGACAGAGAGCAAGCATTCCTGCACTGGAATTCCTGGACTGAGTCTCTGTAGCACATTGCTACAGTAACATATTAAAAAAAGAGAGACAGAGAGAGTATTTATTCCTTTTAACCTGTAATCTTTTCAGGAAATTGAAGCGTTTTTATTGGCCCAGTGGTCATGAATTTCAGAGATGGGCAGGAGAGCTGTGCGGGGCATCTGCGTTTCACATGTCAACCTGCTACTGTCGCTGCTCACACACATGCCTCCAAACCGCCAATTTCCCTGTCAGTGTCAGGCGGTTCCGGGTTTCACACGGTATAATGTCACACCTGCCCCGTTTCGATGCGTGCATGCAGAGTAACACACGCGCGCGCACACACACACACACACACACACACACACAGCTACTTTCCCTCTTTGTGTGAGCTGGAAACACGCACAACGAAAACGAGCGACCGTGGCCCGATGTCGGGTCTGTGCCTTACGGCAACTCGCATACCCAGGCGAAATGCCAACCTGGCGGGGACCTTTTGTGAGGCTGTCACTCCAGCCTCAGAAGTTACACAAGACGCCGCTCTCCTCAGGTCTGCAGGCTCCCAAACGCACTCGGCCTGGCGGCAAACTCTCACCAGCGAGCAGAACTTTCAGGTTGTCATCTCCCGCTTACGAGAGCGTCCTATTTACTTTCTCTGTTTGACTTTCAACCCTTCTTTACACACATAAATGTTAAGTTACCCATTACCAAGACGGTTATGATAGTCATGCTTCCTCTTTGATCACTTGAAAAGGTTTTTTTTCATTGCGTGCTCACGGTTCTGCGTTTTGCAGCTCAGTACTGGAAGCAAACACTCAATTACGCTCTTCAAATTTGGCTCCTTTAGTAAAAAAAAAAAAAAAAAATGCCGAAAGCAAAGCAAGGGCTGGCCTGACAATCACTACTCTGAAACCAGAGATCTCATCACTTATTCACAGCCAGTGACTCACACACGCAAGTGCAGAAAGGAAACCGGCCGAGGCTCACTTCAGTTCACAGTCGGTTTGAACTAGTCCTTCTTTCACCTAATCCAACGCCCCAGCCTTTCACTTCCTCTTCAAGTCAGGGGTTTTCAGAAGTGAAACGCTACTCACAGCCACTTTTTTTTTTTTTTTGAAAAAGGCGTCACTTCCGTACTGATCTGGATATATTTTTTTTATTATTTCATCAGCATAGCAAAAAAAAAAAAGGGGGGGGGGGGGTGCAAAGACAAAACAGAGCAGAATCTGTGAGCTATTAACAGAACGTCGGGGTGTTTCTGCGGGAGAGCTAAGGTGTACAATGACGATGGGTTAAAAAAAAAAAGGAGAAGAGAGTTTCAGCTGCTAAAGTGCCTCGACTCGAGGTGGAGGGAGGGGGGTGTTTGGGAGTTTTGAAACACTTGCTGAGGTCCAAAAGTCAGTCACAGAAAAATCTGAATGTGCACAGCCAGCGAGTTGTTGACCCCCCGGTCACCCCTCCTACACCCCAAAGTGCAGACTCATCAGCTGAGCACACCCTCCACTGTGGTAACGGTCTTGACTCTGGGACACCTGTAAACTGGGCACCCCTTCTAAAGTGAACTGCGACTACAAAAAGCTAAAAATAATGGAAGCTCTGGGAGAAAAGAAAAGGCCATTAAAAGACTGGTGGTAACAGATTCCAGATCCTGAAACAACAAAAGCATATATCCATATCACAGTGGTATGTATATGTCTGTGTGTGTTTATGTGAAAATCCAGCGTCCACATAGTGTCTTCCAAACAAACTGCCTCAGGCAGACAAGATGGATGTAATCACTACACAAGAAAGGAGTACAAACACATTTTCTCTGTCATCCCAGTACAATCAATTATGAAAACAGTTTCTTTTTGAGGTCCCAACATATCAATGACACACATTCTTACACATGACAGAGGCAGTTTGAGCCATCAAAAGTGATATGCTGATGTAGGTAATGCTGTCTGGACCTCCCCATCCTTTGGATTACGTAGCTGGGTCATGAGAATACTGAATGAGAGCCTAAGCAGGGGCGAAGCTTTAAGAGTATTCCCCAATGCCCTTCCCTAAAAGAAATTATATATATATATATATATATATAAATATATATATAACATAAAAGGAAGAGGAAAACATAAGAATTTGCACCAAGAGCTTAAAAGTATGCTTACTGTATATTTAAACAGAACTGATTATACAGAATGTGAACCAAAGCAAACTAATAAAAGGAAAAGCCAGCCAAAAAACAATTTGTCTTTTGTTTAAATGAAATCTGAGGTTACAGTGAAGTCATCATTATCAAAAGGAATAATAAAACAAAATAGAATTGCTACTCTCTTTGACATATATACTCGACAGAGAGGTCATGGAATTAATTGCTTCAGATTGCTTTTTTTTTTTCCTAACTCAGGTTTTCATTCTCAGCTACTATCTTTTTTTTCATCTTCCTCCTCTTGCCTCCAAGTCTCCATGCTGGTGAAGGGAGAAACATTAGGATTTGTAATTTGAGGTAAGCCAGGTCAGGCCCTCGTATAGTCCATCCCCTGTTGTGGCACACGAGGGCTGAACGTACCAATTCCTATCTCTGATTCGGGTCAGGCCTAACTTCTCCTGGATCTCGTGGGGTTTCATGGCATCTGGGAGGTCTTGTTTGTTGGCGAAGATCAGGATGATGGTGTCCTTCATCTCCCGGTCGTTGATGATCCGATGGAGCTCCTGCCTGGCCTCGTCGATCCTGTCCCTGTCGGCACAGTCCACCACGAAAATCAGGCCCTGGGTGCCCGTGTAGTAATGTCTCCACAGCGGCCTGATCTTATCCTGGCCTCCCACGTCCCACACGTTGAACTTCACATTCTTATAGGTGACGGTCTCCACGTTGAACCCCACGGTGGGGATGGTGGTGACAGACTGTCCCAGCTTCAGCTTGTACAGGATGGTCGTTTTCCCGGCAGCATCAAGTCCAAGCATCAATATTCTCATCTCCTTGTTGCCAAAAATCTTTGCCAGCACTTTCCCCATCTTCCCTCCTGTGCATAAATACTTTGTCAGAAGATAAGTGAGGCTTGTCTCATGAGAGAAAAAGGAGTTTTACAGTGGATACACTTTGCGGTGGGTGCTAGGAAGCCCTCCACGTGATGGCAGCGGTGGGCTGCCACAAGTGTCAGTATTCAGAAAAAGGCTGATGGTGGTTTTCAAGTTTGTGCGCTTGGGTGTCGGACCAGTACAATGGGGGTGGCCGAGCTGATTCAGTGGAAGCAGCGTGCGTGGAGCCCTTGCAAAATTGGGTGGGGATGTATTTTCATGATCCACTGCCCTCCAATGCAAGAAGACAAAATTACATCCTCTTGTTTCAGACTTCCATCAAAAATCCCCTCAGCAAGAGTCCTTCAACAATCCTTTTTGGACGTCTTTCCACTTCTTTCTTTTATTTTAAATGATCTTTTTTATAGAAAAAAAAAGATCACAAACAACCCCCTTCTATATAAAAACAGGCCCAGTCCAGTCCAGGGGTTCCCACTTCCTCCTTAGCAGTCCACACTTGCTTTCAGACAATCCCAGTCGATGAATTTGAAAACCCAGGTTAATTAAACGCACCACAGGAGCAGGTCTCCGGGACATCCAGAGGAAGATCGCTCAAAAGGTCATTGATTCAGCCGACTTTCTTCTCTTCCCCCTGTGACACACAGAGAAGGGAGGGGTGTTAGTACAGAGGACAACTTTCAACCCGAAAAAATATCCCCTCCGCGCCCACAAAAGAACAACAAAACCACAGAGGACGGCGGCTTGAGACGAATACCTCCGTCTGCGGCTGTCTGCCCCCGGTCCCCGGGCCGTTTCTCCCCTCTCTGGCCGCTCTCCGTCTCTCTTCTTCCCTCTCCCTCTCTCCCTCCGGTCCTTCAGTCACAGCGGCGGTGGAGCTGTGTTACCGGAAAAGGTGCGGACCCAGATCAGCAGCCACTTCCTCTACACTGCTCTCACACAGCAGCGAGGCGTTCAGGGCCGCCCACCGAGCTCGGACATCTCATTACTCAGCAGTGTTTGTGGCTTGTTTCATTTAAAAACGCGTCTGTGTCCTCACTCTGCACCTATTTGTTCATCTTATATTGATTAGATTATATTAGTTTTATGTTGATTTCACCTAATGTGTTTGTTGATGTCTCATTTTGATTGTCCTCTTGAAGGTCAGTGTTAAATTGCTGCTAAATGTTGTTATACCTTTATAGATACATCAGCCAGGAGCAACTGACTAATGTATATTCTTAAAAAAAACCTTGCAAGAGTTTTTTATTCACTTGTTTTATTTTGGTTTTCTATGTATTTTGTCTTTTGTTTGTATGTACAATGCAAATGGTTCAGTCAGCACAATGAAATTCTTACTTTGTTAGCCTCCCTACACATCAGACACATGATAACAGTAAACACACAACAGCATGGACAACATGTAAGTTACAAATGAATTGGATGGCAAAATAAAAACGTCTTTATGTAATAACACAAGAGCTGCCTGCTTCTTTATCTTATAATGAACGGAGACTGAAACTGAGAGGGCAGGTTTATTCCAACTTTCCCCCATATGTCAACAACTCATAAAAAAGCAAGAAACTTTATTCTTACCGGTATCCTAACAACTACTTGCTAATAACATCATCATCTCAACCCCTGCTATCTTGTGTCCTTTTCAACTTTAACTGTATGTACAAATAATTTATCTTGTGCAATAATTTATCTTGTGTAATAACAATATTGTTTGTTATTGTGCACTGTGTGCACTTTGTTATTGTGCATTGTGTTTGTTATTGTGCAATGCTTCTATTGTATTATGTGAATTTCCCTGTTGTGGGATCTTGTTCATCCATTCATTCTGTTATGGACGGTTTACAATGGTTTAAAGGTGATGTCACCTACTTCCGTTTACCAATGGGGATTTAGCAATATTTGGATATGGTGACAGGTGGCAACGGCTTGTTTAATCAAATCGGATCAAAGCAGGCCTTGTCCCTAGAGCACCATCAGTACTAACATGGTAGTCTGAGTGTTGCATGTCAAATAGTTTCATTTTCTTCAATGAACAGTAAAAATGAGTTGTCAGGTTATGGAGTCAAGGTCAGGTTGAAAGGTTCTCAAACTTGAAATGAAGCAGAGAAATTCAGGTTCTGGAGTACAGCACAGTAAACTAAGCTATAAACAGAAGGAAATACCCATGAAATTCAGACTCTGCATGCATGTGCTGAACATTTTCTATGTATGGATTTCAGATTTTTCAGACAATGTTTTACAAAACTCAAACACATACATGGGAAATTTGAACACATTTCAAATTACATATGTACAAATGCATCATTTCATTCACTGACAACAACTGAACCGAATTCTAAAAATTCTGATTGCACCCAAATGCACCATACGCCATTTCGCATGCGCGCTCGGAGGAAGCTGAACCGTGGACCGGTTTGCTAGCTCTTCTTGACGCCATTTGCGCGGTCATGGTGTGCCTTACATCTTCGGTTGTTGTGGGGACTGCTGCTCCGGGGATTACGCACAGCTCTGGATGCATTAAAACATGAGGTTGGGGTTTAGTGGATCTTCGGATGTCTTCGCCTTTCCGACATGTCATAGCTGTGACCATTCATTCAAAAAGGCTATCTCCCACCCCTCCCCAGTACTCCCGCCTGACGTCACAGTGTGGGGAGGAGGGTCGTTGCATTTCATTGTGGAGAGATCTGAAACTGTCGTACACACACGCACACACAGACACACACACAGAGTACTTCCTCCTTGTCTTCATTCTATTTTCTTTATATATTTTAAAACACTTAAATGATTATGCCGGCCCCTCAATCAATTTTCATCACTCATGAAGACAGTATTAACTGCATTGTTTTGCTCTGGAGCCTTATTTAAGCTACCATCGATGGTTTGATGTGGCAGACAAATCAATCCTTTGTTTTCCCCAGAGACATTAAATTCCTGCAGGGAGCAAAGCTTTTAGGGAGTACATCCGTTTTATGATGATTGTATGATGTGATTATGCACCTGAGGAAGTGTGTTCTTCAACAAATATATTCAAAAGGAGGCCCTAATGTGGGGGGTATACTACAGTGCGTAAACAGGAAACAGTTAGTACTGTTGCCATCAAGTAAGATGGTACCTGGGCTCAATTCCTGTGCCTGTTCTCACTGTGTCTGCATGTGTTTTCTTGGAGTAGTCCGGTTTCTGAAAGATCGGGAGGTCAAGCCTGTCAAAAACTTTCAAGGTTTGGCCCGATTTGCAACAGTTGAGACGGTTACTAGTTAAAAAAACATCTGTAAGGTTGCCACTCCAGGGTGCTAAGATGTGCCTTCAACACACAGTCGAAAATAACTGTACAAAGAGGGAGCTGTATGCAGGATTCCCCAAACTGTCTGGCAGAAAAAGTCCTCATATGATGAGATTTGCAGGGCACTATTAGGAATGGCAAGGAGGTTGTATCTGACTGACACCAAGACTTGCTACAAATGAAATTGTTATCAAACCATTGCTGAACTAGCATCGAGGGATCGAATCTACAAAGCTTACATTCACTTTTAGGATATACATCATGTCCTCCAGCATCTCTAAAATTTCTACAATTACAAGTACATTGTAGTACATCTACAAGTACAATTACATATTAAGCATACATCCAGCCAAGAGAGCAAGCGTGTGTGGTCTAATTGGTCTTCATCAGTAAGTTATCCCTTCTATTGAATATAAAGGAACCAGGAAAATACACAGAAACAAGAGTGTACCATGCATAAATTCATATGTATCCATAGAGTAAGATAAGACAAGTACTTCAACCATCTCCAACAGGAAAATAGGTGATATATATAGATTTAATTTTGCAGAAATTAAGTTGTTCATGAATTTCTTCTCCAGCTGGTCACACACTCGGGACAAATGGAGCATCTGTTCTGCTGTTCTGTTCTGTCCTCATACAAGCCAAGCACACAGGTTTGTCAAGTCTTTGAATGTACAAAACATTTGTACTACAAACGGAAGTATGGGTTTCACTTCTGTTAAGGAAGTTATTCATGATGGTGTGACTCCAAGCCATCATGTCACCACTTTTTCATATAATCATCATACTATATCAGCGTAGTCAAACTGCTTTCACCTGTAGCTGTAAATTATGGGTAACAGCATGAGATAACATGAGCCAGATGCCTCATACTTTGAGATGGAGAGTATGCCAAATTATAAACAGGGATAAAGAATTTGCTCAAAATGGAACCAGTTTATCAGGTTCAGTTATTAATTATATTTGATATCTATCTATCTATCTATCTATCTATCTATCTATCTATCTATCTATCTATCTATCTATCTATCTATCTATCTATCTATCTATCTATCTATCTATCTATCTATCTATCTATCTATCTATCTATCTATCTATCTATCTATCTATCTATACATACGCGCGCGCACACACCCGCGTGCACGTTCGTTTGCAACATATTCTGCTCTGCGCATGCGCACACATGCCTGGGTTCTTTTCCAAGAATGGTGGGTGATGCGCTGTTGTCTGTCCGGCCTTCGATAAAGTGACTTCTTCGAAAGCTGCTCACAAGTTCTCAAGGTCGACCAACATTCCATGGAAGATACTGGTAAGGTGATTAAGCGCGCCTGTATCGATGAAATTCGAACATTTTGGGTAGAATCAGATTGAAATGAACAACGTTAGCATGCTAGCTAACGTGTAGACGCCGCTGGCACCGACTATTACCTGGAAGTGGAGGGAAATGCTCAGCACGTTTTAGTTGCTCCAGTTAGCACACGGGCGATCAGGAGCACAATAATTTCCGCCAAAATTACACTCTGTTTCATTTGGAAGCCTTAGATTCTTACTATTTCTAGAAATGACCACACGCATGGCGTTATTACCCCTGATAATCGAGCTAACTCGGTCGTTTTTCCGTTCATAGTTCTCAGGAAATAGACAGGCTTCGAGGCCCAACTTCGGATTGAACTTTAACTGTGAAACCAACTTCCTTGTTGCAGTGTTGAGGCCAGCAACAGCAAACAATGCTCTTTAGACGTGGTATTTTAAGATGTTTACGGAATAAGAAGCGACCGTCTCATCTCACCATTATACAAGGAAGCGAGCGGCGTTAGCAGATCACGTGTATGCTGTATTTTTAGGGTTGGGGTTTAAGCTAAAGCTGGCGACCGAGATAATGTTAGAACAAGGAAGAGTCTCCGAGTAGGAGCAGCTGCTCAACCTACAGGGTGACCTCTTTGGTCTATAACTCTTAAACCCACAGCTCAACATTTCAGACTTGCATTTGCCGAATAATAGTGATCCTCATCAAACCTTAATAACCATTGCAGTGATGTATAAAAAAAATCAATAGAACCTCTTAATGAGGGGTTATGTAATGATATACAGATCGCCAGGGGTCCGAGCGGAATAACAACAAGAATAATCAATAGTGGGTTAAGAAATCTCTGGTTAAAACGGTGCATTGAACCAGTATTGCTAGTATATGGAACAACATTCACATATTGAGCCACATAAACCTCTTAAATTTGCGTCAAAGGTAAACCAGTTCCCATATGAGTTCTGGAAAGTTCCTCACGGTGATGTTTTGTTTCACCTTCCATTTTGTCTCCATGGAGGCTCCGACTTGAAAATGTTTTTGTTTGTCTTCAACCTTCCTTACTTAAACTTAACAATACTGAATTTTGTAGCTAAAAGTTCCTTTGACCCCATTGTTATGCTTGTGTGTGCTAAAAGGGGGAATGTTTGTTGGAGTCATAAATGATTTACTGCAGGTCCTCCATTCCAACAGCTCCCAGACACTTCAGAGCCAGTCTGGCAGAACTGTTGCAATGGGTGTCACTCTTTTGGCCACATCATTCACCATCTAATATTATTGTGACCATGATATTGCCCAACAATTTCACAATCGATTTCTTAAACATGTTTAGTTGTGTACATAAAGTTCATATAAAGTCTGTTTTTTTCTACATTCATTTACACATATTTTCTGATTAATTTTGCTCAATATCTGTTTTCATTAGCTCACTTCTTTTGTGCGAGCCGCTGTAAACGTCAACATTTCTCTCAGGAGGGGTGAATAAAGTTAATGTTTTTATTTATCAAAACTCAATATCAGACAAGTTATTGCAATTCTGGCATCCTTGTTCATATCTCATTTTTAGATGTGTCAGCGCCTGAGGTTATTGCACTAACCTTGCTGCTGCCCTTGCATTCACTTCACTTTATGTCCTATGCAAATTTGTACCATGCATCTATACTGTCAGTGTCTTATCCTATGTTATATTCCTATATATAGTCCTATGTTAATATGTAATGCTCATTGTACCTTGAAATGTCTGCTGGAGATAAGTGACACGTATTGAATTGTTTTCAACAGGTTTGGGACTCTCAGACAACTCCCCAACTGGAATGCTGGACACAGAGTCCGCTGCCATGGAGAGCAATGGGGATGCCTTTCTTCCTGACCATGCTGCTCTGAGCCAGACTCCTGATTGGTCTGCAGGCCAGGTGGCCCCAGAATCAATTACCAGCATCTTACCTGAGCATCAAGATGCTCTGGGGCAGCCGCAGGTGAACTCAGAGCTGGGGACCGTGGAGAAGGCCGTAGAGCAGTTTCAGCTCGCCAGTGCCCAGCTCTTCCAGGAGGCACAGCCGCCACTTCCACCACAGCCAGAAGATGTTGAAAAACCATCAGAACCCACAACCGAGCCTGAGGGGACTGAGCAAGGCAGCCAAGACATGAATCTAGATCCAGATGTTGCTGTGCAAGAAAGCGGTACAGGTAAATAAAATTAACCTATTGGGCTTCTTTCAGCATCTCAAAAGTATGATTATTAAAAAAAGGAGGAATGTCTTGTTTGTCATGAATGTAGCACTAAAATTGAAAGCAATTACAATTTCCCTAATTATTTGTTGACTTCTGCAGATGAGACTGTGACAGCGCAGGATAAGGAAGATGGCATGGAGCTGGAAGATCCATCCAAAGAGACAACAGACGAACTGGCTGTTCCTCCAGAGCCAGAACTGCCCAGTGAGTTTGAAAGGCTCTTCAAAGGGTGTGAAGACAACCCAGAGGACTTCAATGGTTGGGTCTACCTCCTGCAGTATGTAGAGCAAGAGGTAAGGAGACCTGTGGCTTGTTCATGATCTGCACAGTCGGTGTGAACCTTCACGTTTCAATCAACTTCAGGGTAGTTGGATGAATTGGTAAGCGCTAACACTCACTTTGCTGTTATGTCTCCATCACAGAATGTCCTTAGTGCTGTGAGAAGGGCATTCGATGTTTTCTTCCTGCGTTATCCCTACTGCTACGGCTATTGGAAGAAGTACGCTGACATTGAGAAAAAGCATGGACACATACAGATCTCAGAAGAGGTAAATGTCATGTTAGATATGTAACCCATCTTGTGTCCCTTGAACATCACTGTTTCAAAATCGGCCTTCTCAGGGATAAGGAGTGCCTTTGAGTACTCCACCCATTGACAGTCTGGTTTGTTTGGTTACACCTCAGGTATATAGAAGAGGCTTGCAGGCCATTCCTCTCAGCGTGGACTTGTGGCTTCATTACCTGACATTCATCAAGGAGAACTCCGACACAACCGACCCGGAGACCGAGGGACGCATTCGAGGGTGAGTTGCAGATTTGTTCTTTCATTACTTTCATTTGTCCTCATCTTCTGTGTTTATATCCGAAGTCAGCAAAAAAAAACTTTAACCATTAAATCTCTCGACATGCATGATTGCATTTGTGTTCAACATTGTTATCTTAAAAATCATGTTTCCCTTTTTTTTTTCTTCCATTAGTGCTTACGAACATGCAGTGCTTGTAGCAGGCACAGATTTCCGCTCCGACCGTCTGTGGGAGTCCTTCATCAACTGGGAGACGGAGCGTCAGAAACTGGATAATGTCACCGCCATCTACGACCGCATCTTGGGCATCCCCACCCAGCTGTACTCCCAGCACTTCCAGAGGTAACAGGCAAATGTCTTCTAAACGACAACCTTTTTTTTTAATCTGCTAAATGCAAACTAATGTAAAATGGATCAGATTAGTAGCACCTCTTTCCATGGACGTTATTTTGACACCTCCATTTAACACCTCTTGTTTTTGCCATGTCCAGGTTCAGAGATCATGTGCAGAACAACAACCCCAAACACTTCCTGTCAGAAGCGGAGTTTGTCCAGCTGAGGCTCGAGCTGTCCAAAGCCAGCCTGACGGCAATGGTTGGCGAGGATGGAGAGAACCCTCCCCCTCAGGAGGAGCTGCCACCTGGCACAGAGGACCTCGCAGACCCTGCTAAGGTACGCCCCTAATACCCAGTCCTGCAAGAGGAAACCTATCTACAGAAGCACTGCTCGCAGGAGCTTAGCAGGAGCTTGCCTGTTCTCCATGATGAGATGGAACAAAAGCTTTGTTGGGCCTTGAAGAGGTGTCTTTATGTCAGCAGCCAAGCCACTGAATGCCAGGGTGGATTCAAGTTGGCATCCAGGTCAGGGATTCGCCCCTAAAAACTAAACGGATCAACCCATGGCTGATTGATCCCGCAACCTGCACCCAGAGGCTGCTTTGCAGGGACAATACAAACCTCCCTCCTCTACAGGCTTCTTGTCCCCTGGCAAGCTCATGGTGATGTAGACCCTTGGCTGCAGGTCTCGCAGTTTTGACTTCCAAGTGGAGAATGTCAGGTCAGGTGGATGCGAAAGCCCTGACCATGGTGTTTTGTCCATTTGTCTTCGCAGAGAGTGACTGAGATCGAGAACATGCGTCACAAGGTGCTCGAGGGTCGTCAGGAGGTGTTCAACCAGAACGAACACGAAGTCAGCAAACGCTGGGCGTTTGAAGAAGGGGTACGTGTCTGTTTTTGCATTTCTCTTGCATTTCTGTGGCCTTTTCTCTCTATTCAGCTCAGTAAAACTAATGTTCATTTGACCCCCTTTTTTTCTTTTAGATCAAGAGGCCGTACTTCCACGTCAAAGCCCTGGAGAAGACGCAGCTGAACAACTGGAAGGAGTACCTGGACTTTGAAATTGAGAACGGGCCTCAGGAGCGTGTCGTCGTACTGTTTGAGCGGTGCCTCATTGCGTGCGCTCTCTACGAAGAGTTCTGGATCAAGGTAACGTGATCCGGGGCCTGTCTGTCATCCCTGCTTCTTCCCTGCACTTCCCCATCCACGATGTAATCACATCGACACAGTAATCGTCCTGCACTCTCTTTGCGTGTAACGTTGATATGTGACTGTATCTGTTGTATTAGGGGATGGCCAGCTTGCCACACAAGATTTGACTGCAGCATTTGCCAACTACTACGTTGCATCTTCTTCGTCTCCCACTACCTTACAGAAACTTATCTAATTGGTTCCATGAAGGTGCTGATGGGTTTACACAGAAAATTTCTAAAAACGATCTTGTCAATGAAGAAATTCACTGTTTGTGCCAACTGAGGTTTTAGGTTTAAAATGTCTTGTCTCTTTTTTTTGCCTTTCTCTTTCTCCTCTGTTCTTTTTTTCCTCTATCCTCTCCTGCATCTCCTCCAACTCGCTTTCTCTTTTTCACTCTGAAGTATGCAAAATATATAGAGGGCTACAGCACCGACGGAGTCAGACATGTCTACAAGAGGGCGTGCACCATCCACCTGCCCAGGAAACCAACCATCCACTTGCTGTGGGCGGCCTTTGAAGAGCAGCAAGGTGAGGGACCCTTGAACCAATGTGCAAATTAAATGCAGTCAAGTGACCCAGTAAGACTTGTGAGCATTTGCAGATTATTTGCTTATACCAATGGGATTGAGAAGAAAATTCTAAATACGATGCCCAGGACAACAGGGAGCATTTTCACTAACTTACAACTAGTACAAAGTTCTAATATGAGTAATCTGGGAGCGTGACTCTCTCCATAATAGTGTGAAATAAAATTTTAAAGTTTTATTGACAGTTTTCTGCTCTTCTTTGTTCAGGTAACTTCGAGGAGGCTCGTGAAATCCTGAGGTCCCTTGAAACAACAATCTCAGGTCTGGCGATGGTGCGTCTTCGGAGGGTGAGCCTGGAGCGTCGGCGCGGTAACCTGGAGGAAGCGGAGGCCCTGCTGAAAGAAGCGATGGACACCGCAAAGGATGCTACTGAGATGTCGTTCTACGCTGTGAAGCTGGCCCGGCTGCAGATGAAAGTGCATAAAAGTCTGAGCAAGGCCAGGACAGTGCTTTTGGAAGCTATTGAAAAAGACCAGGTAAGAGATGTGTGGAGCCCCCCAACCAGTGCAGGCATGCTGGCCTAATAAATGCTGCTAGTCATAGTCATCTGCAGAGGCTGGTAGAAGGTCCTGTGTCTACTGAAAACTTGTTCATCTCCTCTGGATTCTTCTGAATCCACTTGTAATTTTTGCCTTTGTTATGTTCTACTGTGGATTCATTCTACCAGATAATGTGATCAGATTTGAAGAATGTTAAATTAGGAGGAAATCGGGTATATGTTCTCTGCACATGCCTTTCACGTATGCAATCATAAATTAATAATTGTAATATTGTGGCTTTGTAGACAAACCCAAAACTCTACCTGAACCTGCTGGAGCTGGACTACAGTGGAGACGTGACACAGAATGAGGCTGAGATCCTGGCTTGTTTCGACCGAGCCCTCCAGAGCCCGATGCCTCTTGAGTCCCGGGTCCTCTTCTCGAAGCGCAAGGTCGAGTTCCTCGAGGACTTTGGCACCAACATCAATGTGTAAGTTATTTTTCTAGAGCATGTTATGGAGAAACAATGGATTTGTCATATTTTCTATTCTGTGATTGACATGCTTTATTGTTACAGGCTCGTGGCTGCATATGAGGAGCTTCAGAAACTCCAGAAAGAAAATGAAGCCTCAAAGAGGAAAGCAGAGAATGGATATGACAGGTTAGTACAGGAGGAGGCCTGGGACACAACAGCATCAACACAACACATTACTCCCAAAAATACATCCCACAATGGATTTTACTAACTTCAAACTGGTTTTCCCCAGCTCTCAAGAACCTGACGCCAAGAGACAGCGTGTAGATGATGGTTCCGCTGCTGCTGCTGCAAATGCACTTACAGATGCGCAGGCCAGCACTGCTGCATACAACTACAACTGGTACCAGGTGGGTTTCTTATCTCGGCAGTTTTTCTTTTTTCCTCAATTGATTTCAATTGCATTTCTGTGTATGTCCATGTAATGTTAGTTCCAGCTAGTTTGGAGACGTCACTGATCAGGTTACCTCATTCTCTCTCCCTCTCTTTAGCAACAGTACAGCGGCTGGGGACAAAACTCCTGGGGCCAGTACAACCAGTATGCCCAGTATAACCAGTACTACCCCCCTCCTCCCACATGATCGACCGGGTCGTGACATGAAGACGGAGACTTGGAGGACAGCATCCTTTCTGACTTGCCGAGATCGTTGAACAGGCTTTGCCCAACAGGGTATCATGGAGATTTTGACCCTAACACAGAAGTTGATTTGCTCCTTCTGTTTTACAGTATGTTAATCAGTTAGATTACACTTTGTAGCCATTATTTGGAATAAAATATACCTTACCCTTCATGACAGTCCTGTTAGGGAGGGGAAAATAAAAGAACATTTGCTCCATCCATCATCTACTCCTGATATTTTTTGGGGGGGGGGTTCTTCAATGCATGTTATTTGTGCAGGCAGACTTATTTTCCTTGTGTGATTGAGGCATTGTTAATTTCTAGATTGGATGACTTAGTTTGGTCTCTGTCTTTGTGTTGAAGACTTGAATTTGTAAAGGAGGCCATTCATTGATGTGCTTATGAGTTGTGTGTGTTCTTCCCAAACTGAAAGATTTTTAATACATGGTTCAAATTCTGTTTCCATAATGAAAATGAAGAGTTCCTCCTTTTTTATTTTGACTTGATTTCATAATAAAGAGATTGATATCCCAAAGTGTTTCTTGTTTATTTCCTCACCTGTTGCATTTTTGCCAGAACGGTCCAAAGTCCTTCCATTATCTTATGTGTTGTATCCCAACTGGGTCACAAGGGTCTTGCTGGAGCCAATCTCCAGCTCGCATTGGGTGAAGGCAGGGAATATACCCTGGCAGTCCACACCCACTCACACGTACAATTTTTAGAGTCGGAAACAAAACGACTTATTTCGCTGAGGTGGTCAGCAGGTTGGATCAATGGTTAGTGCTGTTGTGTCAACAACTTTGTAGAGTTTTCTTATTCTCTCTTTTTCTCTTAGGTATGAGTGCCTTGCAATGGATTGGAAACCTGTGGAGGATTCATTCCCTGCATTCACCCCATCTGAAGGATGGGCACCAGCAGACCCTTTGACACTACAGGGTACAAGGATGGAGGGTTTTACTGGGGCTTTTCAGTTTGTCACTGGAATGACCCAGAAAAATCCCCCTACTTCTTCAGGATTAACGGAACAAAAATTGAGCATGAAGTACACTCTTGTGAACTGATTTCTTTTTTCACTGTTGGAGGTCGACTATAAGAATCTTAGCTTGCTCAGTACGAAATGCAAATCAATTCAGTGCTTGTTGAACGGTGTTTTCAAGGGAATATTGATGGCTTACATCTTGCTCTACTCAGTCAATTTTCTGAACACTCCAGAGTCATTTTAACCACAGCCTCTTGGATTCAACAAAACTCTTGGATTCAACAGTTTACTGTGAGTTTCTGCGTTATTTCGATACTGATTTGCGCTACTGTACACAGTAGAGAAAATGGTTTCGAGTGTGTTAAATGGAAACATTTCCCTCGAACGGTGGGCGGGCCATTGAAGTTACGTGAGGCCTACGTAAATTCCGCACATGCGCAGTGCAGGCCCTCGATCAGCCCTTTTTATGCCTAGCGTTGAACGACTAGCATCAAACGAGGTAAGGCCTGTGGATTTCGAGCCAAATACACTAAAAATATAAGTCGCCGGCGGGTTTTGGTACGCCAATATATGAAGTGTATCCCCACTGATGACGCATTGCCCCTTATTTTGGAGAGTTGTGCCTTATTTTATGTGTTATGAACGACTTTACCCAACGCGTGTTCCATGTGGCTAGTAAAGCTAGCATACCGTTAGCACCATACGGATAGTGGGAGAAGTGTCTCACCCGCCGACATGCTCCTGCACAGCTTTTCTCCAAACGTACAGTTTATGATCAACTATATTACATAAAGTTATCGCCATGCTGAACAAACAAATTTATCGCAAACTCGTGGCTAACGTGGCCAGTGTTTTCTGTCTCTAATCAGCGCTGCTCCGCACATTTCCGTATCAGTCGCCAGTATAGCTAAACTTGTTTGTCTCCTATTTTATTTGTATATCAGCATCAAGATGCAGCTGTTCTTGCGTGCCCAGAACACTCACACCCTTGAGGTGACCGGACAGGAGACTGTCGGAGAGATCAAGGTAAATTACAAGTTCTAATAATAAAGATAACCAGACATTGAGGAGTAATTATTGCAGTAGTACTTGAAGTGATCGTATTGAAAGTTTTGTCTTTTTACACTAATTAGTATTGATATCAATGCTGCTCTAAAGCTGTACTGCCACTGTGATAATGGTTTTCTCCACAGCTCGACCAGTAAAGGTTTATCTTTGATCTGCTTTAAATGTGGGTTTGCTTTAGAGGGTCTTTAAGTAATGACTTCTCTTTGTCTCTTTCAGGCCCATGTCCAGTGTCTGGAGGGTCTCCAGGTTGAGGACCAGGTGCTGCTGCTTGCTGGATGCCCACTGGAGGATGATGCCTCCCTGGCATCCTGCGGTGTCTCAGAGCACTGCACCCTGGAGGTAGCTGGCAGACTTCTGGGAGGTCAGTATATTGATGCAACACACCTAACTTTAATCATGTCAGGTTCTTATTGCTTAAATCCTTGACATCAGTGTTTTTCAAAGTCCATTGAATGTGGCTAGTTTCTAGTTGTCTCTCCAATAATTAAAAGCCAGCATTTCCTGTCTGTTAAATCTTTGATTTACCACATTAAGGATTTTCCACATTTTAGTGTGTCGAAGGAAATGTATCATAATTAATACTTTTCTTTCTCATCCTCAGGTAAGGTCCACGGTTCTCTGGCCCGTGCCGGAAAAGTGAGGGGACAGACACCTAAGGTGAGTTCTGAGTTTCCTGGAACCTCAACATGTAATGTAACTGAACATTTGTTTGTACATACTGGGCTCATAACTTTTGCATGTCCTTGAACGGATGATTAAAATGCATACATGACCGTAGAGAAATGACAGACGTGTCTCCCTGTCATTTCTAGGTCGACAAGCAGGAGAAGAAGAAGAAGAAGACCGGCCGTGCTAAGCGTCGCATCCAGTACAACAGGCGCTTTGTGAATGTTGTGCCCACCTTCGGAAAGAAGAAGGGACCCAACGCCAACTCCTAAGATGCTGATCAGGAGAAACACGGCCACCACCATTGTTCATATAAGTTCAGTGTTGTTCAGTTCAGAATAAAAACAGACTTGGACAAAATAATTTGTTTGACAATTTATTTCTGAGGCTTGTATGAAATGTCCAGGTGTTTTTTTTTTTTTGCCCATCTACAATATTGGATGGATTGGACCAACACTATATTGTATAGAGTTTGCATGTTCTCCATAAGCCTCAGTTTACTGCTGGCTCTCTGATTTTTGCCAAAACTTGAGATAAACAGAATAGCCATTAATTTATTCCTCTGGGAAATTTGCATGTTTGTCAGCAATTATAGCATTTAAAAGGCTGATATTAAAGTTATGAAGTCTTCAGCAGACTCTTATTGGATACTACATTTGTACATATAATAGAAACCAAGTGGATAATATTGATTATAGTGAGACTTCTGGGCTGCACCAGTAAAACTGCAACAAGAATGGGAAGGAACCAAATTTATGTCCTTTCTTTTCTAACATAAAATGAGAAAATGTAATGCCTGAATAAGTCTTTCAAACCAGTTTATTAATCATTTACATAACACATGCAAAAGAACATACTGAAGACAGTTTTAACATGTCTCATATGTACATTATTGACAAACCATAACATCTGGGCCAACTTAAACTATCACAACTTCCTCAAAATGTGACTGTTTAAGAGAAGTACAGTCAGAATACCACTAACTTAAGGCCACTGGGCATTTCTTTCTTCCTAAAAGTTTTCATGCCATCCGATGTTTGTCAGTTAATCCACAGCCACTAACTCCACTTCAAAAATCAGCTTCGCATTGGGGGGAATTCTGAAAGAGCCAGAGTCAAGGAAATTAGATTTAATTCAACTGGTGCAGAAAACACTGTGCACACAAACACTTCAATAAGTTCAACAATGTATGGCCTGCCAACTGAGTTACTGTGTGAGCAGGAAAATAAGAACAATCCTACAAATAAAGGAATGGGAAAAATCTATGGTGTCAAACCGAGAAAAGGATACTTGGAATCTGGGAGTCCCTTCTTTCCGTAGCCCCACTCTGGCTCGATCTCCAGACGAGCCGTTTCACCCTTGCTCATCGTTAGGAGGCCCTCATCCCACTGCAGAAAATGGATATTACTGAGTGTGTCATGCACTGACCGAAGTCTGGATGCACAGAGAAAGAAAACAAACAGCCAGCATCACTTACCCCTCTGATGACTCTGCCCAAACCAACTTTGAAGCTCAGTGGTTTCGTCTGTTTCTTCTTCCTTGCAGCTGAAGAGAGATGAATTGACAAACGACTTTATCAACTGTATTCCTCCCATAAAACTGAATTCTTACACTATATGAACTGTTGAATTAGGTTATGGAAACAGTTTACTGGTCCATCTTTAGTGGAGTTTGACTCTGAGGTAAGGTCTGTCATACTTCCGGGAATATTGGTGTCAAAGACAGTTCCATCCTCTAATGTCCCGGTGTACCAGCAGCTGACTGTGTCACCCTTCTTTGGAAAGTTTGTCTTGTCGCCTTTCTTCAGCACAGACTTGGTGTACTTGGGTGGACCCTGTGGAAAGCAACACAAGGGTTTAAGACCTATTAGCACGCCACTGTTACAAAAATTAAGGGTTAGACACACTATATGAGAATAATCACTGCAGGAGTGCAATTACAAAATGCATAGCATCTATATGTATGAATGCAAAATCTACGCTGTGCAAAACTTTAAAAGCTGCATCGCTATGTTGAGATGGCATGCGATCCTGTTGAAGTCCCTGAGCGAGTCAAGGTCGACAAAAGCACAACATCCTGGATCAGTACCTCGTCCACAACCTCTGCCTTAACTTCTTTGGGCTTCTCTTCAATTTTGACAGCTTTGACCTGCTCCGTCACATCCTCCACTGGATCTGTGCCTTTAAACCTCTGCAGGTGACAACAGGAGCATAAGACACACACACACACACACACACACACACACACACACACACACACACACACACACACACACACACACACACACACACACACACACACACACACACACACACACACACACACACACACACACACACACGTGTCCATGCGTGCATGATCACGTCAACCTTCAGCTTACTTACCTTGCTCTGAAATAGCTCATTGTAGGCAACAATTAGCTGGTCTTTCTTCGCAGTCTTGGCCACATTCTTGATGTTTCCCTGCAGCTTGTGTTCACCGAGGAACTGCCAGACAGAGAAAGTTAACAGATCAGCATCTTTGTGTTGCACCATTGCGCACTTTCTCTAGCATCCTCCACCATCAAATAAAACCTTGTTTTTTGCATCTTAGCTGCAACATCTGAATGCCCCTGCAGCCTGAGTCTAGTCGTGCATCCCTGTGTTCTGCAGACCTGCCTCTCTTTCTCTCTCTGAGCATTGTGGATGGTACCTAGCTCCATGCTAACACTCATGCTGCTCTCAGTGCATATTAACACACCGACAGCTCCACACACTGACATTTACGGTGAAGCCACGGCCGGGCTGAAGCATGCAGACAACGTACCGACTGTGCTGCATTGTCCTGTATGAACTTTATAATGTCTTTCTTGGGCAAGTCATCACTTTTGAGCTGCTCATCGCTCCACTCCCGCGTTGGTTCAGCCGCCATTTTGAGAGGCGAGCTGACTGACGAACTCTGACCTGCGACACATGCGATGTAAAAAACAAAACAAAACCTGTGAACACTTTAGGAAGACTTTACGTTTATTAATTACTTATAGGAGATTACCATTCCAATAGATTTGTAGGGTGTTGTTCTGGATATTCTTCCAAGAAAATTAAAATAAATTAAATATACATTTTTATATAAATGTTAGTCCTGCCACCCAGAGGACAAATGCACAGATTTTTTTACTGAGGAACCTGAACACATCCCTATGTGGATCATTTTCTAAAATCCGTCGTTTTTATGACTTCTTTCGCGTTATTTTTTCCATCTCACATTTATTGTTTATACTTTATTTTCAATGCTTACCCTCCGTCTCATTTGTAGTTGGTTCATGTCATACCCTGCAATAAAGAATATTTCACATACACATAGATGGACAAACAAACAAAATGAGCTATTTCTGTAAAATCAGAAAATTACTTTTTGCCAAACAGTTACGACATATAGCTTTCCAGCTACAAGGAATCTGCTTTTGTGATTGGTACAAAAACAAGCCAGGTGGACGACATTTATAAGCAACACATAACAAAAGAGTAGTACATTTAAAACATATAATAATACATATAAAATACAAATAAGATAATACATCCATTGAGTAACACCCTCATGCTGCTTTTTGTCTCATTATTGCACCTTAACTGGCTTTCCCTTTTTGTGAACCTTTTAATCATATAAAATATAATCATACACATTATAATGCAATCTACTGTAAACAGATATATGTTTAACTATATTTGACTTTCTGCTTTGGGCAATCTGATCTTACAGATGCTGCTCACGGGCATGTATATGCATGCGAGGGACCACTTGTAATGGGGCTATACCACAGGAAGATCCTCAGCCTTCCTGGCGGTTAGCAGCCACCTGCTGTCTCTCTCACTGTTATCATGTCAGTTCCATCTTTGTCGCCTCGACTCAGGATCTCCGTCTGCACCCTCCTGCTGCTCTAATGGAAATCTTGGATTCTCGCACCAACTGTGCAAAGATCCAGCACAAGGAGATCTGACATAAACGTGTCACGTTTCATTGTTACTGTCTTCGCTGCTTCTTTTCATTGATAACCTTGAAAAGCAGCGAGGTGACGACGCTTGGCTGTGTTACAAAGGCTTTGCCTTGGCTTCTTGGTTACGAGGCAACTGCGACAGTGACTCTGGCTGAGAGGCTCATGAGGAGGAGGAGGAGAGGCCTAATTATCTCTTTAGGGGAAATCTCTCAGGTCTCATTTATTCTCTGCTGATGCCCGTGAAGGAAATGTAGTCACAAACCGTGGAGGTGAAGAATTGCAGTCATTTTACAACTCTGCACTTAATCTGAAATGACTGAATCAATTGTGTCTGCTTTTGGGGAATGTGATCTTTCCTTATGATATCATAACATTAATATCTGTACATAGTGCAGCCACAAGAACTTATATCAGTGCCTGGCCACTGGGCCCTTTTAACATACTTAACATCTCTCTCTGTCTTGTCTTCCCTCCTCTCCCTCTCTCATCATTCTGTCTCCGCCTTAACGATGGCTTTTTGCAATTTGGAGCTGTGAGCACAGCTCTCCGTGTTCAGGAGTGTCTGGATGAAACTTGCATCACGGTTTCCGCAGAATAGAAAAGACGATTGAGGATCGTGTCTGGTGTATCGTGTTGTGATGAAGCATTTCTTAGCGATGCAAAGCTGAGGAGCTTAAATGAGCTCACATATCAAGCGAGGACAGAATTCAATTTGATACAGCTCCAGAGAGCTCTTCACATCCACAGGTTATACAAACAAGTGACACACACTCTCTAAGATGTGCTTCTCGGCACAGAGCCTGCAAACAATATAATCCTCAAACGGTGTTTGCGGTACTGTGTCCTCAGTTACACTCAATTCAAGCACAAGCACTGCCAATCAAGTTTTTCGAGCAGCTTTGTAATATACCCTAACTCTGAACAGTAAGGATTGTTTTTTTTTTGCCGCTGAAAACCGATTATGTTTCAGTGGAGGTAACCTTGACTGATCGCTCTCAGGGATTTTTAGTTGGATGCATGTAATTAGTAAAACTATCTATCTGTCTGTCTTGTTAGTTTGTCCTTTTAGGGGCGCTCAAGCACTCCTACATTTGATCATCGAACCTTAAATAAATAAATAAATAAATAAACGGATCAGTCTGCCGCTGCCTATCTGTCTATCTAGGTCACTGCGGTGCTGTGTGACAGCGGTTAAACGTATTTGCCACGAGAGGGCAGTATGTACACATTGTTCACCTGGATGGGGGCAGCTTCCTGTCCTACATTTACCGAAGATTGATATTTCAATATATGAGCTTTACAATAAGGCTTGACAGGAGGGAAAATGGCCATGATTCACCCCGCTGAAGAGCACAACAATAATAAACACCATAAACAGCATAAATAAATAACAGGTGCAGGGTGGGTGGTGGTGGTGAGGGATGCTGGGGAGAAAAGCTGCCACGCTGCAGTGGCACCAATTCACTGTCTGCGTGGAAGGTATTCGCCTCATGTCTGTGGTCAAAATGCCAAACGTGCATCTGTTACTATGCATGTGCAAAAAGTAGTGTGAGCCATTCTGCATGTGTTACTGCTAATTTTCTGCTTTTCTTCTGCAAGAGACAACTTAATTAGACCACACACACATCGTTTTTTAGTTTCTGCAAAGCTATTAGCTGTAGCTTGACTGAGCACGATTTAAATCAATAACCCATTTTCAATGTTGTTTGAGAATCAGAATGCACTGAAATATTAAGCATCTCTGTCCACCCCCCGAACCTGCACACACACACATGCACAAACAATTCTTTTCAAAGCTATTCATCTACAGAACATCAGGTCCTTCTCCTAAATTTAGTTGCAACAAGGACATTTTTACTTTCATTTTCCAAGTTTAAAACAAAGACAGCAATCAGTAGAGACTGAAAGAGAAGCATCAGTGAGGTCAGATGGACATCCATTTCTACAATCTATGATGTAATTACTTATCAAACTTTGCTCATGGAACAAGCCAGAGTTGTAACAATTCTCCAGAAGGGCCTTGAAGATATGCACCTGTGCACGTACCTGACAGTACCTACTGTGCGGCTCATTTTCAGAGGTATTTTTCCACATATCTAACCCCTTAACCCCTGTAAACCCCCTCACTCACAGCAGAGGAATTAAGGGCTTTCATAATGGAAATCATCTCTCGATGGCCTTGGTCCACTGTGGATAATGTGTTTTCTGCTCAGAGCCTAATAAGCTCCCCCCCCTAAGCCATATGGCAACCAGAGTTCACCTGCCTGTGCCGGCGGCTGTGAGAACACATCTTCGGCGTCACATGGAATATGCTTCATACGCTGCTGCAGCTTTAAAAAAAAAAAAAATTCTAGCAAACACCTTGTGATGTGATTTGGCAAAGCACCTTTGGGTTGGATGGTCGAACAGGTCAGCAGTTGAAAATCAACATCTGGCACTGTGAAAACTGTAACCTCGTGGCATAAAACTTCTACCCAGAACCGTGTCTCTGGGGTGGACAGTAAAGGCTGGATTAAAGTGCAGCGTAGCAGGTGGGTCGGCCGCCTGCAAAAATGTGAAATTTTTCTCTCGGTATCATCACAGAGCGAGATGCTCAGCATCCAACAAGCTGCACTAGGCTTTGGAGCATTTCCAATCCAGAGCTTAGCCTGCAGATCTGTAGTCTCAGTACTAGCCCACGCCTGCCCTGTCAGATCTAATCTCTTGGCTGCATGCCGTGAAATGGGGCTTATTAAGAGTTTAACTGAGATCAGCCCCAACCCCCAATTTGAGGCGTGCAAAGGAAAGGGGAAATCGCTCACCTGAAAAATCTCAAAATCACAAGAACTGGGTGGCATAAGGGCTAGATATCAGTCACCAGAGGCTTTGCTGTACACCGTGATGTGCTCCCTGCCTTCTGTCTCCGGGATGCGTCATCTGTTAACTGCTAATTAGAAACTAAAGAGAAAAGATGGATTTGAAGTTTCATTTGGAACTGGTCCCAGTATGATATCTCACAGGGCTGAAAGAGACAGACTTCTGAGGCGCATGCTCCCAAAACTCCTGTCTGTTCACATATCTCTCACACTGTCTGTCTGCTTTCGAGCAGTTAGATCCATGACTGCATCCTCGGTGCAACTTCTAAATGTCAAACCCTGCATTGCGACTTCACCATAGGTCTGCAGATTCTCCACAGGTCTCCATTTAGATGTATTATTATATACCTCAAAAATACTGCTGAGCACAGTTCGTTATAACCGGGCCAATTGAGGACTGCCCCTGACATTTTTTCTACGGAAACACTATTACTTCAACTTGGTGTGCCTCTAGTTTTAATGTGCTGCCCGAATGCAGAGACCATTGGATTAAATTGTTCAAATTCACCACAGAGTAATTGACAGAAAATAATGTTGCCTCACTTACATGCTAGCAGCATGGCTCCAGGGTTGGCTTGACCTCATAATGCTTTGGCCTGTCACTCAGTCCACCACTTTGATCCAGAGGGAAATATCTCAGCAGATGCTCAACGGATTGCATGAGTAGCAGAGGAAACATACGTAGTTTGTACTATTCATTGATCTATCCATTGATCCATCCACCCATACATCAATCAACCCATACATGGAGCGACCGTCTTTATGTGCATCCTGTTTCTGCAGGTAGATTTAATTTCCTTGTATGGTTGAGGCAATTTTAATTTCTGGATTGGATGACTTAGTTTTTAATTGGTAAAGAAAACCAATTATTGATTCATTGTTTTTCCCCAAATTGAAAGTTTTTCAATAATTAATTATTCAAGTTTTGTGTCCATAATGAAAATGAAGACCTTCTCCTTTTTCATAGAATGATTTGATTTAATGAAAAATGGGTTGATATCCTGAAGTGATCCGTGTTTATCTCAACACCTGTTTTCATTTCCTAAAAATGACAGAAAGTCCATCCTTTAGTCCATTAGACCTGGACAGGTAGCAAGTCAATCACAGTGCACACACACAATTCACTGTCACAGTCACACATGTGAACAATCTATAGTTTCCAGTCAACCGAAACATGCATGTTTTTGGACTTCAGGAGAAAACCAGGAGAGAACCGGTGCATACACAGGAAAAACATGTAAACTCCACATAAACAGATCCAGGGACCGTCTCACTGTGATGAGACAGAGCTACTCACCAAACTGCCAGGATTCATAACTCCTGGATGATGATTCTTAATGACTCTGACATTTCCTCTTAAAACACCAGACACCACAAAGTTTGGCTTTAAATAACATTTCTCATTAGATAGCTTGTGGATTGCTGTGAAAGGGCATATGTCCACGTCTCACGGAGGAAATTTGCCCAATATTTTGGTTTCATCCGAGTAACTGCAATATTAAACTCTTCAACCCCATTTGTGCTTGGTGCGTATTAACAACGAACACTTGATGACACTTTTAGCAAAGATAGTCAGCATGGTAAACATGATATCTCCTGGGAGCTGCTGACTGCAGCTGCTCAATTATCAATATAAGTTTTATTTCCTGGCAAGCCTCAAAACTAACTGCGGCATCTCCAACATTTCCACAGTCAACACATTTAAAGTGTTTTCTTAGAAAACCGCCTTTAGCAAAACAAGCATGAGCACGACTTTTTTATGCTTATCTTAAGGCACATACTGCTCTGGGTTAAGGTTAAAATGTTAAAAAAGTCAACACTTGCTTGAAGCGGGATGAATTTACCTGACTGACATTTAACAAAAAAAATCACGGCTGAACAAGGGGAGAGGCCCCAAAGACTGTTTTTACCATGGGAAGTAGGGATCTAATGGTACTGGCAAATATCAAAATATCGCATATGTAGCCTGATGATATGGTATGATAGGGCTCTGGGCAAAAACGGAGGTGTAAAAACCACAAAGACCATGATGATTTGTGCTTGCCTGAGATCCATTGCACTCCTGCTCACAGACCTTGTGCCGCAAAAAAAATCACAGACACAAAAAGTCTCATGTCCAGTTTGTTTGTTTGCCCACTATCCAAACATTTCTATGTTGTAAAACCACCTGTCTCTCAACTCTGATATGCATAATTCATGCTCCAACAGCAACAAAGACACACTGTACATATCTCATTCAAGGATCAAGGCCCAGTCTGACCCAGACACACCCGTTATCCAGTCTCTGTGTCCATACCCCAAGGATCCGTCTCTAAACCGAGCCCGGGTCTGTGTTTACCAACCTTGGGATGAGGTACACACATGTGACCTCTGAAGAGAAACCTTGGGACGGAGATGGTCGATGCATTGGAGAGTGAAAGGAATGCTGATTGTGACACGGCATATGTCACTCGTGATATGCACCGAAAAGCTTTTAATGTCAGGAAACAGAGATTTGAAACACAACACTGATTTCTCTGTTTCCGATTTGCTCATCCCTGGAAAATATGTTGATTTATATGCTTTATTTTCTTTATGGCTGAATATATTTCATGGCGAAACAGATCGACTTAAACATGCTGGCAGTATCCAGTTTCACAAAAAGTGATTCAGTGCCCGTATCGGCATCTATTAAAGCCATGCCAGGATACCTGACGAAGCCTGGCACAAACCTCCTGTTGCACTCGTAAAACATTTAAACCTGAAGATAACATTCAAGCAAAATATTTTCCTCTATCATAAAAAAGAATGGCATAGCGAGCCTTATCAGAATGTAAAGGAAAGCACAGAGCAATTTTGCAGTTTGCAAGTTTTTTTATTATTATTTTTTTTTACACATTAGGATGTAGTGACTTTTCCCTCAATTTTCCATACCATTGTAATGCATTTTAGAGCAATCCCTGTCTTTGACGAGAACACAAACACGCGCCGACCTGCGCGATGCACACTGGGCATTTTTGTGTAATTGAAAATGGGGTTCACGCTCAGTCGATGAAATTCAATCTCCGTGCTTTCACTTCCATCAATGAGCCGAAGCAGCATCCACTGCGGGTGACATGTAGGATACATCATGGTTGCCAGGAGAAGAAGGCTTTCTGAGGAAAGAACATGTTTCTCACACTTGGTATTTATGAAACACCTCCTTAAGGTTATTTCTATCACAGCATCTCCTCTCATGGGAGGGGGAAAAAAAACACGAACGACTGGCAAAAATGTGACAGATAGTGTCATGTAAGTCGTGAACACATTATGTTGTTTGCAAATAAAACTATGGTGTGTGGGCAGCTTGGGGCCTTTAATGTTACTTTATATGCTTTGTATATCTTGCATGCCACAGCCTGAACGTACTCTGGAAGAAGATGAGACAGGGCGTATTTTAGGGATGAAGGGCTTTGTGTTAAATGCTGTGCATGTTCAGGGTATGCACCTGGTGCAAAGCCCACAGGACATGAAAGAGGTGACCAGTCTTTTTTTTTTTGCTGTGTGTGTGTGTGTATGTGTGTGTGTGTGTGCAGCTTCCCCTTCCCGGTCCTCTGCAGCCAGCTGAGCCGCTCATGCTCAGAGTTTGATCAGTATGTGAGGCCTGACACGGACAAGGCACCATGCAGTGGACATGAAAGGCTCTGCAAACACACAGCCGCTGTGTCACACGTGCTTACTCATGCAAACATACATTCACACGCACTTTCTCTCCCCCAACCTCTTCTGTTTTGGTCATAAAAGCTCAAATACACAAGCAATTCACACACTCCAGCAGCCCTAACCCCTCTCCCCTCTCCACACCCCCCTGCACTCGCTCTCAGACTCCCATTCATCTCAATAATGGAGAAAAGGAAAGCGCCAGTGCGAGATTGTCTGTGGCACCTCTACCACCTTCCATTTTCGAAGGTGCCAACCAATCTGTCTATCTGACAAAATTCATGAAGGTGCCCTCTTTAAAGAGGGGGAGGAGGAGAGGTCATGTTTGAATAATGAATCTGCACGGGGAATGAACTACAACCCTTGCGTCTGTCTTGAGTTTTTGCAAATTTTTCTGTGCCGACCACAGGATCAACGTCTGTGAGAGACACTTGAGGAAAGACAAGCGAGACTTCCCATCGAGGGAAGTAAAATTTGTCAGAGCAGAGTGAATGAGACCACATCACAGACTGATTTGAATATAATTTCTACCTCCCTGTTTTTTTTTCAAACAAAATAGTCTGAAAATGGCAGAAAATGGCAAAGGTGCTGATGATGATGATGACTGCGATATTATGGTATTGTTCACTGGTATTAGTAGAAGGTCAGACTCTGTCCTGACAAAAAAGCCATTATCTTGAAGGGTGAGCTGGTCCACTGGGGCGCAGGCCTCATCAGTAGAAAGGACAGAGTGGGGAGGCTACGGACGGCAGATACAGTAGACAAGCCGGGGCATCTAAAGATGGCAATAACAACACCTACAGGTGGAGATGGGGTTGTCTGGCATCATCTTCTCTGGCACAAACACAGACATTGTGATTAATGTAGGGTCCTGTTGGAGAGTTGTTTCTTAAAGTATTGAGTTAAAGCTACAGTAAGATGAAAAATCTGATTTCTCTGAAGCAACAGCCACAGATTTTCTTTCTTTTTTTAAAATTTAGTTTACTTGGTTGACCATCTATACAATCAGGCAGCGGGGACAGCTCCCAGGTAACCGTTTGATTAATGATCAGTATAAAAGCAATAGCTTTAAAAGTCATTTTGCTGCTCAAGTTTAACTTAATTATCATGTTTGTCTTTTGAATTATTGACTGAAACGGGGACTGACTCAACCTGCATTGGAGCATTACAGGGTGGTTGAAGCTAAAGCAGGTCTGATGATACCTGGGCAGACATTACCTATAGATACCTAAACCAATTTTTCCAAATGGCTGTAAAATGGTTGTTTCTGCAGCTAAATCTGAGCATGTAAATCATTACATTGATTGTTACACGAACAACGAATTAAAACTACAAACCAATGTGTTAAAACTTGGATTAATACACGGATCGGTCATTGAAGATTTAGATCTACAAGACAGCTCCTCTACAACTCCCTCATACTGTCCTTCGTACCCACATGGGGTCCACGTTGCATCTTAACTTAAGTATTTATCAAAGCAATATGTTTGGAGCTTAATAAACAGCACACACTTGAGGGATGCGAAAATAGTTTAATCAGCAATCTGCCGTTTTGAGAATTGGTCTCCAGTGGACAAAAGCATCTGCTGAGGAGCCATAATCTACATACCCTGTAAATAAGTAAACACAAAGGAGGAGGGGGGAGGATGTGTGTGTGTGTGTGTGAGTGATGACGTCCGCAGGCCCTGCCTACGTTATCATTGCTTCCATGCTGACAGGAGTTACATATTGCACTGTTACGTTTGATCAAACTGAGGCTGGCAATTAGTTGGGCAAAAATAGCTGCTTACACCAGGCTGTACATTCACTTTCTGTGACGCACCTGAACACATCAGCTCTGTCAAGCTTTGACTTTAACTGCTTGCCTTTGCACGATCCTGTACAAAGCTATCAGGCTAAGAAAGTGTGGAGTGATGCAATTTTACGTGCGAGGAACTCTCCCTTTGCAGGAATACAAAGTTAAGGCGGGATGAAGTTCTGCTCTTCCGACTTGACCCCGCTCCCTGGCGATACCGCATTCAGCAAGACAAGACTAGAGCTCATCCTAATTATTTCTAACTGATGGGCCAATCCATCAAGAGAGACAGTCTAAAAGAGGAGAAGGAGGAGGAGGAGGTAGAGAGAAACAACAGGGAACGATGGTAGGAACTCACGCTGAGACTCAAGCACTCTCCTTTCGTACGATCCCGTCTTTCTATAATTTTCCCCTGTTGCTCCTTCTGCTTTTTTATCTTTAGCCTTTCACAACTCTCTTACTGCACCCCCACCCTCCACATTTGCTTTCCTTGCCGCGCACCACACAAAAGCGTGCCCTCTTTTGTGTTACCAGCACTGTATATGTTTGCAAGAAGAGAGAGAGAGAGGGAAATCGATAACACAAATACACCGGGTTGTCGTCGCCATAGTTTATAACGCGGCGGCGAGCGATCTTCTGTCCAAATGAGTCGATGTGAATTCGGGGGAACTATTTAGCTTTATTTGTCACGCGAGGATCGCATGAAAAATGTCCACAGTCCGGGCGCGCTGGGTCATTAAATTCAGATTTATAAGATTGATATCAATACTTATCAAAACACTAACGCCCCCCTTATGCCATCAGAGGCCCCAGGCGCCCATCCTTTCCCTCGTGAGGAGAGAGACAGATAGACCCAGAGAACGGACAGGAGCGAGGGAAAGAGAAAGGGACAGATAGAAAGAGAGAGAGAGGAAAAAAAATGTCCTCGGTCACAGCAGCTGAGTGCGATTCAGCATCGCGGCATTAGCTGACGTCTCCTGATAACAATGGTAAGGGATTAATCAGTATTCTGCGCGTAGCTTGGGGCTGCACTAGTCCTTTATCACAGCAGCAACTGCGCTCTTCCTCTAAAGGTAAGGTTAAAATGGAGATTACGCTTTGTTCCTGCTCACCTCCTCTAATGAACCTTATCTCCCCTCACTACCCATCTCTTCACTCTGCCTCGCTCACACAGAATAACACACCTTGCGCCCTCTTTTCCCCTCTCTGGAGGAAAACAAAGACGAGCTCTTTGCTTTTTTGTGTCTCTTTTTAAGTGCAGCCGGGCTGGTCACCCTGTTGTCTCCCTCATTTCCGCCCCGAGTCATTCACATTGGAGGCAAGTACACTTCTCGGCTGCTTGGGGACTGTTGTGCCCGATCTCCAAACAATTTGTCAAAATCCCTGAGCAAAGACCCATTTGCTCATAGTGCTTGGAGATGTTTACTGCCATCATCCAAAAGCTGAAAGAAAATATAACTTTTGAACTTGCGGAGAAAAACAGTTTAGTCAAATTAATTTAAACATCTTTCTAAGACTCCAATACAATCTGTAGGTAACAACAAGTTCACATACTGTGGGCACCACAGCAGTTAGATGCTGCAGAAAATCACACAGCAAATACCTGAGAGTGAAGAGATAAATTTCTCTGAAAAACTGAACCGGGGATTGGTTGCACCACGTTCAATTGCAGACCATTTAAATGCAGAGCTTATTTCCAAGGTATGAGTTTACAAAACGGAGGTGTAGACATCAGTTTGCAGCAAACAAACTAATCCTAACAGCATGTGTTTGTGTAGGGTCCCAGATATGTGCGGTATGATAAACTACTGGAGTCATGATGGATGTTAGCAAAGCATAGCATGGCGCGTATATCAAATATGTACAGTGAATTCAACACATATGAATAGACTTCACTACTTTTGTGTTGCAGTCAATAGCTGCCGATGTACCTGTATGAATATATTGTGCTTCGAATAACTAAATCAGCACATTTCTTGGTCACACCTGATGATGTGTAATACGTCGCCTTTGTCCATCTGTTCCATCTTGTTTTGAGACGCAGGAGCCGAATCAAATGCGACGGAGGCGACAGCCACCTTTGCACCTGAGCGGGAGGTGGAATCGCAGCGTTGTAGCCGTGGCTCTGCAGAGTACAGTTTGTACAAGATGGTAGCTTCTTTCAGCCCATCGACTCTGTGATCCACTCAGAAATCAATAGGACGAAGAGGGGCTGGCGTGATTCACACTGGCAAGCTGCTACCGTAGGGTGAGACGAGGTGCAAACGTACATCGAAATAAAAATACTGCTGTGAATTAATGCATCGTCCTTGAGTGTTCTTAGACATGCAAATGCCCACATTACCTCCTGGAAGATTACTTTTGGATGAGGTGATGGGACAGCTGGCATTCGGTGTTTGGTTGCAGACTGGTTCAGTGAAGAATAGAGACGTAAGCGGGGTCATGTCTACAGTGACATTTTAGGCTTCAAGCCTCAGAACTTAGATGAAAAGCCTTAAAAAAAGCCTTTCTCATAAAAAAAGTTGTCAAACTAAAAAACAACATCCGACTAAACATCCTAATAAAATATTTCATCAGGCCAAAGGCATCAGAAAAAAGTTGTCAACCGAAAATGTCAGAAAAAAAAGTCAGACTAAACATCCCCATAAAATAAGTCATCAAACCAAACCGAATGAAAAAATGTCGAAATGCTTTTTTTATCTAAGGTCTGCGGCTTGAAGCCTGACATCTGAGGATGTCCGAAAATGTTCACCGGACACTTCACAAATGTTGTTGTCATTGCCCAAATTTCTATCACTTGACTCCAAATGACAAAATCTATACACCCCCCCCCCCCCCCCCCCCCCCCCAAAAAAAAAAAAAACACATTTGCTGCTGAACAAAAGCCTTGTACACCATATTTATTTCTCAAAAGGAGAGTTTCAGGAGTGGCATGGCAGATTGGTTCAATATGTGCTTTTACCTGTGTGCTCTTTAAAACTATAGGCTCCTTTTGTCCAGTCACAGTGTCTTTATTCAGCTGAGGAATTGTCCTCCTCAGCCTCCAAACCACATTCATGCATCACAGGTGTGATGTGAATAACATGTTGTGGCTCAAGAGAGAAAGGAAGAGAGAGAGAGAGAGACAGGAAAGTGTTGGAACATTCAACATCCAAGTCGCAAGTCTAAGTCGGAGGGCATTTTTCTCTTTCTATACTGAGGGATGTTTCTCTTCGACTGCATACATCTACAGCACAACAACCTTTCACAGCCTCCGCATGTTTGGTTGGGCAGCGCAATCAGATCTGACGTTATTAATGTTACAGAAGTTACAGTGATTAAAAGCTCAGCCTGTGTCGACCCTCACGTCACTGCGCCCGCAGATGAATTATAGGAAAGGTCACGGCGCTGCTTTATTATTATTTTTATTACTTGATATAACTTACACTTTTATAAATTATTGAGGTCTCCTGTTAAATTCAATGTCATGTTTCACAAATTAATACAGCGTGCACGGAGACTGTGCGGTTAAAAGCCGGCAGCATTATCTAGGAAACGTCACTTTTATTCATTTTGCATGGAGCCAAAATCAATTCCGCATTATGTTGACTGCTTTCCAAATTAGTTCTAGTCTGTTTATAAGGTGATAAAAAAAAATCACGACAATCTTTCTGAGGCAGTGAAAATTCAACAACTTGTAAAATGGTGCGAGAGAAGTTAATTGCTAACTTACCCTGGATTCGGAAAACAATCACGCATTCAATCGAATTCTGAAAGGAAATTTACAAATATATAGTCTGAAACCCGTCAATGCGAGACGTTAATATTGACTGTCGAAGACGAGATGAGGTGGTGTGCTTTCGGCTGCTTTTTCTAGTCAGACCTTTTTCTTGGAATATTTCCACATTGTGGTTAGTGAATATGGCAGTCGCCATATTCATCCATATTCGCCCATCCAGGTGCCTGGATGTCTTTCTCAGGGTGCTCCTCTTATTTCCTCCCACAGTTCGAAAACATACATGTTCAGGTAGATTTAAGACTGTACATCGCCTCTCGGTTTGTGTGGAAAAGTGAATGGTGTGAAAAAGTGAAAAGTGTGGAAAATGAAGCTATGGCTGTGTGTCCTGTGATGGACTGGCAACCTCTCCGGGTTGTATTCCCTGTCTTTGTCCTTTGTGTGCTGGTGCCAACAGTCCCCTGTGATACCACTGATGGATGGATGGATGGACGGATGGATAGTGATATTGTCTGCCTTCAGGTGTCTTTTCAAATCATATTTCCTCTCTGACAATATCACATCCACGATAAACAAGAGTGATGCGATGATGAGCGAGAATCATAATAAAAAACAAAATTCCAATGAAAAAGACGGAGGGTGGCACGGTTTATCTGTTTGCTATTTGTTCCTGGGCCGACACCGTGCTGGCACTCAGTCTTAAAGCAGGAAATAAGTGACGGTGATGTGAGTAACAGAGAGACTCAGAAGCCCCAGCTTTTGAAAAGTGAGAGGAATGCAGGGCATAAAAAAAAAACAGATTTAATTTCGATCCATTTTAAGTATCGGGCCTTGGGTCTTTTATAGGAAGGCAATGCTAATTCAGTGCAGTATTCTTTTATGTGCCTCATACAAACTCATAAGAAGTCATTGGCAGCTGAAGCAGCTAAATGTCCCTGAGCAGCAGGATGTGCTTCCCCCGGCTCCTTATGCTCTGGTGATGCAGTCACCATTTATTCTGCCAGACTTTTTGCAGACATCATTATTTTGTCATTTCCTTTTCCTTTTTTTCAATTTCTAACCTCTCCTTTCCGTCTGTCTTCTTCGCGAGGCGGTAACGCAGTTTCTCCTTTGTGCGGCTGTAGATCTTGGCGTAACATTTGCATGGAAAAACACCGTTAGGAGAAAAAAAAAGGGAGCCTCGCTTCAGCTTCGAGGGACATATCTGTCGTACACGCGCTATTGTTCACGCTGGATCTCTGCAGAAATGCTCGAGCCATTTCTCCGCATGAATGCCCTTTCTAAACCAATAGGCTTTAGATGAATTCTAAATCACTCAATGTGCTTCACTCTCCACTTTCTCTCCCAGACCCCTTCAGATCCAGAGCTGGCATGATAAATCTGTACACACATCTGCCAGAACCATCCCTGTCTCCTCTCACCACCACCTCTCCCTCTCTCTATCCTCTGGCCTCCTCCTCCTCCTCCCTCCCTCCATCCCTCCCAGCTCCGACTCCCACCACTCATATGATTTGGGGTGTAATTGCGGGTGCAGATCTGTGGCAGGGTATGGAGAGGAGCGATTGCTGTGCTGGGGATGAGACAGAAGAGGACGGTGCCCAGGAGACTCCATGGTGCTAGAGCTGGTTACCTAGACTCACACCTGGCTCCAAGCGAACCTCAATACAGACGGGAAGCCCGGCTTTGGCTTTGCCAGTTTAAGTCTCTCTGTCTTCACCTCCCTCTGTCTTGTTCTGTGTCTTTCACACTCGACTGTCTCCCCTGTGGTAGCTTGTTATTGTCTTTTCACCTCTCTCTCTCTCACACATTTTCTCCCTCCTATTCTTGCTTCCCTTTGTCTCCTATCATCCTCCATTATACACTATTTGTCTGTCTGTCTGTCTATCTATCTATCTATCTATCTATCTATCTATCTATCTATCTATCTATCTATCTATCTATCTATCTATCTATCTATCTATCTATCTATCTATCTATCTATCTATCTATCTATCTATCTATCTATCTATCTATCTATCTATCTATCTATCTATCTATCTATCTATCTATCTATCTATCTATCTATCTATCTATCTATCTATCTATCTATCTATATTAACCCCCCTGTGGTTCCCATTATTTACAAAAAACACAATATTTCTCTCTCTGTGTTCCTCCTCCGCCCTCTTTTGTACGAGCATGCGTTTTCGATTCGTCGTGGACTTAGTTCCTGCAGATTTATTCTTGCCAGAGCTCGAGTTACCAATTACCACGGCAGGTGCTTTCACATTTTCCATTTCACATTCACTTGGCCAGAAAAGTAAACCCAAATATGTGTGAATGCGTAGCGCAGACAGACAGCGGGATGGTTCTTTTTTTTCCGAGCGTTGTCGCGTGGAGCCTTAGCGTGCGGCCCATCGGGGAAGCAGTTTCCGGGAAGCGAACGAGAGTGGCAGTTTTTAAAGCCTCACTCGGAAGAGCGGACACATTTGTGGCATGATGAGCTTGTGATGTTTTTCTCTCACCGCGGTTGCTGGCCTCAAAACTGTAACCATCTCTGTGGTGCATGGGCCAGTAATCAAGTGCCTCAAACTGCGTGATTAAACCAGCACCTCACTGTTTAAACCCATCAGCCTCCTGAAGCTCCAAACCCAAGTATTAAACAGAAGTATAGCCAGTAATTGTAGTCAAGGCATACAGAGTACAAAGACAAATGCCTATGGACAGAGGGAAAATATTGTTTTTCCACATCGTTTTAGTGTGTTGTGTATCTTAAGTGCCTCCCCGGCCCCTTAAAGCTTCAGTTTCGACCACTAAGCTAGTGTTTAGTAAACTGCCGTAGGTAAGAAATGTGTCTCGGAAAGAGCCGTTTTCTGTCTCCTTGTTACTTTGAGGTTGATTTGCATATCCCTGATCCCGCTGCCCCCGCTCCCTATACCTCCAGCCTCCCTGCTATAATGTCCATTGCTAGAACCACTGCTTGGCAGGAAGTGGTGGGCGCGGCATTCAGAGCTCATTAGCATTTCAAGGGACAGGGAAGCTGAGCGTTCAGAGCAGGGCTGTCAAACAGGTGTTTAACAAAAGCTGGCTGAGCTCAATCCTTCGGTTAGCATGTTACTAACATTTTAGCAACATTTTAGACATCAAGCAACCATGTTAAATAAGCAGAAATGAGCATATTACGTCTCCTTTAAACGTGTTCCCGTGAGAGTTAAGACCCCTGCAATTAACTCCAAATGTGCCACAGTACATAGCAATCAGATACACTTGGTTATAAGGCTTAATTGCATGACATTGACACACAAAGCCTTCACCAAATTGGCTCCCTTAAGAAATTAACTTGTGCTGTGTGTGATAAATATTCCGCGTGAGTCTATTTTAGGTTGGGAACGCTCAGACACAGCTCCCTGCTGTCTGTTGCGGCCTTGAGACGGGCATGGTGGAGGAAACTGGAGAGAGACAGTTTGGAGCATTGCTGTGCAGGACAGCGTGCACTCCAGGCCTTCACGTGAAATGATTTATTCAGGAAGTAAGAGTTGCAGCGGGCCACGGGGGCCTCCCCTGCCATCATTTAGGTGCGTGCGCCTGCTTCATTTATCCCCCCCCCCCTTTTATTGATTAATTCATGGCTCTGATTAAATTTTCACAAGTTGCCAATTGTCCTTCACAATGTCTGACTCCCCTGTCGATCTGCAGCCATTGGGAACGACTGCCCTCCTGATAATGGGAGAGAAGAAGACGTCGATCCTGCGGAACGTTTACTCCCTCATCGCAGGCGGAGTGGGACTAAGAGGTCCCTGATACCTCTCTGAATATTTCACACATTTCTGCCCATTATAATCTTTCTTTTCTCTTTTTTTGATCACCCAGGGAGAGATTGCTTAAATATTGATGATATGCTAATTCATCAATAATTGCAGGCTGGTGGGACAGCAATGCTCGTATGGGCTTAAAGAGAGTATCAATTAAGCAGTCGGTCATTTCTTACTTAGTGTGTAGTGATTCTGCATTCATTCACTGTGTTTGGGCTTAAGTTAGGCATTATACAAAGTGCTATATAGTATAGGCCAATTTCCATAGTACTTTCAAGTAATGATTTATCTCATTAGCGATGAAACCTTGAAGAAACCCTTGTAGGAAACCTCATTTTTAAGGTAGACGCAAATGGAAAGAATTTTTTCTTAGACTAATTATGCTGCTGGTAGCCATATTTCTCAGCTGCGATAAAGCCAGAACTTTTAAGAGAAGCTGCTATTCAAGATGTAAATTAGGAGTGAATGGCAGAAATGGAGAAATTACGGAGAAATTATGGAGGCATGACTCCACTCACTGTGCCTCATGACCATGTTCAGGATGAAAGTATTGCAAAAAAATGTCACAGTTATGACAAACAGTATATGTTACTGACAAGGGAGGCAGCAAAAGACAAGTTAACAAAGTTCCCCCAAAGTATGAGCTGAATTATCTTGCTTGCTTCAGTTCTGTCTCCTGAACTCTTGCTATTTTCTCTTTCATGCTCCACTTTTCTCAAGGCTATGACACATAAAAAATAAAATAAAATCCTTCTCTGATGAAGAGAAATCACTTTTATTTCTTAGCAATAATGGAGTCAAAACCCACAATTATTCCCACACTTCACCTGATTACCTGTAGCACACACACACACACAAACCGATACACTGACTTTGGGATTGAAATGAGGATTTCTGTTGCCAAAGCAATAGATCAAACTCATTCAGTTAACATGACGTCACAAACACTGCCACATTTTGCCCACATCTTTGAATGCAACCACTCACATGGTTTCTGTAAAACACATCATCAGGTGTGACCAAGTACTGAGACTTTTAATCAGTCTGGAAATGAAACAGGTGAAATATAATAAGTAAAAAAAAAAACTTGGAAAATGAGTGGAAAGTAGTCCCAGTAATGTCAAAACAACATGGTCAGAGGTTCCAGTTCTGGTTGTGGACTCGTGGAAACCACATGAAAACCACTTGTTTTTCCAATCCTTGAGAACCATTATGACACTGTGTCAGTTATGTCCCCTGAGGACCGAGTCTAGGAAATCAAAAATGTGGATTTCTCTCTTTCTTTAGCTGCTTTAGCTGTCATTTCTTCAAGTCTGTGGCATCTTTGTCACGGTAAGAAAAAAAGGGAATCTTATACTACTCTGGAACTTTTTCAACTGTGCCAACCTGAGCACAAGCCCGAGACCAGCAATGTGCAGAGTTTTGCTTGTTCTCCCTGTGCGTGCATGGGTTTTTCTTCGGGTATTCGGGATTCTTCCCACAATCCAAGATGCATGATGCATCTTTAGGTTGATGCATGATTAGATTAATTGGTAACTCAAAAATGCCCCTGTAGGTAGTGTGCATGTCCTGGTATGAACTGGTAACCAGTCCAGGTTGTATTCCCTTCCGTTATCCAAGACCTTGACCTCTGTGAAGCACGTTCATACAACGGATGGACAAGGGAAGGATGTATATGGTAAAATTTGAACTCTCCGACTTTGACCGATCAGAGGCCAAAGGCGGTGGATGTTATTGTAAAAATGTAATGTTGAGGTGGAACCAGGTCTTCATTTGGCTCTTAGCCACACACCTTCGAACATGTTGACTCAATCAGCCTGCTGACACACAAACATCTGGCAATGCACCCGAATCTGCTTCCATGTTGACACCTTCACACTAAACAGACGGGATGCAGACATCATTACCAGGCCTGCAGGAATGTCTGCCTTAATATATTTTTGGCCCCTTTAGGGCAACGTAACTGACTGCATTTAGAGGCAGATATGGAAAACATGATTGTAAACAGTCACACATCCAGCAGATGCAGAGAAACATTTACTCCAACTGGACTCTGGAAGTTTCACTGTTGCACTGCTGTTGCACCTGCTGGGCAGGAGGTACATAGGTGTTTTAAGGTGTTCTAATAAAAAATGTTCAAACTAGAATAAAGTAAAAGACTACATCTATACTAATAAACATAAATAACAACATAGATAACACAACAGCATAAATAACGAACTAGATAAACAACATTAATGATAATTATAACAATAATCCCACTACTACTATTACTATTACTGCTACTACTAATATAAAAATAATTAAACTATATACATAAACTAAAAATATGATGGGTTAGTTTTTCACTATGAATGACCACTTTCATACTGTTATAATTTTTCTGTATATTTTGTCTGTTTTTGTAATACTTTCTGTGTATTTTCCTGAATGTTGTCCCTACAAACCAGTCTCACACTATCACAAGTCATGTGAAGAACACTGAACAAGCCCCTCTCCTGTTCAGGGAGGGCATAGCGCAGAAGCTGTCGGACGGGTGTTTAATAACTGAAATGTTATCCAAACCGCAACCCTAAAATTAGTCACCACGTTCAGTTGCCATGGAGAGTATCAGACGGCGCTTTGTCTGCGTGTCAGGGAGAAGCATAAATCCCACAGCTCTGTGATAAAAGCTGCTAGATTAGAAACACGGGAATGTGCTGAATGCATCTTTTCTATCTCTACCTCTCCTTTGTTCTCCGCTCTCACTTTGTTGTTATGTCCTTTCTCACTCCCCTCACTCCAATTTCCTCCTCCTTCCTACCCGGCAAAAGGGGTGAAAAAAAATGGACTCTCCTCGCTGACATTCTCATATCAGCCGGTAACTTGGCTTCCGCTGGGTCACCGTGTCCTTGTGTATATGACTGTCCTGTCCCCACTTGTTTTCTCCTCACTCCTCTACCTCTCATATCATTTTTTTCTGCATACTGTATGCCTATTATGTGTCAACTAACACCTGTGGTGGAAGTTGTACATGCACCCAGAAACATTTAGTCAATGTTGGTATTCTGTACCTGTAGCCTGAACTGTGTGGGCTGTAGTCATCAAATTCTCAGGAACTTAATTGTAAGATCTTTCTTAACGCCTCCTTTGTCATACCCATGAAAGTATCCTGCCCTTGGGAAACCAGATGTGAAGTCTTCCTCAGTTCTTGACTATCTGTTTTATTGTGCCTAAATGGTTTTTCCCACTTGGGGGTGGGTTCCAGGGGGGTCAGGATAAAATGCACTGTATCCTCTTCCTCAGGGAAGCAATCCTCTGATCCTGTTGTTGGAGTCGGTGTGTGTTTATTCTCTCTGCAGAGAATAAACATTTGGGACTTGTTCCAGTCTTGCTTTTTGACTTTCCCAGACAGATCGAGAATTTTTCCATAACACGCCTTTCATTGTCCTTTCTTTCTCCCTTTTCCCTCCTCCTCCCCTTCCTCCTCTTTCTCTGCATCTTCCTCCTCCTTCCCTGCCTCCCCCTCTTTCTCTTCCTCAGAGTAGAGGGTTATGTGGCTCTGCCCCCCGCTGAAGGCACCATCCCACTGTAAACGAATGAGTCTGTCACAGCGCAAACAATCTGCATTCATCATGTCTTATCTGCCTGGGCCTCCATGGCAGCAGTCATGATACCCGGGCAGAGCGAATGTGTTTGGGCCCGTGGCACACAGGGTCAAGGTCTGCAGCTCAGGGAAATAGCGCGCTGGCTCAAGGCTGATTTGGCGAGCTGGTGTTGGATTTAAGCACCAGGCTGTGGAGGAGGAGGAAGAGGAGGAGGACAGGCGGCTTGACTTATCCTTGATCCAGGATAACAGTCTTTCACTCTCTTTCTTTTTTTTTTATTTGTCCAGGGACGGTTTGCTGACCACGCGCGCTCCTCCTCAAGAAACGCTTGGCTTCAGATTCACGCTGCTGCTCCATGTATACCAACATCTCACGGGATAATAATAGGATAACCAGAGTCTTAAACCTAAACATGAACAGGTTTAAGTGCCGTGCTTGAGGGCTTATCATAATTAATTGTTGAGATGAGCGAGGGGAGAGAGAGAGAGAGAGAAAGAGCACCATTTAATCACTTTCCTCTATATGACTCTTTTCTGGCTGTGGGAATCACAATGGAGCATGATTCCAAAAGCAACAAAAAAGGCAACAAAAATTTGGACTCAATCTCACAAACTACATGTGCCACCAATTCCTAGGTGATATATTACTCCAGTGAGGCGTGATAAGTCACACGGCACTTATACTTGTGGATTTATTGGCACTTATCTGAGCCATTAACGCAGACAGAAACATACAATCTATTTCTGTAACAAAAACAGCGCAATCTGGCTTGTATTGACGGATCCTATTATGAACACGTTCAAAAATTCCTGTCAGTATGTGGTCGATAGCTGATGGACTCACAGTAAATGGATTCAGCAAAGTGTTGGGACCTAATGTGAACTTCAGAGTGCATGCTGTGCCTTAATAGAGCACACCAGCCTAAAAGGCACCAACACGTAATAGAATCACTCAATCTGTGAAAAGCCTGAACAAAAAAAGAACTTTTCTCTTCTTTTAAAGGAGACATATTATGCTAATTTATCAACATGATTCCTTGATGTCTAAAAGTAATGTCGGTGCTTTGATGAGAAACTGAAGGATCGAGCCTAGACAACTTTTTTATACGCCAGTTTAACAGCCCTGGTCTGAATGCTCGATTTTAAGTGCCTGTCCCTTTAAATCCTTATTAACTCTGCGTGCCCCGCCCACCTCTTCGAATTGGTCATGTGACCATGGCAACAGTTGAGTGTGGTTGAGAAATGGCTGCTGAGGTACAACCATCCGTGTTTGATGCATGTTTAGACATTGTAGAGGAACAAGTGAGGTCAAGATAATGGAGGAAGGTATACTATAGGGCGTGGGCAGCAGGGGCGGGGCTATACAAATCAACCGCCTTGTTACATAACAAGGAGACAAACTAATGCTTTAAGGGGACAAAGAGGCACTCCAGATAAGCACAAGAAAACAATGAAAAAAGTCACTTTTGCATAATATGTCCCCTTATAATATAGAACCTCATCAAGACTCAATTTGAGGACCCTTTAAGTCACTCCCTCGACTACAACGTGGCATCTACACAGCCTTGAAACACTAACTATGGCCGGAGCCGGCGTTTATGCGGCATTCGATTGAATTACAGCGACGGGTTTGAAGGTCAGAGCTGTGGCGCTGACCGAGCCGCAGAGTCGCTGCTTCCACCTGCTGCCCGCACACCCTCTGGGCCACCCATCACTCACTCACCCGACCCGATGGACAGACGCACCCCCGGGGTGACTGGACTACACCTCCCATCGGTGGCGAGCCACTCCATCATCTCGGACAGCACCTACGGGAGGCGTGAGAAGAGGGCGAGAGCTGGAGGTCGTTAGCCGCGCACACGGCCCGACTGTTCCATCTGGGAGAGTGCGTGTTGGGGGGGGGGGTGAGGGGGGTCAAGGGGTCGTGTGGACATTTCGAATGACTGACTGGATGTGCAGCCGGGGCTCAGCAGTGATAACAAAGACGAAGGCACATGACACAGGTTGGTGTGCTCATCTGACGCGTCTGCACCTGTGTCATCTACAGCCCACACGACACATCTTTATAGCCGTGCAATTCATGTCACTTTATTTTCACATCACTTGTTCATTTTACACGTGCAGTTATGTTACAATGGCTTTCGTATTCCTTTGTGCTGTGCAAATCTCACAACCCCCTTTGATTCGGGAGATGGAATTTTAATTGGAATGAAGAGGGGGATGAGAGGAGTTAAGTTAATTGCAATTCAAAGAAATTCCAGTTATTCACCCAACACAAAGAATCGACTAAATCTATTTGTCTTTGCTTGAAACAAAGTAATTGAACCAACCTCACTACCATCTACAAAGCAAGGTAGGGAACACACAGGTTGCCAGGAAAATTAAGAGTCTCTGGTTGACCTTGATGTATGTTTTTAAACTGTGAGGCGGAAACGAGGGGAAAACACACCTGAGAAGAACATGCAAGTATGCAAAGTGACCTTCTTGCTGAGACATTTTACATCATGTCCCACAAAATGAAAATTGAAATGAAACTGAATTTGATTGTTTCACCTGTTCTGTTCTGCATGGCCCTGTTTTCAAGTCATTGCATAATAGTTCATATCGATTGATTATCTTGTTCTTCTTTATGCTTTTTCTACGTAATTTTTCACCTATTTTCAGCTTTTTCCACCTTTTTCTAAGCATCCTTACCTCTTCTGCCGTCTCTCTTCTTAAGGACAAGTACAGGTTTATCTCTTTTTATCTTCTGTTTATGTGATTGCCACTGTTTAACCCAGGCAGACCGCACACTTTCTAATTAAAATCCCATCTCGGCGTTCCTCCTTCTCGTCACCCATCACTCAAAGCAGAAGGCGGGCGACGTGTGTGCTGGAGAGCTGGAAAAATAAATCTCTCCACTACAGTACACTCTCCGAATCAATTTTTCATTTTCCCCCCTCTTTTGCTTCAGAGTAAATTATATATAATATCCTTGAAGTACCGAGCAGAAGTTAATAAAAGTGCGCTGGTTTGTGCTGTGATTGTTTCTTTTGTTGTGTGTGTGTGTGTGTGTGTGAGAGAGAGTGCACACACAAATTAACAACCACCTTATGCAACCTCCTTTTATAGGCAAATGGAGTCAACCTGCATTTTGAACCACTGTGGCCTTTTATTAAGCTGTTAATGCTGTATATACATATATATACATATATATATATATATATATAATATTGTTTTTTTTTTTTACTACATATGTAAGAGAGAGGTTGAGGGGTATAATATGCCTCCATTTGTGTTTGGACTCATTCCTTTCCCCACTGCCTAGTGAATGGACTCACTGATGGATGCAACATGAATAACGATTAATCCTGACAGCAGTTATGACCACGAGAGCCACTCCCGGCACTTACGGTGGCATTTGAGTGTTTTGTATCTGCTCGTCACATTAGCATTTGTAATTAGGAGAAGCACCATAGCGGACAATATCTAAATAGCTGCGGCCTGTTCTTGTTCCACCAGACGTAGACAAGGCTCCATCCTGGATCTCACATGGGCTGTCTGAGGCTGTCGACAGTGAACACACTATTCTTGACTGATAGGGACTCTGCTCAGCTAATGCATATTTAATTGTGTGAGCCATTACGATGCTGGAGTATTTCAATTACTTACATACATTATACTTTCCTCCGGAGGAACAGCCCTGTGTTTAATTTGATTTTGTATAATTACTGTAAAATGAATTTTAATTGTTATATCCAATCCTGAAATAAATTGGCTTTTTTTTCTGCACACCTGCAGTCAGGTGACTGTTCATTTGGATTTGAAAGACTGCAATCAGACAATATTTGGCTGAATTAAGAAATCTGAGTCCATCTAGATAACTCAGTTTGAGCAAAAGCATGAAGCAATAAGGCCTCTATTAAACCACTTTGCAGCAGAGTGGAGTCCAGTGGACATCTCATCACCGAGGGGAGAGCTCGCTACAGTGAGGACTGCAGGGTGAATATGGGCATCATAACCCCTTCAATTTTATTTATTTTGGAAAACAGAAATCCGAGCCAGGGCTTTAGACAAATCCTAATTGGCTGTGATGTCTCTGGACTCAGTCAGACCTTGTCAAGAACATTAGGAGTGTCACAGGTGCCTGAACATCTGGCACTTTTTTGTGTGTTTTGTTTTACAGCTGGCTGCCTCTTTCTGTTTTGTTTTTTTGTTTTTTTTTAATGACATTGGCACCTGAGTCTGTGCTGCTCACTGAGAGATTTTCACAATTCCAAGATGAAATATGTGCCCCTCTCTCTCTCTCTCCCCCATCTCTCTCTCTCTCTCTCTCTCTCGCTCTTTATCTCTCACACACACACACACACACACTCTCTTTCTCCACCTCTGGCTTCTTGTTGTCCGAGTGGATCCAGCAGGTTCCACTGGGTGGAGATGAGCTTCCCCTGCTCGAAAATCAGGAGACACAGCCGCCTCATAATTAGATTTGCTTTCTGTGTGGCGCCAGTCCCTTCAATCTAATCTATTTATGCATTCCCTCTTTCAGGCCTCATTGAGATTCTATCGCCTTGTATTTGTACCCCGCCTGTCAAAACGGCCTTCTTTTCTTCACAATTTTGGGCTCATTTCACTGGCAGAGATGGGCGATGATTGCCCGCTGGTCTCATCGCAAATGCAATGTGCTGGAACTTAAGAGGCTTCTCTTCTTTCTTTAAAAGGCTCGAGTGTGTGCGCGGGTCTCTGTGTGCGAGTGTGCGTGTTTGTTTAGCGGGATAAGACATATGCTCAGCTGTGGGATGTGTTTCTGTTCTGTGCTCACGTCACTCTGTCTCTACAGTATTGATGTGGGCATCAATAAAGAGCCTGGTGTGTGTGTGTGTGTGTGTGTGTGTGTGTGCATGGTAGAGCAGCAGGGCTGTGGTGGCAGCAGAGAGGGTGTGAGTGTTAAAGTAAGATTAACTTTATTGATCCCTGGGAGGGAGAACTGGTTATTGTGGGAGCAAACAGTAGGCTAAGGATGAAAATGCAATGAAGTGAGCATGAGGACGTGTGCCAGTGTTCTGAAATAGACCTCTCCCTGCCTTCGACAATCTCTCAGATCATAGATTCCTGTTGTTCTCTCAGTGGCAAAGCTTAATCCATCTATCCATTATCTCACCTGCTTTGTACCTTAATGTTGTCTGTTGTCGCCTGTCTCCAGACACACACTAAGGCAGGAAATACACACACACAAGCACACACACACACACCATTCGTCTCACATTTAGACCAAGGGACAGTAAAGACAACATACACACTACAGGTCTCGATCCAGGTTGTTCGCATTACAATCTAAATGTGACCATCATCAGATTCCAGTATGAACAATCTACGGCCTACAATCTACTATGAAAGTAAAGTGTTAGGAAAAAGTTTTGTTTGCACTGTTCAAGCCATTCATTAAAAAAATCAGATAAGCGTCAGAAATGGGCAAAGAAGTTTGTCTTAATGTAGACCCTGATCATGGATTTCTCTGGACTGTGGGAGTAAACTGGAGTACTTGGAGAAAAGCCAGGCAGAATTGGTGGGAGAACATGCAAACTCAAACCAGGGACCTTCTTGCTGTGAGGCAAGCTATAAGCCTCTCACGCTTCCCTCAAACATGCGACTGTGCTTTTTGCTCACCCTGATCTTTAAAGCTGGATTCTGGGGGCTTTTTCCACTCTACTGTCTTATCTTAAAATGAAAGTAAGACTACATAAGTTTGGCCACAAGTGACAAACGCAAAAGCACCAAACATTATGCAGCAGTTGCCCAAACGGAGACATAAAGTCCTAAAACATAATCAGCAATGTCAATCTAAAATGTGCAAACGTGAGATAAACTTAGGCGCCTGGAGCTGCTGGTCGTATCAGACCAAACAAGACTGCAGCAGGAAAACCCTGAGTGTGTTGAATTCGGGAAGAAAGCATTCCTTTGCTCATGAATTTGGCATTTTGGTGCCATAATCCCTTTCAAAACTTATTTGGTCGCATTCTTAGTAAACTTTTCAGCCACACAGGAGACACGGTCTGCTTTGCGTTATGCAAATGCAAAAAGATCTTCTCACTTTGCCAAATTACGAGCGCAAAAGTGCTCAGCTATCGTCTGGCATTATCAGATATCCAGGTGAAAGTGGCAGAGTGAGTATTGTGTTTTTCGCCTCACTAAGTGTGTGAGTGTGCGTGTGTGTGGTGTCAGTGTGTGCTGGAGTCGCTATGCACATGTTATTTGTTCACGTGAAAAGCAGCAGAGAGCCCAAAGTAAATAGGATCTAGGAGACTTGAGACAGGCTTCGGCTGTCTCAAGTGTTTCTCTCTGCGTCTGTCAGCAATGAAACCTGTCGCAGTTTGTTGCCAATCCTATCAGCGTGAATGGCAATGTCCCCAAGAAGGGCATGGCAAAGCTTCAGTACATCCGAACAATAAATTACCCCGATAACAACAATGGATGCTTTTTCCCTGACAAGTCGCTCGCTATTCTGTCATTGTCCAGCTGACACCATCTCCGCTGCCAAGCTGACATTGGTCCACATTCAAACCAAATCAGGCTTTTGTGGTGAAGCCATTTGCGCTGAAGGACGCGAAAAGAGAAAAGGCGGCGTGATGGAAGGTTATGGAACAGCCGGAGGAGCGATCCGCTCAACGTCTTGCAGGTGCTTGCATGAAAGGTGGGAAAACAGAATCCTTGTCAGCAGTGTTTCAGATTCTCCACTGATCTCACGGCCAAGTGTATTTACCCTGCACTTATATAGTAGGAGACATTGCACCATAGTTGGAATAAATATCGAATTCTCTAATTTATGAGAAAAATACACAAGTTGTCACATTCTCTAAATTTCAAATCTGCATTTTGTAAAAATTACATTTGGAAAATACAAATACATATTACATTAACATTGTGTTCAAACATGAAAAAGACAGAGACGGATCTGACCTGAGATGATGCTAACACTACATGCTAAAGTAGAAACCGTAACCAGAAAAAGGAGACGGATATTATACACTTAATAATCATATTTCTAACCTTTGTAGATGTTGTTGTACATCTTGTGAGGAGGTATCGGAGATTATTTTATACCACTTTCACTTAGTGTGGAAAGCTAAGATAAATACTTCCTGACTCAGTTTTTACTAACTCATATTTGCATCCATGAATACTTTGGTACTTAAAGGAAATATGTAGTATTTTAATTGATCATAATGCCATATGAAGGCATGAAAACTATTAGACTAGACTAGTTTACATTATATTTACTGTAGGTTCTTAGTGACTTAGCTTTTTGTGCAAGAACTAGACATTACTTTACAATGGTAATACTGAGAAAAGCACTTGAAATTGAAATTGAAAATGACAGTAAAATCTCAGTGACACATTAAACCCACCACACGATGAATAAATAATAATAAAACAGTGTGTCACATATAGCCTGTCACTGGAGAACAGCAGCCTGAGACTGAGAATAAAGTGCCAAAATCCATTTTTCTAAATGTGACAAAAAAAAAGAAGGAAACTCAACAGCTTGAGAGTGATGTTGCTGTAAATGTTCACTCAACCCTTTCCCTGCTGAATTCAAAAGGGTGAGAAAAGCCCCAACAGCCTTCCTATAGCGGGCTATGCTAATTGACTGTGTAGCTTAAAAAAAACAAAAAAAAAAAGCCAGTCAGTGTGACAGCCTGTTTTCCTGCTTGCGTTCAGATCTCTTGGGCGTGTGATGCAGCTCCTGCTTCCTGCTAGCTTGGGCTGGTGACACCGTCGCGGAGAGTGATGGTCCGTCTGACAGCGGCTTCTGTCACCACTTTGCAGGAGGAGTCAACCAACTGAGCAGCCCGAGCTCGGCTTGCTGCCGCAGGGATAAACACTGTCACCGGTTGCTTTTAATTTTACTCCGTCTAGTTGAGCATTTTGTCAGCCGAGCCGCTCGATTGCGCTCTCTGGAGCGTCCCAGTCCACACAGTCTGACAAAGCATCCACTTCCTGTTATGTAACTACCCTGGTCACAAGGCTCTCGCCTCTTCTTATTGATGTCCACAATCATTTTTATTCCCTCTGGGAACTTATGGAGGACCAGTGAAAACTGGACCAAAAATAGACATTTATATTTGCACATTTTCACCTTTGTTTCACGTACACATTCTCAGAAATTGATTACTGTTACAAAGATAGACAAGTTCCAATATTCATAGTATTTGCCATATATGCCTGGTTAACCAGCAGTAGGTAGTCATCTTCCATCTCTTTTCCTCTCTCATATCTTTTCCTCTCTCATATCTTTCCCTCTCTCGTATCTTTCCCTCTCTCGTATCTTTCCGTCTCGATTCACACTGGCGACTTCCGGCTCACGTGACTCACGTAACAGGGAGCGACACAACGATCACAACACATCAGTCTCACGGTCACACATCTTAAACAACTTCATAAACTATTTCAATACAGGCTGACAGCAGAACAATGTGCTAAATTGCGGGCAGTTTCATCATTTAAGTAAACAAACAATTCAATCCAAACAAAGACATCAAATACATAACTTTGTGTGTCGCCATGGTAACATACAGCCGCTTAACCGGCGTCCGTTACAGGGAGCCTCTGTGGCGATTTCCTGGTTTTCGAGGTTCAGTCCTCACCTCTTATTATGACATGATCTCATCCAACGTATGAATAACTTGCATGCTAAGCGTTTCCCGCTGACGAACCCAAAGTTCACGGAGGCACCTTGAACCCACACCTCGCGATGCTCTGCAAATAAGATTAGAGCGATTTAATTAGGCAGAAAGCTGAAGTAATAAAGCCATTAAATTAGTCGCCAGTGCAGGGCAACAGTGGCAAGAAATCCCACTAATTAACCTGTGTCTCTTGGTCGGTTTGCAGCACAGCTTGTCATAATGACACAGTCCTGATGCTGCGGTGACCCAACTGTCCCGCCCTTGTCCAAGGCTCTTAAATTCTCATCTAGTTGCAACATTTGCATAAGTTGCAAACACACAAAGTGTGCGACATCCTACTTTGTTTGTTCCTCATCTCCCTGGACATTTGACGGGTTTAAAATATGAAATGGTTTTAAGCACGTCGCACCGAACGATCACAGGCTGAGCTTTGCGTGGTTCCTCCTTTTGCTTTTACCATAATCCCAAATTTGACATTTCTTTAAGTTAAAACATCATTTCACGTGCCGTTTGAAGTCTTGTTTGAGTGAAGCGCAGGGGCAGAAATAATCACGTCACGTCTTATGTTTCTCTGCATCGTATTCAACCTTATAGGTGGAAAAAAAACCCACATTGCTGTGTGTATTGCTGAGAGGAAGCAAAACATTTATTTTCTTTATTTGGCGAATCTTCCCGTGGATCAAGCAGCCATTATTCTTGTGAATCAGATTCAAGCGTTTGACCCACAGCCGTGCCTAAAGCAACTCAGGCAGAGTCGTAAAGATGAGAGTGTAAAAATAAACCTCCACTTAAAATCAAAGCTGTGCCGGATTGCAGAAATAACATCACCTCGTGAACCTTCAACCCTGTCCTATTAAACAAATACTTGAAAGCCATTTTGTCATTTTCTTATGGTTTTGCTGAAAGATGAGATGGAGATTCACCTTACCTGTCCACATTTTCCCAAGACTGCAGCTAGAGGGCAAGCTAGCATAGAAAACCATTCTCCTGCATGTATCAGGGGGATGAGGGTTGAACTGGGCTTCAGTTGTTGTATGTTGAGCCTGGTTGTTAACATGCCATATTCATATGATATGCAAATGCCGGCTGCTCATTCTGTGAGCAGGATTACTGTACGAGGGGCTCTCTCTCTTGTGTGTGCATTCACCTGAAACCCAGACCTTTTCCCTCCGTACCGAATAACGAGAGGTGCCCACCTTTCAGATTATTCGACAACTCAACCTGATGTTTTATCTCTGACGTCCGCTTACATGTGAATCCCCAACATGCTACAAAAACATGACATCTTAAAGACTCAACATGAAGGTTCTGGGATGCTCTTTGACATGATATCCGTTTTGGGTGGGTTGCGTCTCTGGCATGCGCTGGCTGACCGCAGCACCCATGGGACTCTGCCTAGCCTCTGGCATTGTCATTCTTCATTGATCAGAGGGGAGAGGCTAACAAGGTCTCCAGGCTACATGCTGCTTCCCGCCTGCTGCTAGAAACCTGCTCCTACTGCTCAATCTGGCCTGGATTTTACTGCCTTCTCACTTCAAACAGCAGACAAAACAAGCCCTACCAAGTATTAAGTGCATTCAAATGAACATACTTTTCAGAAACCTGACATTTGTGCTTAAAACATCCTGTTTTGATTGGTCGGATGTGACATTCTAATTTTTAGAGAGGCTGAATTTTAGGTTTTCATTATCTGTAAACCAGAATTATCCAAATTACAAGAAACAAAATCTTTAAGATTTTGAAGATGGTGATGGAGACACAACAGTGACTGAAAAATCTGTCCAGACAAGAAATGAAAGTAGCTCCTCGGCTCCAAGTTAACTGAAGATTTACAAAGACATAAAGGATTACAAGAAATGTTTCGAGTCATCTTAGAGGAGATCAGACATCTGGGAAGGGCTCAAAGAAGAGCTAATGCTGAGGTGGCATCTCGCCAGGATGTTTCCTGGAAGCCTCATTGGGGAGGTGTTCTGGGCAGGTCCATCTTGGAGGAGACTCAAGGGTTCTTCTGAGACCCAGATAAGCAGTGGACAGTGAGACGAGACATTCTGAATGCACTCACGTTCGTTTTGTTGCAAAACAAAATGGTTTCAAGCTCAGTGTTTCTCAACTCCAGTCCTCAAGCACCTTCTTAATGCAACACAGCCAATCCAGATGAATGTCACATCATCGGGCTTTTTCAGATGATGTTAGGCTGATCATTTCTATCTCATGTGTTGGAGCAGGGAAAATCTAAAACATGCAGAGCATAGGGTCTGGGGACACACTCCAAGACTTTCACAGTCATCACCGATTTTGAAAAGACTCTGAGTGTACATTGGAGTAAAAACCGACTGGTTTGAGCCGTGCAATTCTTTGCTCTCAGAAATTCTACATGTTGTATTATTTACATATGGTACTTATGTTTACTCCACTCCTACAACTTCTTGTTACTTTTATCTACTCACACCATCTTCTGTTTGTTTTCATTTGCCACATGTGTTTGCAGTTCACATTCAGGGCCAGAAATGACTAAAAGGTGTGATCACATTGCCTCTGCTCTCCCCATGCACTCGCAAGTTTCTGTGTCAACTGGTAATGAGATCACGTGAAATAGGAGTTCTAGCTCGAAACCAAAACCCTTTTTTGTAAAGGGAGTTCTGTTGAACAAAGATGTCGGACGTGATCTCAGTTTAACTCTTTTCACTTTCTTGCTCTGCACTTGGTCTGAACACCAGAAAAAGAGATCTTCAAGGAAGAAAGACTGACCATTAGCGGGGGCTGCTTTGCCATCTTGGATTTAAGCAAAGTTATGTACAGAGCACAGCTCATTAGGCCGCCTCCTAACCGTAAAAATCCAGTGCGGTGATCCCGGCCCTCTTACCTGCAACCTGCATAGCAATCATCCCTTTCTGTGACCCGCCGCTTGCCCTCTCTCTGCCTGCTTCCTCATTAGCGCCTGGGTCTCAATGAGTGAAATCCATTAGTAATCCCACTATCTCACTCAGTGTGAACCTGAATCTTTTCACCTTTTTTCTTTTTTTTTGATCAGCCTTTTGCTTTCTCTTCAGTTTGCGTGCACACAAGCACATGCATGCGACACACTTCTTTTTAGCGCTGACATGTTTCAATTCTTACCCCCATGGCATTGTGTCTGTGTCTCTCACTCTCTCTCTGCAGCTTCGTGCCATTATTCCCTCTCTTCCTCCACATGTCTGTGAAATACCCAGAGAGCACACACACACACACACATACACATGCTCCCAGCCTCCCACGCACTCCCTCCTCTGGCATACGGTGCATCTGAGCCGGGTGAAACCATGGCTGAAAGATGTCTCTGCTGCTTGGATCTAAATTGGCCAGTCCTGAACTCCCAGCTTAAGAGGATGGCCTGTGGTTAAAAAAAGAAAAGAAAAAAAAACCTGGACAAGGTGAAGCCCCAACAAAACGCAGCTCCAATCATTCATTAGGATTGCGGTGAAAGAGGAGGAGGAGGAGGAGGAGGATTGTATAATCAGGCAAGTCTTGAATATTCAAATGTACATATGTCTCACGTGAATATTTATGTCATCCATCTACGAAACGAGTGGAATGATTGCAGTATCAGAGTACACAGATGGCTGAGAGGCATGACTTTGGGAAGCCTTGTAATAAATTAGGACTTTTTTCAGCACGAAGAAAAACAGACTGACTCCAGAATAACGCACAAAAAAACACAGACAAAATGAGAGTTTGCTGCCCAAAGTCACCCGATACATTCAGCACTGGCATGTGCAACATACAGCAAAGAAACGCGGGCCAACTGAATGGATGAATGGAACCAGATGGGGTAATCACACAATTAATCTATTTTGTTACCTGCATCACCCCGTAGCTACGTGACACAAACCAGGCTAAATTACACCGATTAGGTTGCTGTGATAGATCTGGGTGCTCTTCATCTTCCTACCCTAATTAGTTATTTTTGGTGCCGCAATTTTTCATAATTGAAAACGTCAGGAAAATGCGTTTAGCACAAACAAAGCGTGGCTAATTGTGGTGTGGGACAATGGCAGGGGGTGATAAATGAATTAGGCTGGATGACATGTACAGTATGTGTGGGCTTCACATGTGCTGCTTGTGGAGGACGGTCGAGTGTATTCCCAAGTTTAGTTCGCCTCCCCTCGATGGAAACGCTACTGAGGAGCTTTTAGCTAATTTTGCACCTTAATTTCAATAATTACGTTTGTGTGTACTTTACATTACTGCTGACTTTTGTCTAGAGCAATGCCATGGATCCTCAGATTGATTTCCAATCCTCCTGGCAGCTCTGATTTTGTCTACCACCGTTTTTTTTTTAAATTTTAGTTCACTGTGAGACAAAAGCAACCGTGGATAGTCTGTGGTCTATCACTACCTTCAAAAAGGATGAATGAGGCTGTAAGAAAAGCATTTTAGTGCTTTGTGTTCGCTTAAGTTGAAGCGAACATCTTAAAAGTCTTCTTGGTCGAGGTCAGAGACGGGTTTGCTGTGGTTATAGAAACCACTGTTGATGAAAGAGATGAGATCCTCCCAGAATTGACCTGAAATCACTGCTTCAAGCCCCTTCTTGTGCTTAACAACTGATCAGAGATCAGTAAAGAGGATTAACACAACATCGTCCAATAACTGGCTATTTACAGCAGGCTAATCATGGACTTTCATGGGTAAATGCAGCAGCTTGGCAGCAGCTTTAAGCAAGTGTACTATGTCCTTTGAGAAGCAACACACCATAATATCATCATAATATATCAAATTATGAAATCATATCAATATCACATTCAGAAACTGTTGATTGACAGTGAGCTGCTCCTTCGTTCGTCCAGCCGTCCATGACAACACAGACAGGGTTGTCACTTCCAACACCCTGGAGTGCAAAACAAGGAATGCAGCTAACATGCATAATAGATGAAATATAACCAAAAGAGCAATTCAACACTTTCATAAACAGGCTGAGAATAACTGCTGTCTGCGGTGTGAAATTCAGACGCTCTATGTGACACAATGTCAATATTGTCACATAAAACGAGCCAGGGCTTATTACAGGACGAGCTGGAAAGATATTAAAGCCGTATCTGAGCAGAGTGTATTTTCCTCGCACCAACAAAGGCCAGATAAGGCCGCGTGGAGCTCCATTCCAGCTGTCACTTTGGCTGCGCTAACGTATCGACTGCGCCTCGACCTAACCTTGTCATTCCCCTCCGTTGCGCCCACCGCTGTTGGCCCCTTTCTCATTTTGCGCTCTCAGAGGTTAAGCGCACGTGGCCCTTTACTCAGTCCAGCTCTTGATCATGCAGATAATGACTTTAGGGAGCCGGTTAGGCCAAGGGACACGAGGAGGCTCTGTACACATGACAGTCAGCAGACGGGATAAAGGGACCGGCTGGCCCTGCCAGGATGACAGGCTGAAGTGTGTCCAGGGCGGACTGTACCGGAGCCTCGATCCCAAAGAGAGGCTGGGCTGGGTCATGCAGAGTGTTTGCTCATGCAGATCTACAGCACAGCATAAACAGCGTAACAGCGCTGCTGCCGGTATCGTGCAATTAAGTGAAAAGTTTATTTTTCGAACAATTTTCACGTCACATCGTCACGTTATAATGCGAAAGCGTCTTATCACAAAATAATGTGGTAATTGGGTTTGACACTGTGACGTGCAAATGTCATATCACAGAATAATGTTTAGTTAGATAGGTTCACATTTTAACATGAAGCTATTGTGTTATGACGTGAAAAAGATATTGTTAGAACAATAAACTTTTCACATAATTATGTGATACTGAGTGCAGAAATACGCTTCAGTGGAAGGCTGCAGGGAAGAAATTTTCGATTTATTTATTTATTTATCTATTTTGCTGAACTCCAATTGTGTCATGAGTAATATTCATAAATGCAGCCACGGGCAAGGTGAACACATTGTCTAATGTCATGAAATAGGGAAATAGTCAGTCTTACTGTAAACAACGGCGTAGCTGCAGCTGTCCCGGAATCTGCAAACTGTACTTGTGTACAGTAGATTTAGTGCATGAATAGTAATGGAGGTCATCTCCTATAAAGTCACAAGCGGGCGGAATTGTTCTGACACACACTTGTGTTAACTCCCAAACGTCAGAGCAAATTTTCTCGTCCTCTCTCTCTCTGTCTCTCTTCGTTTCATGCCCTCTTTCTCTCCACTGCTCTCTTTCCTGCACGCACAGGAAATTTAGCGGGGAGGCACGTTTCTCCAGAGACAACACAATTTCCTCCTTCCCGTTCTCGAGCCCCCCCCACCCTCCACCCTCCACCCACCACGCCGCCCAGTCAACATCTCTCACTGAATTATTGGTAGGTAATGTCAGACCTCGCTCTCATTACCAGCTGTAATCATGGCGCGAGAGAAGTGGCGGTAATGAATGCATATGGGGAGAAAGTGGCTGTCAAGTTGGGAGCAACACACACAAATTGAGGCTTCAGTTTTCAGAAGCTGATCGAGACCAGCACGCTTGTTTGTTTGCCGCTAAAAAACAAACTCGCCTCGTTTTTGAGTGTCCTCTGTTTTACGTGGTTTATGAAAAAACATGCATATGAAAAAGCCACGTCAGAGACTTAACTGCCACTTCTACACTCTCAAAACAGATGTGGTGTGATGTTTATGGGGTGAATTGCTTTGCTGGGCTAGGCCTCTTAAACAGAATTAAAGTAATTAAAGTACTTTAATTAAAGTACTTCAAGTAACTGCTCAAAGTAACACACACATTGTGTTTAACTGCCCAACACAGTAAATGTGTTAAAGTTTCTGTGCAATTTTTTTGAATACACATCCAATGTTAAAATTCACATAAAATGTAACTTTTTGAGTCTTTTGTAAGACTTCTTGTGTAACACATCCTTTCTTTTTCACTCTGTTCACATATATGTGAACAGAATCATGTACACTATCTCCTCACAGCGTATTTCTCTGCGTCTCAAGAACTCCATTGCTATCCACCATTAAAACACATCCACGAGTCCCACTGTTGCACTGTTGATGGATATAGATGCTGTCACTTGGTCTGAGGCCGCCCCACATGCAAAGACCTTCCTCCTATAAACACTCCACAGATCACCGGGAGTGTGTGAACCTGCGGATGGAAAAACACTGTTTACTCTGTCGCTCAAAACCACCTCGGCAAACAAACTCTGCAGCGGGGGCTTTGTCGAATGCAGAATTTTATAAACTGGCTCTCATTCAGTTCATGAAATCGAATTAAACTGGCTCCACCGCACAGGAAATTGAAATAGAATTGCAACTGGAAGAGCGTAAGAAGAGGAATTAAACTCATTGCAATGCGAAGTAGCCACACAATCTTATTTAATCTTAATACATTACTTAAACAGTACACAGGGTTTAAACACACTTTAAAATATGATCAATCGTAGTAAATCCAGGTTGGTTGATCCAAATTGTTCGTACATGTAAGCATAATGGCTGATATTTGGATTCCAACCTTTCATACTTATTACAGACATACTTATTGGGCCAGACTCTTGTGCTTTCTCCCCTCCCAGACTCCATAGATGCCGAGTTGGATCCAGGACTCTGCCCCTCACCATGGCCCTCTACCTAGTACCTTTACTACATTTGGCCTCAAAACTAAAATCAAAATTGTTGACCATCAAACTACAGATCTCTGTATACTGTCTTGCTTTTGCCTGCCTGTTCGTCCTGAGGGAGGATCCCTTCCTCCGTCTCTCACCCTGAGGTTTCTTCTCCATTTTTTTCCCTGTCAGGTGTTTTTCTTGGGAGTCGTTGCTCAGCCAATGTGAGGGATAACATTTATTATGAGCTGGGAACAGATAAAAGTGGAAGTTGTTGATGTTGTTTGCGCCTCCATTCAAATTCAAGTCAAATTACTAAACACAGCGATATCTATGTAGCCAACAACATCACAGCCACATTAACACCAGGGAAGAACCAGAAAAGACATTAACAAATAATTGGCTTTGTTTTGTCTTTAATAGGATGTGTTAAAAGCAAAAAAAACAAAAACAAACTACCCACTAGGAAAGGAAGGCACGGGGTGAGCTGTGGCCTCATCATCACTGTCACTTGAGACTGATGTGAGCTCCGTAGGGACCCATGTTCTCAGTCCAGGACACGAGATGTGGTCATGCATGGTCGACATAGATACACCACGTTCTGCGTGGAGCTTGGAGAGTGTACATGGCCCCAGCTGTGACATACTGGCATACGCTCTGCTGACCCTATCCTCCCCAGCTGTGGGGAACCTCTGCCTCTCACACTCTCACACTATCACACTCCGTCCCCTCTCACTCCCTCTGATGCTCTTTTTCCCTCACACACATGCACACACACACACACACAAAACGTGCTCCGGGGGCCTCTAGGGGGATGTATATCTTCAGCTCTGAATGCAGTGAAAAACAAACTGTCGTCAGGAGGCAACATATGGTCTGTGTCTAATGGAACGCATCTCTTGGGCTCAAACTGATACAATAACACAGAGGACCCAGTGGCTTGAATGTCTCTGACTGGAATTATTATCCAAAAGTAGCGAGAGAGGCTTTTTTTTTCATTCCCCACCTCCATGCACTTTTTTTCTTTGCATTGCAGCTATATCATCTGAGGATGATATGGCTCCTGTCTTTGCCTGTTTTGAATCCCAAGGACAATTGGAAGATGAATTCAGCAGCTCAGAGAATCACAGAACTTCTTTATTTATGCATGTAGGTCGGCGAGGAACAAATTCTTATTTACAAGCATAACCTTGGAGGAGTGAATTTTTCCTCTTGAGTGGGAAGGGGAGGAGATAAAAAGTGACGTTCGGGCAAACAAAAACACTCTGCACTGAGGGACAATATTAGACAGCGATAAACAAAAGCATAAATATCGGAATAAGCGCTGACTGGCAGCGAAACATGGCAGCAAATATAAAATGAAAGCACAAGGAATAATGAAAAGGGATTAGACCATAAATAATAGTGAGCATGAAGACAAGCATTTAAAAAGAAAAAAACAGAGCATCAGGATACTAAATTCATGAGAAGCCTAAAAGCTGTAGGTAAGATTTTGTGCTCCAGTAAAATCTGCAAAAAACGATATTAAAATCTCAATAACAAGCCCAGTGTCCGATATTTATTGGCGTTTTGTAAGGCAAGTCAATGATGATAATGTAGAAAGCTTCTCCTACTCCATTATTCTAGTTATTAGAGAAACAAGATGTGGGAAAAACTCTATTTATTGAATAAAGAATAACTTAAACAGAAGCTTCCTGTGTCTTCAGCTTTCAAGTAAGTGATATTTCGATATAACCTATACTTTTCACATCCCTATGACAAAAACAAAAAAAAAAAGTTCCCCTCTACCCCTTTCCCCTCTTCCTACAAACTGCCATGTCTTGTGAAGCTCTCAGGTGAGACAGAGCTGTGGCTTTGGACACAGATGCTGCCGTCACCTTTTGGACCTGAGCTCCTCCACGTTTACCAAGAGCTAAATTGAATCTCAGACTTTTGTCGCGCTTTTCAAAGAGGGGGAAGCCTGTGTCATGGCACAGGTGACTGATGTGATGTCTCGCAGGGCAGTCGCACGTTTGCCTCTTTTTGCTGCACAAAAACAACAGTTTGTCCTGATCGAATAGCTGCCGAAGGAACTGGAACCAAAATGTCATATAACTCATGCACCAAAACCAACTGGACACCTGAAAAAAAAAATAGAAAAAACGCTGTCAAACACTGGAGGTCTCTGTGTGATGACTTTGAAACTGGCAGCAGGAATTGTCCAATTTTGAGGTCACTGATGTGGGGTGATTAAGGCCTAGGATGTAGGTCCAATTTATTCCAGAGGTCCTGGAGAGGGTCAATCTTTTCTGCGGGCCAGAGCCAGAAAAACCCAAATAAAATAACATTTTTGACCTTCAAAGTCACATACATGGAGGTAATGAGACACAGGCTAAACAATGGCTAAACGACTGTATCCTTCAAAGCAGAGGAGTCTCATTTGTTTGTAGCATCAAAGGGGACATATTATGCAAAACTGACTTTTTCATTGGTTTTATATTTGCATATCTGGAAGTGGCTTCCGACCCCTTAAGTGTCAGTTTGGACCACTAAGTCAGTGTTTAGAAAACTGCCGTAATCAGGGACTGTGTCTCTGAACGAGCCATTTCGATTTCTGTCTCATTACAAAACAAGGAGGTTGATTGGCATATCCCCTCACTCCTTACACCTCGGCTGATGCTTCCATTTGCTTGTGTTGATGGGGTGTGGTCCCGGATGTGAACCCGGTTGCTGTCCAGGTGAGCGGGGCATGCTGGAGCTCATGAAAGGCACGAGGGAGAGGCGCTAAAACCGAGTGTTTATTATAGGGCTGTGGAAGACGTGTGTAGACATCAAGGAACCATGTCTCAGAGAGTAGTGTAATATAGCTCCTTTAAAGTTTTCAGTGTACCTCTTATAGATCTCTGTGTAGCACTGAATTTCCACCTGCTGTGGACTAGTGTTATCCCACTGGAAAGAGCAGGAACCTCCCTGAAAAATATGCCGTCTGGATGCAACATATGTTGCTCCAAAACCTGTTCCGATCGCGAGCTGGAACTGTCATGCACGGATATCAAAGAGGGAAAAGAATTCAAAGAGAGAGATTACTTTGGATTGGAAAAGCATTATGGCATGAGTGTAATTCTGCTTTTATAGTGTAAACTGTAAACAGCTAATTGCTGAAAAAGTGCCTTGTGCATTAAAAGCACAGCTAATGAAAGGGCCCATAATTCTTTATTTTACAGTGTGCTAGGCTGTGAGCTGACAGCTTTATTTGCCACCAGTTAGAGAGGAAAACATTGATCTCCTCTGTGTTTCTCATTTTTTAAAGCCTCTGCAGAAAGAAAGCTCAAACAATGAATCCAAACAAAGAGAATGGGTTATGCTTTATGTAACACAGAGGTGTGGGGACAGGACAGGGTCCCAATAAAGAAAAGTGCAAACAGTTTCTTTTTTTGCCATGGAAACAAGCTGCTGTTTGGTCCTTTCTTTTCCACAGATGGTGTGACTGACATTACTGTTGAAGTAGCGCCGGTTCAAAAAGTGTGGTATATAGCCTACATACTGTGTTTCATCTGGTATGAAAAATTTAGAACGTGTGTTATATCACCATCATACCCACAGAGACATGAATATCAAAGCACATTCTCTGGGTTTTGTTTCATAACCCCCCACCCCCCATATCATTCCCTTTCTACCTCTCCCTCACTGTTTCTGATGCAACCCGTGAATGTGTGTACTGTACGTGAACGCTGCGCATCCATAGAAAACAGGGAATGATCAATGTCGAAACAATGGCGTCAGACTGAACTAATGCTCACCCATCCTCTTCCCCCATTTGCCTCTTTCCCCTCTCTCCCTCTCTCCCTCTCTCTCTCTCTCTATCCCATCAACTCCTTCCAGCTCCCGGATGAACACAGATGCCTCCTAATAGATTCTGCTAACTCAAAGACCATCTCTGGTGTAGCCAAGACAACACAGCTTATGATATATTCCCTCTTGATATTAAAAACAAGTGGGATGAGCAGAGGGATTGTCTAGGCTCTCTTATCTGACTTCTGAGAGCCTTCATCTATTCCCCTCTTCTTCCTCCCACCTGCCTCCCTCCCTGCGCTCCCTCTCACCTCCTCTTTTCCTCCCGCTGCTCTGACGATCATCACGGCGATAGCGGGGACTGATGAGGCGGGGTGGCGCGGGGGCAAGCATGCGTTCTGGAGGGATAACGATGTGGGCTAACTTCCCCTCTCTCAATATTCACCAAATCCCCCAGATGCTGCTCTTAGATCAGCCTATTTGTTATACACAGATTTTTTTTACCCTCTTGTGCATTAGCGATGCTAAGAGACAAACTCCTTGTTTGACAACTGCCAGTGTCGCCTGTTTTTGGTCCTCAGGGGGATGTATGTGTGTCGCTGCCTGCTGTTCATTTGTATCAACAAATTGGGAAACTGTCAAATGAGTGTAGCGGAGTTAATGATTGATGATTGATTGATGATTATTTATTATCTTATACTATTTAATGTAGTGATTGTATTGAGTATTTCATTACTCTCTTTTTATTTTTTTACTTCATTGACAGTACATGAGGTGGAGCAGTATATGGATGTGTGAGTGGGAGCGTGTGAGTGCCTTGCCCCCTGCCAGGCTCTTGCATATTTGGGGTGTGCACCCCGTATTCCCACTGTCCCTAAAGGCTCTCTGTGGTATTTTGGATTGGAGATTGGATATTGTTTTTATGCTTTAAAAATGTGTTTTCTTTACTTTACTTTATAGTTCATTTAAGACCGTAGAGAACATCTTGGTCTGGGTTATTAATAACTTTTCTGTGGGGTATGAGTACACCAGGTGGTGGAGTAGCTCAAATTCATTGCATACACCACATTTATTTTGTGTTGTATTTCATCATAGTCTGACTGTGAGAGGACTGACTGAAACTGCTGTTATTGGTATTGCTGTTATTGTTATAAATAAATGACCAACTGAAGACAAAAGATTCAGTGATGTCAGCCCAAACACAAAGCAACCAGAGAGAGAGAGTCCATATATGAACGCAAAACAGGCTAATGCTAGTGCTAACCAGATGTGAAATGATTGTATATCAAAATGTGCGTTTTTGTACCGATCCAAGTTCATATCTGTGCTTGTTCAATTACAAATTTTGTCCTTGATTCTAAGAGCAAAGATTTGCTTCTATTTCTTCATGTTAAAAGCGAAGGACTTTTAACCTAAATGGCTTCTTTGTGCTAAAGGTATGCTAAATCACCTGAGCTTTGTAATCCAAGCGGTTAAAATGAAACCAGTGCTGTTTATTTGTCTAATAAAAGTGTAATGATATTGATTTATCTCACTGGTCTACCCTCACCCTTTCAGTCCAGATGAAACCTCCTGGCTTTATGCAGAATTCATTACCACATGCAAATCAATAATAACATAAATGGCTGTAGGCAGCAGATATTATGGTAGGTTTAACTAATCATGCCTAGTGGATGGTAAACTCTGACCTGATCAGATAGGAAGCCACAACTGTGCCTTCATCTTTAAACCGATTAAAAAAACATCTTTTTTTTTAATGTATTCCAGGTCGGGGTGAAAGGGTTGTTTTCACCATCATAGACCACACCCACTCAACTATAACACCGACTGTATCCATAGGAGGATTAGAAGCCGCCCTTTTGTCCTTGATGTCAATAATGGACATTGGCGTCGCTGAGGCAACAACCATTAAGAGCCCTGAGCTCCCGGAGGTGATCGGCCTGAGGGTCATGCGGTCGTATAGTGTACGGCATAGTAAGACAAGAGCAGGATTTATTGTACACAGTGTCAAGAGCCAATAGGTGCTCAGCCTGGACAGGTTTACAAGACGCTACAAACATAGCAGACAAGAGAGACAGTAACATCACTGGAGGGAAAGCATGAACGTGGTACGTCTCCATAAAAACAACATCAAGCCAAGATACCAACGCAATCCTGCTCCTCACAGCTCCAAAACATCAGAGACGCAGATGGGCCTTTGACACATCACATCACACACTGCTGGAAAGCGTTTAACACAATCTGAGCGAGGTGGGACACTTTTGTCTGCAAAGCAGGTATTGAAGTCTCTATTCATTCTACAGTACGTTTTTTTTCTTTATCTGGGATATCTGGGATATGACAGGAGAACAAAAAAAATGAATTTCATGTTCGCTCTCTCCCATCTCGCACTGGTGACGCTTTGTGTTCTCGGAAAATTGAGCGGAGATGTACGGTTTGCTCTACCAGAAGCAACATACCACACATACACACACACACACACACACACGCACACACACACACACACACACAAACACAAACAGCTGATATCTATCAACAATACGACTGCAGCATGTATGGAACTTAGAATCTATATATCTATATGATATGGTTTTCACCTTGTTTGTCCTTGGATCTCCCGCACACACAGAGTACAGGTTGAAGCAGGGATCTTAAGTCCATAAACAGACATCGCTCACACAGGCCACGTTTCCATGCACGACAGAAATTAGATTATATTTTGATTGAGTCAGTAATGCATGTGAGACAGAGCCCGTGTCAACACCATTCTCTGATTGAATTAATTGCATTTTGCTCTTAATCTAACAGCCTAATTATATTAAAATATACGCAGGGCTTTGATTTTAATTCCATTAATAGTTGTGTACACTTACGCCACAAATCACTGTGATGTGAATGGTGATGAAGGCCAGAATGATACTGCCAATTGTAGTTCCGTCTTTTCATCCCTGAAAGTAAGACTCGTACCCACAGCCACACTCCTGAACTGAGTGACTATTTATTTTTAGCGACACCGCTATCTTCAACACGACGGGCAAACATCCACAGATCTACTTAGAAACCCCAGAAACAAGATTTGCTCGATAACTTCAGATTTGACAGTTCTGTGGATTCTTCATCTTCTGCACTAGTATCGTCGTCACAGTGCAGACAGCTAATCCAGGATGACTCCTCTCGCTGCACCATGATGTGAATAAATACAGTGAAGTACTGACTCTCCGTCTCCATGGCAACACCACCGCTCCTCCTGGCTGCCTCGCCACAAAGTGTTGTGGGAACTGTAGTGCCAGATGTGAGAACATGAGTGAACGTAATGAGTGCATGTTCTCCATTTGTATGTGTGGGTTTTCTCCAGGTGCTCTGGTTCCCTCCCACAGTTTTGATGAAGGTTGATTGTGTACTCTAGAAATAGGAACAGGAAGTACTTTATTGATCCCAAAAGGGACATTCACTTGTCTGGTAGCTCATCTCACATTTGCTGAACAATTAAGCAAACAGGATCTTCTATAACTCTCTGTTCCACAGCAAAGAGAGAGGAGCCATCCACCACTGGTCCATCAAGGTGTTAGGAAGATGTTCAGACTGGCCCCTACCACCTTCAGTATGCATCACATCCCTTTGTCTCTCATCTCAGCTTCATCTTAGCTGGTGGCATGCCTTCCAGATTTGCTCCATATGTTCTAGTTCCTCTCCTGAACAAATTCCTCTCTCCATATATAAAATATGCACATGCTGAAGGACCAAAAATGCTATTTATATGTGCATGAGAGGTCAGAATGCATAACAATGGGGCACAACCCTTGAGACTACATTCTATATAAAGGTGCTAAGATGGATGACCGATAGCACAACTGGGGGAAATACACAACTTAATTTCTCACTGTGCTTTATATTGAGACTCATTCTCATGAGGCCCCCCCAGCACACTGCTATTTATGTACTCTGACCTCAGGACGGGCCGTCTCATCTAAATAGCCTCACATCAGTGGCACTAATTATCACTGGCAAAGACAAGAAACATATTAATGATCAAAAAACCCCTAAACATTTAGTCAAAGAAGTAGCACTGCAAGTGACTTCAATCATTTTGTTTTTGCATTAATTCGGCCCTCACAATACAGACGGTGGAGCAGTTTGACTATGGCTTGATTGATTGTTATTGAACTGTAAGGTCTCCATCTATCGGTCACGAAAACAAATCTTTCCCTGAGGAAGAAATGCAGTCATGCATCGATGCATTTCTCTTTGTCTTTTGGTCTCTTTTGCAACTCTGTTTTATTTTGAAATTCAATTGTACCCGCATGGAGGGACTTGGAACAGAGGAAATAAACAGTCAACAAAAGCAGCAAATAAAATCATACAACGTTATGTTTTTATGACGAGACTTGGAAATGATAGATGGAAAAAAAAAAGTCAAATGGGAATATGGATACAACTCATTCCTGCTTTAATATCAGTGGTTTGAAACCAACCTGCCATCTCAACAGGACACACACACACACGCTCTCTCTTTCTCTGTCTCTCTCTTTCTCTCGACCAAATTGACTTAAAGCTACAAAAAAGAAAAAGCCCTCACTACTGAGCAGCATGCACAAATCCTAACACACACACACACACACACACACACACACACACACACACACACACACACACACACACATCCTAGCAGCCAGTTGTTCCCTGCTTTGCATAAACCAATAATGTAATGGAGAGAAAGCCATTCCCTGATGAACACTGTGATGAATAATTTAAAATAATACAGATGAAAACCATCTCAAACTTTCAAACTCGCTCCAATCACACATTCTTAAAGTCCATAAAGGAGTGTAATGCCAGTCAATAGATGTAATGTTGCAGAATCATTGTACAAATAAGATGAGTAGCTTGCATTTACATTTAATTGAATTCAATAAAAAAAACAGCTGAGCCGGTTTGATTTTTTTTTTCTGCTAATGGATTGCACTCAGCCCTGGTAACCGGGCAAGTGGAGGGTTAGGGGGGTGGGGTGCTCATGGTTTATGCTGTGCATTGTGGGTAATTGTCACGGCAGAACTCGCTTTGTTTTTGCTGTTTGACTTCTGCTTGTGCCTCAGGGAAGAGGTGACCGCTACACCCCAGACAATTGAATGAGATCAAAGACTTTTATCTTTGTACAGTGGATGATGCGTGTGCGGCAAGAGCGGGCAGAAGATAAATCTGTGGAAAAAAGATGGTCCTGGGGCACCTCCAAGTCAGCACTATCAAGCTGTGGGTGCGGCCAACGCCTGAATGTGTGATGATGTGCTGACAGAAGCTGCACAACAGAGACTTTATATATATATATATATATATATATGTGTGTGTGTGTGTGTGTGTGTGTGTGTGTGTATATGATCTATAGACAATATTTGTCATTTAGACAGTATTTGTGACAGTCTTTGTCACTGGTGCACTCTTAATAAATAACTGAGCCACTAACATGTCAGTGCATTGTGAACATTAACAAACAGGCCGTTCACACTTGAGTTTATACACATACGATCAGGAACCCGGATTACACATAGGACGAAATGATCCGTACACACACTTCAATCAGCAGAGACGGGCGGCTGGAGAAAATGATGAAGTGTCTAGTCAGAAGTCTTTAAGCAGATTTTTTGTAATGGAGGGCTGTCTGCTCCGAGAGATAAATCTCCCGTCGAGTCCAGACCTGGTTGGCTGATGACTCTGCTGAGAAAGTCTGAAGAGGCTGATGAATTGATGGATCTCGCAGCGTGAAGGAACATGAAGAGAGAATCATAGTCAAAAAAAAAGAAAAAAATAGAAGAGAGAGACTGCAGCAGAACAGTGATTGGCTGAACCATGAAGAGGTCTCTGTTTGCTCTCGGGATGGCTACTCTGGTTTCTATTCATTTACAACCTTTGCTTGATTTAACTCTCATTAATGTGAGGAAGGACTTGGATCCTGAAAAGTCCATCGTCTATTAGAATGACAATCGTTTGGGCAGCATGAGAGTGTGAGGAAGATGAATATGTCCCCATGCTCTCAGAGAAATAATAGAAAAGAAATATGTTTTTGTACTGTTGCAACAGATGCTTGCATCTCAATGACTTTGGGAATAGGTGATGATTAAAAGTCTGAAATGTCCTCGGCTGTGTAAAAAAAAGGGTAAATTGCTCAATTAAAAAAATATGCAGAGAGTGTGTGCCCTGCGATTCAAAGATTTTTTTCATTTTTGTAGAATTCATTTAATGTTAAGGGCTGTGAATCCTGCCAGGCTCTCTCTGGTTAAGATGAATGAAAGACGCTCGTCTCTCATGTCAGAGGATTTGTCGTGGACCCCAAAAGAAATCACAACTCCAAATTTTTATCCAATTATTTTATTTTATTTTCCAGCCAGTTAATCTGCATGTAAACAACTCGAGCTGCTTAATGCTAGCCACCATTAACCACACTAGCACTGACATCATACACCCATCATCCATTCATCTCTCTCTCATAGTATCGGGAGAGGGAGAGAGAGAGGGAGAGAGAGAGAGAAAGGGAGAGAGAGATAGATATGAAATAACATTGTAGCGTGTAACCTCCTATACATTGGATCTTTGCCTGTTAAATACACAGTCAAGAACTGACAGAACTGACATCTTTGCGTCCACGGTCAGCTGGAATGTGTACGTCCAGATGTTCTGCTGACGTCCACAGGTTCACTGCAGAGGTGCGGCTGCCAAAATGCGTTTGTTGTCCCACTAAATAAGTCAGGCAGTAATTTGCCTCTCTGCATCATTCATCGAGCCGCCGAGCTGCGCCAGGCGGTCTGCTGGCCTGGAGCAGGGATGGCGAGACGAGTCGGCTTGGAGTCTCTGAGAGGTTGGAGATGTGCTGTCTGAGGCTGCAGCTCTTCATAGAGAGGTTCACTGTGGCCGCTCCTTGTTCTGACTCTACGTGACTGCATGTAATTTTACGTGTCTCTATGTAACGCTGCATGACTATGTAAGTCTGTGTAACTCTACGTGACTATGTGACTACGTAACTATGTGATCTCGTAATTTTACATGCCTTTACGTGTCTCTCTCTGTGATTATGTAACTCTTTGAGGCTCTACTTTTCGTGTATGTCGTGTATGTAACTCGCGACCCAACGTGACTTTGAAACAATGTACTTTCACGTGACCCTATGTAACTCTACGCAACTCCATATAATTATACATGATCCTACATGACTCTACGCAACTCTACGTTACTCTATGACTACGTAACTTTACATGACTCTACGTAACTCTACATAATTTTATGTGACGACGTGATTCCACATGACTCCATGTAATTTTATACATTTGTGATTTCTCAGCACAGAAACCTAAGCGACCTGTTTTCTGCGGTACAAATTTTCAGAAACCTCCCTCACAAAGCATCTTTGAGGGTGGGAGAGTGAGAGAGGGTGAACAGCGGTCTCTCTTTATTGAGAGGTCGACCTGTTCGTCGAAGGGGTTCAGAAATCACATGCCACGTCAGCATACAGCCCTGCTCCACCACCATCTGTCATCCACCTCTTTGCAGAGCGTCCTCCCCGCCTCACCCGGGACACAACGGAGGTCGTATCTGAGAAGGGACGGTACATCAGCCGGACGCTAATCGGCTGACTCACCTTCACAATGCCCACCCTTCCCTGTCCTCTGGGATGGGCCAGAGGACTGGCGGAAGGGGGGAAAATCAGACTGTGAGCGATTAGGTTAATGAAAGAGGGAAATGGAGTGAAAGGACAGGAAAAGGTGGCCTCGAGGCAAATAAGTTTAGAGGAGAGCAAAACCTATCACTCTGACGGCGAGAGAACGACACTGACACACTGACTGGCAGAGAAGAAATAAGAGCCTGGATACCCTGTCACCAGGTGAAAGAATTACTTTAAATGTCCTATTTTAGAACCTCCCATTTCTATCAACTGCTGTCTGGGCCCACTGACGGACTGTGAAGTTAACTGAAAGTGTCCAATAAAGTCCCCGCTTCAGACTTCCACTCTGGGAGTTTGCGACGAAATACAAACGTCTAATCTGAGAGCCCAAAATGAGGAGGCGGAGCTGCAATGAATCCACGAAATGATGGAGATGTGGCAGGAGATCTATCATCAGAACGCGTACGTGACTCTACGTTCTTAGAACAGATGTGTTAAAAACAGCAAGTGAAGTTTTTAACTCGTGTGCTTCATCGGGTCAGGGGCAACACGAGAAAAACAACATGTCTGTTCTCGTAACACATCTATTGTGTCAAATCGGTTTTAACACAATAGTATTGTGTCAAATTGTACTGGGATAGTGACCGAAAACTGTCTTCATATGGCACAGCCCCACATGGAATATTTTTCACCAGCCACCACTGTGTTTACGCCTCTGGAGCTGGAGACTGAAGGGTGTCGAGGCTGTCGAGCTGCTGAATCTGAACCTCTCCTCATACAAATACCGCCCATTGTCCTCACCCCCACATCTCCACAAACCGGGAGTTTGAACAATGCTTTCAGACGGAGGCAGACTGAGCTTTTCATATCATCTCGAAGAGCCGATTCTGGTGCCTGAGATGACGTTTCATCAGCTGCATGCTGCCGATTTAATTAGTCGCTTTATGCTGCTCGGAGAGTGTCTTTCATTACAGCTACCCTTATGTGCGTTTTTTTGTCACAAATCTACATGATGCCGATGCATACGCTATACGTGTATTTTCTGCTTTTTTTTGTGTCATTGTACAGAACATATATAACAAATAGGTATGCTTACAATATGACGTGACAGAGAAGAAAAAAACATGTTGTGTCCTTGCTACAAGATAAATTGTTCAAGAAAAAGGTAGATACGCCCAAGTTATCTATAAACTGGAGGTCTGAGGAAGCATTCTGACCCACTGCAGACCCATGTGAAAGACATGTGAAAGGAAATAAAAAAAAAAGAAAAATCAACATTACGTCTCTGCTTGTCCAGGGTCGGGATGCAGAAGCAGCAGTTTGAGCTGTGAAGCTGCTCTTCCTCTCCCCCAGCCACCACCACATCGTCCTCTGGGAGGATCCCAACGCTTTCCCAGGCCACCAGGGTATCCTGGGTCTCCTCCTAAACCAACCTGACCCGAACACCTCCTCCAGGGAGATGTGTGCGAAGCGTCCTAGATGAATGTACCGCACTACCTCAGCTGTTTCCACTCGAAGTGGAAGAGCAGCAGCTACTCCACTCTGAAGGTCTGGCTGAGCCCCTCAGCCTATTTCTAATACCCCTACGCAAAACTGTCTGTCTTGCTCTTGTTCCATTTTACCTCCACTCCTGAACAAGTTGCTGAGATACTTTACTAGCATAAGTACAACACTTTAATGCAAAGTTTTGGTATATATAAAGTAACAAGTTTGACATGTGGATGTTCATACTTTATTGCAGGGTACGACCTGCAACTATTTTTTTTGTGCCTTTAAATATTTAAATGAAGTATGCGACTATTTATCTTTATTTATTTACCTATACTTATGCCAACGTTAGATTTGGTTGTGATTTATGAACGGAAACACTTGCATGCTCTTCTTAATGAATCGCATGAATTTTTGTGGATGCTCCTTTGTTGTTTCCTCTATAATCCACTTTCTTTCAAAATCTTTCCTATGTACAAACCTGTGTATGTGTGTATTCATGTGTACGCACGATTTTGCCTCGGACTGAAAGGTGTTGCTAATCATCCTGTCTTGCCTTTGTCATTACAGATGGCTTTTTTCCTCGACATAGTGTGATCTTAATAAACACGATCCTCGCTGCTGCTTCTACTTAGCCTCAGCTTCCCGCTCGGTGCTTGATGAAGATGCAACTCGCAGCCCCTGGTTGAGCCTCCGATTAGCTGTCTCCACTCAGCAGGCTCTGGGTCAGATCTCTGCATGGTCCTCTCTGACAGGTGCAGGACGTGCGTCAAGGCAGAGAGATGAGTGGATGACAGATAAATAATCAGCATTTAATTTTTAATCTATCCTGATATGAGACTCTGGTCTGCTGAAAGCCAGCGTAAGAGAATTTAACTGGCTTGTTGATGTTAACAGTCTTGTATTGATTGATCTTATTGATTGCTTGTATTTACTATTAAGCCTTACACAGAGGGCGCTGCCAAGTGTCTTCCTTCTTCCTTTAAGTGCATCCATTCTCCCACAGCGGAGTCTCTGCTGAGTTGAGAGGCAGTTTTAGTGATGTCCTCCAATCCATCCATCAAAGAGCAGCCCCCAAACTGCAGCAGACTGCAATTTTGCTCTCAACTCCCCACTGATGCATTTTTTTTTTTTGCAGTGCTCCACTTTATCTGTGCTCCATCATCTCAATACGCACCTCTGATGTTTACTCCCAGCTAACAAACAGAACAGTTTACAGACGTGATTTACAGTTATAGACGCCACAGTAGCAGCGGTAGGAGACAGGACCAGGGAGGGGGTCCTGGATCCAGCACAGCTGAAAGCAGAGACTCCGGAGACTTCCGGGACATGTTGGTCCTGTGCACTCCGGGAATCATAAGAAAGAAACAGAAAACACCATGGCAATAGCAACATAAAACCTCCTAATATAGCAATAGAAACAGTTGTTAGCAACAGCTTGCACCATGTCTCTCTGCTCCCTTATTTTTAGTTATTTTTTTGGTTTCTTAAATAATAGATGATTATCTGTCAATCTGTCTCATTTCGTCTGCTGGAGGGATTATAATTATGAATTCTAAAACCATTTAAACAACTACTTATACCTGTGTGAACTGTCCCTCTCTGGTGATTTCCTTGTTTTGATCCAGCTGGTTTGTAGGCTGGAAAACTGAAAGTGGCTGAAATATATTCAACGCATTTACTATTTAGTTACATGCCAGGTTTCCACTAGTCCCGACTGCACAAGCAAATATTTGCTACAAAAAGTCTTCATTTGAATTCTGGAAACTTTGTTGTTTGAATATGATAACAAATGCCCTGTTTCTTGCGGTGCCTGTATTTTCTCACTGTGGGATAAACGCTTCACTCCAGGCGCCTAGAAAAGGACATTCTTGTTTGAATTCAGTGTAGGTGATGAGGTCTGTTTGATTGCCAGTCCTGTCACCTCTGCTGAAGCCTTAGAGCATTGTCGAGATTGGGCCTGTCACTGCTCTGGTGTTGGAAAAGCATTTATTTTGGTGATATACTCCCAGCAATGCTCCACATGTGCCAATTTATCTTAAGGACCGGTCTCTCCAGATTATACTGGGTTCCTCAGGACATCCCAGAATTGAGCAGAGAACAAACAAAAGCAAAAGTAAGTCCCCATTTTCCTCTCTGTGCTAATGCGCACTATGGAGAAACAAACAAGTATATAACTCAGAAACAAATGGAAGCCATACTCTAGTAGATGTGATTCATATTGATTTTAAGAAAAACTCTTCCTCCTGAATGTGGAGCACATTTAAACACCTACAGGAACAAAACCTCTAAAATCCTCTCTCCACCCACCATCTTCCTTTTCAGCAAGAGCAAAAAAAAAAGACAGCTAAACAAGCTCCACTCAAATAAAGCCCTCAGGATCTCAAACCATCTGGACTGGAGAATGTGTACAAGCTGTAAACAAATAGCCAAGGAGCGAACTTCTGAGTGTCTGCGAGCTCTCATCGCATGTTCAAATAATTTGTCTCACGCTGTTAAGATGACCCTCACTGTATTCCTCTATTTCCTGCTCCTCATAGCCTGAGAACCTTCTAGGAACCTTTTAGTTCTTAGAATCTTTAGTTGTTAGAACCTTTAGTTCTTAGAACCTTTTAGTTCTTGGAACCATTAGTTCTCAGAACCTTTAGTTCTAGGAGCCTTTTAGTTCCAGGAACCTTTTAGTTCCAGGAATCTTTAGTTCTAGAAACCTATAGGTCTTAAAAAAGTCTTAAAAGTCTCAGGAAACTTTTGTCTCAGAAACCTTTAGTTCCAGGAAATTTTAGTCTCAGGAAACCTTAGTCTCAGGAACCTTTAGTTCTCAGAACCTTTAGTTCCTGGAACCTTTAGTCTCAGGAACGAGCACAGCATCCATGTGTGCATTTGGGTTTTGCTTATTTCTTTTAATTGCTTTTAACAAGTCAATTACTTTGTGCTGACATTTAAAAAGTGCTCAATGAATAAAGTCTTACTAACTTAATGATTTCCTAAAACAAAAATCACACTGATACTATTCACTCTCAAGTTAGTCCTTTTAGACCTTTAGACCTTTTAGTTCTAGGAACCTTTTAGTTCCAAGAACCTTTTAGATCTTAGAATTTTTATTTCTTAGAAACTTTAGTTCTAGGAACTTTATAGTTAAACATGTATTTAAACACCTACAAAACAAAAAAAGAAAGCTAATACAAGCTCCACTCAAATAAAGCCCTCAGGATCTCAAACCATCTGGACTGGAGAATGTGTACAAGCTGTAAACAAATAGCCAAGGAGCGAACTTCTGAGTGTCTGCGAGCTCTCATCGCATGTTCAAATAATTCGCCTCACGCTGTTCAGATGACCCTCACTGTATTCCTCTATTTCCTGCTCCTCATAGCCTGACTAGGGGTAGCGCTAGCAAATCCTTCCCCTGTCGTCAAGCAGAAGACAGCTCAGTGTCTCAGCTCTGGCCTTTTGATCTATGAGAAAAGCTCAGGTGGTGTTCCACACCCAAAAAAGTGTGTGGACTTTGGCTACGGAGGTCAAAGGTTGCAGCGGTTGGACCCGGCACTCGCTGTTTGGTGTCAGAGATGTTGAACTTCTGTCAGCCGTGGGTCCTGTGGAGATGAAAGAGAAAAGAAAATTCAATTATCTTTTTTCTTCGACCGAGGAAAGATAGACTGCAACAGACAGACGCAGCCATAGAGACTTCCTTCTTGGACTCTCTCTTTCCGTCCTCTATCCCGGTCTTCTCTTCTTGGGCCACTCTCTCCCAGTGGCCTCTCAGGGCACCTTCACAAGAGTGTGAAATATAATTGAATACCTTGCACCCAAAAATAGTCCTGCATGTTTGCACCACACACACACAAAAAAAAAACAAAATAACCGTATCACAGAATTGCATACAGTAACTGTGAAATTGCATTACATTTTATGTAAAATTATAATTGAATGTGAAAAAAGTGTGTTAAATTACCTTTAAAAGACATAATATTGTGATATTATATGTAGGATTATTTGTAACGGTAAAGGTAAATCTTTAAATGATTGCTTTGCACGTGTTAATTTACAGTTACTACATTGTTTTGTGGAAAACAATAATATGTAAATATTATGTAAAATAACAGTTAAAAGATGTACAAATACAATAAATTGTCATAAAAAAACAAAATATGTATGTAATCTTATGTTAAGGTGAATTACTGAACATAAAACCTAAAATTACTGAAAATATCTGCAAATCTACAAACATTTAATTGTTTTATTGGGCAACAGTCAACATCATTAAAAAGATTACAAGACATTTCCTGTTAAATTACATGTTTTTCTTGCAGTGCAGAGCTCAGAGTGAGAGGGGTGTGGGTACTTCGCCTCCTCCGTCGCTGCCGTCTGATTGTCTTGGCAATGAAATACAAATCCATCCTCATTTCCCTGAGAGCAAAAAAAGGATTTTGAGTGGCGTCTGGTGTCTTTGTAAATTCTCAAGTAGTGCACTAATGTTGACACAAATCTCTCAGGCCAGACCACTTGCCCTGAATATGGTTTAGCGGGACTCATTCAAGAGGAATTTCCAGTACAATGCAAGGATTAATTCCTTCAGAGGAAGAATAGTTTGCTCTTAAGTGAGAGCGAGGGAGCCACGGTACACTGCTTTCCGCCCACTCATTTCTTCTCACCCCACGTCGTCCTCCTTCCTCCAATCTTGGTTTTAAATGATCCCTGGTTTCCCCCCTTAGTGAACTGTGATTTTCAATAATCTTTAACTTTATCAGAGCAGTGTCAGCGCAAGGAGAGAAATAAAAAAGGGCTTTATCGCCTGAGAGCCGAGGTGGATCGCAGCAGAGAGAAAGGCCTCGTCGGTCCACGCGAACACTGTTTACAGGTCCGTCCTGATCAATCCTCACTGAACCAGATCTACATCTCCACCTCTCCACCTCCCCACCTCTCTACCTCGTACTCCAGGGACCCGAAGGAGGATCTTAGCACACAATTAAAATTTCGCGCCTGACTGCATCCCACAGACTTGTCAATATTGGGAAAATGAAAAATGGCAAAGTTTGCAGTTAACGTGAAGTTAAAGGGGACAAGTAACTTGTGAAAGTAACTGAAGCGGGAACAAGATTTTGATATAATTAGCCGAGAGAATAATCAAGTCACAAGGTTGCGTATTATTGACCAGACTCCGACATGTGGGTATGCAACTAAAACTGAGCTCACAACTAAATGCACACACCTTATATCAAGTCAAGAATCAAGAAGGCAGGTTTATTGTCAGCTGCTAAACATGCAAGATATACAGCAGCATGAAAATTTGGATCCCCACAGACCCTCTGTTCTACATGCAAATAGATGGAAAGATATGTTATATAAACACAATGGAACAAACTGCTGACATCTGAATTTCTTTATGTGAATGTAGAGAGCATCCATCCATCCATCCATCCATCCATCCATCCATCCATCCATCCATCCATCCATCCATCCATCCATCCATCCATCCATCCATCCATCCATCCATCCATCCATCTGTCATCCATCCATCTGTCATCCATCCACCCATCCATCCATCCATCCATCCGTCCATCCATCCATCCATCCATCCATCCATCTGTCATCCATCCATCCATCCATTTATCCATCCATCCATTTAACCTAAACATGGTTTAGGTTTTGACCTGTGGAGAGAAGTCCAACCAGACCCCCGCATAACCACAAAGGATCATTAAAGCAAAGTCAGATTTCACGGAGCCACAACTGATTGAAACAGCAGGTGATGTTGTTACCCATGTATAAGCACATTGACATTTTTTTTTTGTTTTGCTCCAGCCATAAATTCTCAGATGCTCTTGCAGTTGTTTTTTGCCACCCAGCATATGGTTTCATTTTAGTCCTGTGGGAGGAAAAGCTGGTGCAGGATGGCTGCTTTGTTTTCTCAAAGATCATGACAAAAAACACTGCTATGTCTCTCTCTCTCTCTCTCTCCGGCCATGAAAAAAAAAGACAAAAAAAAGAAACGCCATGTCACATGATGTGACACCATGCCTGGTACTGATTCGAACCCATCCAAGGGGCCTGATAAACATCATCTCACATTCCAGCACCGTTCCACAGCAGCCGTGACAGAAACAAACAGAATAAAACCAATTGAATTTCCCGACTCGTCAGCCTTTTGCTGGGGTAAAAATTCTGTTTGTGTGTGGGTGTGTTTGGGTGTGGGTGGGTGGGTGGGGGGTGGGAGGGCACAGCCTGTTAAGCGGAACAAGGGATCAGCAGAACTTGTCAGGGACTGGGCAAATTTTTCCAAACAATTTCCAGTCAACTCACACAGAGACAAACACTGAACCACCCAGTGAAATATGAAATATGAATTCTGTCTGTCTGTCTATCTATCTATCTATCTATCTATCTATCTATCTATCTATCTATCTATCTATCTATCTATCTATCTATCTATCTATCTATCTATCTATCTATCTATCTATCTATCTATCTATCTATCTATCTATCTATCTATCTATCTATCTATCTATCTATCTATCTATCTATCTGTCTGTCTGTCTGTCTGTCTGTCTGTCTGTCTGTCTGTCTGTCTGTCTGTCTGTCTGTCTGTCTGTCTGTCTGTCTGTGTCTGTCTGGGCAGCAGTGGAAACAGAAGGATATAATTGCTCGCTCTTACTCCTTGTCTTCATGCTGAGAGCTACTCTGTGCTGTGTCCCGTCCTTCAAAGGACACTTTTGTGACATCAAAACCGCATGTGGAGAGTGTGGCTGAAAAGAGGAGATGCAAATTATGCTAAGGAGTGTCACATTTTTCAACCATCACCACCATTTTCAACATTTTTTTTCAGACTTGTGAACATGTGGTAATTTTTTTAATAGAGTGGAGTTGCTGGAAAAACACAATTTTAGAGTCTTAAAACTATTTTCTCCTTACTTGAACTTCAGATACAAAGACTCTCTAAAAGCTGCTGCCAGTCAGTATCATTATATTAACAACATAGCTGGCTCAGGTTGATTATCCTGTTTATCATCCGACTCTAACATAGTCTGAGAACCTACTGTAACTATAATGATTATTACTGCTCTATGTACAGTATTTAAGTATACACTATTTAAGTGTTTCATTGATCTTGTTAGAATTTGGCTTTGCTTCAGATTTCACACAGCGTGCAACGTTTTTCAGTTTTTCCTTCAGGCACTGGGATGCAAGTGAAATGTAATAACACTATTTCAGGTGCCGAAACTCCACTTTCCTATGTTTTGGTTTTCACGATTTGATGTACAATAATATCACTTTCATTTCAGCTGTCAGCTGTCGGAGCTGCTCTCCCGTGCTGACTCACCGAGTGTAAATTGAAAAACTGAAAATTATTCCCAGTTTCTGTTTCATGTTGTTTGACCTACTTTTGTTTAAAAAGGGGGCGTGTGACTTCAGTGCACTGCGAAATGACTCATCCGCACTGCACAGTGCACCGTGGGTGCAGTTGAATTAAAGGAGGAAAATAATCTTCTACAATTTTTATTCTTTCGGAGGGTGGGGCGGAGGTGGCTTGGGGTCAAATCAAATTTGAGACCACTTGATGCAGGGCGGCTCCATTTGGAGCCGCTCTAAATGATAATTCTCGGGCTCATATTTAATGGCGTGACTGCTCATAAGAGCAGTGTGATAAGGGAGCAGTGGGGGTGGGGGGAGGGTGGGGGTGTGGATCCTCGTGGCATTGTGTAATCAGGACGTGGTGATGAGAAAAGGTCATTTGTGCTAATGCAACGTTTTTTTTTTTTTTTTATTCCACGAGAAAGACGTCAGCGCTGATAGATGATCCAAAGGTCACCTGTGTCATCACGCCCATTCTGTCCTGCGGGGCTGATGCAAAACAGATCTGATGACTGCCCTCCACACTCTGCTCGCCATCAGAGAAGAGAAGGGTGCTCCATCCAATCTGCCCGGGCAGGTTGAGAACCCAGGAGGGGCTGGCACGTTCGCTCGCATGATGGACAACCTTGATCGCGACCTTTCTCCTCACGTTATCTCTAATTCTTAAACGCGGCAGAGTTTTACAGTGGCCGACTTTGGGGGAAAACACACAGGAATGATGCACAACCCAAAATGCACAAACACGTAAAGCAAATATGACACATATACAGTGCAAGTGGAAAAAATGCTGCAAACACAGAAAAAAAGCCGAACTGCAAACTTACAAACCCACAAAACAAATGAGAAATAAAAATGCTGCACAAAAAAAAAAGAAGTTCTCCAGGCTCCTAGGGGGAGTTGACCTGAGGGATGGACCGGGAAACCATGAAGAACATTTCCTTTTATGTTTTTTTAAACACTTGGCCATAATCGGTTATGATATTATAGAAGAGCAGAATAGCTATGTTGCTAATAATAGCAGTCCGTACCTCAGGTTGAGTACCCCCCTGGTGAACTTCCTTTTGGGAGTTTGTGCATTTTGGTATTTGCAGTGTTTTTCTTTCACGTTTGTTTTACATGTTTGTATGTTTTTGGTTGTGCATCATTCCAGTATTTGCTTTGTTGAAGACACATGGGATCAGACTAATGCTCCTTCGATCTGTATCAGCAACTTCCACAGCAATAATAAAAAAAAGTCGGTGTCCTGATGCTCGCAGCTGGGATAAACACGCAATTCATTCCAAGCAAATGAATCACCTACTTGATATGCGCAGGAGCAGTAATCATTATCGAGAGAGCTCATAAGCATTATAGTCATAGCCTAGCAGTAAACAAAGCTTATGAAATCACTTTTTGTCAATTAGCTCTTTGAGAAATGATCCAGAAAGGAGTATCGTGAACGTGACGAACGTGGTGTGGGGTAATAAAAGTGTGGCTTTGTCTTTAGCCCTTTTTTTGTATCTTGCCAATTCCTTGCTAAAACACTACTATGGATTTAGAGAAAAATCCAATAAAATGCTGAGGGGAACATCTGCCCAGAAGGCGCAGCAGAACTACGCTCTCATTTAAAGCATCTCACTGGAATTGGCATCGTAAAAAGCCCGATTAGAAGAGGCAACTTTGAAAAAGTTGTTGTTCTGGAGAAGCGGGTCGTGCTGAACCCACGAGGGAAGCGCATGTAAAAACACCCTGGGAGGTAATCCATCTTATATATGAGACAGCATTACTACGCAGACGCATAAGAATCTTGATGAAAAACGCTAAAGTTGAATTAGGCCGAATCTCCTCATCTGTTTGTTTAATCAGCTGGAAGGATGGAGCTCCAAACAATGAGTGCAGAGTTGCGCTCAGGGTGGAGGCGCTCTGGATCTGTCTCCTGCATCAGCGATGCAGCAGCCAGCTCTGCAGCATGGACGCAGTAATCCCCTCAGAGACTCAGCAGAAGTGCAGCAACTGTGCAGCCTGCTCGCTCGCTCCAGCCTGGACTGTCACATGTAACAGCCACTGATATAATAAGGATCGGTGGCAGCTGCTAAAAAAATATTTCAGGTGGGACTGGGGCATTTTAAGCCAGCTGTTAGTAAGTATCCCATTACAATTTAACACAGGATGCTTACTGTGTTTGCGAGGTTGTCAGGGTCTGTGTTTGTCGGGGTGTCCTGTGATATAGTTATGATTTAATTCCAGTATTAAAAAGTCAAGACATTGATACACAAAAACATAAACAATACATTGCACAAACATCCATCCCGGCTCTGTCAATGTCAGCGTCACAGGCTTGGGGCCCCAGAAACTATAATTTTCGATGACCTTGATTGGATAAATTTCTGTTTCTATGATGCATAACAGGTTTGCAACAGATCAACTATTATCTCTGCTGCTGCACTATCGTCCCAGAAGCTCTGGAGATGTTAATAATGGGCCCCCTCTATGGGCCAGCTGCCATTGGTTTCCATCCAGTGGTCATTGGATGGAAACCAGCGGCCATTACCACCCTGAACTCTCACATGCAATGTAACACATGTAATGTTGCCACCAATATAAGGATCAATGTGTGGTGGAAATTTTACATGCATCTAGAGACATCTGACTAATCTCAGTATTCATGTAGATGTAGCCTGAACTTCACTGTCAGATCCCTCCCTGCTCCTTAACACGTCCAATGTTATGCCTATGAAAGTGCCCTGCTCACAAGACACCAGTTGTAAAGTCTTGCTCAGCTCCTGACAATTTGTTTATTATGAACAAACGGTTTTCACACTTCGGGGTGTGTTCCTGGGGGTCAGGATAAAATGCACTATGACCTCTCCTACAGGGAAGCACGCCTCCGATCCACTGGCAGTAGTTAGAGTGTATCATCTTCCTTCTCTGCAGAGAGTAAACACTTGGTACTGTACCTGTTCCAGTCTTGCTTTTTGATTTCCCCAGAAAGATCAAGAATTTTTCCACAACAAATGTTAGATGTGCAATATTCACGCCATGCTATCCTATTCTACCTGCACAATACATACACTGCTGCTGCTGCTGTTTTCACCTGTGCAATACTTTTTTCTGTTTTTGATTTATCACGTTTATCTTTTTCCAATGTTGTCTGCACTGCAAAAGGAGCAGCCCTCCAATCTTGTCGTGCTCTGTACAATGACAATAAAGCTCTCATCCATGATGTGTGTGTAACAGGCGACGCAGATGTCTGAGCGGATGCCGGCGGCCTCGGGTCCACGATGAGAACTCCTAGTTATGCGTGGTGGCATCCCGGTGAGAACGCCGGCTTCCGAAGGGCAGACGGATAAATTATTCAGCCTGAAAGTTTCGTGTCAACACGGCTCAGATGGCAGCAACATGAGAGGGATTAATTCATGCAACATCCATGAGAGGACAAGGAGATGTCTCACAGCCACGAGTCGAGTGAGGGGTTGCTCACGTGTAGGAGGAGAAGATGAGGGGATGAACTGCTAATTGCTAAGCTGTTGAAGACTCTGACACATTTGTATCGGAGACGTGGGCGTTGGAGAAAACAAACAGAGTTATTTGCCATTTCACTTTCTTTGCTTTCTACTCATACTGTGGTGGACTGAATTTATTGTTTTCAGACAGTTTCGGCCTGTATGAAAAACTATTTAAAACCAATAACTTTGGATTATTAAAAAGAAGAGGGATGAAAAAAACAGATGCTTTGAGGGGACAAAAAGTGTCACAGCTAATAAATTAAATACGTTCCCAGAAGTGGGGACTCCTCTCAGTTATGCTGTCAAAAAAACAAAAGAACCTAATGAGTTTTATTGTCTGGCGACATGGTGAAGAGTTGTCAGCACTGTTGCCTCACAGCACAAAAGGTTGGAAAGTTTCTGTGTGAAGTTTGGATGTTACCCCTGTATTTGAGTGGGGTTTTAACCAGGTTTCTGTCTAAAATGCAAATTATTTAGATGTAAATTCTATGTAATAGTCGTGAATGTGAGAACTGATGGTGTGTATGTGTCCACTGAGGGACTGGTGACCTTTCCAGAGTATATTCAATGTTTTCATCCAAGATAAACATTGGTACAACCATTTGTAACCATTGGTAAACCATTGGTTACAAAGGTAATGGATGGATGGATGAATGCTCTGATATGCCTTCAGGAGTCTTTTATATATTATTTTTTTCAGACAATATCACATCCATGATAAAGCAAGAGTGATGCGAAGATGAACAAAAAAAAAGATAAAAAAAATCCAATGAAAAAGACTTTGGCTGACAGGCTTTATCAGCTTTGGTCCTGGGCTGTCTTATAGCAGCAAATAAGTGACAGAGGTGTCAGTAACAAAGAGACTCAAATTGTTAAAGCGTGAGTGTGAGAGTGAATGGTGTGAGTGTGTGTATGTGTGTGTGTGTCCTGTGATGGATGGGAGACCTGTCCAGGGTATATTCTCTGCCCTCGCGCTGCTTTATGTTGGCTCCAGCATAACAGTGTAGGTTTGGTAAAAATCTGTAAAAACTTGTTAGGTGACAGAACCCATCACATGAGGAGGAGCAGCCTGATAGACTGTGAGTAAACCTGAGAGGAAGTAGAAAAAATAGATTAAAAATACAAATACAGACTGGGACAAGATAAGATAAATACATAAGATAAGATAAATAGGTAGATATGGTACAGTGGCAAGATGATGAATAATACTGATGGTGTGATGATAATGTTACTGTAAATATCAAAATATATATAGCAATAATAAGAAATAATAAATGTATATGAATATATATATATAATAATAGAAAATAACATTACGCAACAGTACATGATGGTAACAGCAACAGTATATAATAATAATAATACTAATAATACTACCAATGATATATGTGCATATATAAGTGGGTGATAAGTGGGTACGTTGAGGATGAAAGAGGTGAAAGGTTATATCTCCAACTCACTCCTTTCCATCCTCCGCCCTCTCATTCTTGGGTGTGACACGCAAGGGAAAGCTGGAACACGCACAAGGGGGAAACAGGAAGTGAAGACATGACAATGAAACAGGAAGTGGTGTGACACGGGGACAGGTCTGTGACGGCTGTGGTCGTCTCACCTTTGCCCGAGTGACTTTGACGAAGGCGGTGCGACAGAGCACAATGCTTGAGTGGCATAAGCAGCCCCATCAGTGGAGCATTATTAGCAGACTATTAGTATTCCATGACATTTCACCCCCCCCTCTCTCTGTCCATCCGTCCGGGAAGCAGAGGTGGCCCTGTAAATAAAGTGCAGCTGCGGCGCATGGCGAGGAGAAAAGGGAGTAGGACGTAATGTAAAAATGCCATCGCTCAGCGGTGGAGATACCAGGTGCGTATTTTAATGCAGATCCACGGGCCAACCTCTGGAACAGAGGGGGGAGCAGATAAGGGAGTGGACGGAATGGGACATGCAGCAGGGTAATTGAAAGTGCTTGGGATTTTAAAGGCCAAATGCTACCAGGGGTTATCAGCCTGCGGAAACAATCTGAATTTTATATGGGGAGTAACTCGCCATCCAGACAAAAGGGAGGTTTGTCACGCTCCACAGAGGGCACGCGGGATAAAACAAGAGGCATAAAGGCCAGAAGCAAACTTTGGAGGGGCTTTAAAAGCGTTGTAAAATTACCTTTAGCACCTCATGTACAGGGAACAAACGTTTTGGATTGGGCACTCGACACCCTTCTTTTGAATTAATGTGCTCCAGTTACCAGCAGCCGTTCTCTTCACGGTAATTTGTCTGCGTAATGAAACACAACTCCATAATGCGGTGTTGTTATTTTTCTTTCACGAGTGTGCCCACGCTAAAGGAGATCACTACTTTTTGCTCATCTTACCTCAATGCTTATGCTACAAACCTGTAAAAGAAGCAGGTGCGAGATAAGAGTCTGGTCAGCTTTGCGCTCCCAAATACCCCAACCCCCTAAAAAACAACAACAACAAAAACAAACAAAACAGCTCTGTGGGTGAAAGACATGTAAATCTAAGCTGTAAAAGAAAAAAAAAGCTGTTGTATGTTTTGTCAGGGACATACATACATGTGCGCCCACATAAGCAGACACAAAAGCGCCAGCGAGCCGTGGCATTCTCTAAATCAGTGGGCAGCCTTAGGAGAAGCCCAAGGCTATAAGGAGAATGACGAAATCTGCATCTCATGAAACAATAACATTCACCCGTTGCTCCCCGCGGGGTACAGAAGGGGGAGAAAACAACACAACTGGCAGATTCCTCCACTCCTGGCAAAAAGAAAAAAAAAACAAGCAGTGAGGAGTGTGGACGCCAGGAAGCCCGGCCGCAGCGAGGCCTGGCTGAGTGGAAGACGCCACAACAGTGGGAACACGTCATCCTGACATGCTCTACTGTATTTTGTCAGTGTTGTATGTGAGGGGCTTCCAGAAACATTATTACAATAGAATGGACTGCAGCTTAAAATGTAGGGTAAAAAAACCCAAAAAACTGTGGTGTTCGCTCGAATCTGATGTCACGCGATCTAATTATCGCAAAGAGCCAGAGGACAAACGGCCTGGAAAATCTCACCTACGTAACACTCTGTGTTTTGTTGATTCAATTCGAGCACAACCCCGATATGAAAACATGTCGGCTTGTGGTTTTCCAGGGAGTTGTGTGTTGTAACTGTGTCTTCACTCAGCTGGATGCAGCCACCTCCTGGAGCGGTGTTGTTGTTGTCAGGAGACCGGGACGATGGAGTAACTGTTTGGTTCTGTGTACTGAATAAAATGTGTGACTTTGTGAACCTAAAACACACTGGGAGACTAATTAAACGAGCGTATATTTGGGTAAGTAATTAAGTTAATTTACAGAAATATTACGATTAAAGGTTACAATGTTTGCATAACTAGTTGTTTGCATATTTTACTCATTCACATCTTTATATCTGCAGCTTGAATCTGCATCTGTGGTTCATTTATGTAAGTCTCAGTCTTGTTAGTGTCTGATTGGTAAAAGCAGTGACGTGACGTCCCAACAAGGATGTTGTTGTGAACGATCCATGTGAGAAGACCATTAAAGTTATCTGTCTCCATCCTGCTATTTACACGTACATAAAAAGATCGCGTCATACGTGTTTCTGTGTATGGAACCATAGAGCTGTAAGACGACCATCTTATATATCTGCTTGAGTTTTTGTGAAAAACAAAAACAGCAAACCTGAACTTGTCATTCTCGCTGCATCTCTGCATGGGCCGACCCCATCCTTTCAATAAGGCTACAAAGTTATCTTCAAGGTGCCCCGAGGAGCTTTCTTCCTAACAAACACTACCGATTTACATTCAGCGTCGGCATCCAGGTATTCTGCGAAAACCTGACACCTGCGTTATTTTTCGGCCGTTGTAACGGGGTCGACATATCGAAGAAGATGTCTCTCTGCAGCAGTACCAGCGGACGCAGACTCTGAAGGGTTAACCTTGAAATTTCAGTTACACAATTTCCCTGTCCTCTCATTTTACACCAAATTAAAAAGAAAAAAAAGTTGTCCCGTATGTTTAGCATATCAAAGGGGCAGACCGCACAGGAAAGAGAGAGAGAGAGAGAGAGAGAGAGAGAGAGAGAGGGAGAGAGAGAGGGGAAGAAAAGTCATTTCAGGCTGTGTACAGTAGCTTCCACCCAGGTTGTCACTCTATAAGCCGTCCTCAGTCAGGAGGCCCCCGCTGACTAACCTTTGGATGACTTTCAAGTCCCCCCCCCTCTACCTTCCCTTTCACATTGTTATTCCTCTGTCTTTCCCTCTCAGATGTCCTTTTCTTGCCACAATCACTCACACGCTCTCAACTCCGAGAGGAAAGTAAGCATCGGCTGGCTCGTCAGAAGAACCGCAAACTGGGGAGTACTGTCAAAAGAACAATTTGCACCACACAAAGGCTTTTGTTTCCACCTCTTTGAGTGGGAGACAGGTGGTCGCCGCGGGAATATCTTGGCTTTCCTCTTTGAACAACTATGGGGACAAGGGTGTCAAATACAGGCAAAGCCTCGGAAACAAGAGACTCTGAGATTAAACGCCGAGAAGATACAGTAATATGAATCCCTTTATTGTTCCGCTGGGTCTAATCTCAGACTCACATCACAGAAAATGCATCCGACGCAGAGGATAAAATATTCCTTTCCTTTATTTTTTCATTAGTTGCAGGTATGGCACAAAAAAATGGGTGATAAATCCAAAGAAATACAGTGGAGAAAAAAAAAAGAAGAAGCCTGATCATATATAAATATAGAGCACATAACAGAGAAGAGTGACAGGTCATCATTACAGGGTGTCGGCACAGAACAAGATAAATAACATCACTGAGACACAGCTTTCTCCACAACCTCCATAGTATAGTATCAGACCTCATTATTTCCGAGGGTCTTTCTGAGTGGGGGGGTGGGGGTGGGGGTGGGGGTTGGAGGGGGAAGCGATTCCTCCACGATGGCTGACACCTTCGAGTTGTCATCCAAACCCGCATGCAGTCATGTTCCTGCATGACGGCGAGATAACTGAGTCCCGGCCTGCGATTTCCGATCGATCGAGGCAGGTAAGAGAGAGAGAGAGAGAGAGACAGAGAGAGAGAGAGAGAGAGAGAGAGAGAGAGAGAGAGAGAGAGAGAGAAGAAGAAGAAGAGGACAGCCATCGCAGCGGTTGGAACCAGACTGCAGTAAAGGTACCAAGAGGTGGCACTTTTCCCACTGGTGAAGTTGTCACGCTGTGGAGCAGCCGTGCCATCGAATAACGACACACCGCTTCTTCCCTTCTTCCCTGACAAGAGTAAAATGAGATCTCTGAAATGTGTCTGGCACTTCCAGTCATTCACTGCGACCGCAGTCAGCCTCCCTCCCGTCGAGAGAGTCGCTCACTTCTCTCCTCGCCGCTGAAAGAGACTCGCCGCATTAGGGTGGCAATTTTACTTTTGAAAGAAAAAGCAAAAAAAAAAAACATTCAGCACCGGGGATAAATGTTTCGCCTTTAATACGGCAGACATTATGTTCCTGTTTGCTCCATGCGAACCCTTCAAATTCAAAAGGGGGCTGCCAAATTATGTCGGGGAGGGGGGGGGGGCTGGTTGTATGTTTCCTCTTCCTCTTAACACAGATTCTCTTTGCTGAGTCGATGCGGAGAAAAGCAGGGTTCGTATAGTGATGATAGAGCGACCTGCTGTATTGCATCACGCTATACCATCAGTTATAACATGCCAGTGGAACCGGATGTTTTTGGTTGGTGGGGGGCTCAAACAGTGAGATGAATGGCACGATGTGACAAAGCCCTTCTTAGGTTGAACAGAAAATGAGAAGTTCCACTAAGAAAGAAATGTCGGGACCTCCGAAGCACTGGGCATTCAAGCACTCAAGTGCATGACAGTAATGAGAAATTAGCAGCGGTAACTCGGCTGGTAAGTGTGTGTAAATCACAGCTGAATCACCTCTGGAGAAACTATACTACTGTTAGGAGTCTTAACTGGGGTGGGGGTGGGGTGGGTGGGGGGGGTCCTCACGTTCTCACTGAAAGTTTATCATATTACAGGGTACGCACTTTGTTGGAATGAGGCAATACTTTTGTTTTAAATCACATTTCCCCACATTGCAACTGGTCATGGTTCTACTCACATGGATAGGTTTAATGAAATTTAGCAAAGAACCTAGGAAATTGTTTCGGCATACTCCATGTAGCCGCAATTATGCTCAATCTGCATCCCGCACCAGCTCTGACAGACCGTGCCTTTTAATGCTACAGCGGCTTTTGTTTTAATGGCGTTGAAAGCGAGCACTGGGTACATTCATGCACGACAGCAAAAGAATTGACAGATTTTGTAAAGAATCAGCATTGAAAACAAGTCGGCTTCCTGTTATATTGCACCAACAAAGCCGTATGCATGACTATAAGTACGTTTACTTTTATCAGAGAGGAGGAGGTGAATCTGTGCTCTGAGGGAAAAACGCTATGTCACTGCACTGCAGCTGCTTCCCTCCTCCCACCAACTGCCAATGTGCCCGCGCAATAAAGATCAACTCGTGTCATTTATTCAGCAGTGTTATAAAGAAAAGACAAAAAAAAAGGCAATTTCCAGTTTATACTCCCTCCCCCCAGAACAAAGTAATGAAATGCAAACTGACCCAAACACCTTATTCATAATGTGCAGCATTTGTCTGAGCTGCGGCGCTTTAGTTCTTCACTGCCGGCTGAATTCTACGGTGCATTTTTCAGGCTGTACTTTCCACTGGTTTTATTTGATTGCATCATATTGAAAGGTGCCCTAAAACGTTTTCCGTCTCATTTACATTTACTGCAGGGAGGAGGCGAAGACATCCTGCACTCCAGTTCAGCAGCACCGCAAAGATTCACCGCCTCAAAACGACAGAGTTAAATCAGCGCCAACACACACGAACCGCACAACGGAGGAATCGATGATTTATAGTGAATCTTGATGCGGTTTGATTCGACGCGGCTCTTAGCGAGAGCCGCTCTCTTAACAAACACACACTTGAATGTCTGGACTCTTTAGACTTGAATTAACAGCAGCAGTGGTATAAGTAGATAAGGATCTGCGGGTGGCAGAGGGAGCAAACAAGGCCCGGCACGAGGACTTACAGACCCAGTGACTTAGAGGGCTGTTCAGGAGAAGTCAGTGAGTTTATGAGGGCTGTTCCATAATCAGGTCATCAAGTCAGCGAGTCAGTGAGTGAGCCCTTAACACCCCTGTCCGGAGAGTCAGCATCGATGCCTACTTACTATAAGGAAATTACTCACAGTTCATAGCATTGTGGGGATGCCAATCAGTAATAGTAAAAAACAAAACAAAGTTTGACCGATCAGGGAATCTAGTCCTCGTACGCCTTGTGCAACTAGTAGATTGTAAATCAAAAATCAGTGTCACCAACGTTTTCAGGGTAATGTGAGATGTGGTGTTCCATTCATAGCATCCGGAGCCCTCACACTTGGCATCCAGAGTCTTCGCACCCTCTCACACTCAGCATCTGGAGCCCTCAAACACCCACATTCAGCGTCTGGAACCCTCACACACTCTCACACTCGGCATCCGGAAGCCTCAAGCACTCTCACACTCAGCATCTGGAGCCCTCGCACACTCTCACTCTCAGCCACTTACAGCTGATGTTACTGACATCGGGGAGGGTTCAAGTGCTCGAGTCTTTAGGGGCCGGATCAGAACTGGGTCTGTGCGATGGTGATGCTGTACACTTGCACGAAGACGATTGGACATTAGCAGCCAGCAACAGTCAGGCAGCTAGCGATCGTGAAGCATGAACAAAACAGATGATGCCGGTCGGTCGATGCAAATGTGACGTGGGCACTCACAAAACCTTTTTGCGTTGAGTAGTGTTTGGGCACTCGTCACCGGACGCAAATAAACAATTAAACTAAACCGAGATCTTTGAATTATGTGTCACGGCGACAGTGTTTTCGAGGACTGAAATAACTGGAATTCCAAGCAACGTCTGCCAAGAGAAAAAACAAAAAAAAAGGGAAAAAGAATGTACTACTGTCATTTTTATTTTTGTAACTCTATTAAAATTCATGAAGCTATTACCACAACTGCACAACTCTTGCATGAGTGGCTGCTGTGGGAGACATCTGATATTGTGTGTGTGTGTGTGTGTGTGTGTGCGCGCGTGTGTTCACTGGTGGGAAATGTCTCGGAGCCCAGGCACACTGATGTGAAAACAAACCACTTGGCACACGTTTGGACGTGTTCAGCTTCAGAACACAAACTCCTGCAGAAGGTAAAAAAAAAAAAAAGACCAAAAGAAAAAAATCCCCCACAAAAGACACCAGACCCTGGTTTGTTTATGAACTACAGACGCCTCTAATCACCTGAATGAAGTCTGCAAACACTGCGAGGAAAGGAAACTGTCACACAGCACTGTTTACATTATTCAGAAACCGCTAATCCCCACGCCTCAATTGTACTTTGAAGTAGCTAAGAGGACTTTATCAATAAACAGAGCCGAGCGGAGTGCGAGCTGCTCGCCAGGCGTCACGTCCTCGGTACAGTACGCACACAGGGCAGCGGCTGACACAGGAAATGCAAATCAAGGATACGGTAAGAGGCTATAATTCCATGGAGACTAACAATGATTCACTTTTCTGCCTTTCCAATGGTGCCCTGGGAAAATTATACAGTATTTCCTTTGTACGGATGGACATTTTTTTTGGCAGATACATGCTTACTTGTATGAATGTACCCAGACTTAAATAACAAACACCATGAAAGTAGGATTGAAAATGAGGTCTGTTACAGATTTTCTTTTTTGAAAGGCTAATACTGATATAATTCAAACATACACAAAGCAAATTTCAAAGTATGGCAACTCAGAGGAAATATACAAGATGATGTTATTCCAAATCAATGGTCTGACATTTTGGGAAGCGCACTTTCCTTTATTATTTTTTTCCGAGATGCAGATGAGGAGCTTGGCAACAGCCTTTTTTTAAAAAAAATCTGTACAACCAAAAAGATAAATGTAAACTCCTGGTGGTGTGAGGGTTTTGTTTTGGACTATTTCTTGGCAGGGAGCAGTGACTTCTGAAGGGTGGTGACAACTGCAAATTAAATTAAGATAGGCTAAGCTAACCGCTAATGGGCCAAAACGCAAAAACCTGCTGAACTGAATCTTTTGGGCTCATTTAAATCCACATCACTCATGTAGTTTGAGGGGGAAGTTGCTATAGTACGAGGATTTTTCAGAGTTGACCAGGTGCTCAAGGTGTTAAAGGAACAATGATCTCAACAAACTCATCTCAAGCAACACGTGATGACTACACGGGGCACTTTGGCACTTCTCTTTACCTTCTGTACCACAGGAGGATGTAGCGATGGATTAGCTGAGCTTTTATAGTTCTTGAAATTGTGTCAAAGTCAGACAAGCCTGTTTTGCATTTGATGAAACCTATGAAAATCTGAAAATTCTCATCATCAAAAGCACACAAAAAACATATGTCATAGTAAAACATTACATCTAGTAAGACTGTAAGAAAAGAATCCCCCTCCCCCCCTTCCCCATGATCAAGAACTCCATTTACATTCATTGCGATCTGGGCCTTATGTAAATAAAAACCACAGAAAAAAAGAAAAAAAAACTCAGACGTGCAGCAGATAATAGCTGTGATTATGTCTCAATGTCATACAGACCATAATGATATGGTTGGGATGCCCTGAAATGCTCTGATCATTCTGCTCTGTTTTGCTTAGCATATTTATCTTCTTTACATGTTTCAGTTTCTTATCACAAGTATTGTACACGGCTTTATGTTCACACACGGACATGACCCACTCGGACCGACCCAGGCTACATATGCTGAACAACCACCACGCCACGGCTGAACCTTCACCCGCTCTGCATTGGTGAAGGTTTCATTATAAGACCTCGGCCTGGTCTCCCTCGGTGGTCTTTAGTTGTTCTGGCTGCGCTATAAATATGAATGTCTCAAGTACAAATTAACAAACCCAAAAAAAAAAAGAAAGAAAAAGAAAAGATCACCTTGCCGTTAAAACGCGGACTTATTTCAGAGAGTTGAAAAGCCAGTGGGAGTAGGTCACGTATGTGTGGAGAAATATAAAATGGATTTATATGCTGAGACCTTAAAACTGTATGTTGTGCTTCCTGTACTCCAACATAAAACATTTATCATAAACCTTTGAATAGAGCTTCTTTAACATTTACAAGTTATACAGTTACCAAATTGGTTTACTTCTTAATGCTTCCGTCAGCTTTGATACTTAAGCAATGCAAAGGGAGACAACAAGAAGAGAAAGGAAGTAAAGTCATCTTCAACGGAAAAAAATAAGAAACAAGACACAAGTCCTCAAAACATTTGTCATAACCAACAATGAACGGAATTTTTCATTTTCTCATTTTATCTTTTTTACAATACATTTTTTAAAAACCCCGCTGGTTAAGGTTATGGTCTCAGGTAGATCTTCCACAGTCAATCTTCACAGTTTGTGTAAAAGCAGAGAAACATTCTCGCTAGAGTAATAAAATATCATGACTATTATTATGGTCATTATTATCTTTTATTCTCGTATTGTTCCATATAAATGGTGGAGGATAGAGGGGCGAGGCGGATCGCCCTAAATGAGGAGCCTGCGGTCCCAAAGTTCCTAGTCTCCTCCCTGTACAATGCAATGTTTTATTCAGCAGTTGTTCTTTTTCTTTTTGTTAAAAAAAACACTCGCCCGCAGGGAAGGAGAATCATGGGAAGAGAGAGAGAAAGAGAGAAAGAGAGAGAGAGAGAGAGAGGGGTAGTCATTTGAAGGAGTGTCTCTACCCTCTCGTATGATCTTCAATCGTCTTTCCATGAAAAAAGAAAAAGGAAAAGAAGAAGCAGAAGAAGAAGAAAAAAAAGAAAGATCCAGAGCCTCACTTTCACTGTTTCTGCCTGTTTTTAATCCAAACTGTTCCTCCTGTGTGAACCTGCTCCGCCTGCTCGGCTGCCCTCACACTCAACCACATGCATTCACACACACACACACACACACACACACACACACATGCACACACGCACACACACACGCACACACACACACACACAAACATGCCCTTCATCCTTCCTCTGAACATGCTTGCCCTCCCGTCCCAGCACTTGTGGGGCAAAAAGAAACATGTAGAAAATAGCCCATCAGAGGAAACATGAACAGAGACGTGTCCGATGTTGATTAACACCCAGGCTCACGGTTTCGGTTTGTAATCCGAAGGCACTTTGTTTCATGGCAGAAAGTAAAGTGGCTTCTGTTCCACAGGCGGACCCCGCTGACCAGATATCTGGAGTCGGTGAGGTTGGCGGGGGGGGGGGGCTCTCTTTTTCGGACCTTCCTCGACTCTTCCTCTGCCTGCTCCTCCTCTCTTCCTCCCCTCCTCCTCTCCTCCATCGTTCCCAACCTCCAGAACCTCTCTGCTCTTCCAGTCCGGCTGTCTACACCTGCACTGATTCTTCTCCTGCATCATCATCATCATTATATATATTGATATTATTATATTATTATATATATTTTATCGTTCTGCCACCATACCGTCGGCTGGCCACTAGGACTCGTGAGCACAGTGTTAAAAAGATACGTAGGCAGCTACGAGGGGAGTAAGCAGACAGAACGTAATGTTTGAGTCCTTTGTTTTTCTACAGTACAGCACCGAGCAGAAAAAGAAATGCCGAGGTGTGACGTGAGGCTGGGGCTGGAGTGAAGAAAAAAAACAAAACAAACCAAAAAAAAAGACGAGTGTCAAGTGATTGGCATCTGGTGCAAGAAGATGAAGATAAAGATACACAGAGAAAGGTCTGATTCCATGTGTTTGTAAGCGGGGAAAAAAAAGTTATTTCCTCCTCAAAAAGTCAGCAGTTTCTATATATTCCATCACCTTCCACAAATATTTTCAGGGCTTCATAAAATTGTACTTGTGCTTTACAAACTGTCCTCCCTCGACGCCCAGGTCCGGGCGTACTTGTCGCCCGCCTGTCTTTGTGCTCGTAAAGATGTCCCGAGTCCCGCGCCGAGGGCTGTTATCTGTAAAAGAGGTCTCTCTTTAAAAAAAAAAAAAAAGATTAGCGCATCTTCTTTATTACTTTTCGCGTACAGTAACTTCTTTTTTTTTTTTAAATCACTATTTTTTTTCTTTTTTTTTTTTCTGTTTCTCTTCACGATGAGCTCCGGTCCCTCCCTCCCTCGTGCTCTGCCAGGGGTCGCCTGCTGCCTTCAGGATGCATGGATCTTTGGTGAGTGGATGCCGAGGGTAACAGTTCACAGACGGCGGGTCTGGACGTTCTCCTCCTCTGGGACGACGACGAGAAGGGTCACCTCTGACCTTCCAGCAGGGTCATCACCAAGGTGATGCATAGCAGCCATATATGGGAGCACGTGGACAGAGCCTTGGCGCTAAGGTCTGCACAGGGAGAAGAATCAGAAACAGATGAAATAATGAACAAAGAGATACTGATTTCAGACCAAGACCGAGAAATGTGATACGAACTGGGGCTGCTCAATTAATCAATTAAATTGCTGTTAAAATTGGAGTCTGTCAAATGGCTTTTTTGTCTTCGACACAATGACATTTAATCTAATGTCCTAGAGGATAAAAACAAATAGAAAATTTCAGATTGAAGTAGCTGAGAGCAGAGAATTTTGACCCAATTTCTGAAAATCAAAACAATTTAAAATGAAAAGAAATTTCATTAGCTCCTCACTTGCTTTTTTTGTCGTACATGTTTGATTGGGAAACAAACTCATCCACTGTGTTACTTCACAGTTAGACTAAAACCATTTGTGTTTCTGTGCTAAAAATGAAAATGTCATTTGTCTTAGCTTAGCCAAAAAGACTCAAAACTCAAAAAATGTCAATCAACAATTGCCAGCAACACCATTGAAAGCAGCGATTGTGTCTTCACTTGAATTTCTAAAAGGATGCCATATAAAGTAGCTTAAGAGTGAGTCGCCCTTGGACTGACTCAGGCGAATACTTGTCTCTGCTTTCAGTCTCAGACGAGCTGAGCTAAGCAAAGATCAAGCTAAGCTCTCAGCTCTAGTTTCATACCTAACTGGGGGGGGGCAGTGTGGTATTGATCTCCTCGTCTAAAAGGCCAGTACATATTCTGCAAGAACAGAGAGAATTTGTTCTTGCTCCCAGAGCTGCGAGAACAAGAACAAAGTCCGTTCTAGTCCGAACATTTCCTACTTCACCATGATCTCAGAAGCAGAACTGGAAATCTAATTTCAACACAAAAGTTTTTGTTATGCAGCCCTGGGAGCGAGAACAGATTTCCCTTTGCCTGTATTGGGCTTAACTTTGCAAGAGAGCCAATCAATGCGCCCTGTGAAATGTCATCATATATGATGATTCATCATGTGAGACTGAGTCACTGCTCTTCTTTTTCTCTTATTTATCACCAGTTTCCTGTCTCAACTTTGTCACTCTTACTCCAGTTTTATTAATATTATTATTATTATTATCATCACTATTCACGTATTGTAATTTCTTGTTATAATTTTGCTGACTGTATTGTACACATTGTGTTACAAATGACTTATTGTGTTTATTTACTGTACTATTTCTTTAGTATCTCCTGTGGTATATATTGTAAACATCTTTTGTGTCCTTTTTGGGTGGTGCACAAAACAATATCCCTTTTGAGGATAAACAAAGTATTTTGCTTATTTTATGTTATCTTAAGTTATATTATCTTATAATTCCTCACATTGCTAAACATGCACGACCGCTCTTGTAACACTAACATGAATTTATGTTGATGTTCTGAATCATAACGGATCCAAACAGAGAAATAAATAGAAACACCTTGCAGCCAAAGCTCACTCATTTTGGTTATTTTCTGCAAATGACATAAAAAAAATAAGAAAATAAAAACAGATTACCCACGATTACCCTCAGGCACGTCCTACTATGAGGAAACAACGTGCATCCAAACATGTATGTTTACAAATTAGTATAATATGAGATGAGAAATCACAGTAGAGTCATGTTTGTCTGCCTACAAATGTCACCTTGTCGACCGCAGCTCTGCGGCTCTGTGGCTCTGTGGCTCTGCGGCTCTGTGTCCTTTTTTCTGTTTTCTTTTTTTTTTCTTTACCTTCTGTTTGTTCCCACTGTGCAATTACATACAGCGCTCCACGCTCCAGCTTGGCAATCCTTCATGGGATCACAACACTGTTGCCACGGCAACACGTTTCTTTTCCTTCTTCTTCTTCTTCTTCTTCCCCTTAAAAGCCTTCCGTTCGACAAACGGCAAACTGTCTGAGATTGGACCCCCCCCCAAAAAACAACAAAAACTACAGTACATATACTCACTGGGCGGAGGGTCTCGACATTCCCCTTCCTCAAGTGTGACATCATCGATGGCGATGTCTCCTTCTATGCCTGGTCCCCGAACACCTTCAATCACCACCTACAGTACAGAGAAACACAAGTTTAGAAAAGTCCAGCCTTGAGAGAGAAAGGGAGAGAGAGAGAGAGAGAGAGAGAGGGACAGAGAGAGAGAGAGAGAGAGAGAGAGAGAGAGAGAGAGAGAGAGAGAGAGAGAGAGAGAGAGACGGAGAGCTGTAAATTCAGAGCCAGAGCCGCGGCATAATTTGACCAAATTGCCACTCAGGGAAAAAAAAACCCCAAAAAAAAACAGCAGGTGGCAAGTGTTTGTCTCACTTTTTAATGTCACCGAATTTGAAGAATTGTGCAAGCTCGTGGTGCTAGAACCGTTGAGAGAGCCGAGAGTGGAAATGAAAAAGAAAAAGAGAGAGAAAAAAAAAAACCAAGCCAAAGAGGAGAGGAGCTGAAACTATAATTACTTTCCGTAGTGTGGCCGTTAAAAATGATGGAGGATATTGCGGTTCTGTATTCGCTCCTCACACAGATTAGGCCTCCTGATGGCAAAAGCGTGAGTGATATTGCTTTTCCCCAACAGCGAACACTGTCTACGGATCCCCACCACTTCTCCGCTTAATATCGAAGGTTGTGAAGTGTTACATCAATATGCAGCCCTCACCCCCCCCCCCCCCCCCCCCCCCCTCCCCACCACTAACTCCCTCCCACCCCACACAAGGAAACTAATACTTCACCATACAAACACAGTCGGGAGAAGAAAATAGAGGTCAAAGCGGGGACTGCTGCTGCTACGTGCTGGATTGATTACGTTTTTCTTTTTTTTTCTTTCTTTTTTTCCCCAGACTCTCACCTGGAAGGATGCTGTCGGGTGGATGCTGACTTTGGCCTGCTTCCAGCGCTCACCCTGGTTACCACTCAGCGACCACACGGGGCCCTCGGAGGCGGTTTGGCCCTTCTGCTTTAGGAAGGCGTTTAGTGTTCCTGTGTGAGGGAGAAAGACAAGATTTAGAAAAAAAAAGTAGTCCCTACTCCTCCTCTACCCCCTCCTCCTCCTCTGTCTCCCTCCCCTTCCTTTCCCTCTCTCCTCATCTGTCTACCCTCTATTCCTTTCGCTCCTCTTCTGTCTCTACACTGCATCTCTTTCCTCCTCTATTCTTATTCCTTGATTGTGCAGGACTAACACGTTGGACCGGGTACGCCCTTGTTTGGATCCAGGACTCAGCATGGCCCTCCACCTACAACTGCTACAGTTCACTAAAATCTAAATTGTTAACCATCACATCAACGACAGATCTCTGTAAATTGTTTTGCTCCATCTGGGGTGAGGATCCCCTCCTCTGTCTCTCACCGTGAAGTTTCTTTCTTTTTTCCCCATTGGGTGTTTTTATAGGGAGTTGGTCCTCAGTCAATGTGAGATCTCTAAGGGCAGGGGGTGTTTGCTATTGCTATATGTACTCTGTACATATAGTTTGTTTGCTCATGTAAAGTGACCTTGAGATAACATTTGTGATTAGCTGGTACTTTAAATAAAAGAAAAGGTGAAGTTGAGGCTGAGTTCAAGCCATGACTGCCATCAGAATATAGATAAGTATTACAGAAGACAATCTTACATCAGGTGCTTCCATCACCCCTAGAAATGCGCAAAAACCTAAATATTGCAATCGAAACAATGCAGTAGAAGTGTAACGGAGACGCATTTTTTTGCATTTACATGATGTGCAATCTGGGGTCACGTGACCAGTTGCTTCAGACAAGATGGTGCAATATGGAGCAACGCTGAATTTTTGTCTTCCTCAATATGGAGCCTTACCTGATGAGATTTTGTGGGAAATGATGGAAAAAAACTTAATGAGAATCTTGCAAAACACCATACATAAGAAATTATTAAGATTCCAGAAACATTGCTTTCATTTTGTGAAAAAACTAAGCACCTACAAACATCTTTTCAGCATCTAAAAAAACATAACCTAAGTGCAGCAAAAAGGTGCATCTGCATTTCACATGCTTAATACGGAGTCACAGTGAAGTGAAGCGAAGGAAGTTTCTGTTTGCTTTTGTTTTATGCACGCCCACACTCTCCCCTGTGTGCTCCCTTTCCTCACTGTCATTATCAAACTCATATCAAGGTTTATTTGCATTCCAAGAGAATAAATAGAGACATTATCGGTATAAAAAAAAAAGGAAAGAAAGTTTGAGAACAAAACAACTTCCATCTGAATAATCAGATTTCAACCTTTCCAAAAGGACTCAGACGGAAATTAGAATGAATTTCGACTTTGTACCTGGTAAAAAAAAACCCAAAATCCCTCGGCTCACACGTCTGGTGAGTCAGAACAAAAACCGGCTGCTCTAATCACATTTGCACCCAGAGCCACTCAGAGAGATTGGGAACAAAGAAAAACAACATATTCTAAAAACAGATCTCTGACAAAACTTCCTCACATCTGACGCATTTCAACCAAGCACTTCCTCAATCGAACCAAACTCCTACAGTATATGTGAGATAATATGCAACCACCCACAGCGTGGGGAGAAGGAATAATTTGGACTTCTCGAGCTTCGTATTCAGCTCAGTCGCCTCCATTTCAAATTCATGCATTCCTCTGCATTTGGGGCAGAGCGGAGCGATAGCTAAAGGTTAAACCTGGGTCATGTGAATTGATACATTTATTAAGTTGGGGATTCTGCACTCATTCGGAAAAAAAACCCCTCTCTGGCTCAAATTAATCCAAATTAATTAGCGCTAATGGGCGACGAGTGATGAGAATTTTTTCGGTGGGGATGAACACTTTCTCTGCGGAGAACCGTTCCTCTTAATTCATCATTAGCTTCAAACTGCTTCAGCTCGAGAGCGAGAGAGGGCGAGAGAGAGGGAGAGAGGAGGAACCGCTGGATGTCACAGCCTGAGACCTCCCTCTATATTTGGAAATGCAATATGACAGATCTAATTCAGCCGGATCCCTATATCAACCCTGCACAATAACACAGACAGAGATACTGGCTCTCATTCAGATAGAATAGACTATATACCAGGGGTTGAATTGAAGACTCCCTTTCTGTGGGACCTGTTGTCTGGCCCTGGGCTTTGATATAAAACTGTCAGATGATGACACCGAGTGCAACCACTTTTACCCGACTCTCCAAACACACCGAATGTGTTCTTTCTCCAACACGCAGGAAGAGAGGGAGGGTGAGAGAGGGAGAGAGAGAGAGAGGGGGCGAGAGAGGGAGCAGTTTCCTCCAGAGAGCCAAATCAGGCCCAACAGGACCACTGGCCTCAACTCAAGTGTTTTTCACACGTGTGTGAAAGCTGCACCTCTGTCTGCATGCACACAACAACAACATCAACAACAACAAGAGCCTGGCTTTTTGGAGCATCTCCTCGCCTCAGCGAGGTGCCTCATTACCGTACAGCCCTCTTCAAAAAAAAAAATCTGCCCCAAAAAAACTAGGCTCTCTCTCTCTGTCTCTCTCTCTCTCGATCTCTCTCTCTTTCTCTCCCTCCCAACGACAGCCCTGTCTCCGATGAGAGACGAGCTCCAGCGCGGGACGTGACCCGCGGTTTCATCTCGCTGAAGTGTTCAGGGGTGGTGGGAGGATTCTTGCTGAGCTGGCTGGCTGGCTCTCTCCAGTTTCTTTGAACTCATCACGATGTAGGTGGTTATGTCAGTGTCATCACATCCTGAGCAAAAAGGCGTAGTCTCTTTCTTTGGTGAGGAATACCTGCGGTAGACACTTGTGAAATTTAAAAAGATCTGAGAGGAGACGGGATGGGAGACGGGTGAAAAGCGAGAAATAGCTCCTGGACATTTTTCAATTATGTAGCGAGTCCAAGAGGGTGGAGAGCGGGAGGTGGGGTGGGGGTGGGGGTGGGGATTGAGGTGCAGTGCCACCCTCCTCGCTAATGAAAGGATGACTCCACCGCTGCTCAGAAGGTCAGGCTTAAAACAGACTTGCTTGGTGACTTAATCCTATAAACAAATGTGACACGGGCTCCAAAGGCAAACTTTGATGTGCGTTTGAGTAATTAAGTGTGACCTTGTCTCAGGTATCCCCCCCCCCCGCCCCTCCTCATCCCCTGCCAGCAAACTATGTGGGGGTGTTTTCTTTGAGCTCGTGCCACTGTTCCCATCAGCGCGTAGGCGAAACTCCTCATCGACTGATTCTGGCCCTCAGCTCTGCGGCACGCTCCCAAAGAGCATCCGGATAGCGAGATGGGCCCGCGCCACATCTGATGGGCTGTGTGACTCACTGCTCCAAATGCAAAGTCTTCGACTCGATAAAACAACAAGGTTGTCAGCGATAAGAGGAACTGCGCGGCTCACGCAAACATCGCATTATCATTACATTATTAAGGAGCATTTGTCATAAGAATTCACATCCAGCACAAACATTCCTGAGCTCAGAGGCCTAAGATCTCGCCCGGCCGGAGGGGGCAGAATACTAAATGGAGCATATAGCTTTGGAGGATCTGAGCCGCGGTTTCAAGTCCTTGACATTTAGCCCATTCATCATAACACGCCACAGTCTGGGCACGGGCCTCGCCACAGACGGGGAGGGCTGGGAGGAGAAGAGAGGTTCTGGCTGGCGATCAATTTGAGCAAATTGGAAATGTCACGGCCTACTCAACCTCGGCAGGGAGCCGGAGGAGCTCTCATCTCCCTGCTGAGTTGCCCTCCGACACCTCCCATCCTCATATTCTCTCCTCCTCCCTCGTCTCCACCTCTCCAGATGTTTGGTCCGGGATGCGTCCACTTGGCCTTTCCCACTGAGGAATGGCAGACGAGCGGCCTGGACTCAGCCTTCAGCTTAGATGGAAATAAAAAATGTTTTGCTTTGAAAGAAATCTGTATATTTTCAGGATTTTTCTGAGTGGAAAAGGAGCAACATAGGTTATCATAATCAGAAAAATCTGCCTAAGTCTGGACATATATTTGGCATGGCAAGCACATTCTACCAGCTGGGTGTCCCATAGTTCAGATATGTTTAGCTGGGAGTGTTTTTTTTTCAAAGTGCTGACTCTTGTTTAGTGTTTTCTGGGAACTTCCAACGCTCATTGTTGACATTCCCAATTTGCCAGAAACAACACCCTGGATACTCCAAGTTATCCACCAAAAGTATTCACAGCAACATCTGTGGACTCAATAGCTACAGGAACTCCTCGGGAGGAGGTCGGTGGTCAAATTTATCGAAAAGAACAATAACAAAAAAAAAAGAAGCAAAATGTCATGCTGCACAAACATGCTCAGAGATAAAACAACAAAAAAAAACATCTATTTAAAGCAGCAGTGAACGCTACTGTTATTACCAATGTAAGAGGGAGTCATTTAACGAACTTCAAAAGGGAAATGGGAAAAAAAAAGTTGGGATGTTAAGAGTCGGAAAAGAGCCAGTAAAACTACATGAGGCGGGTAACGATGAGAGGATGATGAGGAGAGGAGGCTGAGTAGAGCCGGAGCAGCAGGTCCGACAGAAGCTCAGGGCAGAGCAGGTGGGGGGGTGGGGTGGGGGGGTGGGGTGGGGGGGGGGTGGAGATGGCACCGCTACCGTCGATGTCTCGCTAGAATACCGAGGTAAACGCTGCCAAATGCTCGCTGTAAACATCTCATCAAAAGAGAGGAGAGTGCAGTGGCAGGCCTGTAGCGATTTCACACTTTATTGAACGTTGAGTTCAAGTTTAATGAGCGAAAAAAAACTCAACTCCCCCTCGCCCTCTTCCAGGTTTATTCGCCATCGCTGCTCCTCCACGCCTCTCCTGTTTGCGCCGGAGTTATTTTTATTGTTTGTTTTTCAAGATTTTTTAAGAGACGATTCGAGCGACGGTGTATTTTTAGTTGACTGGATGCTCGTTTTGTGGCCTCTCTGTAGTCGGGTGTCACTGTCACTTCCTTTTCTGAAAACGTGTTTTCTCAGTCGCAGTTTTTAATTGAAAGCGACGAGGTCCCTACACATGAGCGCAAACACTCAGCTGAAGTTTGATATTTCACATGTAACCTCTCTCATGGGGTTGGCGACCCACAGCAGATGAGCATCCACACATCAGTCGGAACGTTTTGTATTTGTATCAAAATGTGACATTTGCTCTTAAAAACAAAAACTCAGACGAGATGTAAAAACACAGACAGAGGCTGCATCAGTGTCCCTAGAAAAGACTGCTTCACTCGTAATTCAGGTCTGCAGTTATTTGTTATTTTCTTTATCATGTGAACTGATAAGTGAGAGCAGAATCCAAGTGTAATCTAACAGACTGTGAGCAAGTTATGATCATAGATGCTAGATAGATGCTGCCTTTGCCAAAACTGTTGAGTCACTGGGCTTTTTTTTTTGTTTTTTTGTCTTTTTTGTGGTTGTTTTTTTTAAAGGGTTCAAATGTCAAAAGTGATGGTCCATTACACCAGACACCTGTTGGCTATGAGAGGAGGCCAGACGGGGATAAAAAGAGGCAGACATCTGTTGCCTTGGGCATTCGCAAGTAAAAAAATCTGTCCAAAAATATGATTAAAAAACAAACAAACAGTGGTGCAGGGACCTCACGAACACTGTGGCTGGACAGCTGATGAACTGCCGTCCTCTTCCAAATGCACTAACGGAGCGTGGCGGCCAGAGCCGGGGCTGCTGCAGGACTCTGGGAGCTGTTCAAGTGGCATAAACTGGGCTTCTCAATATGAGGAGCGTTCTCAACCTCAGACTAAACCTTAGAGAGTTTTTTTTTTGTTTTTTGTTGCATGTGTGTTCACATTATAATGTAAACTCAGCCACAATCAAAGACTCCAGGCAGCAACTTGTCTAAGGGAGTAAATGTTTTTCTCTTATTTTTCCTGGTTGCATTTTTTATTTATTTCATTTTTTTGTATTTTATTTCCTGCTATTAACGTGTTTATGATAAAAGCATGTGAAAAATCGAATTTGCTATTGTTATTATCATAAATATGGAAGCTAAATTGCTTTTGATTTTGCTGTTCAGACTGTCATAAAAAAAAAATAAAGTAAATTTAGAGCCTGAAATGCTGACAGGATTGTAGAAGATTTATGAGCTTCACTGGCTTCAATTCCTTAACAAGAAACCGATTGAATGAGCTGAAATAACTGCAGAGTTCCTGAACGATGCCCTGTAGCTTCCTTCAGTACCTTGAACAGAGAATGAGGTTGTGGTGGACCTTTTCAAGAAACCTTGTTTGATAGAAAAGCTGTTATTCCAAATGCTTTCTGCCATGCTCTGAGGGCAGAACGTCGAACTTCTGCAGCTGAACAGCATCCAGCTGCTGTGATACCAGAACAAAAATCTGCACCTTCAACCTGCCCGATGAACCAGTGCAGCAGCTGACTGTTTTACATTTACATTCACTCAGACGTTTTTATCCGAAGCGACTTACAGTGGAGGGACAGCATTGGTGCTTATGGTGCAACTAGAGGCAGACAGGTAGACAGGTACGGTACGATACTGTAAGGTCACATTGGAAAGTAGAAAGACAGGGGTTCTTTTTAGGGGAAGTTAGAGCAATGTTTAGGAGAGATAGAGAGATAGATACGCTCTATCTAACGCTCAACCCTAACTCTTGGTAATGCTGCTAAAATCCCAGGGAGACGAGACCTCTATCTAAATGAATGGGGACATGGTCGTACCCACGCTATAATGTGACAACAGGACAGAAAAAAACATAAAGCATATACACGATTGCCCGTGAAATTAGACACAAATTGAAACGTGTTTAAAATGCTCTTTTTACATGCAATCCTGTTAATCTGAGGCCGGTCTGCTCTGCTCTTCCTGTGTGCACTGGTGAAACGACGTGTTGGGGTTATAATTTTGCCCGGTTCGGCAGGCGCCGTCACGGATATCCCCGTTTAAAATGATGGGAAGTCTCCGTCTCTACAATATAAAACGTCCGTGATAAAAGTCAGAGACACGAGTCGCAGAAAGTCGCTGCTCCCTCAGTCACTCCTCAGAATGGGCCGTACAAGGTTGTTATCCGCATGCGGAGGGGATCGTACGAGCTAATGCCTGGGATTTGTGCACCAACCTCTGAAGGGATTTGCTGCGCAAAGGAAAAAAACAAGATTCCTCCTGCATGAAACATCTGACAACTGCACAGACAACATTTTTTTTTTCTTATAGCGAGTGAAAGCGCAGACCTCCCTGCCGCGGTCACCGCGGGGACGGGCTCCTCGGAAAACGACTGAAATCGTGTTGCTTTTTCCAGGATGAAGCGCCGTCCTGTTTCATCTCTGCGTGACTGCTGTGTTTCACACGCAGGCGGCGCGATGGCAATTTGAAGGATCTCAAGCCGGTGTGACACATCACATCGCCTGATGACGGACTTCAAACCTGCGGCGGTGTTTCCGCAGCCGTTCATTTAGCCGTGCTCGGATAAGAATGCGCGCTCTGCAGCGAGAGATTTAAGCTCCACTTGAAGTTGCTTATGAGGATTAAGCAGCCAAACGGCGACACACTCTTCCACTTCCTCATCTACTTGAGCGATAAACGTGAATGAAGGCGATCTTTTCAAAGGCGGACATGAAAGCAATGACTGAGGATAGTGGAGCGTCTTACCTATGTGTTTTCCATACATGTGGTAGTAGAAGCCGAAGCAGTAGGCGGGCGGGTTGGTGATCCCGTACGGGTTTTTAGGCGCCACGTTGAAGAACGGACTCACGAGTCGCGCCTGGTCGCCCTCCTTGCGCGGTCTCGACGTCTCGATGTACATGTAGAAACCTTGACACGCAGACAACACAACAAACATATATAACATATAAATATATACAGGAAAGCCTTCATGTACCAACAAAATCATCTGAAGGAAATGAATGTATTTTTCTTGGCAGAATCTTGACTCACTAAGAGAAGATTTGTTTGCTCAGAATTGAGGTCACGATTCTCTGGTAATCTGGTAAAAAAATTTTTTTTTCACAAACTGAATTGTTTGTTGCCCTCACTTATTATAATTTGCTATTATTTGTCATTTATTTGTGAAGATTCGATGTGGACTGTCGTGCATCGCGAATGCAAATGTGATGTTCTTTTGTGTCACCTTGGCTGCTGCTGGACAGAACAAGTTCCCTTTGGTGATAAATAAAGTGCAGTACTATCTTTTCTTATCTTTTCTTATCTTATCTTATCTTATCTTGTCTTATCTCTCAGCACCGAATGTGAACCCACCATCCACTTTGTATTTATTTCTCCTCCCCACAGACTTTCTACAGGCTTTCATCTCGCACTCACTCAACACTGCTGTCTCTTCTGACAACTTCTGACAACTCTCAACTTCCTCCTCACGGAGTCATGTGACGTGACGGCGCTTTGACATAGGTTGAATAAGAAGGCAGCATCAGTGCAGACTTAGGGGGCACTGGATAAAAACTCCCCCCCCCCCAAAAAAAGGAGTGATGCCGCTTGAAGAAGAAAAGGCAGAATCATTGTCATTCAATATTAGATCACATGTAGTTGTAAAGCGAGATTCAGTCCTGCAGTCCTAAAGTCAAGGTCAATATCTCACTTTAGGCGACTTTATGTTTAAATATATTGTTTGGGAGCCTGCTTATCAGTTTGCCTTTGCTTTGACTCCCAAATGCTAGTAGATAACATTGGGTGAAACACTGCCTCCTTGTTTCCACGATCCCGAATCTCTGCAACAACCTGACAAGTATGGAAGCCCAGAAATTCAACAGTTGAAACTATGAAAAACAATAACATACATACAACACTTACTAAACCCTGCAAAATAAGCCTAACTTAATGCTTATGTAATGTATGTAGTGCAGTGTAAACACATTGTCTGACAATGCTTGCGGATGTTCTTGTGGATGGACACCGTACTGGAAAGCTGCACAAACAGTGGATGTATCCTTTGAAAAAATATGAGTGTTTTATCGCCGGCACCTGCTCAGAAACCCACAGCTGGTGCCTGTAACTGCTGAGTGACACACCAACAAATTATTTGTGACCAAAAAAGCTGCGCAAAAGAAGCTGCAAAAAAAAAAGGTGTAAAAGAAGCCAGCCACCCTCCGTTGCTGGCTTGCAAAGTGCATGATAGCATGATGGAAAGAAACCTTCCATATCAGAGGGAGATAAAGGAGCACGGTCCTCTCTCTCCATATACTAAGGCCCGATGGGGGAAATCGAGGTGATAACAATGGGGTTACGTTTACGCTCCCTCAATCATGGATCTGCAATCTGGAGTCGATCTCTGGACCGACCACAGGCGCGGCGAGGGCACGGTCCTCGCTCTCTCCAGCCAAGTGGAATATCTCCCTCCGTCGAAGCTCATATCAGATAATTACGCACAAAGAGGAATGGGGCTGGTAATGAAATGCTGGACGGTTCAAACCATTAGGTGATTAAGGCCAATGCATTATTTACGGTGTGCCAAAGCATCATAATAGGTGCTCACACTCCACCACAGACACCCCTTCCTCCCGATGGTTTCCTGCCGAATCCAGTCTCAGCAATTCTTTATTGAAAGTGGAAAAAAAAAACAAAAAAAACCTGCACACGCGACTAACGTTGTGAATACTAAACACCGAGCACATTTCTGCAGTTTCAGGGTGTGTGGGAAAGACGAGAGAGACGGAGAGACCCAAGAGTTACGAGATTATGTGGAAAATAAATGATGACGGCTGCTCGGCGCTGGATTGTGCTGCATCGAGTCGTTGGTGACACAATGAGAACAGCGATGAGAAATCATCCATTATGTAGTTGGGAACATTTGAGCAATTCCGACTTATTTCGAACGGTGCAAATTAGTGGAACTTTTGCTCGGGATGTTTTTGCGCACATCGAAGAAAGGTAGAGTACGTTCGCATTGAAGGGTTGCCAATTTTGCACCATCCCAACGTAGCTAACATGATAGATCACGCTCTCTGGCCTGTGTGCTGTGGGCATCTCTGCACGGATTACGTAAGAAATAACTGAATGGTGTTTTATTTAACCGCGCGCACTCAACCGGCTTTCTTTCCAATCCACTGAGCAGCAACGGTGTGTCAGAGCCACACTGACAGCTGGCAAGAATAATCGCTCACACTTACACCAACTGTGTTTTTTTTTCCATATTGGTGCGTGATTTTGCAATATGATTGCTCAGTTATGTAGATAAATACCCAGCTGGGACGTGACTAACTTGCTCGCCGGGTAGCGAATGCCGAGGTTGACGGTGCGTCTGTTCTCTAAACGTACAGATTCTTGCTTCGTGTGACGGGGAGCCGATTTTAGAACGTGTCGCTAAGAAGCATAGCGAGGCACTGTAAACAGGTCAGACACGTAGAGAGACACTCTTGATGCTCCTGATGCCGTCTGAGCTTCTCTCTGACACCCTCATCCTGACAGCTACCGTGTCACACACACACACACACAAAAAAAACCCAGAGCTAACAAAGAAACGCTGCTCACTTTTGAAATGGAATGAAATGAATGGACCCATTGAAGTGGGAAAAAGTTTCTCTGCACTCACGTCAAATCCCTGCAGTTTACATAAGTGGAAAGTGGAAGCATGCAGTGCGCGCACACTGAGTAGGAGCAAATGTGTCCGACGCATTTTTTTCATATGCAGAGATACTTGATCTGGGAACAATGTGGAAACGAGACGGGGAACCTTCAAAGCCAAGCACAGCGTTTTTTTTCTATTAGTATTAACACCTCACAATCGTTTGAATGGGACATTTTCTGTCTAACATTACATCTGATCGGCTCAATGACAAGATGTATTCTATCTATCTATCTATCTGGTTTGTAGTGTGCAGGGAACAGGTTAAGGCCCGAGCTAAAACACGTGGATCTGCTTACCCTGCTTGGAGCCGCTCCGGTCTCCGCTGGGCCCGGTGTTGGGCGTGTACTTTGTGTCGCGGGTGGCGGCGCTGTGTCGCGTCCAATCGAAATCATCGTTCTTGTCCTGGGTGAACATGCAGATGGGCTCCTCCTCAAAGCTGCAGTGGAACTCTCCTGGAGGGCGACGGAGCAGAACCAGGCTCTTATACACCCACTTAGTCACAAAAGACTGAGAGGAGTATACAGTAGTGTGACAACACCGTATATTTATGAGATCGTGCGTGTGCGTGTGTGCGTGTGTGAGAGAGAGTATCTCAGGAGGGGGGCATGCAACAGCAAAGTCCTAATTACTCCATATGATCTGGTGTACATGAGTTTCTAAATTAAGACGTGACCTCTCCCTGACTGTGGTGGAGAGACGTCAGAGAGTGCGTTTGCGTTTTCCCTGCAGTTTGGTTTCATTTTAGAAAGGAAGTCTCTGCAGAGAAAGAGAGAGGGAGAGAGCTGCACCCTGAAAACACCCAGTGGCAGTGCGTGCATGTGTGTGCGTGTGTGTGTGTGTGCATATATATGTGTTCCTGACACAGGCCGCTTTCACATTTCAGAGTAAAATGTCGCTAATTAGGGAAGAAAAGCTGTGTCTAGAGTACAGTTGGAAAACCAACCCATTCAGGTTCACTGGTCCACATTAGGGTTGGCATTAGGTCAAGGAGAGTTCAGGCTAATAGGGGTGATGGGTTAGGGTTCACAAAGAAATGCATGTAAGTCTATGCAATGTCCCCAAAAGTGACTGAAGTCTACATATGTATGGGTGTGCAGACTATTAGAGGGCTATTAGAAGCTATACCACGACTGAGACATGGTGAATTTTATTCATCCCATGCACACACACACACACTGCCTCAGTAACTATATTAAAAGACACATTTCATGAGAGGGTGGAAACACTATAACATTATAGGTATTATTGGTTTTCTCGAGGTTGTTTGACATTGCAGAAGAGGCGCAACACGCAGAGAAAGTGATTTTGAAGAGCCTTCAAGTTTGGTTTGTTTTGCGATCGAAAGTAAAGACGACTTGATTGTCCTTGGTTGTTTTTGTCACCTCGGTTTAATCAAGTTTTTAGAAGGGATGCTGCCAACTGCTGCCTTATTCCTTCCCTGTCGCCCTCCATCTCCAGTGGGGTGTGTGTGTACAGGAGGTGGAGATATTAGGCAATCCCCCTCCTCTCCTCTCTCCTCTTCTCTTCCCCTCTCCTCTAGCTCTCCACGCCCCTTCGACTGCAATTTTTAAACCAGTGGAGTGTGTAGGGAGGCAATGAGAGTGTAGGTTCGGTCACCCTTCAAGAAAAAACCCAGAGTAATTGTAAGTTTGGCACGAGGTTATGATGGGTTACATGTAGGGGAATGTCCAACAGTGATTACACTAATGAATACTCAGGAATCTTTGGAAGTGTGGGGGTGGGACCAACCCACTCAGTTTAATGAAGGGGTAGAGCCACTGTATCAAAACTTCTATTTAATCTGACAAACAAAAATACCTAACGAGAACGACTTGGCGCTGCCAAGAAGTGTCCTCAAAGAGAAGGTAAAAAGAAGAAAAGAAAAGAAGAGACGGAGCATTTAGATTCAGGATGCAGGCATGTGTTCTGATAAATATTCATCGATTTATTACAAGCTAGCTGGGAGCAGTTTGGAGCGGTGACCTTGAGAAGAGCGGGATCTGCAGCTTTTCTCACTCAGGTAGCGGCGGCAACATAGGGCCGATGTGTGTGGGGGGGGTGGCGGGGGTGGGCGGATGGGCCACGAGAGGAGGAGAAGGAGGAGGGCGGGCAATGCCATGAAAGGAGAGGAGGAGGAGGAGGAGGAGGAGGAGAAGGAGGAGGAGGAAGAAAAAAAAAAGGAGCCGGGTCACGGGCCCTCTTGACTCTCCTCCTCACGGGCGTGCAGATTTAAATGGAGGTCTTAGCTCCCGGCGCTAGACACTGACGCCCCCATCCAGTCAGAGCTAAAGCGAGCGCGCACTCGGGGGACAGATAGAAGGATTTGGAAGAGAAGACAGGGGGACGGAGGCAGAGGTGTGCAGGTAAGATAGCTTCCTTCTGGGATTTGGATAATGATGTCGGTGATTAGAATGTTTGTTATTATGTTTGGCAATGTTTGTGTGAACACCCACTAAAATATATACCTAAATAAATAAAGAAACCACCAATGCACAACAGCACAGTGCAGCAGCGCAAAACAATGATTAGGTGTGTGGATCCTCGAGGTGTGCATAATGTGAATTTGTAAAGTTTTCAGCATCGTAAATGGAACTAAACATTAAAGAATGAAAAAAAACAACGTACCGCACGCATGCATGCATAAGTGATGCTGAGTGAGCGCAGAGCGTGCAAATGTGCTCATCCACACACACACACACATGCACACATACAAACACATGCAAATTATACTCCATTCTTTGCGTCCTGCAGAGATTTAAAAGCTCTCAATGTGTCAGATAGCCAGATGCAGGTTTACTCAGAACTACTGGAGAAAAGTACTACTTGTCCCACTTCATTTGCTCCTACTTCGGCACACTTAGAAGGATCTTCCGGTGCAGTGTGACAAGTTGAGAGCCAGATCTCAGCAGAACGAGCATTTACTCCGAGTTCCTCCCCACTGTGTTATGACATGAGTGTAGCATGTCTCGCAGAGGTGCGCGTTACTTACTCAGGTGAGGGTTGACGGGAGCTGTGAAAGAGAGGAAGGCCAGGGACAGTCATTAGAACAAAACATCTTCGCTGTCTGTCAATACATGGCGTACTTATTAAAAGGAGACGCACACACAGGCACACACACATAGCACTTAAACTGTCTGACTTTAAGAGAGAGAGAGAGAAAGTTCTGCTTGTAATGTTTTGTGTGCTCTTCTAAGAGTAACCCAGAGTACATTGGGAGAACACACACACACAGTAGCTGTAGCTATTAACCTTTCATGCTGCTGTCATCCGCTGTTTAGGCACAGAGCTAATAAAAGTCCATACGTGCTTAGCGTTCTGCCGTCATAAAACAAAATGAAAGAGGGAGGTCCACGGGAAGGTCAGAAATATTGTCCTGAGGTATTTAAACACCGCAAGCCTGCAAACAAACATTAAATACACTTAAGAAGAAAGCGAGCGTCTGACACTCATAATGCAAGGACTACTGAGAGAAAGAGAAAGAGAGGGAAAGAGAGAGAGACAGAGAGATGTCTGGGATTTAAAGTGGAAAAGGTGACAGCAGTCGTTCCCTGCCAGTTATCAAATGTAAAAGACAGAGGGATTAGGAAGAGCAGCCGGACCACATTAATAAGCTTATAGCGAAACTGCTTATCATTATTGCCATTTACCGACATCGCTGATGTTCTTGTTCAAGGTGACTTCCATTTAGAGCACTAAGCCTATTTTATACTTCCATTTAGAGACCAATAAATCAGGAAAAATGAGTAATTATCACAAGTGGTTGTCTGCTAATCACTTCACTGTCACATCCTTAATACTTCCTGTGTTTTCTAAACCAACGTTATGGAGAGCTTTCGATCAAACGCCCGACGGTGAAAACACATCCGAGGCTTCTTTTGCATTCTGCCCAGCCGACCATGGTTCAATGCTTCCTTCATTGATAATTTAAGAGGCAACCGCCGCAGCAAACACAGAAAGGTCAAGGGTATCACACGGAGTCGCAACGAGCCAGTTAGTCGGCACTTCACTTTTTTGCAGAGTAAATACCATTTAACCTGCCAAGAAGATTCATGGGCATTTTCATGATCGATTGCTGACCGGCTGAATAGATGCGATACATCAACTTTACCACAAAAACTACGCTAGCTGCGTGATTTATGAAACCTCGCTGCTCATGGAGGGAATTGATTTTAATCCAGCCAATTAAAGTGAGTAATAACAAATCATTGATACAAAGGAAAACATGTACTGAAGACTGGAAAGGGGGGGGGGTGCTGCAGGGAGGAGGGCGAAATTGGCCATTTCAGAGGCAGGGAATGTGAGCAGTGATTTCTGTTTATTGCCGTGCGGTTTGTGGAAATGCATGTTCAGTTGCACTAGAGGGGAGAGAAGCTAGCACACAAACATCGCAGGAAAGCTAGAGAGAGGGAGAGAGAGAGAGAGAGAGAGAGAGAGAGAGAGAGAGAGAGGGAGAGAGAGAGAGAGAGAGACCAAACCAGCACATTGCCAATTAAATCACATAAAACATTCATTGAGCTAAAGCCACATCATGAGGGTGTGTGGACAGAACTGGCTCTACTCTTATCTTTTATGTCAGCGATTGTGAAAACACCTTGCTGTAACACAGCCCACGCTAGCCGCCAAATCCAGTCTGGACCGGAGAGAGAGAGAGAGAGAGAGACTGCAGAGAGTCGTTGCTGTTGCAGAGGAAATGTTTTAAATGACAACTTACGGCCTCGGGGCCGTGAAACGGATGCTGAGTTTTTTCAGAGGAGAACTCCCTCCCCTCCCTCCTCTTCCCTTATCACTCCTGCTGTCCCCCCCTCCACAGACCACAGTTATGAAAATATGTTTCATTGTCATTTTATTGTACTCTATTTTATTATTTCTTTCTTTTTTTTTTACCTGCAGCTTCCTCGGGCTAACTCGCAGTGCCTTAGCCCAGATGAATGTGTCTGCCCGAGCGATGTCTCTACCCCCACTGAGGAAATCAAGCTGAGCACAGAGCAGGCCCACAGGCTACTTCACTACCGCTGTGTGTGCGCGCACTCTAAAGCACACGCAGGCCGACAGATTATTTAACCTCCACTTTAGACGGCTGCTGCTGGATGTGGGTAAACAAACACGGCGTGTAATAAAATACTTATGATCTGTTCTCGACTGAACCATTTACAATAAAGCAATCGTTTTAAGCATTTTTACAGCGTTTTATTTCGTATGGGAAGATATTGTAGTGCACCTCGAATGCTCCTCTTAATGCGCATGCTGCTACAGCAAAGGTGTGAAAAGCCCTTGAGTGGCTGCAAAGCTTCATAAATACCTCTGATTTCTGTCTTAATGCTGCAGCACTATGACTTCTTGTCCCCCCAGTTAAAAAAAAAACAACCAAAAACAATCATCTACAATCGGTTGCACATTTACACATTTCAGTGTGTTTCTGCGAGTGTCTGGTGCGGCGGCTCACGTCCTTAACCCAACAAAATGAGGAGCACGTTAGACTCCCAGTTTTGACTTTTCCAACCGGGAGGGTGAAACAAACGGGTACTTGATGCATGAGTGCCTTCCAACCAAAATTGCCTAATTTTGACTGGGACTCAAAGTGAGCTCATTGACCGCCAAAGGACAGCGGCCCGTGGAGGCCGCTGCGGATACAAACACTGACTTCATCTTGGCAGGTTTCCCTGCCCACTGGCTTGTGGCTGTATTACAAAGCAGCACACAATTCCACGGCTGCAGCCAAGTGTCCTCACAGACAACAGCAGCTCCCTCTCTCTCTCTCTCTCTCTTGCTCGCTTTTTTTTTTGTAGTGACCTCATATAATCCACACTCTCCAAGATTCCCATCCATCATGTTTAGGGGCTCTGGACGGGTGCCATGACGTTCAGAGAAAGCCCCGTCACGGCTTCACAGCTCCGACCATCAGTTGGAATAATAACAGTGTGGGCGAACGTAATTCGCCAATCTTCCTCCTCGGTGTCTGCCCTGACAAAAAACAACACAGGCGACATCACACCATTGTGTCCTTCAGTCGAAGCATCACTGCTGGACAGAAGATGGAGCTGGCCCCGCGGTAACACAATCAGACCGATGCACACAGCCACAAACCGTGCTCCGAGATTCGCCCCTTTCTGCCGACCGAAACTGTCCTGTTTCTGTTTCCACCTAAAGAGACCTGGCTCTGGCTCCAGAGTGGCACCACATCTTTGCTGAGCCAGGAGTAAAAACTGGCTACTTCAGAGGCTGGAAACCGTTTTGTTGGACCAGGGATTTATATGCTGTACACTTGAATCAGTGCGCCTGTGACACTTGAGATGCAAGTGATTCAACTTACAGCACTGTAGACGTGTGCATGTGGTGCAAATACCAGACAAACACAAAAATATAGGTGATTCAGCAGCAAAGTGCTTTTCTCCCTGATTTTGCTACTGTGAGTAACCATTAAAATGAGAAGCAGCTGGTTAGCTTAGCTGAGCGCTGAGACTTGAAAACAGCAGGGGAGACAGTGAGTCAGACTGTCCAAAGGTAACAAAAATACGCCCACCAGCGCCTCCTCTGCTCAGTAATTAACATATTAAATCTCTTGAATGTGATTCAGGAACTTCATCCACCATAGTTTGCAGGCAAACGGGGAGTGGAGTCATTTAATGTTCCCATTTCCTCGGCTTGCACCAAGCTAAGCTAACAGCAAACACACACAGCAAATTGAACTTGAAGTGTGTTTTATAAAATGAACTGGACTGAGCTTGAAATTAGATATTCCACTATTCATTATCTTGGGCAGGAAATATACCCTAGACCAGTGGTTCCCAAACTGTGGTACGCGTACCCCCAGGGGTACGCCACGTGACATAGGGGGTACGCGAAAAAAAACAAAAAACGTTTGCAATGAGCCTCACTGGCGGATAAATAAATGTTCACACATTGTGGTCATGCATAGACATGTATGGGCTATCCCCTAGTGGTCAGTGAATTAATTGCACTGCCGAAACAAAGACGTTGCTTGCCTCCCGGCTAACCGACCAAGATGGATAAATGGCTAAAAAAGATAAATTGCCCTTCCAGAGGGACATCCCCTGCTGCCACCAGTCAGGTTACAGTTGAAGGTGCACTTTCCACCGACGACAACCCACATTATTCTTCACCTTCAACGTCGTCTACCTTTGACCGGGATTCTAGCGATCCACCTGTGGGTGGTCAAGCGGAGAGCATAGCCACAGACAGTGGGGAGGAGTCCGATGCAGAGCCTCCTGATGCGGGAAAGCATGCAGCCACAGCGGGCAGAGGAACAACCTCTTCAAAAAGGCGAAAATATGATGAAAACTATATTACACGCCTTACACGCCTGAGTTATCTGTCTGATATTTTTTCTCGTCTGAACGAACTTAATCTTGGATTACAAGGGCTTTCAACAACCATATTCAACGTGCAAGATAAAATTGAAGCCATGATAAAAAAGTTGAACCTCTGGTTAAACTGCATGGAGAACAACAACACAGAGGTCTTTCCCACGTTGCATGATTTTTTGTGTGCAAATGAACTCCGCCTGACAGACAACATGAAACAGGAGATAACTGCGCACCTCCGTGAGCTGGCTGCACAGCTGCGCAGGTATTTCCCCGAATCTGACAGCTCAGACAGTTGGATACGTCATCCGTTTACAGATGTGCCTGCTTCGTTATCAGCATCTGAACAGGAAAGTCTCATTGACATCACAACAGATGGTTCCCTGAAAATGGAATTTAATCAGAAGTCACTGTCGGATTTCTGGATTGTGGATTTTGTGGACTGTGCACCGAACACCCCGTGCTGGCCAAACGCGCTGTCAAGACTTTGATGCCTTTTGCCACCACGTACATGTGTGAGAGTGGATTCTCAGCTCTGACAAGTATGAAAACAAAATACAGAGCAAGACTTAGTGTGGAGAACGATTTAAGACTCAGACTTTCTCAAATCGAGCCAGATATTGCAGGCTTATGCGCATCCTCTCAAGCACACCCTTCTCATTAAAGCTGCAGTGAGTTGGTAATTCAGTTTCAAGCGGTTTATAATTGAATGTATTCTTGAAATGTAGAAATGTTTGGTAGATTACTTTTTTCAAAAGTGAACTGGTGTTACTGTTACTCACTAAATGCTGGTAAGAATTCATCCATTTGGTGAAAAATAAAATAATGTAGAAATAAGTTAGCCTACTTTTGATGTGTTATGCTGTGTGTGTGTGTGTGTGTGTGTGTGTGTGTGTGTGTGTGTGTGTGTGTGTGTACGTGTGTGCGCGCACATGTGTGGTGATGGTGGTGGTCGTGGTTGGGCTTACAGACAGGTTTTTTGTGTGTGCGGTAGTAGGGGGTACATGGCTGGAGGTCAGATGTCTTAAAGGGTACATGGTTGTGAAAAGTTTGGGAACCACTGCCCTAGACAGGTCTCCATCAACAAATATTATTTAGTCTTCAACTGACATGCTTTGGACTCATAAGATTTAATTTTTTTCACATGTTGTCAATTTATAGTCATTGCTACAACAACATAATACATTTGAGAAATACCTACAGTATGTTGATGAGATCCAAGTTAACAAACTTGACTTGAAAATAGACTTAGCAAAACTGCATTTGACAGAGTTTTCAGGTAAGCAGAGAGTTGAAACCGGGCCTGAACAAAAGCTCAGACAGGGATTACAGTGAACCACCACGGGCTGAATGATAACAGCCCAACACCTCGGCTAGAGCAGGAGACAGAACTCATCAGAAGCAGAAAAGCTGTATTTAATGTAAGATTTAGTGGGTTTTGACTTCAGGACAGACGTCTCACTGTTTGTGTCACCACGAGCTGCATAAAAATGGAAAATTAAGAAATAGCTGCAGTGTTTTACCGTGCCACCGTGAGGGCTGACATACGGTTTGAACATTAAATCCTCTATCTTGGAGGAAACCAGAAAAGAGAGAGAGAGAGAGAGAGAGAGAGAGAGAGAGAGAGAGAGAGAGAGAGAGAGAGAGAGAGAGAGAGAGAGAGAGAGAGAGAGAGAGAGAGAGAGAGAGAGAGAGCGAGAGAGCGTTATGAGGAACATCAAACAGATGCCGGGTTTGTCAGCAAAAACAAAAAAAAAAAGTAAAAGAGCGTCTTTGGAGCTTTGGTGACATGACCATCCTTCATTCTACAGCTGGGGACACTATAAACGCTTTTGTGTTTTCTTGCCCACTCACAGAGAAGCTGCCACCAATCGGCTTTATGTGCATCAGAGCGATGGCTCGGTCCACTGGGCCATGATGAGCAAACTTACTCATGCTAAGATTTCAGAAGGCCCTTTGTTAAAACTTTTACAGCAGGATGAGGATGTTTATTTTCTTAACGCCTGACAGCCAAACTAATGGTTGGATTTCAGCGGCTCCTCGTTTGTTTCCGTGTTTCTGAGGGAGATGGAAGACTCGCTTACATTTAGAGGTTTCCTTTGGGTAGGAATGAAACACAAAAGTTGAATTGGTTTTCAGCAATTTCATCGCAAGCAAAAACATCTCTGTCTCTGCGACAAAGAGCAATCCTGACCAGCTGACAGATGATGATTCTTGCAGGGAAAAATGAGATTTGATCAGATATGATGTTGGTCTAAAGACAGAATCAAGAGGTTTCCTCAAATTTTGGAACGGATGTTTTGTCTGTGTCTGGCTCAGTTTGTATTCATTTGTGCCTCCTCCATTTTCTCTGTGCACTGCGTTCTAGGAGACCTGCATATTTAAAGCCTCCAGGTAATAAACAAAAAAAAAGAAAAGAAAAAACTAATGTCAACTTAACAGTTCACGCTGGGCTCCAGTTATTCTTCACAATAATTGGCTATTACAGCCCGGCCACCAGCTGACTTGTAACACCCAATCATATTCATTCAAGTGTGGAGACAGGACACCTCTCAGTGTTACTCTGCGCCCTAGTTGGCACTCATTTCATCACGGTTGCTGCTTCCACCACCTCATCCTCCTGTTCTCATCTATTGGTGCTGATTTAACAAACAGACAACGCTTATGTATGCATGCGTCTACGTATGCATGTGTGTGTTTTAATAGGTGTTCCCGTGCAGAATCCTTGTTGCCTCTCAAATTCTCAAAGAGCTCGAGCATTTCCTGCAAAAGTTTGCTGTAAAACCATTTGCTGTAAATAGTCATTTCTTTGACGCAAGTGTCTGTGAGTCACACTTTTACTTGCTTGTTAACAAGTGCTACATACCCACCTGGTGTAGTAAAAAAAAAAGTCAAAAATGTAAAAGAAAAACAAATCTGAATACAGATTCTGTACTTTCTTTCTTAAAAGATAGAACTGTAAAAGTACTATAAACAGGAAGCATCACAAATCATCTGCTATGCAGAGGAGCAGAGTACAAAAAAGCCATTATATTACATTCATGAAATGAACACATCGATTTCAGTTTGACACTCTCGCTCCCCGCTGAGAGTGAGCAGAGAGAGAGCTGACGGAGGCTGTGTTTCACATGTCAGGCAGGACGACTGACGCCACTCGCTCTCCTAGCGCATCGTGCTCGGACCTACGCTAGGCCGCCACAGTGACGCTGTGCTCTGCGTGGGAGAACGGAGCTGCCCTGGAGGGATAATTAGCCCGGTCTCTGGTTGGCCAGCCGCTGCTCACATCAGCTCATCACCTCCCTGCTTGGGATCTTGTTTTTTTTTGGCTTTGTTTTGTTTTTTCTTCCCCCTTATTTCTTCCAGGTGGCGACTGCTGCTCAGGGGGAGTGTGGTCGTCTATGGATGGGAAGGTTGGTGGTGTGTTCCCAGCCTACCACAGTCTAGTGTCCTTGGGCAAGATCCGGAGCCCCAGATTGCGTCTGATGTTGCGTCATCAGGAGGGAATGTGTGTGAATGGTTGAAGCAGATGGACCGTGTAGGCTAGCCTATGCCACCAGAGTGCGAATGGATGTGAATGTAACCTGTGACGCAGTCTGTAAAGCGCTTTGAGTGGTCATGAACTCATACATATAAGGACCAGTCCGTTTACCTTCTCAGTCTCAGCTTGGCTTCCTCCATCTCTGCATCTGTGTCTCTTAATCACCCTCAATCCTTCTCACTTCATTGTAACTGGATTCAATCGAATCAGTTCAGCAGAATCTAATACAAGGTTTAGCCGATACCACGCAATCGCACGTGCTACTACAAAACTAAAAATCTTTCTCTCTCTCTCTCTCTCTCTCTCTCTTCCTCTCTTTCCAGATTCTCTTCTCACCAGTCATGATGAGCTGCAGTGAGACTGAATAATTCACAACTGCAGCAGCAGCACAGCTCAGGAAGGACCTGAGCAGTCGGTGATCGACAGAGAGCAGTTTGAAAAACACGCGACTGACTAAGCACCTGAAGACTGTGGTTACGCACGTAACTTTTACAATTCAGCCCGCTTGCTGTGAGAAAAAGAAAAACGACAAAAAAAGTGCAGCCGAGTCATAATTCACATCTGTGTGTGTGTGTGTATATTCCCGATGGCCACCACTGAGTCAACTCATATGACAGCTCCAAACATGTGATCGTCCTCTCCGGTTCTCCCGTTAGACGCAGCGAGCTTTTATTCTCTCGGAGGGCTCCTGCACCCTTCAAAATCTTTGTAACATAAAATCGAAAAACGCTACTCGTAAGATGAAAAACATCCCAGGAGACAAATCACCTCCTCTAGCCAAAAAAAAAAAAAGTAGAAATTGCACACGCACAAAAAAATGCATTCCTCATGGAGGAGACACTGAATAAAGCAACACATGACTCATCCTTAACCAGCCATGCTTGGCCTTGTGACCTAAGGTACACTGTGATGCTCTTAACAAAGTCCACATCCAGATCCTCAAACAATAAGTAAAGGACATTATCAGTCAGCTCATCAGCTTTTATTCAAAGTGGCAAAAATGCAAAACAGCCGGATACCAAGCTGTCTTCTGAGGGACTGAATGTGTTAAGATGCGGTACACTTTACTGGCCCGACCTCGCATACATGAATAATACATCATTGTGGTGATGATTGTAATGATTGCTGGTACTGGAGTGAACTTTCTGATATCCAATTAAACGTGTCGTGATGTAGCTGCAAACAGTCTGGCTGGAGTTCATTTGAGAAACATGTCTGGGTGAGCTGAAGGAGAACGCTGCCAGCTGTAGCTGTATTTCCTCCACCTGTGCCGCCACATGTGGAAACAGGAAGACTAAAGGCAATCCAGCTCTTCCCTCAGTGTCTCTCCTAACCCTCCCTTTTGTTTTTCTTTTCAGAGCTGGAAACGTTCAAATATCGCTGTCTTTTCTTGTAGTTCAATGATCGTTCAGGGACGGACCCAGATTCACAAGCCCACCCATTACAAAGTAGAGTTCGCAAGCATGTTATCTTAAGGAGTGGGTGAAGAGGCGTCTCTCTCGTCCCTGCTTGTATTGTTCTCAAAACATCTGCTGCCTGTTTGTCAAAGCAAAGACAGACATGCCAAGGGAAGTTCACCTAAACCAAAGGCCTTCACCCAGTAGCAGATATCCCTCTCACGCCTGTCTCCAATTTATGGATCTCTCTGAATGTCACAATCACCCTTTTCAGCCACAAATGGTCAAATGACCCCTGGTGAACCCCCATAGAGGATCACAATCCTGCATTGGGACATGACACATTCTTGTCAGCATAAGAAAACTAGAACAGCATACGCATGAAGACACATTGACAGAATTTCCTCACTCACGGCTGTAGGTGACGATCCGGATGGTGGAGTCGCCCTCCCCGAAGCGTGTGATGGGAGTCAGGCGAACCTCGTAGGACTCGGGCTTGATGAGCTCGGTCAGGTTGTGCGTCATGAGCTCTCCTTTGTTGATCGTTCCATCCACGGGGATCTCCTGCTCCCACCAGCGCTGCAACCCCATCTGGGGGAGAGGAGGAGAGGAGGAGAGGGAGGAGGAGGAGGAGGAGGAAACAGGTCGTTAAAAACCACAAGAAGCTCGGAGGTTTCTGTGTCTGTTCCCATCGTTGAAAATACGCAGTTTATATATAATTAAGGTGTAAAAAAAAAAAAGTGGATTTGAAACTTCAGCCCAGGCTGTGAGCAACATCTATCTGAGCTAAAAAGGATTGATTCAAATTTTACTCACAGGTTTCAGGTAGCTGAGGTTCAAGGTTATGCTATAAACTCCTGGAGATAAAGCTCAAGGGCATAGGTTTGGCTCAGGTTCGGCATTGGCAGATATTTGAGAGTTTGTGCTTGAAAGATAAGTACGACCCCAAAATCCCCAAAAAGTTGGCACTCTTTAAAGTAAGAAGTTTATTTTTCAAGGTGTCATGATATCCTTTGAACCTGCATCTACTCTACCTGTGGAAGCATTCAAACAAGTGTTTTGAGCATTCAACAAGCAGTTCCTCCAACACCTCTCGTTGCCTCTGTTCCAACTTTGATGAGATAAAACACTTAATATATTGTCTTTGTGCAGCTGTCAGCTGACTGTGTGCCAAACAGGATCAGCAAATTACTACGTTGCCTTTCATTCATGTTTCTCATCTCGCCACAGGGAGCCATCCTTTTCGGAATCAGAGTTGTCACCATCACATTTCTTTTAAAAGACCGAAATCAATATTTTCACTCTGACACTGAATCATCTGATGAGATAAATGTGAAAGGCCTCATTATTCACAAACCCACTGAGAATTAGCATCTGAATTTGCAGTTTCCCAAAGGCTTGTGAAGCTTTTGTACTTCCATCTCATTGTTTTAAGTTTTACAGCTTAGAGCTACTATTTTGGCTGTTTGGTGCGGACCACAAAAAAACGCTTTAAAGAGGGAGAATATTTCATTTAAATCATCCATTATCAAAGAAACACTGGTTGAACAGGCAATCGGCCTCGGTCTGAACGATTCACTACAGCACCATAAAACCGCCCATTGAACATCAATCAAGAACGTTAATTGATTCTAACATCAGATCATGACAATTTCATTAACAGGAATTCTTTCCCGTTGCATCCTTAACAGTCTCGCACGTCTGATTTAATCCCATTTGTTCCAACAAAGCTAAACTAAAAATAAACTAATGGCATCCTCGCAGAAGATGTACACTACAAAGGACAAATATTCAGAGGAATTTGCTCCTGGGAACATACCGAGCACATGATCACAGCACATATGTATTCCCTTCACCATCGACGTACAATGTTTGTCTCATCTGCCAGTTAACCTCATCTATAAGGCGTTTGTATGATCCTCCAACATTAAATGCAACACAACAAAAACTGTTTTTTTTTTCTTTTTCTGCGTAAGCTGTTGACAGCTAGCTGCTCATTAGCCACATTTACTTTCAAAGCAGCTTCCAGCCTCTGAATTCAAAGACTGCCATTAGCGAGCAGCAGAGATATTCTCGTCTTTGCTGGGAGGGGAGAAAAAAAAAAAAAGAAGAAGAAGAAGAAAATCCTGGATACGTATTCCGCTTTAAAGATACGCCTCAGTCTGCATGACTGTGCTGGCAAGATGCCTGTGAAAGGACAGCACCTTCAAGCCTTTCCACCTGAATGTCTCGAAGTTTTTGCTTTAATCAAACTTGACAATGCTTTACTATTTCTCTCCACGGGGACCTTGAACTGACAGGGATGCTATATCTCGTTTTTGCACAGCACAGAGCGTCTTCAGGTGACTGAGCTCAGGTATCACACAAAAAATTTCGCCCCTTTTCTCCTGCTGTGATACAATGCGGCCCCACTTTCAAAGAGAATTTAAAGAAACAAATTGAGGGCATGTTGCTCGCATTTTCTTGGGGGGGTGGGAGGTGAGGGGGGGGCAGCTGGAGAGATGAGATGTAGGGTACAGTTTATCCTTGAGAATCGGTTTAAAGGGGGAAGAGCTGCACAAAGACGTGTTACGACTTCTGCATCACAATTAGTGACTTTATATGCCCTTCTCAGTCACAGTGAAGGGGGAATTACTGATTACTAGTGATGGAGCGACTGGAGGTGTGATAGCACAGCCAGTGTGTATATGCATGTGTGTGCGTGTGTGTGTGTGTGTGTGTGGACAATACCAATTAAGTAATGACTAAAAGCCTGGATGATCCTCAATTAAGGGGTGAAAGTCTTCATCACAGTTGGTTCTCAGGTAGACAGTGTTTTGTGTGCTGCTGGTAATTGTGGATTGAGCATTCATCTCTATTTATCCATGGAACACTTTTTGCTACTCTCCAGAAGCACAAATAGCAAATGGCAAGGTAATTGCAGAAATTACAGCGTTGGCCCAAGTATTTGTGTGTGTGGGTATATAGAAATTTATATATATATATATATATATATATATATATATATATATATAAGTGTCATTTGAGAAAAGTCAGGGTTTGGTGAAATCTAGCGGTGAGGCGGAAAACAGCTGAAAAAATAATACAATGTTCTCGACTGTGAATTCATTGAGCTCATTCTAATTTAACCACATGTTGACTCTCCTTTGCAGATGATTACACACTAACGAGAGCTTAATTTAGAATATTACATCTAATTCTTTGCCATATTACGCCAATAGAGCTTTCTTGCACCCTCTTTTCTTGATATTTTCAAAAACAGCTGCTGTAGACAAAAAGATAGTAAAAGGTATATTGAAAATATCTGGGAGACATCTCTTTACTACTTGTCTGTGGAGGCAGGGGCAGGAAGTTGCCAGTTTTGAAAGTTATTTATGCAGAAGGCAAATCATATTTTATACATTTGTCCTGAGGCTCATGATTTAAAACAACTGACCCACAGATCTGTAGCCCAGTGAAGGCTTTATGTATGTAGAGCAATCCATGCACACATCTTCATTAATGTTGCTACTTTGTCATGGTTTTTAAGGGATTATTCTTCTTGTATATTATCTCAAGCGGCAAAGGGTCAGAGGTCGAGCTTATTAGGACATTTTCAGAGGTGTATGTGTATTTCAGAGAACACCCTTAAAAAAAAAACTGTCACAGCTTCTTTTTGCTGAATTTGGATAATTGGGCAGTGCCTTCGTCTATGTTAACACCGCATTCAATTAGGTTTTTGCTCAAATGACAAGTTACATGTGACTGCCATCAGACTCCAGCGTGAACAGCCCATGGACCTGAGGTGAACCGCTGTGATGAAGATGCCTTGAAAAAGTTAGATTTGTGGCCCATCTCTTTTCCTCACACAACTTTTGACTCTCTAAATGAACCGATTGTTTTATAATGACGTATTTTATTTCTGTGTATTTAGTTGTTTTTTTTTCGATTGTATTGTCTATAATTGTAAAGCACCTTGGTTAAAGGTGCTACTGTATATAAATAAAGTTGAACTTGAACGAGGAAGAATTATTTTCCTTCAATTGTCCTTGGCCAGACATTGATACACCTATTCACAATCAATCTAATCACAACACATCTTGGATTGCAGTGTACTCTATCCTTTGGCGAATGGACTCTAGATATATATCTAAGTACGTATAAATCAGTATGTGTCTACATAGTGTAATTGCAGATACAAAGGTGTGTAGGACAGTGACGTGGAAATGGCTACAGAACTCTTCACTTAAACACAATACAGATAGAAATATCAATCATCTTTTGTCCTTAAAGGAAGAAAAATAAAATAAAAAAATCTACAAACATCCTCTCATATAATCATGAGCACACACAACAGTTGCTACTGTATGTTTGCGACAAAACGCCATCTCCTCGGAAAACACATATAATCTCGCCCACATGCGTTTTCTCTCCCTCTGTGTTGCTGAATATTTGCTTTCTCTCCGTTTCTTCGCCCGTCGACATCATAAAACCCGGGGTGTTTTATCTGGAGCGTAGCGCCAGTTCAGGAGGAGCGTCGAGGTTGCATTAGCCGACAGCTGCGTCGTTTGTGCTTCACAATCACTGGCTCATTCATCGGCTGCTCGCCTGATGAGTAACCACCACTTGTGTTCACGCGGGCGTACAGCGTGGTCATTATAATCCATCATAGCGCCTCTCGCTGTCAGTCTGCTGGGAGGCCGTTCCCCGAAAACCCAAACGTCTCCTACAGGTCTGTGTACGAGACGTGGACAGAAACCGCTATGAGTGAAAATGGCCTCTAGGTGTTGGTTTAAATAGTGGTGATATAAAATCCCAGATGCTTGAATCATTCATAAATTCATAAAATAAAAAAAAGAAAAACCCAGAGCAAAAAATGCAAATATGAGACTTACACGAGATACATGTTGGTAACGCTCCGAGGGTTTGAACATTTGAACTTCACATGTGTGTTAATACATGAAAAAATCTGCGCTATGTGTTTGTTTAGTACGACACAAGCTCTGGTTATGGGCTCAGAGGCCATAGAGAGTACAAGTAAAAACTAGAGGCTTTGGACGTGTAGCTGTGTTGGAAGCCGCTGTCAGATTTAAAGATCTTGCATGTTCCAGTTGTGTGGGATTGTGGAAGCAGTGTGTCTTAATGTGAGTGTGCGTGTGCAGATTAAGGCCTTAAATGTTAAGTCTTAGCAAATGCTGCCTAAACGCTGACTTGACGACAAGTGGAAGTTTTTCTCCCTATCAAAGAGAGATTTTCACGTCGCAATAAATACTTTTCACGTTGTAATACATACATATTGTGGATTCTGCACTTTTGTTTTGATTCCTGTTTACCGAATCATAGCCTCTGAACACCTTTAAGGTTCCTGTCTGCATCATGTTTATCTTTTAATTCTCTGTACACTATTTTCTCCCCGCGGAGGCAGAACGCCACAGAGATTTAGTTCTATTTTACTGCAGCTATGACAGTTCACAGTTAGTTTTTTTGTTTTCTGTTTTTTTTATTTTTATTTATAACCGCAACTTTAAAAGACAACGGGACTGATCAAAGCGAGAGCAGGAGCGGAAAAGAGAAGCACGGGAATAATCACAGCCGCGGTGTAATGTCTGACGGCCGCTGATCTACTGTAGATTGCCTGCATGTAATTAGTGTGGCTCCTATTGATCTGCCTCACTTGACAGATCGACTGGAAGAGACCAAAGAGAGGGATGAGCGTGAAGAGGCAGCGCCGAGATGGCAGATTGGAAAAGTTATCCGACAGGGGGGAGAGATGTGGGGTGGGGTGGAGACGGACAGCGCAGGTTTCCGAAGGAGCGGGCTGCAGTATGGAAACGAGGGCAGATGTCACACTTCTCCCTCTTCAGCCGGGCTGTCTCTCGCGAGGGCACTGGACGATGACACAAAGCAGTAGTCCATTACGCAGGCATGGGGTTTCAAAACGTGGAGGAGAGGAGATGATAATAATTCCAAGGAAATGGGAGGGGAGCTGCGGCCCCCGATCTATAAATAGATCGTAACGGCGACACTGTCTTTTGCTGCACCGCTCCACCACAGGCAGTCTCGGGGTAACACGTCGTTTTATTTATTTGCCAAAAAAAAAAAAAAAGGAGCATCCCCTCCTCCTCTTCTTCCCTCCGCTCATTCATCTTCTCTTCCCTCTCATTTTGTGCTCACTGTCACAACTCTCATGCCTCCTTCCACTTCCAGCTACTGCTCGGCAGAGGACATGTGAAAAGATCTTATTATCAGCCTGAATCAATACTGAAAGCTGAGAATCAATCACGTAAAGTGTAAAGTAAATCCTGTGGAAAAAGTCTGCAAAAATCTCTTGTATCTGAGCCTTGGGAGGATAGGTTGTTATGCCTCGAAGGAAGAAAATAATGGTCACAAAACGTACCCTCTTGAGATATCGAGGCAAGAAGGTGGAAAGAAATTAATTTGCCTTAACAATTATTGTCTGCAGAACGGAGAGGAGTTGGTCCCTTATTAATAAGCTGATGCAGGAAGGGTTGAAATGTTAAAGCGACGTCTGAGTTACTGTGGGTTTGTTCTAGCGTAGAGATGCAGACGTGATGAAGAAGTGAAACCAGTGTGCAGGACGGGCTGAAAACAGTAAGAAAAATAAAAAACAAAAAGGCAAATGTATATTCCTGGCAAGTTTTCAGACGAGCGCCTGGCAAGCGCAGACACGGGGCTCCTGCGAGCACCAGCATCATTTATTACCAAACGGACCAACCGAGATAGTTGACAGGAAAATCATTGCACTACGCAAACATAACTGCTTTAGAATGTGTTTTCAAGCTCCAGTTCCTCGAGAGCGTAGTGTGAAACAAACATGAAATTATATTATTCATCGCAAACACTAGGCTAGTTCTGGCCAGAACTGGGATGGATTTAGATTTGTAGTGGGGGCATTTTATATATATATATATACATATATAGAGAGAGAGACAGAGCGAGAGAACAAACAACATAGATATAGTTTTTTATTTGCGGTTCACTCGGTGGCATGTCCATAACGGGGGGCGTTCAGGTACCATAGGGAATACGAGGGGCGTTCAGGTACCATCAGAAATTTGAGAACCTGAGATTAGCTAATACGCTAACCAGTCCAGTAATTTCCACCCTGTGAGGTGCAGTCCTGCAGGGACTTTTTTCCCCTCTTCTAACTTGAAAGCAGTGGAAGCTTCTGTTTAAGTTGCTATTCACTTAACAACACACAGTTTTCCCCATGTCTTCTTTTCTTTCTTTAATACTTGAGAAATGTATGATAAAGTATCATAATGTGGCACCTTCTACATTATTATCATCAACATGCCTTACAATACCCCAATAAATATTGAACAATGGGCCTGTTATTGAAATATCAAAATATCACGAGAACTGAAGGTGGAGCCACAACTGCTATATGGAAGGACAAAATTTGCACCCACCTATGAAAGACAGAGAGAGAGAGAGAAAGAGAGAGAGGAAGAGAGAAAGAAAGGAAGGTACACATTGATTGCCAAACGGAGAAAATGTAACCATGCCATCCATCAATACTGCGAGCCTGTCATCTGCGAGGTTTACTTGAGGAGCTGAGAAAACAGGAGTCTCTCTCTCTCTCTCTCTCTCTCTCTCTCTCTCTCTCTCTCTCTCTGTCTTTCTCTCTCTGTGGGGTTCCCTTCCACTCCTCCTGACTGAGCTTCTGATGGAGAGCGGAAAAAAAAACAAAAAAACAAGAGGCAATTCGTGGAAACCACAGAACTCATTGAAACGTCGGCCCCTGACAGGTTCTTAGTCATCCTGGCCGGCCCGCAGAGGCTCATTCACATCCTCCAAAAAAAAACAAACAAACAAAAAAAAACTGCAGAATAGGACAGACGATGAATCCATGGCGTAAGATCTGATGCCGTCAGACCAAATACGACAAGCAAAGGCCGTGCAAACACTTCTGCCGCATGCTTAAAATGGCAATAAAAAAGGTTCTCGTTGCCCTGTGGCGCTAAATCATCTCTGGGGGGGTCAGAGAGAGGTTGACCACTGCCAATGACTCAAACAGGGCTGCAGCAGGACGCCGCATTTAGATCGTTGTGTGTTCTGACAGCAGAGAAACGGTTTGCCATTACTTGTAGGTTAAAGAGAGAGGAACAAGAGGAGCAAATGGACACATCTCCTGACCTGTCTGATGCCCAGTCTGTAGGCCACGATGCGGTCCACAGCGTTGGGGTTCATCTGGGTCCACTGGAGCTTGAAGCCGTAGACTCTGGGCCTGTTCTGCCACAAGGGGCTGTAGGTGTCGTAGTAGAACTCCGGAGGGTATGCTTTGCCTGCGGGCCAACAGGAAAAGTAAAAATAAGCATTAAAAAGTGACATTAAATGGCAAAAAACTCGATCTGGCATACTGGTTTTAAAACTCAGACTCAGGTTTGTCTGGACGCATATCCAGCTGATTGCGGCTGCTTTAAACACTGCACATCAAACATGTTTTTTTTTCTTTTAGCTCGATAAGACTTTTTTAAGAGGATAATCTTATTTTTCTTATTTTACGTATAATCCCGTTGACCTCCTCCTGTAAAAGAAACTGCGTGTGAATGAATGTGAATTTAATCCAACTTTCAATTCAGACTACAGGTAGAAATGATGACCGTCTTGCTCCGGCCCCATTGCACATCAAAGAAGTATGTCACATATTTCGTATTGTGTGACAGGCCACTTTTAAAACCGCAAACACTCTTCTTAACCACGTTTAGCAATGCTAACCCTTTTCAATTTACAGACGGATTCTCTGGAAGACGTTGCGATAAACACGTCAGACGTGGCATGACGCTTGGCTCCACCGATCGCTGGGATCTTTTGTCGAGCGGAGGACTATAAATAGTGCCGGGAACAAAAGACAAGATGGAGCCGCTGTGAAGACTTGAAGCCCCCCCTGACAGCTGCGGCTCATAGGAGCACTCCTCCTTCTCCTCCTCCACCTCCTTCAACGACACGTTTGTAGAGGGAACCAGATAGTAGATACAGAGGAGGAAAAAAACAAAAACAAAACAAAAGTGACGATCTTAAAGATGTTAAGCATGTACGGTTGTACAGTATGTCTGCGGGAGGGAAATTGTCAGACAAATAGGCGAAACGTATTTGACGGTTTTGAAAGGTCAGCCTACTCAGGGCTGCGTTTCTAGTTCATGCGATCGCTGAACACTATCTGTGCGTTTGAGCTCTGCCGCACATCCTTTTTCACTCGGTTGCAAATGTAAATGCAGTATTTGTTAACGCAGAGAGATGTCTTATGAGCTAAAGAAGAATGCTGAATTAGCATTACAAAGATCGACTGTTTGTTTTATCTTCAACACATTCTGTTTGTTCTATTTCTTTGCAGTCTATATGATATTCCTCGTGGCTCTTATGCCTGGATTTTTTTTTTTTCCTCCTTGGGGATCATTAAAGTTTGATCTCGTGTTATGGAACATATGAGCACTTTCATGGTAGTGAATCAAAGCGTGTAACAGATGCCACGCGATGGTAGACGTGCTCAGAGTGAGAGGAAAAAAAAAAACTTCTCCAGCAGGACCCGGACTACCACAGAGATCCTCTCCTCTCACTTGTTCCTTTGTGGCAACCTGCGAGGCTGCGTTCTCCCACAGCGACATAAACTGAATGGACCTTTCGAGTCTTCAGCTCTCCTCTCACAGTCTCTAAGCTCATCTCTGAAGTAAAAACTGGCAGGGAATTGTATTTTAATCAAGGTTTAGAAAAAACAAAAGGCTGGAGGATGACCTTCTTGGCGAAGAATAGTAATTCAACCTGTGTCTGTTTGCTGTTGGGCTTGGCTTTATTGGAGGATGACAATGCCCAAGGCAGATGAGACTGAAGGCAGGGAGAAAGAAAAAAAAGAAAGTGGCACAATTATTGTGAGCTCAAACAAAAGCAGCGCTGGGATTTGAGGAGCGGATGAGGAGCGGAAGCAAACAGATAATGCCTGCATGGAGAATTTATTCCGAAGAATGTACAGTAGGATGTCGAAGAATTCATTAGTTAAAATAGATTCATATTCCTGTTGTTGATAGAGTTAAATATGTGCTTAAAACGAGAACTGCACTTCATTTCATCTGATTTAGAGTTATACTAAAAGCAGACTTCATTAGCCAGGATCCTCAGGGAAAGAAGACGAGTCGATGATGTCACGTTGAACAAAAGTGACCGCATCTCTTTTGTTTTTAGGTAGCAGGTAGCCCCGTCAACTTTGCATTATGTGACTGCTAAATTATAACTTTGTTGAGCTGTGGGATCCAAGGACGGTTCTTTGATTCTCTTTTGTGTTCGATGTGACATTCGGGGGACAGAAAATAAACTGGGAGTTCATCAGAGGTCATCAGTTGAAAGGGTAATGTGTCTGATTTGAATACTGCTCCCAGCAGATTAGTGGCTCTTAATCTTTACCTGCCTCTGAATGCCACACAGACATTATTCATTTTTATTCAGAAATCAAGATACGTTTTATCAGACCGGCATTTTTCAAAGAATTGTTGCTTTCCGCTTTGGTGAACTCTGACATGTTTTAATTGACCGACGACAAGCTGTCTAGACAGCGATGATATTTCAGAGAACATGATGAAATATTCTCCGACGTATGCTCAGGCTTTTTAGCCATTTTGCAGGGTCCGCTGTGATTTAACCTCTGATGTGAGAGCTGAGACTGCTCCATAAAAAGAGGACCCTGGATCGCAGACAGCAATGAGACAGTAATCAATGGAGCAAAGTGTCTTTTTCACTAAAGTTGGAGAACATATTGTGCTGAGAGGTGGGCTGTTAATCAAGATCTCTGAACCACGGATGTGACCGGGCTGGTAATAGACCATATCTCTTGTTTTAATTATCATTCTCTAATATTGCTAACATTTCTGTACTCTCGTATGGGGTTTCTTATTAGACATGTCAATGTAGATGTTGAAAAAGTGTAACGGAAACATTGGCAGGTTGACATAAATATAAGGTTAGGGTTAGCTTCAAACTAGGTGGCTCCATACGGAGCGAAAAATAACGTTTTCTAAATCTCATCTAAAATATTTAATAAAAACCATTGAAAGGCAAAATATTTTGGATCTCCATCGTGGACTCTTGTGGGATGAGACTGTATGAAAACTATGAGACGTCACTAGAACAGGCATCAATGGAAACACCTGTTAGTAGAAACTGCACTTTTTTTCCCCCCAGAAATAATGCTTTTACTTAGCAAAACACTGCAACGGAGCCAGACCCACTGAAACCGACAATGTTTCCTAATTACAATTTCGTCCTGTTTGGATAACATCTGCCAGAAAATAAGAAAAAAGAAATAAATAAAAGAAGACCCCGCATGCATTACGCAGACGCTTAATAAAAATTAATGAGTGGTTTATTAAGTGAAGCGATCCATGCCTTCAATAGTAAATAAGGATATTGAGCGGCACAGATGGAGGCATAAAGTCGTCTGTAAAAACCTGCAGTCAAACACGTCGGTGCTGCAAATTCTGAAGTCAGAAATGGATTAAAGCCTCATCCTTCAAGGGCAATTCATATAAAGTCACACGAACGCGGTTTATGTGCAGCTGTATAATCAGGAGACATGAAGTGTGACTGATTTCAAAAGCATAGAGACAAAATCTATATTCCAACTCACAAAACACTATCAGGAAGGCACCAGTGCCCTAGAACGGAGAGAAGTCATAATAAATATGAAATTTAATATTTTCTTTGACAGGGATAGTGGTGCGAATAAGCCACTAACACTTCAGATATAATCGTTAAAACTGGTGCCTTGGTGGAAGTAGCGAGGCAAAACACGCACACACACACACACACACACACACAATTAGGGGTTTCTGTCAAGACCGGCTGGTTTGATCAGTTCTAATAATCATCCATGAAAATAAGTCAAAATTAACACTGAGAGCAGTTCGTTCTGTAAGAATAAATCAAGTTAATGGTGCTTTGGGCAGATCACTTGGCCTTAACATGGATAAAGCTATTTTAAATACAATATAAACACTAATCTGACAGACAGGAATGGTAATCCGTCAGCCAGAAGAAAAAGGTCCAAACAAGCAAAATTGTCGCCAGTTAATAAACAGTGTGATATTTAATGTTTTCATCCGGGAGCAATAAACGCATTTCACAAGGTTAAAATGTGAAAGACTTCAGCAGGTCGAACCGTTTAAAGCTTGAGATGTTATCGCACAAGCCGCCTCTGTTACTCCCCGAGATGCTAATGCAATTAAAAAACAGAAGAAAAAAACAACAAAAAACAAAAAGGACAAATAGCGTTTGGCGCTTGGCAGCGTTGTTCTGCACAGAGCCAGCTGTGTTTACAGCACAGTGCACGGTAAACGTTATATAAGCCAGTCTGACACGTAGCGCCACAGAGGTCCAGGCGGTTTATAGCGTACAGTGAGACAAAGACTGTAATTTACAGCACAGCAAAAGGCGGGGACGGATAATTAAACTGATTCATATCTTTGTAGTTTCTGGCTCTAAATATTCTGACATGCACTCCGCTTAAGAAACCCATGAGTCAGAGCGAGACTCTGTGCATTACGTGCTTTTTATTTCAGCATTTTGCACTAACCCACTTACATCGGAATCGTCTGAGAAAAAAAGAGGGAAAAAGTAAAAAGTGCATTTCCAAGAGTGTATTTGCAGGGGGAATACAAAGCCCCCACTCACCCTCCCGTTACCAATTTGCAGCTGAATTGTTGCCTTTTATTCCAACATACAATATAATGTAATGGAGCGAAATGGCCCGCACTGCGAATAATACATTATGTGTGGTGAAGCACGTTACCTAACCCACTTACGTTGCTTGAAACAGATAACCCTGGGTGGGAGACATCAAACATGAAGTACAGAAGGCTTAATTGTTTTCTTTTTTTGTCTTTTTTTTTTTTTTAATCTCAATGCATTGACTAATAACAGCTCAGAAAAAAAAACCCTTCAGGCAGTATGCTGACCTTGTTTGCAGACTTCCTCTCTTGTTTTTTTTTTTTAAGATGTTCCCTTCTTCAACAAAAATGATTCGCCCCACCATATGGTGCTTTGCTATACGGTGCCGGGGCGGATGTGTGATGAAGGCTTGAAGTGGCAGACGTGATGCTTACATATAGCTGCACATCTGGCTGAGACGTAGCCAATGCAACTACACAAACAGCTAACCGGCTGTAGGGAAAAGACATTAACGACATTAGAGGACTCGGTGGTAATTGCCTGGTTGTGTCCTTCTGGGATCCAGAATTATCTCTGTGACTTCTTCTTTTTTTTTCCCCTCTATGGACAAATGAATTTAATTCGTAATGACTCACTTCTACTCATAATCATCAGCTAATTTCTCCACCATGTTTGCCTAATCAATTTGAAAACAAACAAACTCATGAATCCGGAGAGATTTCTAATCATCGATCAGGAGAAATGGGGCGGCCTCTTTGTCTCTCTGAGCACTGTAACTTTTTATTTTCTCCTGCTAAACTGTGGGATTGTATTAGTATAAAAGAAGCAAAAGCACAAAAGCAGGTGAGTAAATGAAATCAGAACTGCGATAGACTGAATAGGCGGAATCTGTCCTTCAAGCCTGAAGACCTTCGCTGGGATCACACAGACCATGATTCACATGTTTCTTTCTTACTTGGACAATATCTTGCCAGGCAAAAATACTGGCATAAATACCAGGATCCAATAATGGCAGAACGGCTGTATGAGTGGCGGAAAGTATTCAGCATTATGTGCCGTTTTATATCAACAAGGCTCAGGATCAAAACAAGTAAACAGGGCAGAGGGCTATCAAGGCTGATCCTCCACTTCCTCAAACATGTCCACAAACCAAAGCTGAGGCACAAATCGTCCCAGCAGACCAACACTGATAAGCTTTATAAACCCCTGGGATGGAAGAACGTATAAATTTGATGACATAACTGATTTATATTCTGGGTTGAGGAGGTAGCTCTGGCATAAAACTATAAAATTGATACACAGAAATCCCATTAGGGTATACTTCAATAGCTCAGAAAAAGCCCAAGAGGCCTATTTACAACAAAACTTAAAGAGCCAAACATACAAAAAGAAAATCACGATGACAAAATGGATGATGGATTAAATCAAAACATCCCAAAATAGCCTGCATGCAGACAAAGTAAATAGAAGATAGTGGCAATTTTTCTCTTTAAACATATGCAGATATCTCTCTGCAGCCAACTTCGGGCACTGTGTTCCCCGATGTGATTGCTGCATCATTAGGGACAATGGCCACAATAAAAAAGGGAAGCTGGGACCATGCAGGCACATCATTATGTAGAATCTGAATTCATTTTGTGAGCAAAGTCGCCAAAACGCAGACAATGGATATCTGAACGTTGTCCCAGAGAGTGTTCTCGTTCTAATTCACAGCAGACGCCAAAAAGAGGAATTAAACATGGGGGGAGAATGAGAGGCAATGTTTGGATTTTCTTTGTGAATTTTGGAATTCCAGCAAAACTGCACTAAGCACCGTCTCTGAGACAATTCAGTGAAGGGAAACCAAAAAGCTTTTTATTTTAGTCATTAATTTTGGATTTTACAGTGATCAGACAAATGAAAATGCCTTAATGGAGCAGCCTGCTGAGTCCACCACGTATGAGATGCAGTTTGAGTTCCGAGTCAGCCTGCGAAAACAACTATAAGGAAAAAAAAAAAACAGGACGGGCTTCAGCAACCGGGCTCTTAGCGGAGAGCTAAACCCAAAGACAGCAAATCTGAAAAGGTAGCGCATTCCAAGTTATCGAGCAGAGAAGAACAAAGTAGTCACACTTTGCTGTTTGGCCCACGTCGCAACAGGAAAGCACTTACAAGTTTTGCCACAAAGCCCTCGGAGAAGATCCAATGGAGGCTCTGTGAAATGGGAATACTTTGTCCTTCCTGACTCGATAACTTGGGAAGCGCTACCTTCTTTTTATATGTTTTGGCTGCATCAGATGCATCACGCCTCGTGCAGCACTGTATAACGCAGCCCGAGGATGTGCAGTACAGTAAGTGCAGAGTTGTGCATAAATATGCATCAGAATCAAAGGGAAAAAGGAAAAGCGGGATGGAGACTAGAACAGACAGTGAATTCAGTGTGTTTTTGTGTTTTTTTTGTCCTCAGTCTAACTCTCCCAACCCTTTAGAGAGGCTTGATTTCAGCTTTTATACATTTTTTTTCCTAAACACAGTTAGCATTCCCATGACAGAGAGAGGCTGAGCCAGAGCTCAGTGGTACACATTTCATCCCTCTAAGGGGTCCTCTCCCCTGGCACGATTTAACGGCCAACTTGGCCATTACAGCCAAGTCACTGTTTCCACAGATGTCCCAATGGCTTGGCACACGGGGCATCCATGCACATGCACACACTCTCCCCCTTGGCAATGATGCTTTTTTTTTTGTGGCGATGCCGTTTTATATAAGCCGCGAGAGTGGCACGACGCCCACCTCTTTGGTGCGATCACATGTGTCTGTCGGCATGGCAACATGTATGTTGGACACGGCGTGTGGCTCCGAGCCTGACTGGTATGTCACATCACATCAACAGTGGCGGCTGGTTGTGAAATTGATCGGTTGAGCTAAAAAGAAATAAAAGAAATTCTAACATCCTCCATTTGACAAATTTGCACAGGTAGAGTGACTGGATGACATGGCAAGATCATGCATCTGAACTCCTATCACTCCTGAAGAAAGCAATTAACAGCAGCACAACAGCTTGTGCTACTGGGTGACAAATAACCATTTGTCCCCATCTGTAGTTTAAAAACTGCCATCAGCAATCATAAGCAATCATCGGCAATCGAGTTTTCGATGGACCCTGAATGCATCCTCGTAGTCTTCTTTTTCTCCTCTCCCATCTTGTAAACAACAGTGTTAGGCTAAATGATATCAGCCCATCAAAGGGTGTTTAGTGATGTCTGTCAATCAGTTAACAGGACCTGATTGGTTATAACCAATCTGCTTGCCGGCTGAGTGATGTTCGCCCATACAGACAGCAAATGACGAGGGCGGGATGTGATACCTGTCATAATATTTGTCCACTTATAGATGTCCTTCAACTGCTTAGTGCTGCTGCCACTTTAGGTTTCACTAAAACTCATAACAGTCTTCTGTATGTTAATTAGACAATAACTTTCCCATCTTCTCCTCTGCATAATATAGGGAGGGCTTAGCCCTGCTAGCCCATTGATACAAACTGTCACTGCACATCAGCACAGGATGGATGGAAGTCATAGGGGTAGAGATAGAGAGAGAGAGAGAGAGAGAGAGAGAGAGAGAGAGAGAGAGAGAAAGAGAGGACTGGTGAGGGGATATCAGGCGCCTGCTCTCTGTAAAAGTGAGCAAATCCTGGTCATACAAATATTTCATGAGCCTCATCCTAACGTGGGCTCACAAGTCATCCAGAGGAGTTGATACCACCGTCGCTCCAGTAGATTCTTCACTTCAGCCACTACAAAATAGCCTTAATGCCATGTTGTTGTTCCTGGGGTTCAGGATAATAAAACAGGGATCTCAAAGAGTCCGAGCTGGAGTTAAGGGAGTGGGGAAGACTAGATTTCATTGATGATAGCATGAACCACAGTGGATTTTCTGCACCACGCTCCTGCACTTGGTGGGGGGGGGGTTACTGAAAGAGCCTCCGTACCTTTGGCAACCGCTGAGTCCAGATGGTGGGAATCTGGAGCATTGGGTTGGAGGAATGGAGCAATGGCAGGCGAGAGAGAAGGAAGGAAGGAAAGAAGAAGGGATGGAGGATGAAAGGTGGGGGAAGGGGAGCAAAGGGAGCGAGAGAGAGAGAGAGAGCAATGGCAGGCAAACCCCAGTCCTGTTGAGAAAAACAAATGGCTGGAGGGGACCGTGCTCCTGTCTCTCTGCCCTACCTGTTCCACCACAGAGAACTGATTTATGACACACACAAAGGGACGGGGTGTGCATCTCTCTCTCTCTCCCTCTCTCTCTCTCTGTCTCTCTCTGTCTCTCTACAGGCAAACTGGAGAGAAAGAAAACAATAGAGAGACTTTTTTAAATGAGAGAGATGAAGGATGAGAAAAGGAAAACCTGGGCTATGAGCGCGCCGGGAGAAAAAATGGAGTGCAGAAAGGTCTGATTAAAAGACAGCAATAGATGGAGAGAAATAGACAGTATCAAAGAGGAGAGCAACCTAAGTGGCAGAGGATCAAAGTGACAAATGCTCCTCCTGTGACCCTGCAGGTCCTGTCTCTAATGGGAGGTCTAGGAGATTGAAACCTTGGCCAGAGTTCCTGCGGTCATTCAGCACAGCCAAACTAATTTGATCCTGTCATAACAACCAACAAGGAGATGGACACTTGCGGCCCTTGATGAAAAAAAAAAAAAGAAGAAAAAAAAAGAGGCAATCTCTGAAAAGAGGAGTCAGGGGGTAAGTGTGCATTATCTGAAGACCAGGTGTACTTCGTGAGGCAGAGAGAGGCCTGTCTTGATTGACTCGTCCCCATTCAGACTGACAAATCTTTTGAATTTAATTGTCTATCATTGGTGGAGACATCCGGGAGCATAAAGCGCAGGGTGACAGGACCGTACAATGTTTGAGGAGGCAATTTCAGCTGTCCTAAAAGAAAAAAAAAAAACCTCTCAGCAGTGACTCTAATTACAAACTGGAGTGCATACTGAATAAGTTGTTGAAAGTTGTTGGAGACATGCACATGTGTGACAGCAAAATGGCTGCCATTTTATTTCACCAAAAAATATCTGAGAGTAGAAATATGATAAGTTTGGTTACTGCCGCCTCTGGATTTCTCTGTGTGGGTGTGTGTGGGCATCTTTGTGCTTCACAAACAAGTTATTTCAAGGTCGTGAGACTGGTGACTGAGACAGAAGAACCACATTTAGCTGTTAGCATTTGAGCTAACATCAGCGGCTCTGTTATAAAATTCATTAAATTTGAGCAACCCGCTCTGGACTCATTATCCGGGACAGCGTTACTTTGACCACACACATCAGTTTGTCCGACGACTTAAAGCGTTTTCTCTGTAGCATTAAAAATGAAACGGATTTGAGGCTCTGAACAAGCCCAAGTCTAACCTCTGTCTGGCTTGTCTGAGGATAAAAAGACGGGAAGCTTAACAGGGTTGTGTCAGAATGAAATAAGAGTCTTCTCTCTCTATTTTACTGTTTTACACAGTCGCGGTCTTTCAATCCATTGTCTAGCGCATGGATCATCATGCAGTGTTGCCAGATTGGGTGATCGGGTGGTTTTGATTTGTATTGTGTGTGGTGAAATGGACTCCGGTGGGTGGACAGGATTTTGGCTGCTTCACCATTAAAAATACAGTATATCGAAACACATATTCATACAAATTATTCTTTAGTTATGCAAAAACATGCTGTCACTCAGCACAATTTTGACATGACATAATTTGTATTCATTCTGCTGGGAGGAGATAAGAGTTACCATCATTACCACCCACCCGCGGCTTTTCCTACAAAACACCCAGAAGCTGGAGTGTTTGCAAATCAGTATGTTCACTGCAACAGAAACCTCTACACAACAGTACAATATAATCATTTGTTTGTCTTTTTTAATGGATTTTCGAGTACTTGTCTCTCTTTCTTCTTCTATTTTGGTCCTTTATTAAAGAAGTAGGTTTTATTGTTTATTGTACATTTAAATTGAGGTATTGTATTATTAGTATTACATTGTTTTGAGGTTTTGTATTATTGCCTCAAAAATGTCACCTGGGTTGACAGAGCTTTCTCCATAGCCACCCCTTCATTCTCTGTTTCTCATCTACCCTCCTCCTTGCACAGTGTTTTGCATACTGCCCCGTTTTATCTTTTCTCTTTGGTTTTTAATTGTGAAGCGTCTTTGAGAGCTTTAAAAGCACTACATAAATAAAATATTATTAATATCATTATTCATATGTATGGATTTTGCACTGGGCTGGAAAACAAAGCAATCCGGCGTATGTTTGTCCATCTTTAATCACAAGAGCTCCTTACCTGTAACCTGGAAGGTGCATTTTCCAGCTCCGGCCTCGTTGATAACGTTACAGGTGTACTCCCCCCATCCGTCGCGGTTCAGGCTGCGGATGGTGTACTCCGTCTCGTCCCTCTGGGCGTCGAACGCTCCGGCGTGCAGCAGCCGGTTTGACAGGAGCCACTCGAACCTCAGCACGCGGGACGGGTGGGCTCTCAGCACCCTGCAGGTCATCACCACCGGCCTCCCCAGGCCCTGACGCATCTCCATGTAGACCGGCTCAACGGTCGGCGGGTCTGAGGGGAGGACAAACGGGCTCGGATGAGCTCAGCTGACATTTCACAGGGATGGGGGTGGGGGGTGGGGGGGTTACGCAGTGTGAATTCAGAAAAAAACAGTCTGGACAAAGTAGGTTAAAAAAAAAGAAGATCAAATAAAGAAAGCGAGTGGAATAACAGTGTACTGACATCGGTACAAGACAGATGTAGCATGACTGCCGTCTCGGTCTGACGAGGTGGTCTCTACCCCCACAGGTATATACAGAAAAGAAAATCTCGACAAGACAGACAAAGCAGTCGGAATACCAAGTCTGTCAGAGTTAGATATGAGATGAATAAATAACGGCATTTAAAAATGCAGACAAGGACATGTTAGGTAAGTGTGAAAACAAAAGGTAAAATGGCTGGAAGCGATAAACCAGAGCCTTCTGAAGACCTAAGCAGGACAAAAGTGTGGAGAGATGGCAGCTCTGTGAATAGTAACCAACGTGCACTTACATCATGTGCGCAAGATTTTAGCATCTTATCCTGACACCTGAATGGAGGAATGGTGGCGAGCTCAAAGCGCACTCTAAGTAAACTTTAAACAATCGCTGCCGCAGAGTCAATACAACTCAGCCTTAATTTAAATATGACAAGAGAAAACACCTGGCAGGGCACAGGAAGATCAGTTTTGCAGGCAGTGCTAGAACAATGCGTGGAGCGAAATCAGTCACGCTTCACGGGAAAATGGGCAACAGGATGATGAAGCGCACCTCAAGCGTTCAGAATCTGAATTCAGTCACTTCTTTGAGTGTCTGACAGACACTGGAGAGTTATCCAGCTCTGTCGTCTCGAGACCCCAGCGCACCCTAGACCCTCCCTCTGCCAAGCGCAACTCGTGCTAAACGTGCATTACATTACAGAGTCGAAGCATGTGTGCGAGAGGACAGAACGTGTGTTAAGTGCTTGCGTGTGCAGGAACTGAAGTGGCAGTGAATAATCTCCCCCCCATCTTAAGCAGCTATTGCTCTTGACATGCTCACACTGAAGCTTGACAGAAGTCACTGGCGCAGCCTGAAACACAACAGCGAATGCCGGGAAGAGACGAGACGGAATGACACAGAGCTCCTTAATTGCCTGAAATTTGCATAACTCCCGCCAGAGTAAAGGGAAAGCGGGTAGCTATAGCCAGGACCGGGGATGTTGGTTTTTAAAATGTAATATGTTACAGATCACTGATTACCTGATTGAAACTGTAATCTGCAGCATAATCGTCGACATTATTCACACACGATAATATAATCTAATTACTGAGCCTTCCAAACTTGATAGGATATGCAATTAAATGAACAGTTTATTAAAATTAACAGCATAGAATTTGATAACACTATTAATGGCATTATCTGTAACCATAATCAGACATTTTCTTAAGATGATGTGGAAGATCAAAAAAACTATCACCAGCTAAACCTCTCTAAGGAATTTAGTAAATACTCCCCGGTTCAATATTTGCACACTATTTTTGCTGTGTTTTTAAAAGAGGGGCAACTTTCTTTTTTTTTTTTCTCTCTTTCTTTTTCTGTTGCACATAATTGAGTTAACCTCAGCCCAGCGCGTAGAGCAGAGCAGGACCTCCGAGGGCACACTGCGAAACGTGGGCTGTAAACATCACACTGTATGCAAAACAGTACACTAGTGTCTAACAATCCGAGGTGGGATTTTACAACCTTGCCCTTTGTGCTAATTAACACACAACACACACGGAGACCTTGCACTCTCACAGGACCGGCTGTGATCGACGCCGCACATTTAGATTCAGATAATGACTGGCTGAAATGAGAAAAAAATGGGGACATTTTAACACAAGGAATGACAAAGGAAGTGCAGATGACTCCCCTTTGATTGGGGATTGTAAATAAAGAGGAGAATTCACCATCACCTGATGCTATTCACATGGCGAGGGAGCAAAGTGGCTTTCATCCGAGCTAAATGGAACAGCAATCAGCTTCCTGCTTCGAATGAGCTTTGCCAAGGCTTTCACCCAAAACCAATGCCTTATCTCCTGACTCCAAAAGAAGGGTCTGGATCTCTACTTATCACATTAAAATTGTAGGTCTGTGTACGGCGATGAATCACAGCCTGGCTCCGCAGCCTCCCTGAGTGGCACTAGACCAAATTGCAGTAAGTGCATTTCCATTGACACAGAAAGACAAACGAAGAAGGGGTTTGGGGTCTACACAGCAGATGAAAAAAATAAATAAATAACTTTAAGAAAAAAAACCTCTTATATAATCAAAACATCCTTTAAACAAGGGCACATGTCTCCTCTCCCTCTCTCCCCTGTGCATCTCCTGTAAAACAGCTGGCCTGTGAACACGGGAGGGGGGAGAAAGGAGCTAAAAGGTCCGATATGAGATTCCCAGAGCGGCGCTCTCCTTGGCTGCTGTACTGTAGCAGCGAGGGCAGTGAGTCGCTGTAAGTCACAGGCCGAGGTGGAACAAAAAACAAAACAAAAAAAACCCTGAGCAGCGGCTGAGACGCAATCCATCATCCGTCACCGGTGGATGCCTTGACAGTAATGTGGTGAAAAACATTTAAGAGCACCGAGGCCTTCTCCCAAAGGTCTGCATGGGCCGCCCTCCATGGGGAAGTGGACAAAACAAAGACAGCAGAATACATGGGGGAAATATACACACACACACATGCGTGTCCTCGAGTGTGTGTACAGCTTAGCATTGCTAAAACACCGCTCGACTGGTTTGTAATAAACTTCAAGCTTCGGTTGGGAATGGGTTTCATTTTTCTTCCATGTGCTGCAGGTGACTGCATCGAGAGAAGGACACGCAAGTCCTGTGGGCGAGCCTGCGAGAGTACACGGCACTCTACAGCATGTGCTTCTGCACACGCAGTGCGTGTATGTGACTGCATTTCCCCTACAGTACTGTACCGTACATGGCTCAATATTCGTTGGCTTTTTCCTTTCATGCTTTTTTTTGTGCCTAAAGCGATAGGATGCTTCCCCCAGTGGCTCTGCGTAGAGCCACAGGAAGCTCATACCTCTCACTTCAGTTAAAGCGACACAACAACACAAGAATATTAAAACTAGGGATGGGGATGGGGAAGAAGCTGTTTTTTCAGAGCCAGTACCAGGTGGACTGATTCCTCGGGTGCACGACATGTAGCAAACATGATGCCTAGGCAGAAGTGCTCTACACCGTGGCTGCGTTTCAAGGTAAGAGATGACACTAAGACGAGTTGCGACACCTGTAAAGCTTCCATTTCTCCACTCACCGGCAATTAATTTGCAGGAATATGACGTGTTTGATATGCTACTTAGCACCCTAAGTGAATCCCGGCAGCGTAGCTGAAGTCATGATGTCTGGTGAAGTTAACTTTAAACTCTCCACACGCTCTGTCTGCTTTTCTAATGATGGCGCCGTTTCATTGGGTAACATTACACTTCACAAATAGTTTTCAAGAATTCTTTGTTATGTTTCATGCCAGTTGAAGTTTTGTTTTGAGTTGAATGCAAATAAGTGCTGTAAATATTGCAAAACTAAAGGCGTTTGTGGGCGCTCCGTCCGTCTGTGTGAAGATATAGAAGAGAGATAATGCAAAAAGAACATTTTTTTTAATTCTCCAAAATAGTGAGAATGGATGCGAGAATCAATAAGAAATCAATCAGCCATACTGACAATGGAATTGGAACGGCTAAATTCTTACTGATTCCCATCTGTAATTAGAACTATACATTTAAATCTACATAGGTATACAACATTGTTATACTTTACTGAAATGAAATGTGCCTTGGGTAGTCCAAAAGTACATACAGCGGACAACATCGAACCCAGTATTCGAGTCACGGCCTGTAAGAATGAGAGAATGTCAATGGCTACTACAGGCCAGGTAAAAGTCACCTGCAGCTCTCTGCAGCTCTAAACTAGACTAAACTCCGGTAGGCGTCATTGTCCTCATCCACGCTGCTGCCCTGAAATAATGTTTTCACACTCCGTTTGTTGTTACTGTTTTACCGGCTTGTCTTGTACTCAACGTTAAACGCTGTGGAGAATGTATTGACGGCGGCTTAACGCCTTCCTGAGGCTGTAAGACCTCGGGCGTGAATATTCCGGAGGAGGTGACGAGTTTCAGTCATGGTCTGCGTGAGTTAATGCAGCAGAAACACATGTCGTGAATGCACGCAGACAACAGGTAGAGTTGGAGGGGGCTTTGAGTTTGATTTACATGGAGAAGCGTGGAAATTAGAAATAAAGGTGTGTCGGATAAACTGTATAGCATACAGACGGGATTTCCGCTGAATGTGGGTGGTGATGAGATGACTCAGGGGAGAGGGAAGTGTGGGGTGCATACATACATACATGCATACACTTCTATACACGGTCGGATTAAATCTCGTACAACTCATAGAAAAAGTGGCCATGAACATGAAGAGCTTTTTGTAAGGAGGTGCATGACAAAATGGCTGAGAGTCTTTTTTTAAAGAGCGAACGTTTTGAATCATGCGTTTTGGAAGCATAATGCATCGGAGCACTCTTTGAAATGTGCAAAAGTGGGAAATGGAAAATACAGGCCCCATAATTCTGCACAAGCAAAGACTTGAATAGATGTACTGGAGTGACATCCATGCTCTTTGTTCCATCCAATCATTTATTGTTTAGTGACAGATGTTGGACAAACCGGCGTTCATTCAGAAATATGTCATGCTGCTCACATAACAACGGGCCCCAGCAGCCACATGTGGGAGTGTGGAGGAAACAAAGGCCTTTCTATTTATTTATTTATTTGCTTGTTTATTTTCTTTTTTAGGACGCCGACAGAAGCATTCTTGTGTGAGAATAACCTTTGTAGCAGGACGTGCTTCACCATCGTGTCCTGATATGAGGAACGGCATTCGTTAGGAAGTCAAACAGACATATACGGCATAAGAAACGGTAACCCTGATTGCACAATATCTAATGAGTCTCTGTGTTGAATAATGCAGAGAAAACGCTGCTCCGCACCAACGCGTCCTCCTTCTGCAATCTGCAAAACAATGAACCAGAGTGCAGTCTGCAGCATCGTATAGTTATTAAAACCTAGGGATCGTTTTATGAACTTTAATATACAATTAATGATAATCAATGGTGATCTGCTAATGGGTTTAACTCAGTCATTGACCAAGTTGTGAATTATTCTATCTAAGCCGTGCGCAGGCTTCTGTTTACAACCTACATACTCCCTGACCTTTTCTGCTGTGGATTTGATACGGCTGATCAATTCAATATTGTTCTGCAAAAAAAAAAAAAAAGGGAAGGGGGGGGGTTATTAAAATTTCATCCCCCAAATGCAGTGTGTGTGAGCCCAGCTGTAATGCAAAAGATTAATTTGCTGGCGTTAGGCTAATGTGAATCGCTCTAATATGATTCACATTAGAGTGGGCCTCGGGGGCCAGCATTGCAGGCCTTCTTGACGCAGAAAGGAAAATTAATTAAAAACAATAATCTCTGTAATTCTGCCCATTACTTCTGCCCAAACGCCAGCGTCTTTGTGATGTGAGTCAGATAGCGAGGTGCTCGCTCAGGGGGACAACCGCACGCTTGCATCAGGCAGGTGTCATGGATGATGTGAGGAGGAACAGAAGGGAAGCCCAGATAAAAGATTCCTGTGCATCTGGGCTGAAGTTGAGCTTGATAACTCTCGCTCTGACAGTGACTGCGGTATCTAGGACAGGAGACCACTCTATACCTCCTCCTTCCCCTCCGTTTCTGCCTGTTTCTTCGCTCCCTCTCTCAAGCCCCCTGGATCATGCCAAGTCAGTTTGACTAAGAACATTAGGGTGTCACAGCTTGGGATTTGGCGTTTGCAATTCTATTAGAGCGACGATTCTAAAGGCATACGTCTTCCATTCCCCTCTACCTCTCTCCTCCTGGCGTTGCCTCCGCCAGCCAACAGATGCAGGTTTTTACATATCAAAGCTGTTGACTTGCCAGAGTCGTTCCTTCACGCCTCTAATGCTCTTTGCTTCAGAGGACTGTACCTCGGTCCCTTGATCAAGTTACTAAACGCGGCTTTGCACATGGCTCACCACCAAAGGCGGGTGGCTCACGCTGGGACCTGGAAATGCAGGCGAGAAAAGCATCTCAGAGGGATTGGCTTGTGCTTACACACCATGAGACAGGCCAAGAGAAAGAGGGGAGGAGAGCGGCATGCCGACACTCATACTGAACAAATAATAAAAGCAGGGTTGGATTGCGTTAATAAAGTAAATTCTCGAGCTGAGGACGACGAGAGAAGGACCGTGTGTTTGGCAGAGGCGAGCGCAGCCAACAGTGTACACATGGTGGACATGTTTCCCCAATAAACTCAAATTGTGTCAAAGCAATCTAACAACTCAAGCACAGATTGTTTCTGCTTTTTAAACTTCGGGCTTTGATGCCGAGTATTAATAAGTAACGAGAGTCTGACGAGCAGCCGAAGCGTCTCTGAAGTGAGAGCATGGCAGAATGATTGATTTATCAACACCAAAGCCCCTAATAACTCTCTTCATTATGTGTTCTGCTTTGAAGATGGTGAACAGATGAAAGTGCTGTGTGACATGAAGAACTGTAGAGCAAGGGTTCTGCTTTATTAAAATAACACTACATAATGAGAAATAATTGCATTCTCAGAATGCCTGCGTTGAAAGGAGACGGAGAATTATCAGGAGGACAACTGACAGGCTTCATTCGCTGTCTTGTACTACGAGTGTCGTTCTATGATGCAACCGCATGCCAAGACAAATCTGTCCGAGGAGAGGAATAGCTTCGATGGCATGTGTCGCTCACCAGAGGGCCTTGGCCTCTCTGCAGCCCGAAGCGGGTCTTCTCCTTCTGAGCATCACTGACTAACAATATCCGGCTGTGAGTGACCCCGGACTAGTGGGGAGGGGGGCTCAGCGTGGGATAGGGGCTGACCTTTACTTGTTGGGTATCAGAGAAGAAACATTCCACCCAAAAAGCACCCATGGTGTTGTATGAGACAGGGTCATTCAAAGGTTGTGGAAGCAGCCTTTATATTTATATCTTTTTTTTTTTTTTAAGAAACATACTTTTTTTTTTTTAGCTTTTTATAGCTAAGGAGACACTACATTTACATGGTCACTGCGTTTAACCCATCTGTTCCGATTTAGTGAACACACATGTGAACACACCATGGTGCGTGTCACGGGTAATTTTTCCTGCCGGCATCAAAGATTGAACCTGGCTTCTCTAACCTTTACGCCATAACTGCCTCCAAGGACAGTTAGAGGCTTGTTTTTAGCCTTCAGTGTATTTTGGGCTTCACTCGGCCGTGACAAGTACTGTAATGGATATAAAACCTGCCGCTGGAATTTTTGTATTGCCTGAACACAGAGTGGATAGTTGAAGCCTGAGTTTAGACTCTGGAGATGCTTTTTATTCCCTCCTCACCTCTATTTACACATCCAGACCAAGGCACAGTTTCTGGGTTTACATCTTGAGCTTTGATGACTCTTAAACTCCTTCTTGATAGTCTTAGTTGGCCTGTCTTTTCATCCATGCATCAATTACCTGTGATCGGATTTGGCATTGAGACTGCTGCTGCAACAAGCAATTAATTTTGTAGTCAACTACTTTCTTGATTAATTAGTTGCTTGGTTCATAAAATAACACAAAAACAGTAGAAATAGTGAAACTTGTTTATCAAAGGCCAAGGTCTTCAATGTTTTTTTTCTTGTCTTCACCTCAATGATCTTCAATTTTCTGTCATAGAGGATTAAATAAACCAAGAAAACACATTTAAGAAGAGAGTAGAGTTTTGACTAAATTTCTAGATTTCAATTTCTGTTAATGTTCAATTGACTTATTGAATAATTAAATTGTTAAATTGTTACTGATTATTAAAGTGATAGTAATGGATTAAAGTCAATTCAATTGATTTATTCTGTACCAACTGAGAATGACTTGCACTTTGTTTTGAGATCTCGCTTCTTCATTGTTGTTTTTTTTCTTCCCAGATTCACATTTCACCACTTTTAGAGTGCTATAAACACACGTTTGTGCTGCATCTGTGATTATTGTGGAAGCAGGCACCGCGCAAATGTGTTCCACTGGTTTCAGTTCACTCTAGCGCACTTCTGCAGCACTTCCTGCACAGTGCAGATTGGCAGCAGAGGAAAAAGTGGAACATTCTCTTTCGTGACAGTAAGTGGAGGAGAAGTGACATGAAAATGTTGGGAAAAAAAACACTTTTTGTTCCTGAAGTGATTCAGCGGCAAGGAAGGAAGCGGTCCCATTTTGTTACTACGCCTTTCAACTTCCTTTCTACGCAGTCACTGGGAGCGTGTCGCATCAGGTAATTAATGATGTCCTCAATGCCTGTCGAGGGAGTGGCATTAGAGATTCACAGCTTGACAAGATGTGTGTGTATGTAAAAAAAAAAAAAGAGAGAGAGAGACTGTAAAACTGAGGCAGCTTGGGAGGAATGCAAATAGTGTTAATAACTCGCATGGTTGCGCAGATAAGCATCGGGGCCACAGCTACAAACTGTCGTCAGAACCTTATGGCGAAAAGGACAAACAATGCATCTTTGTACAGTGGGAAATGTATGCATGTGCACTAGATAGAAACATAGATATGTCAGAATGTGAAACGGGATTAATCAAATATTGAATATTAATGTCATGTCAGCTGTAAATAAACAAATATTTTCCCTCCAATCAAGAGAATTTCATGCCTGACAGGACCGAGCTGTTCTCGAAAGAACACATCCAGCGCCTGCAGACAGCTAAGAAAGAGGAAGGGGAGAATACCTGGAGGTCACGTGGGACACCAGCCAGAACACAAAATAATCTCCTGCAGCTGGTAATAGTGCTTATGGGTTGAGGTTAGGGTTAGAGGTTGAGGTTAGGGTTGGGGTTAAGGTTACTGTGTATATCAGAGGTCATCTTCTCCCTTGATGTCTTCATTGTGAAAAAAACAACAACAATCTATTCTGTATTTTTGGGTTCTGAAGCAGACACTTTAGAGTGATTACAGATTAATGATAAATGCATTAAAATGCATCTTTCCTCTTGAATAGTTCTGTGCAATTAGTTTAATTTGGACAGATGCTGTAAAAATGTGACCGATTTGAATAATAACCTGCAGCGCGTCACGATGCTGCAAGTACAGAGAGAAAGAGAAAGAAAATAATACTCTAGTAGTTATCATGTAACAATACAGTAGCTGTAGATCAAAAAGCTTCTGGATGGCATGTGCTTGCTTGCTTTTTTTTCTGCTCTAATTGTGCTGGTCAGAGGAAAAAACGGTGCACAGAATACAGCGCGTGCCCCCGCTGCTCTCCAAATGGTAGGAAAGATCACCGTGACCTATTGCAGCTTGTGGCTGCAAACTGTTATCTGCTGTGAAGGGGCGGAGGAAAGTGGGCGGGCGGAGGAAGAGTTGGTGCAGCACCATCCACACATCAGAGTTTAACACAACTGAAGCAGGGGGGGTTCAGGGGGGGGGTGCAGAAGGTAGTAATAGATTATATCACTTCCTGTGGACTTCTGTACAGGTGGCAGATGTTTTAGCACAACTAAGACGGTTTGGCTCTAGCGCACCAGGCCTCTTTACAAGAAGCAGCAGATAAACCAAGTGTAGCTCATTAACTGAAGGCAAATCCCTTGTTTACTTTACGGTGTTACACACTGGTGTGTAGCAAAGCCACCAACCTTTAATACAGGACTGTCATGACTGCATAATCGTAATCTATTCAGACCAAAAATTCAACACAGCCTTCTTCAAAGCACATCAAAACTTCATTAATTCTCTGGGTGGGTCACAGCTAAGCTGAAACGTGCGTGCCATAGCAAAGAGTACAATAAAACTTGAAACTTGGTGGGGGGAAAAAAGAAGAGGGGCAGAATTATGTTCTAATCCTTGTCAGCAAGAAAGGGACAGGCTGCTTCTCTTGTTCAACCTCAATCAAAATGTTGGTGGTGGGTGTGTCAAGTTCATCTCGAATCAAAAGCCCCGCTGAGCAGCGGCCGTAATTCTGTTTTATTGTTCACACTTTACGAGCTGCTGCACATTTCTCTGCAGTCTTGTGTTTGCAGAGTCCAGTGGGAGGACGCCTGAAACACCAAGCGTTGTTAATTGCCATTCGTGTCAGAAGAGTTTAGAAGTGACATACTGCTGCGCAGGTTCTTTCTAGATTAGTGGTAAATTGAGAGGGAAGAATGTATGGATTAACTAAGTAGGCCATGGAGAAAACAATGGGACTGTGGCTGTGAGTTTTTCTATTTCCTATAATCACTTGCCAGAGAATAGTCACATCCTACATGGATCGCTTTCATTTCCTGCCTATCCATCTTCCGGTCTCCCTTTTTGCCAGGGAGAAACATCCCTCGCTACTGAATGAGCGAAAAACGCTTTGAATCCCTGATGTTCATTCGAAATATTCTATTCAAATCTCCATAAATGAATACAAAATGAATACTAGTGGGAATAAATTAGCCGCTCGCTAATTAGCCGTTAAGCCATCTTTGAATGTCAAATCTTAAGGAGTGGAAGGGGTTTCTCATTGAGTGGCAATGGCAGGGGGTCTGAGGCCTGGGGATATGGCACACAGTCTTAGGGTCTTCACTGACACTGACACACACACACACACACATACACACACACACACACACACACACACACACACACAGGGAAACAAATGCACGGACAGCCCCTAATAAGTGTAGACATCAGTATCTCGGGCTTTGTGCCTCTGTTAATATTAGTTCTACTCAGTTCACACTTGGAAGATAAAGTCCTTCCTTTAGTATTAGAGGTGGAGTCAGAGCCGTTTTCTCTCACTGAGGCAACCAAGGGATTGGACTCATTTTCCAGCCTTCAGTATGAAATTGGATGGGTGTTGAGGGGGAAAGAAATGGGGAAAAATGCTCGACATCAGTTGCACTGGACAAGAGCACAAAAAGATTAATTACTCTGCATACATAGACGTGCACAGATGTGCACATACGACAACATGGCTGCAGGTCTCACCACAAACACATACACACACACACACACACACACATACAGTTTGTGTACTCACATTGCACGATCAGCTCCACCACGGCCTCCCGGGGCTTCACGTTGAAGCCGTTGTACTGGCTGGTCTGACAGCGGTACGAGCCCGTCATCTCCCTGGACACGTTCACGATACGCAGCACGCCGTCATAGCTCTCCATCTGCATGTTGCCGTCCGGCATGGGCGCCTCCTTGTCGGCTCGAGACCACAGGATGATGGGCTTAGGCTTCCCTGAAACAAGGCACTCCAGCTCCACTGTGTCACCCTCTCGGGCCACCAGGGGGGACTTGCCCCGAGGGACTGTCAGGTTGGGGGGAACTAAGAAAGAGAAAAACAGAGGAGGGACTGATATGGGGCTCTAGAAAGTCAGCAGGCGGGGTACGAGGTAATGGTCGAGCGGGGGGGCTGGGAGTGGCATGGGAGGGGGAAAAGCGAATGAGCATCCAAGTTGCAATGGGGATGAAGCTGGGTCTCAGCCACATTCACAGCTTACATGGAAAAGCCATGCAGATAGTAGCGGAAGCAATGGCTAACAGCAGGGACTGAACCGTCTGAGCATGTATTGTACCAAAAACCATTACGAAGGGCTGCGGTGAAAGACGAGGAATGAACAATGCAATGAGGAGCCGACAAGCAAATGCACCAGAATAGTCAGAGCACGACTCCCTTTACACCATGCACTCAAAACACATCATTTACTGATAGTATCTCGGTATTTAAACTGGAACTGTGTCTCCACATCAATAAGAAACACCTCTGCCTTCATGAGACCAAGCACTTTCTGATTGCAATCCGATCGCACAAATTGCCCTTTTGATTCAAAGTATAAAGGGGATCGATGACCAACAGTAGCTCCTTATGAGCATCCAGGAAGAAATGAGAACTGAACTAAACCAGCAGGAGGAACCAGTCCCTGTCACACATCTCTGTTTGTGTCTTCATTCCATCTACAATGAAAGCCCTGCCAAGATTTTAAACCAACTGATAATGAGATAGCACATAATTGTTTTTTTTTCTTCTTTTTTTTTTTTTGTTTTTAAATATTGGATCCAGCCAGTCTTGCTGCCTCCCCCTGCTTCCTGTCTGAAAGCTGAGTTAATATAACTGTCTGGCCTGCCTGGAGCTACATATTTATCTAAAGTTCAGCTATCTCGACGCTATCGGAGCTCCATCTCTCTCTCGTTTGCACACACTCTCTTTATCTTGCTGTTTTGAGACTAGTTGAAAACTTGGCAGCCTAATTTGGTTTTTAATGTCAACATAAATTGAACATCCGACCCTCGCCCCGGGGCTGACACCAGCAGCAGCCTCTACTTGCTGGCGGTGCAGGATGTTGTAGCAGCCACAAGCCTTATGTTCTTCCAATCTGTGACGTTTAGCACTATAAACTCTGCCTACATAGTTCCTGAGCTATCGACATGTGCTACCCACAGAGCAGATACTGTTCGTCCTTGCTTTGAGAATCCGAGGCAGAGAAGCTAAATTTAATCCAAAAAACATCACCTAGTTAAAATGAAAGGTTCATAATATAGTTCCTGCAGTAGAAATAATATAATAGAACTTAAACTTTTAATACATAGAAATTCTATCTACATCTTACTGCAACTGTGCTGCATAAGCCTTCTATTGTACCAGCAGTGTTTCCATCACAATCATCAGCGCAACACAATTATCATCACCATCACTGCAGCATTTCATTTCATCTTCATCATCATGTTCGCATCACTTCCTCATCTTGATATCATTTTTCAGAGGGACTTTCACCACCCGACATTGCGGCACAACTCACACTTCCAGCATCAACACCATCACTCCCATCGTTAGCATATTTAATCAATTTTCACATCTTTCACACAACTCAATCTCAGACAAAGCGTCAAATAATCCAGCACGTTTAGAGGAGAATCACATAGCATGATTGCTGACTGTATAACGGATTATGATAATATTTATCATAATTACGATAATATTTTGCTTTTCTTTAACAGATGTTGAAAAGCCAGGCTGAAAGTGGACGGAAAAAAGTGAAAGAAGCACAAAGTGCCACTTTGATGGACACTTTTACAGGTTTCCATGATTGTGTCCAAGTGTGCATTGTGTTTGAAAAACAGGAAAACTAGCAGGCTGGATCAGACACTCTGGTTCCTCATCAAGCATGCTGGCCAAGTAAATTTGTTTAATTAGTAAACCTGGCAAATTGCGCCGGCTCCTAGAGTGTTGTGTATGTGTGTGTCTATGTGTGTGTATTTGTATTTTTGTGTTGTGGAGTCCAAATCAGCAGCCAGCTCCAAGAGTTTTTGTAGCAACTCTCCCAAAAATAGTTTACAGCCAGCGAATTGAGGAGTGAAAATCTTCTCAGCAATGATGAAACTGAGTCATGCTTCCCTGATGATTTTTCCAATCACTGTCATCCTGCCCAAACAATGCTGCAGCTGGAATGAAGTCAGGCCACATTGAAAGTTTCATGGTGATGAAATCACCAGTAATCTCCAGAAGAACGAAACGCCGTCCAGCTACATTTCTTTTGACCCCATTTTCAGCCCGGGTGAGAGGTAACAATCCCACTGCATTTTCAATTCTGCAACTGTCGGCTGTTACTTTTGTCCTCAAAGTGGGTCACAAGGTGCCAACTCACACATCACGCTGGGCTGCAATACGTCCAACCTAGAATGCACACATTCAAGAGCTAGGATCAAAGAAAAGCTCAGGACTGATGTTTTTTTTGCATTTTTTTTCTGAACTCACCTGAAAATGTGGATATAGCAACTGTCACCAGCTGTGAACTGTTATTACATCAAATCATTGTCTGCCTTTAGCTCCAAAGAGTCTAAACTCTGCACTGTCTGTGTATTTCTTTTTGGCCATTTCAGGGCAAAAGAAACAAGCTGCCAACACAAACAACACAAACACTGCAATGATTTAGACAACCATTGCAAACTGCTATTGCAGAGTGAGATTTTCCAAAAAGTTTTTCAAATAGTGAAGCTGAGGTTCTAAAACCAAAACACCGAGCTGAAAGATGACAAGCAAAGGATCTGTTATGATAAACCTCAGTGCTCTCCACATAGCTGACCATAATGTTGACAGTTCTACTGGAGGATATATTTATGAATTACCGTACAGATTATTCACAGTACTATGACAGATGGTTATTCCAGCCATTGCCATCCAGTCAGCTGCCTGTCAGCAGATTCAACATTTGCTTGTAGTGTAAATCCATAAACATGTTAGTGTCATCCGCCCGGGATAATGAAGACTGGCCATTGACAGATAAGTCTTGGCGATGATGTTTGGCACCAAAGGAGCAACCAAGATGACAATGACAGCGGACGCTCATTTCGCTCGCGTACATTTTGCTGATTGGCATTCGCACAATGTCTCCAGCGAGGCGGCCAGGTGTCAAGAGCCGACATATTTCTTTCCGCAGCACATTTTCTCCACCCCCCCCAACATTTTCCTCAGGTCCAAACAGCAAAATGGTGAACTGACAGCATCAGTGCAGGAAGCAGGAGCAGCGAGTATCCATTAGCGAGCAAGAGGAGGAGAGGTTGCCATTATTATTACACCTGGCCTCTCCACTGCCCAGATTAAAAGAGCAAATTACTGTTGTCTGCCCATTGGGTTTGGCAACACAAACACTGGCTATCAGCTTCTATTGTCTCCATCCGCACCATCATGGAGAATCAAAAGCGTGCACGTAGACCAAGCCCCAATCCTCTGTGACGTCACCCACTGGTTTGCGAAGAGCCGTTTATGAAGCCTGGAGCTAGCAGAAACCATATTTTAATGAGAAGAGTGAATGACAGATATAGCTTTTCACCTCTGATCCATATGATCCATACTGCTGTAAAAAATAACCCAGTCAAACGCCTTCCCCAGTGGATCTTGGTAGTACTGCAAGTCACGTCACTTCTTTTTCGTACCAGAGGACTACGTCCATCTTTTATACATGTACAGTCTATGGCATACACTCACGCCTTTCTCTCTCTCTCTCTCTCTGTCTCTCTCTCTCTCTCTCTCTCTCTCTCTCTCTCTCTCTCTCGAACACCCTGCCTCTGTGTGTGAGACTGACCACTGAGACGCTCAGCGTGGCACCGAGCCCACTGCTGGTCTTCACTGTGCTCTCATTGTGCCAAAGCCATCCAAATGCCAGCGATGCCTGCGGGGCATGCCCGCTGCGTGCGTATGCTTGTATAGCACGCGCTTACGTGGTTTTTATGTCCCTGCATGTGAACGCGCTTAGAGCCGAGAGTCTCTCTTCTCGCCCACGGGTGACACGGTGCTGTGATCCAGCCTCAGTTCCTTGCTGGGAACGCTTCTCACTGTTGTGTTGTCGGTATTGTAGAAAGAGAAGTCTACAAATGGAGTCAGCCTGGATGCAGATCTCAGCCGTCCGGGGAATTTATTGTATGAAGTGGTCCGGCCTCTAACAGGCCCACCAACAGTTTCTCTAGCAACAATTCCTAACCCAATTCCAAAGCTCCTTACGTAGACATGATCTTTTATGATGGTCAGTAAATGGTCAGCTTTTCTCAGAAACCTTGTTAGGCTCCCTGGAGCCTTGTGTGCCAGATACGAGCCAGATCTGAATATCTGTGCCAGATCTGAATATTCCACACTGATTAAGTGACATGTTTTTGCCATTGCTCGAGATATAGTGCATTTGTCTCCCATCTGGCTTTTCTTTCTTGACCTTTTACCATTATATTCTTCATAGTTTTCCACCATGTTGGCTGGAAACGCCACTCTGTGCGCTCACTGGCTTGCTCTCTGGGTCTAAATTAGGGACAGGACCTCCTCGTTTTTTGGACTCCGTAGTGCTCACACGTCTCTGGAGGGCCTCACCTGGAATAGAGGCTCCAAGTAGATGCTGATTGCTGGGAACCTTTTCTACTTGCAATGTGAGTAGGCAAAAAAAAAAAATCAGCAGTTTGTGTTTTCTCACAGCAAACAGGCATTCACACTGGCCCTGCTTTTTTAGGTAAGTGCTGTGACATTACTCCCCGTCGCCATGGCAACGCAACACTTCCCTCTCTACCGCGGCAACCCCTGCACAGTGTGTGCGTCTGTATGTGCGCGAGGGCGTGCGTGTTTAGACGGTCACACTGTGACAGGACTCTCTGGAGCTCTGCGGACACAGAGCAGAGGAGTCCCTGGAGGTCCGCCATGGACGGTGTTTATCAATCGGTTGTGTTGTGTTGTTTTTGCTCGTGAGAACCCGCACTCAGAGTTGCTGAAGTGTAATAAATGTCTGAAGATGTGCATAAACTGGCTTAGTGCACTGACAGACACACCGCTCACCATACTGATGTGGGACTGTGCGTATTTTTCCAGCTCTTTGGCATCTTGATTGTTATTTCAAGCATGCACAGCTAGCACACAGTGAAACTAAACAACGTTAAACTTAACGTCCAGGACAGAGTTGTATAAATGCCTGAACTAACCATACCGCAGAAATAACTACATCCTGTTACAAATACTGCATATTTAACTGATGATGTTACGTACAGTGAAGCTATGGCAGCACAAATCTCTTATTAATACTCATAATCTCATTTTGCATCAATTCTCTTTTGGATCATCACCATGAATTGAAGATTGAGCAGGTGTTTGCAGGTGTCGCAAGTGGTCTTAGTTTCATCTTTTCTAGTGCAATATAGCCATAATTTAGAGCCCTAATGCCTCAATGCCATGATTGCTACAGTCTGAATCAAACAAAGCAGCGTGTATGTGACCCACACCTGATAAGCTGATCGCCAATAAGTCCTGCACTCTCCACTTTGTGTTAATTTCATGCTGCCCTCTTGCATCGTATGGTAAACTCAGGAGAGCGTCTCAGTGCAACTAATCTCACAAATTTCACTTATTTGTATTGCTTTCACCACCAACTTCTTATGGGATTTCATTCCAGCATTGTTTTTGCCTCTGATGAATGAAAAATGAAAAACAATGCCCACTGCTGAGTTAAGAAACCCACAAATCCCTCTCCCCATCTTCTTCTATTGATAAGTATCCTGAACGGACCAGGGTTTATGTACATCGCTCAAAGGGCCTTGGCAGGAGTTAATAAGGGAGGGAAGAGTGTTTCTTATTCACGTTTCCCTCCCAGGTTTTCCCAGCTGGACAGGGAGGTGATTTCCCAGATGGCCAACTCTATAAAGCAGGACTTCAGGCAGCACAGTTGAGGCTATTTGCAGGCAAGCAGGGCACAATACAAGACTTAGCTCTCGTCTTATTAACATATTTTATGGACTTAACACATGGCGGAATTGGTCACGGAATACCTACAAATGCAATTACCCCTCACATATTGCAACTACCCTCCACCCCCTGATACAGTATGTCCCTGACCTCCATAAAATGTTTAGATGTTCCAGCTTCCAGATCACAGAGATGTGTGGTCTGAATGTTCCAGCATGGACAGTCTTCCCCAGAAACACTGCAGGTGTTGTGCTGACACATGCTGCCAGGTGCTTACATGCCTGTTATTCTAGAAGTGGCATCAACAGTGGTAGCGTGGCACATTTCCCAGTGTGGCCTCCCAGCTTTGGTACATCTGTCAGAGCTTACTGGGAACACCCAGTGCTGGGATCTGCTGCTGCTCTGAATGTTTTGCTCTTGGCGATCAGAGATATTTAATGTCAGTGCTCATTCTGGTGAATGGTGCCACATTTTAACCGTGGAGTGATGTTTTAAGTCGTGTCCGATTTCTCCCGTCTTTCAGATTCAGTATTGTGCACACATACTGTATGCTACGTACCTGACCGTTCACTGCACAGAATGAGCAATGTCCAATCATATCTTGGTGAACACAACTAGACACGGCAGGTCTGTCAAACTTTGGATTTATCCACCCTGAAGTTATCCACCCTGTGCACGGAGCTGTAGTAGGAGATATGCACAGCGGCTATAAGGAGTCTGGAGGCTGATCTCTGTTTTTAGCCTTACACACACACTGCATTTGGAAATGTGTGAAAGTGTGTCAGTCTAGTCGAATGTAAACAGCAATCCACTCAGCATGCCAACATGTTCTCGACTAGCTCGACTAAGCAGTGCAAGCAGCGAGTGAAGAATGTAAGAGAAAGATGTCTTGGTTTAGGCTTCATCTAGAGGCTTTCAATCAGATTGAAGGAATCAATGCTGGAGCAAGCTAAGCTTGGTAAACAAAGGACAAATGAGGAATTCAAAACTGCTTGTGATGTTACTGATTGCAGATCGATCTTTGATGTCATCCCAGTCTCCATCAAATGCACATTCAAGGCCCATTCTGCATCCATGGGATTTCAAAACAACTGGAGAGTGTGAGATTGTGTTTTTCACCAATGAAAGGAGAAAAATACTGGCTTAATTAGTGTGATGAAATCTGCCAGGAGCAGCTGTCAAATCATCTGGCAAAATCAAAGGTTCTGGCTACAAATGCCTGAAAGATCGACGATATGGGACAAGTCAATGATGTAAACACAACACACACAGCAATAGTAAGGAGTGCTGATGCTTGCAGCATCTGAATACTTTCTTTATCAGCAGCTGGATTCCTGCCACACAAAATGAAATATAAAATCAACAATGACACGTCCGAACGCAAAGGATGAAAGCAGCAAACAAGTTGTTTGCACCCACGGTGGCCACACAGCAGTTGAACCTTTGCACCCCTGTCTATGAATCAGGATGCAGAGCAGGTTTCTCTTTATCGAGGTCACTGGATTGTGCTGCTGAAACAAGCACGTCGGCGCGGTCAACAGCCAGAGGCCACGCTGCCTCCTGTTAGAGTCACATGTGGCGCGGTCACTGGGATGACGGCAGCTCATGATGAATCACAGTCAAAGAGACAACGGGACGGTCGAGGGCAGGACAGACAAGGCGAGGTGAGGCGAGCAGGCCCGTAGACGTGTTTTGTGGAGGAATTCTTGATCTGTCTTGATAGTCACAAAGCAAAACCGGAACAGGTACCAAGTGTGTGATCCAGAGATGGGACCGAGGATTGCTTCCCATTTTATCCCGCCCCCGCCCCCAGGAAGGCACTCCCCAAGTGGGTAAAAGCATTAGGGCACATTAAAACAGATTGTCCGGGGCTGAGCCAAACTTGACAACTGGTCTGAGAGCAGAGCACTTTCATTACCATTACAAAGGAGGTGTTCAGGAGTAGGGAAAGATCTTACAATTAAGTTCCTCATACTTTGTTGAGTGCAGCTGACTCAGATCAGGCTACAAGTAAATCACACTAAGAATAACTAAATGTTTCTGAATGTAAAATTACCACCACACGTGTTCGTATGCTGCAAATTCATTCTAAGAAAAAAGAAACGAAGGAAACGCTGTGCGAAACCGCTCATTTTAATCAACCGAGCGCTCTTAATTGATTCGCTTAATTCATTAAGTGCAGTGATTCTTGAGATTGACAGAAACACTGGGTGGTGCCAGAGTCTCAGGTGTGAGCGGGGTGTTAATTGTGGGGACTCGTCATGGGAGGATTTATCTCCCACACAAGGCGAGAGAGGTGACTTTCAGTCCTAATACTTGCTTTGTGATCATCAATCAGAGCAGAGGATGAGACACTGGCGCGTGCTGGTGTTAAAATGTATCAACGGATTCGCCCCGTCGCAGATGTTTAAAGGACAGCGGCGTTGTTTTCTGGTCTGGTGTTTACAGCGATTTACAAAGCGCAATAAGCAGTATCGACTCGGAGAATCAGTGCAGAAAGCTGGCTTTAAATGTCAAGAATGCATCCGTAATAAGACTGCATGCTATTAAAATTTTATATGTCGGATAATCCCAGCAGTAATTCCGTGAGTGGATCCAGCAGTGGGGCCACCGGGGCGTTGGAGCTGAAATCTGAGTGGCCTCTTACTGCTTTGAGGGGCTGAATTTTTAAGAGAACAAACAAATCCGTATGTGAAAATAAAATGTGTCTGTGACTGATTTGCTATGCGGTGTTTTCCATGGTTATTTATATGAATTAAAACGAAAAAATATTGTCAAAACCTTGAAGAGTAAACCCTTCAGGCACTTTTTGTGAGGACATAATGGAGCTATTGATCATTTACTGAGAATACATTACAATGATAATCATGTTGTCAAGGATAAAAAATTTAAGCACAAGATGCTAAGTCTGTATCAGCTAAAATGGCCCCTGGAAATCACTCATCTTAGAATCAGGGTCCTTGTAGAATCCCCTTTGGAGTCATGTATTAGTTGAATTTAGAGAAATCCTGGATCCGCCCTCGGCTGGCTCCAATCCAAAGCCAAATAGTATTTCAGAATCAATGTAGACCATCAATGGTTGTATCCGTTGACAATAATCGAGCTAGACACATCCCCTAAATACACATTTAACACACAGACTAATGAGAAGATTAATCAGCTGCTTCCTGTTGGACATTTATGGCGTGTTTTATGTTTTGCACTGATGCTCGTAACTCTTTTCAGCTTCTCCTGCCTCTCATGGTTCTTAATCCTGACAGTATCCAAAGGGGAGGGCCGTGTCCTCGTTTCCTGACCACGCTCATGAATAAACATCAGCCCCGCAACCTCTGGGAGTCCTGACGAGAAAAGAAGCTGCTTATTTAACTATCATGACTCTGTCATGATAGTCAATACTCCTGCTGTTTAGCAAAAAGGGAGAAATCAACAAGACCATTGAAGTCAGTCTTAATCAAAGGTTGAAAGACCAGAGGATAATATTCTCCATGATGAAGACGTGCTGTGGCCTGGGCTAAACCCGGCTCTCAGATCTGGAATCGGAGCCAACGCTGGAACAACGAGCAAGCTCCAAAGTGTTCGGGACTGGAGACACTTCAGGCTCAATCACTTTCCAACAACTTCCCCAGCACGAAACCCTGGCAGACCTGCAGCGTAATCTCCTCTAAACGCTTTTATTAGGGCTTCTAATTGGAGCCCGGGCCTTCTCCCTTCAGGAGAATAGGCAAGAGGAACAAGTACAGGGCTTATTCACCCCAAAACAGGCTGCAGGCATACAGCAAGCGAGGCAGAGGAACAAGGCGCTTTAGTATACGGCAGCAATGCTGCATCGCTTAAGCCTGTGAAAAACACCGCACACACAACAGGCAAAAAAAGCCCAGTCACTTCCAGGTAGAGCAGCAGCTATTGTAACTGGCAGAAGCAAAATTCAATCTATTAATTCCTATGACAGGAACAGCTCTATGACAATGCAACACTTTCATAATATTTCATACCCACACATTTGACTGGAACAATGAAAGCTTAAGAAGCAATCACATCTAAGCCTTGAGGAAACCTTTCATTTCACATGATCACAATAGAGTCAGTCATTTCCTCACTCAGACAACACTACTTTTTTTTTTTTTTTTGCACATTAAAGGATCCGAGTTAATGCAATGGCATCGCAAAGGCACTCCAAAAGTAGACACTGCACTACTTAGAAGATAATGAGGAAACAATCTTGGCAGGTGCGATTGATCCCACTGTTTTATAGCGCAGGGATTATCAAAGGATTATCTAACAATAATTATGCGCCCGAGGTCGACACACTGCTTTCATGTTCGCACTGTGAGTGGCAGCGAGGCGTGTGCGCTCCGTGGATAAAAAACATAAAATCACACGGCAGAGGTAAGGGTGTGTGAGCGCGTGAGCGTTCTTGTCAACACCAGGGCATGTTTGCATCCACGGAAAGTTCGCTATGAACTCCAAAGCCACTTATCAGCACCGAACACCCGCTGGTAAAAATCAGAGGAAAAGAAAGAAAAACAGATCTCCCGGCACAAGCAGTAAAACCACAGGAACCCCCCCCCACCACCACCACCCACCCTCCCAACACATGCACAGACGATCTGGAAATCAGGGATGAGCGAGCAGCAGGCGGGGAGACTTCCTCCCCCATCTCTGCAGGTGGCGAGTTGATCGGTTCACACCACTCTGGAAGTCTGACGGATGGGGAGGTAACACGTCCTGACACAGCAGAGTCACCGCTCATTCACGCCATTGACCTCACAGATTGCGGATTACAGATTAGGACCAGGTAATGTTGGCGCGGGAAGGAGACGTGCTCTTCGCTCGGCTAAATGGGCGATGTAGCAGTCCTCAAAAAAGTCACAGCTCCTTTGTTGCCTGTGAAGCTCTTCCAGGCTTTTTCTCTTATAAAAACCAGACAGATCGAGCGCCGATTGATGTCGACATCTAAAACGGCAGACAGGAAAATACATGTTCGACAGCAGGTTTGGTCTTTTTAAGATTGGATCCTGGAATGATCAACGTCTCGGCTCCTTTTTGAAAACGACCGATGTACAAAAGAGCAGCCAAAGTTCAAGTCGCAGACAACTCCTGTTTTTCACCACATGCTTGAAACTACACTACACTTGAAACTACAATGACGTGGCTCATTTGACGAGGTGAACTGGTTATGTTGTGTTATTGACATGCCTGACACATGTATGCGAGCGTTAGTTGGAGGGACAATGGGAGCCAATTATATGGGAGAATGATGGATGTTTGGTCTCTGCTTTGGTCTGCAGACTTGCAACACAGAGGTGATGGTGCTGTAGTAAAACATAGTGTCTGCAGGGGATAGGAAGTTACAGCGGGAGACAGTGGTTCTTGGACATTTTTCAGCCTGGGATAGATGACTGGAATTTGGTCAAGCAGCAAACAAAGCAAGGTTTGTTAGCCTGTGGAGATGTCCAGCGAGAGGGCTCAGAGGGTCGGTTCACTAGGTCGCGCACACACGGCCAAAAACATCTTGCAAAAACTTTTCGCTTTGATCTGCTTAACTTTTCATATTTACACTTTTTTCAAGGCCTCTGAGACTTTCCTGCTGCAACCCCAGCACAATGGCACTGAATTGATTCTCTTTCTTTCTTCTGTTAGTCAATTGTCATTGGGAGGCATTTTCTGCTGCAGCTGCGTCGTTTGCATAATTCTCTGTGCTGGATGAGTGAAAACCTCAGGCAGACAAAATCAAAAGTATCTGCACTGCTTGCACTGCAGGGGAGGAGGTGAGCGTGTGAGCACGCTTCTCTTAGATCTTTGTGAACTGACCAATATTTGGAAAAATGTGGCAACGCTGCAGGAAACAGGTTTTTCCACCTCCAAACTGATGAGATATACATATGTGTATTAGAGCTGCAACAACTGCTCAGATCAGCAACTATTCTAATAATCAATGCATTGATTTGAGCACTTGACAGTAATTTGAGAAAGATTTACAGACATTTACTCAAAATCTTTTGACCTTTTTAAGATGTGAACGTGTTGTAGTTTCTTTACAGAAAAATGACATTGAGGACACCGAAAACACATATTCCCTATGGTGGCCTTCGTGAAACAGTAATTAACAGCTTTCACAACTTTTGAATTTGTTGCAGCCCTAACATATATGTACTTTACAGTTGTAAACAAGTACTATTATTACTATTATAAATTGTACAATAGGCCAAAAACACCTGTTTTAAATGCTTAGATGGCACAAACTGAAATGTATTGCTTGTTTCCGCCTAAACGTTTGAACTCCGGGGCTTTATAGTCCAAGAAACAGTGTCGTTTCTTTTTGCCTCTGTTTTCTCACTCTGCATCTTTTCCAACTCCTCCCTCCGCCTTCTAAATAGCTATGCGAGGTGTGTGCGTGTATGTCGGTGGGGGGGTTTGGGGTGGGCGGGCGGGTGGGGTTGCGAATGCGTCTCTTGACACCCAGGGGGGGGAGACTCACCTGTTGTGGAGGAGATGTTGACGTCGATGCTGATCTCCGGGATGCCCCCGCCCTTCAACGCCGCCACGCAGGTGTACGTGCCAAAGTCGGTGAACTTGAGGTCGATGATGTCCAGGTTGGTGGTCCCGGGGGAGATGTCCGGGTCCGTCTGGGTGATGACCATGCGCTCCGAGCTCCTCAGGGCGCGGCCGTTCTTCAGCCAGCTGAACGTCAGCTCCTCCGGGGGCGTGGCCTCCACCTAAGACGACCAGCGCCTTGTTATTTTCTGTTTGAGCGATTTGTGCATTGTGTCTATGAGAACAAATGAGCGATCGCTCTACCTGACAAGAGATCTTGACTTCACGGCCGATCTGGATGTTGTCGTCGTTGTGGTAGGGGTCCGGGGTGATCCAGAACCGCCCCTTCTTCAGGGCTGTGGGAGAGACAGACAGAATGGTGAGGACCAATGGGATTTACATCTTCGACGTGCCCCTGGAGCCAACAGTTAGTGCAGGTTATAGTTCTCCTTGTCATATTGATGTGATTTCTGAGATGCAATCCCAGAGACAGCCTTTTATGGATTTTTTTTTAAATAGATTCCTCTCAGTGTTTTTACTTCTCTCGAAGACCGCAGACTCAATATGCTGTTCGCATCTCCAGCTCTGTAAACGTGACTGCTTAAATGTTCCCTTTGTACACACAACAACCCAAAAACTATCATCATGTAGCAATGTGCTCAATCTGGATGATAATTGCAAATGATTAGAAAAGCATGATTATTGAACAGGAGAGAAACTGCCTAAATCAACAAGTTGAGAGGCTGATGCCACAAGAGGGGCAGAAAGCTTACAGTCAGTAGCCTGAAAGTCTAAAACTCTGGACCAACATTAATATTGATACCAACAAACTGATGAATCCCACTGCATTCAAGTACTTTTGCACACACACACACACACACACACATACAAACGCACGCTTGCACAAACCCACACTGTGAAATTTGAGAGATACCTAACAAAATATCCACCATTTCTAATCCAATTTGGTTTGCAAACTCCATTTTCAAAGCGTAGCTCCTGTGAACGGAGAGGAGATGATTTCATTATAATGCATGCTGTATTGGTTCCAAACCACGCGCCTACTGTTCAATTCATCTCCTCAGCGGAAAAAACTAAAAAATAAAACTGAAAAAGAAAAGACGAGTGAAAAAAAATAAAAAGAAGAGCTGACGCTACCATGGAAATCTTTTCATCTAGCAATTCCCAAGTGGCATTATCATATTCGGTTTGGTGAAAGGAGAATGAAAACAAAACCTGCATGTCAGATTTAAACACAGGAAATTGAATGTGCAAAACACTAAGATGCCTGCCGAGCCGCACGTCGGAGGGGAGAGACGAGTGACACGCGCCTCGGTGACACCGTCTTCCTCCTCCTGTTGGAAATCAGTGTCGGCAGGCGGCGAATCCTTCTCCTGACGCCTGCCACATACGAATATTACAACCGCGTCACTCGAAAATTCTCTCAAACCCGACTGAGCCCTTCGTATCCGTTTTCCTCCCTCTCCCGTCGCATTCTTATTCTGCGGAGCGCGGCCTGCCCGCTCGCTGATGATGTATATGATTCAGCCGGGCTGGCATGGGTAGAGAGAGGGTGGCAATTAGCAGAATATTGTGCGAAGCCTATATCTGTGACCTTTACGGATGTGGAGATAATACCGAGCATTACCTGCAGCCCACGTTCATTTCCCATTCGGGTTCGGCCCCGCAACGCGCCCTACGTCTGCTACGTACACTTGCGAGATTCAATTTCCGCAAAGCCAACACCCGCAGCACGAGGTTAATGAGACGATAGCGAGTCCGCGCTGGACGCAATTAAGGGAGCGTGTCTGTCACCGCGAGCCGACGCCCGTCAATCACGCGCCGGTAAGTGTGTGTGTGTGTGTCAGTGGAAACACCCGGAGACGGAGTTGTAGGTGTATCTTGACAGTTTGAAAAGGCTTTTGTGTCTCAGCGACATCCTCGGCAGAGTTGCCTGCCACTGCTTAAGGAAGCATTATCTCTCTCACGCACGCACACACACACACATGCACACACACACACACACACACACACACACACACTTACTTTCGTACATCCGTGTGAGTCATTGTGCTGTCACAGGTGACAGCGGATAAACATTTGGATTAAGTGCCTCTGCCTCGTCTCTCATTCCTCCAGCTCGAGTATATTCTTCGTTCAACTTAAGAAATTGTAACGCAACGAGGCACTTCAACCCCCCCCCCCTCACTCACACACACACACACACACACACACACCCGCCCCCACCGTCCCACCTCACCATCTCTCCACCACCGCACCCGACTCCCACTTCAACCGCTGAGGCCGGGTTCAATTTGTTCATAGTTATCTGTCACACGAAACGAACAAGTCATTCTCCTCACTCGCATAAAGTTATTGCCTTCTGCGGTAAATGCTGCGACTGAGGCATACGACCTAAACATATAATTGTCGGCACACTGAGGAGAACACTGAACACTTTTCACTTATAGCTCTTCCTCGGGGACAGGTACTGTATGTGACTGCCTTATTACCAAACCCTCAGTTTGCTCACAATGGTTCAAGGTAAACTCAAGATGTGCAATGCGATGATGGGTTTATTCTGAGTGGAAACTCTCTCATAGCTTCAGATGTCCTCCATGTATTTATTCAGCTAGAGTCTCCACAAAAATGAGAAGCAGACAAAGAAGCAAAGCTGTGTGCTTCAGGCGTCGGCACATGTTTGCAACTCTTTTTGCTTTCTTTGCTGTGCCCTTTCTGTGCCCTTCTTTTAATCGGTTAAATGGAATTTACAAGAACGACACTCGTTTAATCCCATTTCTGCATTATTCCATTATCATGTCCACGTTTCCATTGCTCATTTTAACTCCTCAGACAAGATACGCATGTGACCGCTTTCCACAGTTTCACCAGCAGGACTGCTGTTGCAATCTCCTGAACTATGCTGCCCTCGCCAGAAAGTAAATACAGTATAGCTTAGATGGGCTCATTAGGGAGGCTGCTACAACGAGGGAGCCACGAGTTTGAGTTTGCTTCAGAGGCAAATATTGACCTGCGATATTCGCAATAACGCGCCGAAAGTGTTATCTGCAAAAAAAAAGAAAAAACAAAAACTCACAGTTGGGCGGCTGGACAAAATCACACCTTTGCAGCCAAATGAAAGTCTGGCGCTGTGTAGATACACTACACACTGACCACAGGGTGAGATGAATCAGAGATTAAAGTTTAACCCAGACGATCCAATCAGAGTACAGAGTGGCCTCGTGTGCAGCCCGGGACAGAGACGTCCGGGCGCGATATCACAGAGTGAGAAAGAAGGAGCTGGACTCGGATGTGTTACACCGTCTGCCTTTTTCTTCAACCCTTTCTTACTATCCGCTGACCACCTCGTATCCCTGAGATTTAACTGATGGCTGACCAGTCGTGCAGAGAATCAGAGTCCCCACAGAGCCTAATTGTCTATTATTCAATCAATTTAAGTATTTTGACTGGACCTTCACATCACAAACACGGCTGAGCACACATGTCAAGTTCAAACGTTCTTTTTGGCATTCGCGGGCCCGTTTTACATACGAGATGCTTAAAATGGAACTGAAACATGAAAGTCGGGCTGCATCATTAAAAAAAAACCAAAAAAAACGAGCACATCTCCTTGCATTTTGATGATTACAAAGTTTTGGAATGGCTGTTGACTTGAGGCGAGGGGAGATTACAGTCCGTGCTGACCTGGCTGCTCACGCTCCACTTTTTAATATCTATGATAATAGCAGCACAGCGAGGGGTGCCGCCGTACTATCGCCTTGATCAGAACATGTCACCAGACAGCTTCAGAGCTTTTTTCAATTATACTTTCATTATAAAAAAAACACATCACAGTTTCTGCCAGCTCTCCTCTCTCTCTCTCTCTCTCGTTTTATGTGGTGGTGCAGAAAATCAACTGCATGCAGATTAAGAGTCGGACTCCACAACCACTGTTTTTAACTAGCGGTTAAACCGTGTGTAGAGGAATGTGATTAAATCTTGACGACCACTTTTATCATTCATGACTTCTCTCTGGGTCTCAGTGACTCAGCCTCCCCCTCCTCGGTTTCTCAACCAGCAACAGAGCTGCACTACCACATCAAAATAGCCAGTGCTGTGTATGTGCATTCATGCATTTTTTCGGGTTCCTCTTCCACATTCAAACCTTTCCTTTCCTGCAATTTTATCTGACCATAAATATTGAATAGCAAGTCGGCACTGCTGTAAATCGACCACATTGGTGTACAAGTGAGATAAGTGGGCATTACTTCCCCAGGTTGTAGTAAATTTTGCTGGACAGCTGCAGTGACTGAAATGGTGGTGGCTGTTCCCTCATGCGTGGTGAGGGGGAGTGGTGTAAAACCAGAAGGTTTTTTGTTTTTTCTTTTGCCTGTGGTGTGAATGTGCGAGGTGAGAAGTGCAGCACAGGGAGACTTCATCGGGTGATGGCATGCTGTCACACACACCCCCCCCGTCCGCTCCTGATAACCAATTCACGGCAAAAGTCGCATGAATCTTTAAGGAGGGCTCCGCTCAGGAAACAGAACTTTCCCATTTACCCTGAGAAAAAAAAAGCAAAAAGACTATGCCTGACTATTGTTACACAGCTCACACAACATCATCAATATCTTACGAGGGTATCTGTGTGTGTACACAGGGGGAATTAGTGAGTGTGTATGTACAGTACAGGGCGGGAAGTATATAATGTGAATACAGCCCTGCAATGATCGTTTCATTTTTCAGAGGGTGGACAAGGTCTACTCACTTGCCTTTGGTGGAACCTACACACGTCGCCACAGGCTTGGTCCGTCGCTATGGAGATGCCTCGATTGACAACTCAGGTCCATCTCCATGACAACAGAACGGACGTGCAAATCTTTCCCCCTTCAGACAGTCGGACGGCCGGCGAGCCGCAGGTCGTGATAAGTTTGGGCGTTTTCAAAGATTTCAAAGATGTCTACCAGCAAAGTGCAAGCACCAGGCACAGTGTGGCAAAGGCTCTCAAATATGTGACAGTGCAAAGAAAAAAAAAAAAAAACGTACATGCAGTCAAAGTGCAACAGAGGAAGTGGAGCCAGCCTAGAGTTCAAACACACATTATCTCACTTTGAGGAAAAAAAAAAAAAAAAAAATTCTGTGAGCAATGGAGCAGCAAGTTGCCTAGCCCTCTGTCCCCACTTCACTTCCAGCCTTGTGTGTTTTGAGACAAGCATGGGTTTGTAAAAGTCTCTGTTTGCCATTTTTTTCTGTGTGCACAAAGACCCCGCTGATACTGTACCCGCTCCTCACTGGGACTTCCTACATGTGTAGTGGCGTTTAATGTGCCACTGGTCGACAAGGTCTAACCAGCAGTAAGCGGCCCCATTCATTTCTCTTACATATAAAAAAAAGAGAATCTTTTACTAAATAATCCAATATTAAATTTCTATTATATTACCATGTTTCCTGTCTCAGCTATTGCTATTATTGTCATTATTACTTTTTAATTGTTACTCGCTTAAAGTTATTGTTATTATTCTGCTTATTATATTTATACTACTTTCCTTCTTGTTTACTGTTACTGTGGCTACTTACTGTATCCTGTCTTCTATAGAGAATACATAAAAAAGTTATGTATTGTTATGTATCACATTGTGAATGTAATGTTATTTGTGTGACTTTGGCTGCTGGACGAAATCAGAGATGAATGTGTTACTTATCTTATTTTATGTATGTGCGTAATAATGTGTGTATAAATAAAATGTTCTTGATTGTACAGTTGAAAATATACCCTCCAGTGCTCATTTCTTATCGTGACAGCCCTGGGATATGTGCTGTTTTTCAGTCTGTTCTTTTCCTCATCTGCCTGCATGTTTTAAAGTGTGTTGCTGAAGATGATCGGAGATCCTCCATTCATTATCTTTGCCGCTTCAGACTTCACCGGTGGCGTGGGTGTCTGCTGGGGCAAAGGCCAGTCAATCGCTGGGTTATTTTGTCTCCAATCGGCCAAAACAAGCTTGATTTTGGACTGGAAACCAGAGAAACCTAGACCCTCGTTTGGTAACTGTGGATTCTCAGTGTCGATCGTGACCTTGCTTTTTGTGAGGGAAAGCTATGAACACACATCAGGTCCACAGGGATAATTGATCGTGGTGCTCTGGTATTATGCTGCTGCAGGTGATGTAGTTTTGCATCCATTCATGAATTACACTGGTGATTTTATACACCCCTGTTTTCATACCCCATTCTTTACAAGTTACTGTTTTTTTTACTGTTTAAAGCTCTGATCTAAATGGTCGAGAAATGAGCTTCCTGGTTGACGTCTATGATGCCCGTTGTTCTTTTTTTTTTCTTCGTTGGCTGTCAACCAAAGCCAGGACTCATCAGTGCTGCGATAGACACGCGACAGCTCAGGCAACAGTGTGAAAAAAAAGAAAAAATCTGCATTTTTCTGAAAAACAGCGGCTTCAATGCAGGAGCCGGGGCACGAAACACAAGCCAACGTATGCACAAACAAATTCCACATGAATTATTGATCAAGTGGATAGGAGCTGGCTTCCTTTCATCCCAATCAGAGTTTCCTGTCATTGAATCATTGAACTGTGGCTACATGCACGAGAAGTAAAAAAAAAAAGAAAAGAAAAGAAAAAAGAGCCACTGTAGAGCCGTTTACTGAAGCTACTCTCATCCCTGCCGCTGCTTACAGCTGCATTATAAACCTCCTGCGTCCAATTTTATGTCGGTTTTCTTGCAGTTCACTGGAGGTCTTGTGGATGTTTGAGGTATTCATGATCATGCATGTTGCACTATACAGTACCTTTGGTTTTTTTTTTCTTACTCCACAAACTGTGGCTCTTTTGCCTGCAGCGAGACTCTATGATTCTCCCTAGCTTTAGTAGCCTGTGGGAATAATGGGTGGCCTGTACATGAAAAGCGCAGATAATCACACAAAGAGAAAAGCCCTGGTTGAGGCCTTCTTCTACAGCGAGCTCATGTCACACGGCAGGATTACAATGCCACCTCTGGGGAGCTTCTTAGCGGGGCTAAAAGTACACACAGCCCTCACGTACTGACGACGACGTGCACCAACGTAGGGTGGTAATGACAAAGGCACAATGGCAGCGCTTACGAGCACACATAAATGCAGCGAGAGGAAAAAAAAAAGGAAAGAAAGAAAGATGTTTGAATGTGTTTCCTCCCTCCCTTACTCTCTCCAGTGCATTCTCACTGCCTTTGTCTGCCGGAGAAGAAAGACGCGTCTCACTCTGCTCTCAGAGAGTCATTATCCTCCCGTCTAACCATCGGTCCATCTCATTTTTCAGTCAGGCCTGTCTGCCTGTCTGCCTGTCTGGCTGTCTGTCTGTCTGGGCATCTTGCTGTGCTCTCCATTCTTGCCTCGCAGAGAATATCAGCATGTGAGGCTGTGCTCATCTCTCAGAGCCAGATGGATGTCTCTCTAACCGCCACTCGCCTCTGCCTCATCTGCTCCGCTCAAGGTTAAACACAGAGACAGAGAGAGAAAAGAAGGACAGACATTAAAATGGTTCACAACACGAGGCGCTCGCATACCCGCGGCTCGTCCCGGCCGTCCAGACACATTTCGTTTTCCCATTATCGCTCCACGCATCTTCACATCAGCACCTTTACAATATCACAATCACTCACACATATCGCCTGTTTGTGCAGAGTGAACTCTAGACGCTGCTTCTAACCTTCAGTCTGACCTCCGGCTTTCACTTATATTAAAAAAGAATTTATAGTACACACATACAAGTGCATACACAAATACACAAAAACAGGCATGCACGCACGCACACACACACACACACACACACACACACACACACACACACACACACACACACACGCGCGCAAACAGTTCTTAGGACCACAGCCCAGGACCAGACTGCTTGTGCTGGTTCTGGCCATCCAGCCAATAAATCTGGCATTCATGAATGGAAATGTATTCAGCTTTGGACCGGAATTTATTCCAAAGCAAATTTGATAAGGATCATTCACATGTTGATTCACACGCTGACGGCCAGGTTTTCGACGAGGCACGTCATTATTGTTTTCTTCTCAACAAACAGTCTAAATATAAACAACGGGGATGAAAAAGAAAAAAAGATTAAATTTTGTTTCTTTATAAATAACAGCACGCTTCCAATCAGAGTAACCAAATGTAAATGGCTTGCTGGAGTGCTTCACTCCACGTGTTGATTTGTGTGATGTGTGTCGAGCAGTTTGTGCGATGCACATCTTGGCTGGGAAAGCTTTCGTGTCGGCATCTTTTGGAAGTCATGGAGGAATTGTCAGGAAAAGCGGTTGAGCTGTGTTTTGATTTGTAATCATTGGGCCGTCGCTGCGGTGCTCATTTCTCTGCATTGAACTTAGAGACGATTGCAGCTCGGCCACGAGCGGGGAGACTGGAAAACAAAAAATCCAGGCCCGCAGCCCATTTCAACATCATCTCCAGACAATTCTCCAGCCTCCATTCACCAACTCTCCCTTTGAGAGTCGCCGCCTCGTATTTGAGACCCGGCAGAGCAGGAGAAGGAGCGGCTGAGACGCAGAATTGTCACAGCGGACCAAACGCGTTGTTTGACGGAGGACGGAGGGGGCTGGAGTGGTCGGGGGAGGCAGGGCATTGACCTGCGTTTGAAGACGTGTTGCGGACCCTTCATCCATAAAGAGGATCTTGTCAGCAGGGGCAATGCGATGCCAGTCGCCTGCCGGGGCTGGCGGAGGAGATGGCCAAGCCCTGGAAGGCAGTCTCTGGCTGGTGGGACAGTATGGCCAGAGAAACTACCATCTGCTGGGGAGAGATGTGTGTTTTCACACACACACGGCCCCCTTTGGCAACAGCAGTTTGTGAGGGCTCCTCCAGGACTGGAGAAGAGGGCGGACACTGACCCTGCAAAACACTCCGTATTAACTCACTGTGCTAGAAAAAAAAAAAAAATCAACTGGTATTTTGTGTGCGCATGCGTGTCGACACGTACGACAAACGCATACTTGCACAGATGGCCGGCAGTTCTGTAAAAGTCCATCTAATTCAATTTCAGCTATGGCTCTTCATGGCTACTATACAGAGAGATTCCCCCTCTTGATTGTACCAGATGTGTTACAATCAAATTATATATATCCAATTCACATGCACATTACACATATCTCAGTACAATGAATCTCAGCCTTTGTGCCTGTATCTCTTAACTTTTGGGGCCTCTTTTATGAGTAACTTGTGACTTGTTTTGTGAACCATATTCTTTCCCAAAGCAGCGTGCCTTGTGTGAACTCAATGAAGGTTTATGCTGTATGTGTATTGGTGCAAAACCAGCCATTCACTGTATGTGAACCACTCAGATCATCACTAAACTGTGAGAAAAGTGAATGGATAACTGAGATTAATCTAACGTGGAAAGACAAATCTGTGTCTGTTCATGACAGAACTTCCACCACACTACATATGTGCATGAACAGCTACCTAATCATTTTTACTTGATATTGCAAAAGGCTATTTTGTACTCTCACACATGCACACACATACAGAGAGCAGCTAAAGGTCTGCTCTAGCCTCCAGCCTGGCTTATCCTTCCTCAATTTTCCTTTTCTCCTTACTTTAAAGTATCACATGAATAAAAAGTTGCTGGTAGAGTCATGTTTGCTCTAAAACAATTACAGGATTTTTTTCCTATGATGACAATCTTGAGTGATAGAGGTATAAGAGTAGCAGAGTATAATAATAAGAGAGTCTGGTAATAGAGAAATGCAGTACATTTGGTTCAAAAGCTACGACTGGACAACAGCCCTTGCTATTATTTAAAAGTGTTCCCTGTGCACTTTATTGGACATATTGGAATATTGGACATAATCCACCCCTACCACTACAACCTCGGCTCATTTATTCTGCCTCCATTTGTCCTTCTGCTGAGAGGGTCTGCCATTTTGAGGGTCATCTCGAGTCAAGTAATGGAGAGTGGAAGTGCATATGGTAATATTATAATCCTCTGTAAAATCAGGATGATATATATCAACGTCACATGAGGTCATTATAAATACATTACAAGGTCTGTATATATCAGCTAATAAACTGCAGAACAAAAGCACAAGATGTGGCTTGTACATTTTTTTCTCTGAAACAAAGAAGAAGTTAATCCTCAGTGCACATCTCAGTTTTATGAACTGTTTGGAGAAAAAACAAAACATTAATTTTCCCATTATAGGAAGCACACACGTCAGTGAACACAGGTTAGGCTTAAACAAAAATAAAAATAACGTGGGAGGAAGTTAAAAATCAAAGAAGAAAAACATCACTTTGTGTCTAAATACAAACATCTAAAAGCTCCCGTGGTGCCAGCACTAGAAAATTACCCCATCTCCGCCCGCCCTCCGTCTTAAAATGGAAAGATGCTGTAAGCTTGTTTTTTTTTAATGCAGCGTGACACTTGATAAAAGTAGCCAGAATGCGTCCGACATTAAAGCCAGGAAGCAATTAATATGCGCCGCATTCATGTCGTAATGTGTGCATTAAAGGAGACATACTATGCTCATCTCCCCTTCTTTGACATGGTTATTTGATGTCTAAAAATAATGTCAGTAACATGCTTTGGTCAGAAAAAAGCTTTTCTACACACCAGTTTGACGGCCCTGCCCTATTCGGTTTTAGTGCCTTTCTCATGAAATGCTAATGATGTCTGCCAAGGCATCATGTGACCATGTGACCATGCAACATATGAGTGTGGGAGAAAAGTGACTTCTGGAGAACAAACTGGTTTTGCAACCATGCATGTTCCAGCCACTTGGCAGCAGGGGCGGGACTATGCAAATCAACCCCCTAGTCACCTAACTACGAGACAGAAATCAAAACAGCTCGTTCAGACACACTTTTTCATCTACAGTAGATTACTAAACTCTGACTTAGTGGTTGAGACTGATGCTTAAGTGGTTGGGAGGCACTCAGGATATGTAAATATACACACTAACGCAATGAAAATGTTTTGCATAATATGCCCCCTTTAAGTCCATGTACGTAGGTGCAACATGTCAGCAGTTAGCCAAGGGAAACATCAGATCTGTGAAACAACTCTATAAACAACGCTGAGAAGCGAGGTTCGACCTCCCTGTCTTGTCATCTGCTGCACATTGATCCCAGAATTGCATTTTGCATCGGTGACAGCTCGTCAGATTCAGGAGAGTGATCCCGGTGTCACATCGAGATGAGTGATAACACGCTGACGTCTGTCTCACAGTTAAGAACAAAACAACTAACAAACAATAAAAAAAAAAATCCTGTCATTTTTTCTTTCTTTTTTTTACAGCTTCTGTCGCTTCAACTGCGTTCGGTCTAAATCCATTTTGACACCAGGGATGTTTTGTTAGACTTCAGAGTGCCTCCCATCAAACGGTCACGTCACTCAAGTCCGTCTTCCTTTGTAATTGGCTTTACTTTGATACACTCGTTCTGTCAAGGTCCGAGCTAAATTGAAATGTCATTTACGCGCGCTGATCCGAAACCTGCGCTCCACGAGTGACGACAGCGTTTTTGTGTTGATTAGACGTCATTTATAGCCCATCACTTTTCCCTTAAGTGACTGGTAACAAATAACCATATTTCAATAACACTGACAAGAGTGACTGTTTGTCAGTCTCATGAGAGCCTTCCCAATTCATCTTCCCCTCTCACTGATCGATTGGTGTATTCAGTCATGTATTGATTATTTATATAATTTAGCTTCATATCCTGAGCTTGTTTTCACACTTCAACACGTGAGGCTTGGCTCACTCACGACTGGAGTTTTCCGCCGGTTAATTTATTTTGCTCCCCTCTCTGTCTGATTGCCTTTTCTGTAAACACCTCCAGGAAATTACCGCCTCGCGCGGGCGCCAGTGATGGGGAAACATGCGGTGGAACTGATCAACGTTCATCTCGCCACAATGGCTGTTTATCACGAAGCGAGGAGCATGTGATGACTCAAGTATGCAGAAACCTAACCGGCAGATACGTCATTAAACATTGAATCTTTTTAGAGTTAATAGTTGCATGATTAGAGGCATGTTAACAAACCGTATATTGTCTCAGTCTTTGCCTTCTGGAATAATGGAGCCAAATGCCAGCGCCCTGCGCTAATGACTGTGAATCCTACACGACGTTCAGTCAAACAGAATAAAACATATGTGTCCTGTTTAACTTTTAACAACTGCAGACAATGCTCTGCAGACTTAAATATGACACATTTTCAAGCTGTATGCAAACATCGTTTATATCTACGTGGGGACGGCAGCGATTTTTTCTCCTTAACTAAGATCCCGTTTGCGATCGAGCTGCTGACGTATGACGCGTCAGTGAGAGGACTGGGAGGAGGAGATGGATTATTTATGGCCGTGCAGGCTGCCACGGAGCGCGCCCGCTCTGACTTATTTTCTGCCACGCGACACCTGACAACCTTCTCCTTGATGTACGTACATGTAGGCCTCCGCATTCTTAAGTCTGCAACTATATGGGCACTTTTGCCAAACAGAGATGGGTGTGATCCGCTGGGGGCCATCAGATATGATTTGTTGATGATTTGAGTTTCATTCTTGGGAGCACATAGTTGCATGAATAAATGCTTCTGAGTGAACAGAGGCGACCTGATGATGGAGCTCTGGCATAATATCTGAGATGAAAGGCAAAAACTCTGGGAGAAACTTTCTCTCAGCCAATCTGCTAAAGTCACATTCAAATGTGTCCTATTTGTGTGTGATAGTCTGTGTGTGCATTTGTGTTTGTTTGATCTCTGAAATGCTAAAATTCCCATTTTCATCGTGCCACACGTTTTGTTTGTGAGGCTTGCACTAATTAATGCTTCTTTTCATTCACCTGCGCCAAGGCTTTCTGCAGTTACACGTCGATCTGTTAGGTTGCCGATGAAAGGCGAGGCACACACCACGTTTAATCCTCCAGCTTCGTAATAGCAGTCAATTTAAGAGAGTAAGAAAGTCTATTTCCCAATGCATCGTGTCGCATCTGTGCAGGGCCTCCTATCAAAACAGCTCATCTTTTTTTAAGACTAAACATTCAAAGCCTTTTTTTCTTTTTTCCTGCTTCATTTTTTCTCTTTTCTTTAACTGTTTGCCAGGCATCACGTGCCTGGTGATAAGTGCACTCTCCCTCAGTGTGGGTGCCCTGTAGATGAAGTGTGCTTTTTTTTCTCTTGAACCACTGCTAACATAATGACAAGCATGTAAAAAGTGGCACTTTGATGGCCGTAATTTGGACAGCAAAAGCAGATGCTTTCCTGCCTCCTCTGCTACTCTGGTGATGAACTTCTTGAAATAGTTCACAGAGAGCATATTTTAGAAGATACGCATATATTTTTGCCAAATGTCAATGCTTTTAATTCAATTAAAATGACATCTGACTTGGAGACACATGTACCAGAATTCCGATATACTTATAGTTAATTGTATCTGTATAAATGGCAAATTTCTCATGTGTTATAAACTTTTATCTCTTTTGTTCTGAAACAAAATCATTATCTTACCTGCAATGTATGGCAATGTTAAATGGTACTAAATCAACTAACTTTGAGGTAATTGCATGTTAAGTCATCATTATGTAATCTTGTTTTTCTTTTTTTCATATAAACATATATTTTTATATTTAGATATATGAGTTTAATCTCTTTTATTTTTACATTCACATTAGTAATCCCCCTGGACGACCTTTGTTTAAGGTCAACAGCTGCTGAAAACATTTCACATTTAGACTCTGATTTAGGAACAAGTTATATGTGATGCCGTAACCATCGTCTACCATCACGTCACATAAACACACATGTAACCCAAAATTTTTCATTTTGACATGGAAGATCCAATGATGGAGGCTCAAATTAAGCCCTGGTTACTTCAGTGTTGCTGTAACTCAGCAGAATTTGCAGCACATTACTCTAAAACAACACCATACTGCATTATTTCTCGATTCACTGTTGATTTTACACTTTGCGTTATTTATTCATAGCTTATATTTATTTAATGTCGCCTCCCTTATTCATTCAGTCACACCGAATGCTTCGGCGGGGGAGGGGGGGGGTCCGTCCTCACCTCGCACCACGATGGTGGTAGACTTCTTGGCCGGGTTCCCCACGTTGTTGCTGGCGACGCAGCTGTAGACGCCCGCCTCCTCGGAGGTGATGGCGGGAAGTGTGAGCGTGCCCCCCTTCACCACACTCCTCTGAGGCAGGCTGTCGTTGCTGCTGACCCAGGTGAGCAGGGGCGGCGGCTCCCCGCCCGTGGTGATGCACACCAGGGACACCGTCTGGCCGGGGTTCACCACGATAGGGTCCTCCACCAGCAGCTTGATGGACGGGGAGGCTGTGGAGGAGAGAGAGGGAGCGGGGGATTTAGAGAGAGTGTTCTGTCCCCTATGTGTTAAAAAAATGTCTTTTTGACAAGGGTCAAAGAAAGTTGAAATCGGTCCAGCATTGAGCCAGTTCCAGGTGTTGATGCAGTCTGTGTGTGCTGAACAAACAACGGGAAAGGCTGGTGTGTTTAACTGACCCTGGAGACCATTTCCAGACTGGAGAGTCTAATATTGAGGAGTTTTGCATTAACCTCACATTCTTTAAAGAATGAAAACATATTCATGTTGAGATGCTGACTTGAACCAACAAGCACGGTTTGGTGACCTGTCCAGGGTGTCCTCTCCTCATGTGTGCTTGGATACGCTCAGGCAGACCCCCGCGACACCCTGCGTAAACATGTGATTTTGCACATGCTCTTTTTGTCCCTCTTTCTTTTGGAGAAAAGGCTGAAGAGCATCTGGAGCTGGACCAACCAGACTCAGCTGTGAGACTGATGCTCTTTAGGTTTCTTGCCACTGGAGGATGGAACTATAAGTGCATTATGCACAAACTGGACTTTTTTTTGGCATCTGAAGGCATCCATTGTGCTCATTTACACACCAGGCCATCTTTGCACATGATGTCTCAAATTTGTAAATCTTCATGAAATTCACACATCATCACACATTTTTTATGTGTGGTGATATTATCGTTTTGTAATTCATCATGTCTATTTATTGGCTTCTACCAGGCCCTGAGTATTGACAATAAAAACCCATTAATCTCTGGTGTGTATACCGATAAGTGCTACGTGCACTGCCATGGCAACTTCCACTGAAAAGTTATGCAGTAACACTGCACAATGTTGCTTCTCCAAACACAGATACGAGAACAGCCTTGAAGTGAAATCAGCCTCGAGTGCGGCACCAAATTATACAGTACTTTGGTAGTTCTGTGGCAGAAGTTTCTGACTGCAGGGAAACAACCGTCCATCACCGGTGCACACTAATCGTTCACCCTGCTGCGGCGCGGTAATAAAGCCGTGCTAATGCAGCCGGAGCAGATCTGGAGCTGCCTGCGCCGTGGGGAGGTGATGTCGACAAGTCATAGATGTCGCACGTGGATTTATATTCATGCAGTGTGGGCTGGAAGACACGTAGCAAGAGCGAGAGGCAGCGAGAACAAACATGGCTCCGACATCTCAATGCTCAACCTCGATTTAAATCAATTCAAATAAGGTGCAATAAAAGTATCGTGGGAGGGGACGATGCCGTCGTCCTCGCAATGGGTAGTAAAATCTGATTCCTCAGTTAGATAGCAACCTTCAGTCGCAGGCTTAATGTAAATATTGACAAAAAAGAGAATCAATTTGAGATTTATAGGACAGTTATAGAATGATCATGGAGTGAGGCCCGTGCTCTTGGAATACCTGTCTTATTGGTGAGTCTGAAGATGACGCTGCGGTCGGGGATCCCACACACGTTCCTGACGGAGGCGATGCAGCTGTAGTTGGCGTAGTCCTGCGGTCGCAGGTTCTTCAGCTTCAAAATCTTCGTTTCCCCCTGCAGCTCAGACCAAAACAACACTGGTATGCAAATGTGTGCAAAAATATCAAGATAATCAACTAAAAGAAATGCAGAAAACGAGATGCCGGGAAGGGACGAGAAAGGCCAAACAGCTCCAAAGAAAGGTCAAAGAGATGAATATGGATGCAGTTTTAATGAAGCCGAAAAATGAAAAGACGAGGTAGCCGGGTGTAAGCGTATGGCCGGTCTGAAAAAACGAGGATGGTGCTTTTCAAAGACATGAACGCGTCGGCTTGCTGAGTGGGGACGAGGGGATTAGTCCTCATTCAACGGCCCTGCAGTATTGTCACCACCAGCGACGGATATGCGGACGGCCCGGCGGGGGATCCCTCCACAGAGATCTCCCTGAGAGTGCGTGTTGTGCTTCCAGCCGGGCCCTTCAAGAAGCAGCTCCGCCCAGACGACTTCGATGAGGCTGTGAACCTTTGATCTGACTAACTCCAGTGTGTGTGTGTGTGTGTGAGTGTGTGTGTGTGTGCGCATCGTAGTCGGGACGTGCCGGACCGAGGGATTAAGACTGGAGTCAGACTCACGCTGCGCCAGTCCACACAATATGACAATCATTCATCTATCAAGCCCTTTCATATAAAGGGAAGCTTGTGGATAACTTAATTGTATTAGATTTCCCATGGACCCCATTTTCTCTCTCTCTCTGTCACCTCCTCTACTTTGCAGCAGATATTCAAGAGATGAGGTCTGCAGTATTCAGGGCGCGGGCTTTACGCGCAGCAGGGGTTGTGGGAATGCAGATTGAGAGGAAAATCTATTTAGAAAATGCAAGGGGCAGAGAAAGGAATGGAAAGGACAAACACATTAAAATGAATTAGACCCGAGGATTGATGGCCTTATTGATGGCAAGATTGAGAGCTAAAGCACACAAGAAGCTTCCGGATTGGGACTTATGGCTGTCGGTAAAGGGCAAGGAAATTATCAAGTCGTGCAAAGTCATTGTCGGGTGAAAAAGAGCTTTTGTGCTGGCAAAATACTAGAAGAGGACCCCACTGTGACCAAGAGACATCAGGAGATCTATGTGTGTGTTTCTGATTGTCATTTATTATCATTTCAGGACCATATCTCAAGATTTAAGATTTCTACAGGCAAAATGACGAGATAGTAACCATAATACTCACCACAGTGATTAACCATAAGATGAATCTACTATTAATTGACTATTAAGAATTTCAACTTTTAATGATGGATTAATGGATTATGGCATATGAAGTGAACTGAGAATGATTTTAAGATTTAAGTCTCAGCTTCTTAAATGTGAATATTTTCTGGTTGTACTGATCCTCTGTGATTGGGACTTGATTTGTTATTGAGGTGAAGGCATTTAAACACTTCATCTTGGCCATTGTGAAGCAAACCTTAACAGTTTTCACTGTTTTTACATAACTTTATAAACCACACAATGATTTGACTAATCGACAGATTGAATACCTACAAAAATTATCTTTTGCCGGAAACCCAAGTGTATGCTCTCAACCACTCAACATTGTTTCGAGTCTGCTGCATTTTGTCGTAGTTTCACAGCCTCTGAGTTTCTCCTACAAGCTTAGGAGGCGATAGATCTTTCATCTTTTGTGTGCAACCTCACCAATTTATTCTGCTAGTGTTTATTCAACGATGTTGTTTTCAATAAGACTGGGGTCACTGTCCAAATCAAACTTAACAACAGACATAAACATTTATTATGTTGCTGCGTGGTTACAGCAAAGCCATATTACTATTATTATTCCCACGCCTACAAATAATCACAATATAATAAAAAGCTGATCTTTAGGCACACAGACTCCAACCTGACTTAATGAAACTAAACTACACAATTGTAAAAGGTTAAAAGATGGACGTCTTTCGTGCTAGCAGCAGGAAAGTGAACTGACTACATGGGATACAACTGCAGAGTGTGAAAGCTGAAGAAAAGAACAGAAGCCAAATGCTATAATTGACTTTAATGTGATGTGGGCCTCAGTGGGGCGATGAGCAAAATGCTGCAAAGTGGATATTTAAACGGTTACCTCTGCAAGATCAGGACATTTCAAACAGGAGGAAGCATCATAACCCATAAAACAAAGTGACTGCTAAGAAGAAGTGTGTGTGTGGTGTGTGTGTGTGTTGAGGGGGTGGGGGGGATCTGATGACCGATGAGAAATGGCTCCATTATACCTTCTCTAATTGTGCCTTTCTCTCGCACTTTTGGCGGGAAAACAATGGAGACGGGGGTGGAGGAGTGAGAGGAACAGACAGCAGAGTGGATGGCACGAAGTTGCTGTGCCTCACTTCGTAATGAACCTGCTCTCCATGCGGAGTTTGAAATGCCACGGCTGCATTTCCACAGTATCAGTGGGAATATAAAAAGCATTTGGTGGGCTGAAAAGGGTGCCGGGGACTGAAGCCTGGATGAAGAATAATGGAGGGAGGAAGGTAAAGCGACCAACTTCATTTGCAAATCAGCCCCAACCAAAATGGAGACAGTGGCGGCAGCCTAATGGACTCGACTCGAGCCTGTGGGCTCGATTTCAGTCGGTTATACATTTGTAACTCAATTGTCTGAGAATGTGTCGCGGGGAGTTCAGACATATTGTTAAAAAATAATGTTATTAGCCATTTATACGAGAAAATTACAAGGAGTTTAGTCAGGATTTATTTTGGGTTGGACTCACACAAAGCTAATCTCTGGGTTTGGGTTGCGCTCAAATTTCCAGACCCAATTAAAGCTTTAATAGAGGGCAGGATGAAGGAATGGGGAGAGGAGAAAAGAGGTATGGAGAGCAGGACAGAGGAGAGAAAACTGTCTGACGAAGCCCGGCTGTGCTGCCTCTCCAGCCTCCTTCGCCCACGCCGTTTGCTCCCAGCCATCTCTCTTCATTTGGCCAAACATCCTTTCCACTTCCTTTTTCTCTCTCTCTCTCTCCCTCTCCCTCTCCCCATTTCTTAAGCTTCTTTTCCACTCACACATCTTTTTCCCCTCCGCATAGATTTCCATTCCCTCCACTGCCCCATTCAATGTAGGAAATCACATTCATTTCAATCAATTTAAAAGCTACAATTCCGATACTTCTGACAGAACAATCTCAATCAGGTTTTTTTGTTGGCGGTGCCAGATCCAAAGCATTTTTAGAACAATGGCCTCTCAATTTTCCAAATTGTGAATAATATCCAGCTGATTGTGCTACGAATCTCTCAGCATCTCCAGTTTCTCTGCAAGTCTGACAACTATGTGAAACTGGGTTAGTCAAGCTTATATTGCCATTCAAAAGGTAAACGGCCACAACTATTTTTCACAAAGTGTGGATTAATTAGAAACTGCAGGTGAGAGAGAAACTGCAGGTCACATGTTGTGACAGTGCGTTTTTCTTATTGTCAGAACAGTTTGATGAAGGACAATATTTATATGTGTTGTTTATGTGAATCTGCTCAGACTGGATTATAAAGCATTAGAATTATGATTATTAGTATTAACAGTCATTTATAATAATAATCATTTAAACTGTCATTTACACTAACATTTTGACTACTTTTTCTCACCTTACTTTTGGTTACACACAAGTGTCACAATTGCAAGCAGTCATACGAGTGTCTTGTAAACAAGACTTGCAGATTTAGCTTCTGATGAACACATCTTTTGCTCCGGCTTCAAAAGCTTATTACAGCTGTTTGGCAGCCTCCATTTGCCATCAGCCCTATTTGTCCTTTCTTTGTAGTGTGCCCAGCGAGGGCAAAAGGTGCTCGTCTTCATGACAAAACAACATAAAGCGCCATTAAATCATCCCTCAGTCTTCATATCTTGCCATTTACAGCCAGAAGCCTCTACACACTATCCTTGTGTTTTGTGTCTGTCTTACCTGAGTGAAAAAGGGCTCGTAGATTTCCACTCCCTTGTCCGAGCCCTGCGTCAGGACCTCCCTCCCACGGTGCCAGCTGTAGCGGACGGGCGGGTTGGAGTTGGCCACGCAGCGCAGAAACACGGTCCTCTCATAGTAGAACTGCTCCTTAGCTTCTCCTATGCTCTGGTGCACCGTCACCACGGGGGAGTCAAGGTCTGGGAAAGAGAGATGGGGGGGGGGGGGGGGGGGGGGGTGACATACATCTCAGTATCTTTTTGTCCAGAAACTGGCAATTTTATAGCTGTGTGATGATAAACAAATCAGAAAGGGCTAAATGCGTTGGTCCTCATTGTGGTCAAGGATCTGGCCAAAAGGGTCACAGGCTCTCACCGCAGCAGCACAGCCACCGATCAGCATGCAGGCAGGAGTGGGCGCACGAGAGAGAGAGGTGAGCAGCCCTCTGCTTGAACTACTTAAGTCAATAGGATGCAGCCCAAGGGCACATTGACTTCCCAGTCAATGAGTGAGCCGCTGTGCGCTCCAAGTCGCACTCCATTGAGAGCCTTAAACACGAGCGGGGGTGACAAATACAGTGCACGAAATGATGTTTGATGTCCGTCACTTCAAAGAATAATGTTTGGCCGGCCTCCGCTCTGATTTAGGCTGCCGTGATTTGACACATCTGTTAGTCAACTCCATTTCCTGGCTGATCTGAGGGAAGTTTTAAGTCCAACACTAGACAGTTGGTTATTGGAGAAAGCGCTTGTGGTTGATTAAATGGATTCAAAGTTAATCATCTTAGCCAGCTATCGCATTAAGCCCTGGCAAATGGTGTTCATCATAGCTGTGGTGTCTTTTAGCATGCTAATACTTCCCTTTTAGATTATGTCCATTTGCACGCTCAAAGAAGGGTGGGCGGGGGTGGGTGGGGGGCGGTGGTTGACTGTTCCCCTTTCATCTACGCCGAGATGCAATCAGATTTCAACACAAGCAAAAAGGCAATTTAAGGGAGAGGATGAGATACGCTAATGCAAGTTATCCTTCATGCTAAAATTCCAACTGATAAGGCCTGACCTTTATCAGTGCATTAATGGTTGGGTTAGTGTATCAGTGAGCGAGCAACAAGGTGTGTGATTGAGTGATCAAGAGAGCCTCTGTGAATATGTGAGTGAGGGAGAGCGAGCAGCTTACAGTAAATGAATACGCAAATCTTTAACAATTATAAGCCCCCAGAGAAAAACCACGCGGGCCTTAGGCATTATTAATGGATGAATACATCGCTTTTAATTCAGCGGCTGTGGCCCACCCCCGGATTTGCTGAGGATCAGGTCCTAATCAAGGCGCCCGTGGGCCACAGCGCGCAGCATCCAGCCTCTGCGCGGCGGCCCGAGAATGCTGATTCCTCAGTTTCATTAAAGACATGTTCTGCCCTACAGCCCCTTAATCAAAATCTAGCAGCGGTCAATACTTCATCCAGGATCCATTACAGTGTCTCAGGTAAGAGCAATTACCTTTGGGGGGTTGGGGAAAAACAGGGGAGGGGGGTGACAACGTTCTCGGAGAAGACAGAGCGATTGCGATGCCATTTCAGAGGAGCAGACTGCTCTAAGTAAATACACTGATTCATTACGGAGGGGTGGGGTGGGGTGGGAGGGTGGTATGAATCCTGAATCCTACAGAGCATCTCTGACTCTACCCAGCTTCCTCCTCATCTGTTTCGGGGCTTCAAACAGTCAATTTAGCAGCTGTGGCAGAAATGGAGTGATTCATTGACAGGCCTATCTACCTTGGGATAACACGTGTCTTTGAACGTCGCACCCGTCTTTTCTCTTTCCTCTTGTTGTGGTGACAAGAGCGCGAGCGTTTCTGTATAGTTTGTGAATTAGGTAAGGAGCTATTAATAGGGCCTGCAATGATATGCAGAAAGGAAGTGTATGCTAGGAGTGCAAAAAGATAAATATGGAAATATGGAAATGCACGCACTGGATTAAAATTTGAAAAAAAATCCACCTCCACCATCAGTCTTTCCCCCGTAAGGGTGTTGTGCATGTGTGTATGTGTGCACGCACACGCATGCATAACGTGTAAGTGAGTGAGTGAGTGTGTGCGTGTCACTCTTGTGCAATTAGCTTCTGAAGTCACGCTTCGCTGATTGTGAAGCTTAAATCCTGGAGCCCGGAGGAAAACCGCAGTGTACGGGCTGCCTGCGCCAGAGTTGTTAGGGTTTGTAATTGCAGGTTTATAGGTTCACAGGCTGGTAAATCTGCCCGTGTACAGCTAAACGCTCCAGCGAGCTAACCTTAGCATCACTCCTGCTCACTCCCACCAACCAGGACAAGTCTTAAAACGCTCCAGGTCTCTCTGATATTAAGACACGTGGAGAAAGGGAGGGGGACCGTGACACATGAATGTGCAAATGCCAGACACATGGTGTGTGTGTGTGTGTGTGTGTGTGTGTGTGTGTGTGTGTGTGTGTGTGTGTGTGTGTGTGTGTGTGTGTGAGTCAGAGGCCCCACAAGACAGGCAGAGAACAGGAAGGGTGTAACATCGAGTTCATCACCAATCTCTTTATCCTCTCAAGTGAGAACAGCTCGGGAAAAGTAAAAAAAAAAAACCTGAAGATGTTGATATTCCCGTTTGAATACCAGGCAGCGCCTCTCTGCTTTACGGGCCTAGCAAAACATTTGTCGGACAAATAGGCACAAGTGAGTGGTTTGGATAAAAGAGACGATGAGGATTAAAGAAGGCGCTTCATTATCACATCAAACCTTGGTTCCTGCCTTTCATGTCCCCCCACCCCAACCCCCCCTCCTCCACCCTAAAGAAAAGGCAAACACCTGCATAAAAAACTCACAAGAATTATCTCACTCCACCTTCCACCAATTTCCAAGCCACAAACACACACTGGCATCCCTGTATACACTCAGACACGAGTTTTGGGCTGTCTCTTGGGTGTTAATCTTATACAAGCTTTCTTTTTCTCTTTTTTTTCTTCTTTCGGTTGCTTTGATGTCTCTCACTCTGTCAGTCTGAAGTCACCCCGGAGTAGAACACCTATCAGGCTCCCCCAGCCCATCACCAGCCACTAGCGACAGAGGCCTGCAGTTAATTTCACCTAATCACTGTCCCTGCTTGATTACCAGCGGGAACCGCTGACCTGGATGACATTTGAGCAGCGTCTTTCATGAGCAAAAAACAGCCTCGCTATGTCAAAGATAGGCCGTTTGCTCTTATTTTGTTTCGAGGGACAAAATGAGTGACGGTGGGAGACAGAGAAGGGTTCAGGGCGATACAGACACAAAAGGATGGGGAAAGGAGGGTCAAGAATGTGTAAAAACTTCTAATTTGCTGCTTTGGAGACAGAGTTAATGAGGTGGCGCTACTGTCTAGCAGCTGTCTCCTGCACTTAGTCCAAATAGTGGTGACTTGCTTTCTTCACAGTCGATTTTTTTTTGGGTGGAGGGTGAAATATGGGCACGAGGCATAGGCGATTAGAGAAGTTATTACTTGGCAGCCTGCCCTGTATAGGACCTCACCTTCAAGCCTCTTTTTTTACCCCTCCAAAGGTGGAGTTTAAAAGCAAATCCTTAAAAAAAAGAGGTACTTTTAAAATAGATAGGAAGAGATGAATTTATTTCAGCTCTTAAGACATTCAGCCTAGCATATACATGTATATAAATCACTGACTCGTGAAATACTGATAGCGCCAGGTAAACAGACAATTAGAGAACGAGAAGCGAGGATCAATTGTGAAATGCACTGTCTGAAAAGATGCACAATGCATGGGGAGTGATGTAGTGCGGGGAGCCTTTAAACAGCCGGCAACATGCAACATCAGTCCACTACGTGCACACACACGACATCAAATAAGGAAGCGGGAATGAAATACGAGGGAGATATAGCGGTGCTGAGCACGCTCTGATGCGGGTGAAGAGGTTAATAAGCCAGCGTGGTGATGTACGACACCCTCACTCACATGGCGAAGGCCTCTGATGGAACATGTGAAGGCGGCTTGTAATTCGCTGTCAGAACGTTTCCTTTCTCTCCATCTCCCCGGCTACACTGACCTCTATCTCATGGCTACACTCCACGGTAACTAGCTGCGGCGTGGCTGCATCTATTTGG